>BDMV01000001.1:57588391-58188391 GCA_008326285.1 Oryza officinalis | reverse complement strand
CTGTGCGTAGATGTGATCGACCGGCTCGACGCACTCAGAGGCAAGGGGATGGCGCGCATGTACTCGTGGGCATCCAAAAGGTTAGTTTTGTTCACGAACTTGTTCATGTTGTAGCTTGCTTACCGGTGAGGTGCGAGGAGCATTGGACATGGGCGTCGTCCTCAATGTTGCTGCAATGCAGGAGCTACCGGAACGGGTTCGTGTGGCACGACCTGGCGGACGACGACTATATCTACCCGGTGGCCGGACGGGAGTACGTGCTCAAGGGCACGGAGCGGCTGCACCCGATCCAGCTCCCGCTGCTCGATGCGGCCGCCGCGTCGTCATGCTCCTCGGGCTCGCAGGAGACGGCCACGTCCTCGCCGCCCGGGTGGGAGAACGGCGCCGGCGCGGCGCGCCACAAGAAGAACGCGGGAATAAACACGACGGAGCTTTGTGAGTACAGGGTGTACAAGGCCGAGGACCCCGCCGCGGCGGCCGCGGACGCCGCGACGCAGACCGAGGATGGCTACCGTAGCAGCCGCGGTGGACACCAGAGACACGCCCACGCCCAGCGCGCCGCGACCGCGGCGGCGCAGGAGGAGCTGAGCAGAGAGGAGACGTCGCCGCCGACGGCGTCGACGAGCCCCGAGACGCTCGAGGCGCTGATCAAGGCGGACGGCCGCGTCATGGCGGCCGTCACCGGTGGCGGGAGGACCAGGGCGTCCTCCGTGCTCATGCAGCTCATCTCGTGCGGTTCCGTCTCCGTCAAGAGCGCGCTCGCCTCGCCGGTGATGCCTCGCACCGCCGTGCACTACCGTCCACGGCCACCGCGCCCACCTACACTCGCGTCGACCACCACCGAGATCCCGAACTACCGCCAAAAGATCGTCGAGGACAAGGAGTACTTCAGCGGTAGCCTCGTCGAGACGAAACGCTCGTCGCCGGCTGACACGTCCCAAGACATTGCCGTTCTCCGGCGGTCATCCTCTTACAACGCCGACAGGTAAACCAATCCATCCATAGCTGGTTAATTAGTTGCAAAACATCAATGCAAATCAATGTTCAACGCCAGTATCCAAATCGGTACGACCAGTTAGTTACCATGCCGTAGCAGTTTAGAACTCGACTTGGTTGGTTTCCTCTAAATCTATCGTAGTAGTTGTAAGGAAGAACACATGAACTGGTACTGTTGCATTGAACCATACTGCCGTGGCGGCAGTTAAGAATTCCTAGTGCAGCACTGAACTCTCTCTGCAAATGCCATTGCGGTACACGCAAGATAGTAGTAGTAGTAGTACCTGATTAGTGGTTGCGTTCATAAATGGACGTAGGTCTCGCGGAGCTGTCGCGCACAGAGCCGACGGGATGAATGGGGAATGTCAGGGACGGGGCTTGAATTCTCGTCCCGCCCTAATTAATCCATGAGAGCCTTCATCGAAAAGCCTTGATTAGCTCGTTGAGAGCCATATCGCGTCAATGATAAGCCGCACTCAATCACGTGTGTGACGAGGTGAGAGATCGGAGTAACTAATGAATATGATGCGAGCTCCTAGCAGCAGTAGCACCAGCCTTTTGTCAGCAATTTGAAGTCATTGAACACTGCTTTAAGCGTGGTCCAGAGCCTTAACCCAGAACCTGATACGTAGTTATCATCATATCTGCTGCATCACGGCTAGCTCGCCGTTGCTTAAAAAGAACCCAATAGCTAGCTAGGCTAGCCTGCCTCTGTGGCGTCATGGAGTACGATGAGAATATGATGATGATGATGAGTTGGTGATATGATGGTATGCTATCTCTGCCTCGCGGCATGGCAGGGCTCAGAAGGTGGAGCCGGCGACGGAGGCCGTGGACATGCACGACAGGTGCATCCCGCGGAGGCCCAGGGGCAAGAAGGACGGCGGCGCCTACATCATCTCCGGCGGGAACGCGCAGTACGGGAGCAAAAGGCACGGGGGGTGAGGAGTTTGGACTTTGGACTTGGGTTCAGGCAGAGAGCTCACCGGAGAAAATTTCAGGCTTGCGCCGGTGTGGTGATCTCATACTACCTGTGTGATGATAATTTCGAAGTTGATATATGTTAGCCATTAATTGTGCTCTGTATATGGCTCTAGTGACTAGCCTCTGACCACTGTTTGGTGTCTGAGTTTATATCATTTTCTGGAGAATGAATGAATCATTATGTAGTATGTACTGAAGAACTATTTTCCTCTCTTAGTACTTTGTTTGGTATTGGCACTAGAGAGTGTGCAAGAAATCTATTAGGAGTAAAAGCACTGATCAAAATCCTGGACCAACCTCAGTGTATTGGGCTCGTGTCACTGATACATATGTATGACCGATCTAGTCTAGCCCAACTGACAAAATATGAGTTGGTGACTTGGTGGGCTCATAGCCTACACGGTTTGTAATTGATCGGTCCACAGCCCAGACTAATACGATTGGACTTCTGGGAGGTCCAGTCGTCCAGATACGCTTGAAACTGTTGACCTCCTCCATGGAACCATGGATTAGCGTTTTCTCACTTTTTCCTCTCTGCTCGACCGTTTCTTACTTTCTTGCGGGTTAGGAAAGAACACTTCCTATTACGATCATGGAAACAAGGATTTTCAAGGATGCAAAACAATTGAAACAATAAGCTGTCAGTATACTTATACTATAAATTGATATTTTACAAAGAATCAACCACAACCGACCAACTAATTAATCAACCTATTTGTAATTTTGTACAGAAGAGAACAAATGAATAGAATCCCTATCTTACAGTTAACAACCACTTGTTGCAACTTATGATCATCACGCTCCAAAATTTAGTTATTTTTTTCGATCAAATTTGGTGAAAGAATCCAACCACCATATCTATGTACAGACGCCAATTCAATCCACAAGTATCTATCCATGCAGCCTATACAAGTAGGTTTAGTAACTCCGGCTCCGAGCCGCGGCCGGATGTCGACGATTCCTGGCCGTCACTGGCGTCCTCCAGCAGCGGGTAGTTCAGGTCCGGCATGGCCTCCGGCGGCTGCGGCACAGTGGCGCCGCCCGAGTCGTCGGCGTCGGCGAGCACGACGGTCGTCGTGCCCGTCTCGCCCCGGTGCCGGCGCATGTGGCCGCCGAGCGCCTGCCCCATGGAGAACTCGACCCCGCACACGGCGCACTCGTGGACGCGTGCCCTGTCCCTCTCGGCGGCCGCGGCCGCCGCCGCGGCGGGGTCGCTCAGCAGCTTCGCCTGCAGCCGCGTGTGGCTCGTCCGGTGCCCGCCCAGCGCCTGGAACGACGGGAACCGCTTGTTGCACGTCTTGCACTCGAACACCCCCTCCGCCGCCAGCGCCCTCCTGCCCGCCGGCGTCGATGACGACGTCGGCTGCGACGCCGACGCCGACGCCGACGCGGGCGACGACAACGAGAGCAGCGCGCTGGCGTGCACCCGTAGGCTCTCCATCTCCTTGCTCTCCGCTTCTTCTCTCGTGATTGTCATTACAACAAACCAAAGAATTCCAACTAACGCGCCCGGCGAAAATGAATTCCAACTTACTTTCTTTTCGCTCTTAATGACGAGCTAAAAATTCCCTTCACGTTGGCGCACGTACTCGTTTTATATAGAGAGAGTACGCGGTTAATATCCTACCGGTAGCGAGCTCTCTTTGAAGTCGCGTGAGATGTGATAGAGTCGTTCACGTCAAGGTTGGTGCGCGCGGGGGCCAAACTAGCCAAGCAAGCAAGTAAGCCGCATGAGCGAGGTAGCGGTAGCTAGCGCGCCAAGGCCGCTTGGCCACGAAGAAACGTGACGCGGTCGCGCTGCTCATACGTATGCATCACGTATGCGCACCCGTGGCGCGCCCCGCCTCGGGTCGGAACGCAACGAGCGCTCGGTCGCGCACACATGGTTTATCGGTTGGGCTAAAAGCCTAAAAAGTTTGCTTGCTTTTGCGCGCTTTCCAGAAGCCGATCATTCACAAGCCTCGTCAACCTCAGGAACTCGCTTCTCTGCAGCCGCCGTTTCAATATATATATATTGGTAAATGTTCTCCTGGAGCTTCCGGTTTCGACTGGCTCCAACAGAGTGCAGGAGAATCAGCAAGTGGAAAACGGAAACGTTTGCCGCGACGTCACCTGGCAGTTGTGTGCGAGCCAAAAAGGAACACTACACTGCTCTCCGTGTGCTCATGGGCAGGATATTCGTCACGAGTTGAGTATCCGTCCAGTCATCCACTTGGCTGTCCATCTCGCTTAATTGTGTGCGTACATTGACCATCTATCTATCTGGTAATTGTACGTGCATATCTTGACGAATCGAAAGTGCACGCACTGGCCATTCCGTCACGTCAGTGGACGGTGCAACAAGTCATGGACCCCCGAGCTAGTGTATCGTGTACTGATAAATATTCGCCGTTTAATCGTGGGAATAAATCTACTGGAAAAAAGATAGTGTAACGCGCGGCGGCCGTGCAGACCACGTCGGTGAGAGGAGCGTGCGAACCGGCAAACCCGCGCGGCGGCGGACGTGACGCGTGCTGCACGCACGGACGTGAGGCGTGTGGGACAACGGCCACTTCGCCTCTACGTGTGGCGAGGCATATAAAAATCCGGAACAAAATTTGATTAATTGTTCCTCCTGTTGTTTCAGTTGATTTTCTTTTTCCGCATACGTGCATTTCTTGTGCCGATCGAATACTGCCAGTTCCGGAAGCTATTTGATGGAGTGTGCTTCTCGCGTACCGGACGCGTGCTACTGCAAGTCGGCAAGGGAGTTACGGTCAGAGTGGGAGTATATATATAGAATCCACTGGTAGAAGTCAACTTGGAGCTTTATCCAGAAACTGATGTGGATGTCAGGTCATGCTGATGTGAGAGGCTGGTACTAATACTCGTATTCTGAATTTCTGATTGCTTGCCAACTCTGGTTGATTGAGCAGTTGGTACCTACTCCTACTCTGCAGTAAGTACAGTCAAATCCAAAGAAGTAGGTAGACATACTGTACAAGAGAAGAGGGGAAACTATCACAAGAAGGGAATACTAACAAATATACTCCCATATGCTTAATTTTTTTTATTGGATGCCTATAGTGAAATCTGAATGCTTGACTTGCCAATGGATTTGACCTTAAGCAATTCCAAAAAGAACGGTGGATTTGATTTGTACGTAGTACTTTTGTAGACCGGCCGTCGGGCCGTGGTTGAAAAGGCAGACAGACTAGAGAGAAGCCTGGACACTGGAAGCTGCAGTGGAGACTGGAGGCAGGCAGACGGCGGCGCGTATATGCAAATGCAACAGCAAATCTTACTTAGATCCAGCCATGATTTGTTTTTCATTGAAATCCAGCAATTGTTTGCCTGGCTTGAAAACAACATCATGCTACTTTTCATTTGTTCAAGTCTACATCCAGAACTCGAAATCACTGTTTTTTATGTGAGCTTTGAGATAAGGGCAGAAGCCAATTCTCCACAGTACTACGGTCAACCTTCGCGCGGCTCACACGTGCAGCTTGAATAAACCCGCGTGAATGTATATGTTGACATGGAATTCAAAACCGTCGCAAGAGGAACGTGGAACTTGAGGCATGAGCATGACATGCTCTACTCACTTCTTTTTTTAAAAAAAAAGTAAAAAAAAAAGAGAGAGAGAGACATGCTCTACTATTCCAACAGAGAAAAAAATAATAATAAGAAGAAATAAGACGAGAAGTTCAATGCCGGTGACGAAGTTGAAAACATCAGACCTAGTAAAAGAACGCACATTAGCAATGTTGTAAGAAACAAGTCCACTTAACGTTCTTTAACTTTATGTCAAGTTTGATTAACATTTCTAAGCTTCATCTTCTAAATTATATAAAACCGTGTAACTTAGGTCCATAGCAGTATAAACTTCATTTTTTTTTCTGTTTTATCCTATACGTGACAGATGTCTGGGCCTACTAATTATCAGTAAGCTGAGTCCAGGGCGGTGTCTGCCTACCATGGCGAGAGCCTTACACGCACTGCTGGATGGGATGGTGTGTGGATGGCCGGCTGCGTCTCACCGAGTCGCCGGAGCTCCGCGCCGCCATGCCCAACTACGTGGACAACGCCATCACTTTCTGGTCGGGGAGGCCAGCGTGGGGGAGATCCAGCGCTGGCCGCTCTCACTCGTGGCGTCCATGGCATGCACGGTGATCACGATGCCGGCGTACGGCGAGCACTTCCAGGAGCTGGTGGACTAGCAGGTGGAGGAGCAAAGGTCGGGGAGGTACGTGAAGATGGCGGTGGTCGGGCTGGGCAGCCAGCTGGTGAACATGACGGCGTTCTCGTCGTTCCACCTCGACACGGACTTCGGCTTCGGCGACGTGACGATGGCGATGCCGGTAACGATGTCTGCTGGTGCGAGGGTGTCGACGGGGTACGTGCAATTCGTCGCATGGCCCGATGTTGGCGGGTCGTGGATCGTCAGTGCTTACATATGGCCGCGGCACTCCAGTCTGACGAGCGGCTGGAGCGCGTCTTCAAGCCGGTGATGACGGAGTATCTCGGTCTCCGGCCGGCGAGCGTAAGGCGGGCAGGCATGATCACCTCTAGTGCCCGTAGGAGGCGGCGACGCCTGCGGTGCACCGGCTGCTGGTAGCGTCGGCAGCGAAGGCGGACGGGTACAGGGCGCCGGCAGGTCCCTCGACGCCCTCCTCCCAGCCCACGGACGGACGCGTGCGTGTTCGAGATGGTGCTGTTGGAGCTGCTCATGGGGAGGAGGGCATCGAGTAACCTGCCGGCTGTGGTGAAGGCAACGGTACTGGAGAAGGTGACGATGATGGTCGATGAAGGTGTTCGACGCGGAGGTGGCGCACGGGGTGCGTAGCCCCGTCGAGGAGGGGCGCCCCACCATGGCGGAGGTGGTGAAGCTGTGCGATGGGGTGCTGCGTGCGGGTGGCTGTGACGTGACCCACCATGGCGGAGGTGGTGAGACGGCTGGCGGAGATCCGGCCTCGGAACAGCAGCCGGCCGTCGGCGATCTACAACCCCTCCGAGACCAGGAGTGACGCCGATACGCCCACTACAACCGTCTAGCCATTCCCACCAGTCATACTACTATGTTTCAAAACGTAGCTATTTTTAGGGTGAGTTACTTTTCCAACTCATATTTTTTTTCCACACGCACGTTTTTCAAACTGCTAAACGGTGTGTTTTTTGTAAAAAGTTTCTATATGAAAGTTGCTTTAAAAAATCATATAAATTCATTTTTCAAAAAAAAAATAGTAAATACTTAATTAATTATGTGCTAATGAGTCGCTCCGTTTTTCGTGCGGAGAGAATTTCTTCCTAACACACCCAAAAGAACACACCCTTAATGTAGTAACTTGTTTCAAAATTAAACTATTTCTTTATCTACCTCATCCTCTCAATCAATCACAACCATTTTTCTTCACATATTTTTTTCCAAACCGATCACAACTTATCTTTAATCATTCTCACCTGTGTCAACCTAAAAAAAATATTACATTTTAGGAGAGGAAGTATTAATTAATTTCATATGGAACATACATGCCTAGCTACATGCCAATAGTCCAATAGCGTGCTGACAAGTGGAACCGAACATGAAAAAATAGAATCCATACTGTAATAGGACTTAAGTTACACAGTTATATATAGTTTATGGATGAAGATTTTTGATATTTAGGATTAGGGAAACCAATCAAACTCGATATAAAGTTAAGGAATGACAAGTGGACTTATTCCATGCTGTAATGGGCTGTACTCTCTCTCTCCGGGCCACACATCATTTCTTTGTTCAGCCCGCCAGCCACAACGTTAAATGGGCTGAACTTATTCGGTGGATGGCATATGGCAGAATTTTTTGCATTTTTAATTTTATTTATTTAAAGATTTACAAAAATAATTTTTTGTTTCGAAATATTGCAAAAATAATTTCCTCTCGCCCTCCGGGAGGGCGAGTTCTAAAAATCGCCCTCCCAGAGGACGATTTTTCCGACGTGGTAGACGGCCGTTGGGCGCCGTCTACCGCGTCGTTGTAATTTTGCAAAAAAGTCCCTTGCCGCCCTCGGCAAGGGCGTTTTTTCACTGTTCCGCAGGGGGCCGCCTGCAAAAGGGCGGTCGCCCTGGCAATTTTGCAGGCGGCCCCCTTGCCGCCCTTACAGAGAACGATTTTTGCCTGTGCGGCAGGGGGCCGCCTGTAAAAAGGATGATTTTTGATTTTTTATAAAGTTAAACTATTTTTACTTTATGTAAGTAAGGTTATACAAATATAACAATATTTATAACATAAAAAACTATCAAAATATATGTAATGTTAAATATAATAAAACTAAGTTGATAATATAAATGTTGCAATTTTTTTTATAAACTTGATTAAACTTTTAAAAAGATTGATTGAAAAAAATCGAAACGACTTGTAATATGAAACATGCAACAGATAAATTGTAGTATTTCTTGTAAGAAAACAAATTTTCTTGTAATTTGCTACTGAAACACATCAAAGCTGATCAGTTGTGTGTTCTCGATGAGAATATGGAAAAAGTGCAACTACAACTATAGAGGGGTGCGGCAAATTTGTAGGCAGCCCCCTCGCCGCCCTTGCAGAGGACGATTTTTGGCGTAATCTCGCCCTCTGCAAGGGCAATTTTTGGTCGGCATCCCATAAAGCCCCAATGGCCCGAGGAAGTGCTCATTTCAACCAGTCACAATTGAAGGAAAAAAAAGAGAGAGGTGAGGAAGAAGGAGAAGAGCCGCGAAGCGTTGTTGCTGTGCTTATTCGATCGCAGGTTAGTACAATATCCCGACGTATGGTTATATTTTGTGTCGCATACTAGTGTAATTACCACGTATTTGAAATTTGTGAGTAGATCTGTAGCACTTAGATGTGGACCCTAGATTTTTTGCGAGTAGATTTGTAGCACTGTGAGTAGATCTGTTGAAATTTATGAGTAGATCTGTAGCACTTAGAAGTGTGAATAATTTTAGGCTAGATTTGTTGTGCACACGCTTGGTTTGTAGTAGTACTATATTTGACCGTATTAAGGGTGTTTACAATATTTGATAGTTGTTTTTTTAAACTGTAGGATGCTAAGACGTGGAAAAGCTACCAACTCAAGGTAACGTAAATCGTTTCTGTGATATTTTGTGTTATTCATTGTGCATGAAATGAGGAATCCTAGATTAACGGGTTAGGGTGTTTCATTTATTGTTGACTTGTAGTTATCGCCCGAAGACTGGAAATGCCTTCAACCCATTGCCTTTGCCTAGCGGTGTTCCAGTGCCCATGTGCTGGTGCGGTGATACTTGCAAGGTAGCCAAGTCCTATGAAGAGGAGACGTACATGCAGAGATACTGGATGTGTGCCAATTTTGAGTTTGAGCCAACACCTGAGAAACGCCGCATTAACTTAATGATGAGGAACTGATGTTTTATAATAATTATTTGGTATATTAAGTAGTCTTGAACAACTTATTTGGTTAGTAAACATTGCATTTGTTGTAGACCCCTCCACCGCTATGTGAATTTGAGCAGTGGATCGATACCGAAATCAAGCCGCAAAACAAGGAGCGGTTGGAGCACATGCGGCAATGGGATGCAGAGCGCAAGGAGAAGATAGAGCAGAGACGCAAGGAGGAGGCCGCAGAAAAAGAGCACAAGGCTGAGGCGGAAAGGAGGTGTGTTGCTGCGTACAGGGAGGAGCGGGAGCGGAAGCTTGAGCGTGCGCGGCGAGCGAAGGCAGCAATGGAGGAGAATCCCGATGCGCAGAGGAAGGGAAAGTGGTCTCGTTGCACTCAGTAGTATGCACGAGTTGGTAGTTGTATGGTGTATTGATGAATAATGTTGCGTACATTACAACCTCGCAACGTGTAGCAAACTAACGAACTTGAAATGTTATTTCGCGTGTCTTCCATTTTCCCTTCCCTTCTTGCCGTTGTACTCCGTTTGTGTTTCGCATTCACTTACTTTGATAGCGACCAATCGTAGCCCTCTGTTACGCGCCGAAAGTTATTTGTCGTTTCGTTGAGTAGATGTAGCGAATGACATGAAATGTTTTCGTGACATATGAGTGCGGCGATCGAATAGAGTTATATACAAAGAGGTAACACAAAGTTACTAACTGTAAATATTACAAACATGTAGCACTAGTAGCCTACTGGCGAGGCCTCTTACCCCTACCCCTCCTAATGTGCCCCTGAGAGTACGTCAGCCTCTCAGCGGGCACGGCACGACCAACGCGGACATCTGGTGCGGGCGTGTGGTGCGGATGCTCCTGGCTCTGTGGTGGTGGTGCTCCACCAAGCTGAGAGGCGCCGAGAACGTCCTGCTCTGGGTCCTCCAGGTCGTCGAAGTCGTCGCCCTCACTGGACCCACCCGCCCACGACGAAGACTTGCCCGAACTGAAAATCCCCGCCGGGTAGTATCCTCCTACAGATGTCAAAAGTTAACCTCGGCCAGGTTGGTTGTCATTATACCACACCGAGACCCGTCAGTGTCATACAACAGAGACCACTTTTCTTTCGGTTCATTCTCTATCCACTGCGAGAAATTATGTATTGATGATGCCGACCTTCTTCTCATTGTTGGCGGGTCATCATGTAGTGGACCAAGAGGTACTGGAGGATCGTCATCCTGTGGCCGACGAGATTGCTCGTCGGTTTGCTTAGTTGTCAGCTCATCCAACCTCCTCCACAACTCATTGAATTTTTTCTTCTGATTTTGACCACATAGCCTCTTAAATAGATCCATCAGGTGCTTGTTCTTGAATTGCTTGTAGAAATTGGCTCCCATATGACGCATGCATCACCTACTCCAAACATTATGCCACCTAGCTGGAAGTCCCCTCTCCGGCCAACCATTCTGCAGGTAGTCAATTGCCTTCAACATGCCCGCATGACGATCATGAATGAGGCAAACATTGGGCCTCATACGCACGACTTGCCAGCGAACTCTCTCCAAGAACAAATACCAGCTTTCGGTGTTCTCACTCTCGACAAATGCAAACACCATAGGTAACACCTGGTTGTTCCCATCGGCTCCAATCGCCGTCAGTATCTGACCTCTGTATTTGCCTGTCAAGAAGGTTCCATCTATGCACAACACAGGGCAACAGTGCACAAATGCGTTGATGCAAGCACCCAGCGAGAAAAAGACTCTTTGCAGCACGCTCTTGCTCGGGTCATTAGACAACGAAAAGGTCTGAATGTCGTAATAGGTATTGGGGTTTCTCTGAGCAATGGTGCCTAACAGACGAGGCAAGTTATCATAGGATGCTTCAAATGTGTCATACCTCATCTCCAAAATCTTTTGTTTCGCCCTCCAAGCCTTGTAGTAGCTTATAGTATACTTGAATTTGTTTTCAATGTATCTAATAATGGAGCCCGGTTCAAAGTCCGTGTTACAAACCACATCGCTGTACATCTCACCGGCAACAAAAGCTGAGGTGATGTTGTGGTAATACTTATCAACCCCTGGCAACCAACATGTGTGCTCACCAACAATTCTCACTTTCCAATAGTCATTCCATTTTCCCTTATATGCATGATCGCGCCACGGACAATCATCCTTCGTGCACTTCACGTCATACACACAGTTGCTAGACTTCACCACTCTAAACTCTCTATGCAAGGAGACCGCCCAATGCTTCACCGCCTCTTTCATGTCTTCCTTATGCGCATACTTGGCACCTTGGATTACCTCGTTATCCTTGTATTCAAAGGGTGCTTGCTGCCTCTCTGAGATAATAAGTTGAGAGAAATCAGCTTTTGTCCAATCAACGGGCAGTACATCTTCCTCCTCGTCCGATGATTCATCGCCCTCCACCAGCTCATTTTCAGAATCTTCCCTCTCCATTTCCTCAACAATTGTTTCGATTCTCTCCCCCTCATCCGTCACGCATATTGCCTCCTCCAACCTTGCTTCGTTATCCCCAATTCGCATCGATGGTCCAACATTCTCCACAGCATTGCTAGGACCTTCACCATCCTCTGTTTGCACTGTAACACTACTATCGATTTCATGCAATGCCACAAAAATAACAAGGGGCCAGGACCTTTCAAATGCCATCTCTACATAACATCTCCAGGACTCGATGTTATCTACAAGCATTAGTTCCCAATAATATCCTTCCGTTGCACGACTGACTACAACGGATAGAGACATTGTGTTCACTCTTGTATCCACTTTAAATCCTCATAGTAACCAACTATACACTGACTCAAATGTTTTATCGGCTGGCCTATCGATGCCCTTTGATTTCATACTAAATTCTGACAGATCAACACCATCTCGACCATATCTAACATTGCCTTTACCGTGAACTATCTGAAATATGACCTTGCTTGCCATTGTGCCTGATAAACAGGTTCAAACTTAATTTACTTCATACTAGGAATATGTTGCCTAGATCATTCTGTGCCTAAGTTAAATTCTATATTAAACAAAATTCTACGCAAAGAAATGTATACATACATAAGGACATATCCTATATATGTTCATCTAAATCGGTTTGTCCTAAGTCAAATTGACTAAAATAAATCATGCCCTAATTTTTAAATCCATATTATAGTGCTACACAACTATTTAAATAACATAGACATAGATCAGAATGTATTCTACGTAGGTTCATATAAATCGGTTCGTCCTAGGTCAATCTCCTTAAATTAAATCGTGCCCTAATTTATAAATCAATATCTTACTAAACAACTATTCAAATATTCAAAAAAAATCTTTTCTTATATATTCTATACAAAATAAATAACACAAACATATAGCGGGATATTGTATTTACCTGCGATCGAGTGTGCACACCGACAGGGCTTCACCGCTCTCCTTCTTCTTCCTCACCCCTCCCTCTATAATTTTCCTCGAGTCTCGACGGCTGCGAATAACGGCCGCGGAGTTGAAATGGGGATTTTATAGGGGAGGGCAAAAAATCGCCCTCTGTAAGGGCGGCAAGGGGGCCGCCTGCAAAATTGCCAGGGCAACCGCCCTTTTGCAGGCGGCCCCCTGCAGAACAGTGAAAAAACGCTCTTGCCGAGGGCGGCAAGGGACTTTTTTGCAAAATTGCAACGACGCGACAGACGGCGCCCAACGGCCGTCTGCCACGTCGGAAAAATCGCCCTCTGAAGAGCGATTTTTAGAACTCGCCCTCCCGGAGAACGAGAGGAGATTATTTCTGTAATATTTCGAAACGGAAAATTATTTTTGCAAATATTTAAATAAATAAAATTAAAAATGCAAAAAATTCGCATATGGCATGTCCTTTTTGACGGCCGGGGAACGGCAAGCTGACCTGCCACCATCCGATCTTTCTGAGCCGTTTGATCCGGGTTCCATTCCGTGGCTTGCTCTTGTCGTTGTCAATGATCAGCAGGGTTCCTACTGCTCTCTTGTGGCTATTCCGGGTCATTTCCAAATGGAGCTACAGCTGGCTGTGTACTTGTGGACCTATCTACCCCATCGTATAGCAAAGATGGGGTTTGGGATTGTTGGTATCTGCCCTTAAGAAGATGCACCAACACGTATGTAACAATGTACTCTTTTGGTTGGGGGTACATGCAATTGTTACCTATCTTTTGTTGTAGCACCAACACCGGAGGTGATGTATAAATTTACATGTATAAATGTAACTGGGGTATATTCAAAGCTCCTTTGTTAACAATCAGAAGATGAACCCAAATTCTTTATCATTACCACTCCACCCACACCTCAATTCACTTATATCCTCTGACAGATGAGGCTCTCCAACGTATATTAGAGGGATATGTGTCTTTGACGTGTGGGCTCATGGGAGCGTGCCAACACAATGTCAAGTGACTTACGTTCCTCTGACTTTACGTGAGAGAAACAACTTCTATTTTCCGATGTATATCTTTGGTGCTAGCGCATCACAGAACTCACCAAAAAATAAAAGAAACCTTCGTTACTCTTTTTCAACAATAATGCCTATTGCAACAACCCATCCATTTATGCCATAATTTTGTAGGCATGTGTAAAAGTGAAAGCGCTTCGATATGTATTAATACATCACAACATCTTTCAGATTCTAGCATCAATGATTAGCACACCACGAAATAGATAGATTGTATACTTCTTCTTTATAAAGATAACCATGCCACTGCGCCAAAGACACACAAAGCAGCATCCTTCCTACTATTGGTAGTGTCACAGCAGCGGTGGAGCTAAAAAATTATCATAGAGTATGGTTAAGGTAAAGCTTAACTAATGAGTTATTTATTTTTTTCTCAAAAATTTACATGACGATTTAAGATAATTTAACCATGATTTTGGAGATAAGCTTAGGCTCAAGCTCTAACTGCTCTAGGTCTGCCTCCACCCCTGTTCACGGACAAATTCACCAAGCACTCGGTGCAATGCATTAGACATGAAAACAAAACTGACCATATATCTTAATTGTATTATATTTGTAAGGCAAATAAAGCTATGATACAATGAAAGAAAAAATAGAGGCATATTTACCATACCAACATAATTGAATATCATAGTTGTTCAATGTTACAAAATTATTGGTCAATACTTTCTGCCACTTAACTTTTGTCATGTAGGCATACGTGTCCACAGTCAACAGCAAATTAATGATCTCGTTTTGGGATTTTCTTTGTTATGTCGCCAATCAGCTTAGCACCTATTCCTTCTTTTTTTCTTTTGCCGGGCCAGTTTAGCGCCTAATCGTCGACGGGAATATCATAGAACCGTATATCATTCCGTAACGAATCATCGTGGAAACGAGCGTACCCAAAAATTCCGTGAGGCATTCAGCGAGAAAGAGGCAGCCGGCGGTAAGGGGCGCTGTCGGTACGACCAGACTAGGTTTAACAAACTGAAAAGTTAACGTAATAATCTTACGTGGTTATCACGAGATATATCATAATTTTAAAAACTGAAAAGTTATCACACATAATAATTAAGATAACTGCGTGATAATCATGGGATTTTATAAACCAACCAGTAGCGTTTGTCTCGTCGACGATAACTTGGGAGTGCCGCGGCGATCGGACCCTGGCCTCGTTTTGCCGATTTGCCGAGTGACCGGCGGCGAATGGGCGAAGTCTAAGATTGGCCATCCAGTTTGGTGGCGGCCACCGACGGCGTCCCAACACCGTGGCGGTTCACCACCTAGCCTAGCCCCAGAGCGACGGCGTGGGCCTCATGACCGGTGGGCGGTGGGCATGCCGCACTACGAGCACAGCGTCAACTGGGTGGATCTGAATGTTTTTACTCTGGAACTTGCTGAAACGTAGAACTTCGACTTGAAAAATCGTCGACATTAAACCCTCTGAAGCTTTATTGAACTTGTTGTCTTGTTGATACTTAGCCAAACTTTCTGAAACCTGCTACTTTGTTCCAACGTGATCCCCTGCTGGTTAGCTTGTTGATCCCGATTGTATCCGTCAATCAAATAGGCACGTACTGACCGAAGTGGTAAGATGGGTAGTCTTACAAGCAGAACCAAGATTGACACGGGACGTAATAGATAAGACGAAGCTACGAGCCTACGATCGATTGAGCTACAGTACAGCTGATAAAGCCGTATAAAAATGAACGAGACAATTAAAGATATTTTATCGGTTTAAAAGCAAAGCTAGAAGTCAACTCTAAAAAATAAGTTTTAATTAAAATTTTGTGATTGATAAGCTAACAAGCTGACAATTAAAGCTCGAAGTGAATCTGTTCATAAACAATATTGGTATCTATAGTCTTTTAAAAAAAATATCGTCGCCTGGGCATACGATGAGTCTGGAGATACGGGAACCATGCCCAGACACGATGTGCTGCATCTGAATCTAGTCATAAATGACATAAGAGAACCGAAATAAGTTTCAAGCACACGCGAGATCAAGAGACTGTAATATACTTTGACCCTGATTAAAACAAGAGCTTTTCTACGGTACTCTATATTAATAATATTGATAAGTAAAAATCCATCCAAGCCCTTCATCTTTTATCATTCGGATTGGATCAATTTAAACTACAAATCAAATTAGTGGCAGTAGAAATGAGGAGCGATATATTTGTCCAAGTAAGTAAAAGATGGAAGAGTAAAATAATAATTTTGATAACCTTTTATCAAGCAAAATACCTTATTTTATTCGTAATCACGAAAAATTATACGCCAAATTAAAGAAACATGATCGATACTTCCAACAAACGAAGATCATAAATAATCGCTAAATGAATGAAACTTTATATCTGTACATAGATCGGTATTTAACCGGTACTTCTGGAAAAATTGTTAGTGAAACTAAAAATATATTTGCTGAAAATAGAAATTAGGATTATGCGATCGCAAGAGTCGAGCTCTCCGCCGGAGTAGTCCTCGGCCGCCGGAATTAGACGACGACGGCAGCAGGAACATATCGATGGAAGGACGATGCGGTGACAGATCACAGATTGAGCGATATGGGTAATGAAAGGAAAAAAACATAAACCCCAAAACTACCCTTAACCATAGATTTAGTAATTACTAATACGTCCTTACAAACAGACGGTATAGATCCTTTAATTTTTACTATTTATAAAATACTATTACTAGATAACATCATAGTCGAGCTTTTAAAACAAGCATGAGAAATTATGAACATTTTTTTTTGCGTAATGACTCATTATTTTGATTTACAAATTGATACTAGAAATAAAGAATTGTACATGATTAATTTTTTTATATATAACTGAAATGGTTCTCTGTTGTTGGCACAAAGCTAATAAATACTCCCTCCATTCAAAATTCTAAGACCTATTATTTTATTTTTTGGTTTTTTCAAAAGTCTAAAGTTTATTTGTAATCTTTATGTGCTAAATTAAATTGTTGTCCGGAATCCAAGAAACCATCTTAATACTTATATGTTGTATTAGTTTTGTCATATAATGAATTAGTTAATTACTTTTTGATCTTGGTGAAAAAAGCCCTTAAAATTGAATGAAGGGAGTATTTATGACTAAGTGGCTCACATCTCCAAAGATGTCTTATACTCCGATCATCCTGAGGAATTGGAATATAAAAAGGTGCATAAACAATTCCATGATGTCAACAAAGTCTCTTGATTAACATACGGTGTACTGAACATTTAATATTATCCATATCATTGTATATGTTCTCTATATAATCAAATCATTAATTATTTGAATTTATTTAGAATAGCTCAACATATGACATTACGTGAGTTATTTTTTTAAGAGCATGTATCATTATGGTTACAGTTTAGAAATTAGAGTCTAATTTTATCCTATGATCTGTTAAATAGAGAGACACTATATAACATGATACATTGTAATTATGCTGAATTAGAGATGAGTTTGTAATAAGTGTAATGAGGATGTAGGTTTTAGGTAAACCTCATTAGCAAATACTGTTTATTGGTGGTGTTGTTGTGTTTGGATAATTTATGGTATTTTCTCGTGTTGGGTTAAAATTGTTGATTTTGGAGCCGGTTCTACAACATGTATGTCACTTAAATATGACGTGTAAAAGGTATATAGATGGCGATCTGTGCTTAGTTAGGCACAATCACGATTAGCAGGGTTCATGCCTAGAAAAAATGTTAAGAACGAGACATTTCCGATAGATTTGGATATGTTCATTAGTGGGGCCTAAGAAAGGGACCAGAAAACGTTTTCGAGGTGATGGACTATTCCCGGGACCGTTTCTACAAAGTTTTGTTTCCTTTTTTACCCTTGAATTTTTTCTCCAGAAGTGGAGTGTGAATCCATTAACCAAATAATTAGAACAAACCAAATGGCATATTTCATTGCAAACTTACAAAAAAAAGTTTCTTATGTTAACGTGGCAAAAAGCTACACCAGCCGATCTACACGTGACCAAATCAAGGTTCTTTTTCGTAGTTCATAAGACATCAGATATGTCGGTGTTTAATATTTGCATGCTTGCATTACACCATAGTGTGAATTAATTAAGTACAACATATACTATAAATATGCTTCAGTACATTTGCACATCACTTGTGTTTGTACATCTAGTGAAACCAATGCAAGCTAAACCAAAACATCAGTTGATAAATCAAAATGTGATGTTCTTATTCAGGGGAAAAATATCCAATTTACCATCCCCTCCTTAAATTTAACTAATCGAGGGTGACAACAAGAGAAAGGGAGAGAAATGGGTAAAGACACCCATATATAGTAGTATAGTGCTACTACCTTGTAAGCACTGCAGACCACAAGAAACAGCAGAGCATCACAGCAACAGAGGCCCCCAAAAAACATCAATCAGTTATACAATTCCCATGGACAGGTTACCCAAACACTCCTCAATAAAGGTCTTTTTTACCATGAATTTTTCTCAACTAATTTGCAAGCTCATCAACACAAGAATCTCCTCCATCTTTTTCTTTACACCATAACCCTGAGCCCCTGAGGAGACCACCTAATCACCCACAGGTTAGATTAGATAACAAAGACCATTCCATTTGACCTAACCCATCCATCCTGTCTAAGTCTTTCCAATTCCCAAGCCATGTATTGCATCTGCATGCCATCTCATCTCACATTCCTCACACACACACACGCACACACAAAACAGAGGCTAGGCTGTGTGCAGATTGCATAAGCACATGAGCTACATGTTGTTATCAGTAAGTAAAAGAACTTGTTGGATTCTTGCATGCCTCTAGGCCTGATAAATAACGGAAGCAAAAATATGCTGGGCAACAGCTGCTGCTGCGGCTGCTTTTGTTTAGGCACTAAAACAACTGGGTCTTTTCAAGTCTAGGCCATTGGGGGAGTTTGCTTTGGTTGGTTTGCTCGTTTTTCTTCTTGATCTCTTCTCCTCCTTCCGGGGTTCGCGTTCGCGTTGCTCTCGTCTCGTCATGGCACCACTGAGGGGAGCCAAGCGGAGGAAGCGGCATCCCGAGAAGGCGTTGCCGGCGGCGGCGCAGGCGATGCCGGCGCCGGCGCCCGGCGGGGATTGGTGGGACGGCTTCGCCCACAGGCTTGCAGCAGGTATACGTTTTGCCGTTCGTCCTCTCTCTCGTCTCCCTGTTTGCGAGCACTGTTCTCCTCGTCCTTAACCATGTCCATGCCGTTTCTTGGTTCCTTGGCTCGCTGTAAACCTCGCGCCGGCGCGCCCGGTAACCCTTGTCGCTGGCGAGTAATGCGTGCTGAGGATTGTTCGCGGGCGGATTCCGCGGGGTTAGATCAGGGAGACCCGCCGTTGAATTTGCACTGTTCGTGCCTGCGCGTTATCTGTTCGATGCGGTCGCTTAATCCGCCCGTGCAGTGCTCCTTAATCAGGGTGGTTACTGTGGCAAATCTGCTGTTTCGGTGGGCTTTGTTTTGGAGGTGGTGGGATTGTACGGTGCTCGGAGGCAGCGAACCATCTCGGGTGGGGGGATGTTCTGGATTGGAGACCACCATGGATGTCGATTGCTCGGAGGGTATGAGCAAGGAAAAGCTTGTGAATGCCGTTGCTCTGATGGGTATCGATCGAGTAGACCATGTTTGGGAGAAGAATTGGTTGTGCCATCTGTGGTTTTGTTGTTTCCTTCTCCATTCCAGATCTATGAAGCCTTTGGTGCAATGGTATTTTGGGGCTAGAAATTTACAGGTGCTGTTGGCTTTTGCCCATTGTGTCAATCTAATTCAGAATAGGTTGGTTGACTGTTCATGCCTTGACATTGCAAGAACTAACTTCTTTTCTCTTTCAACATATGAAGTAACATCATTTTGCTAATGGAAAAACAACATCTCCCGGAGAACAATTAGTTTGTACTTGCCATCGAATTGCTTTGCCTGTTCAGTCCAGAATTGTGAAGTGTTAAACTGTTAATTGTAGCATATGTGTTTTTCTTTTGAGAAATTGGCCTATCTATTCACGGGTAGTTTCCCCAATTTCATCATCCGATTGGCTGCTAATATTTTTTTTTAAAGGAAACATGAGAGGGGATTGGGTTCCAATAGATTGACTGGCAAATCCTGAAAATGATTAGTGTGGCTCAAAGGTAGGTCGGTTGAATGGTGTGTTCCAAGAAATGGATTCCCATGATAAGTTTCTTGAATCTTCTAGTACCTGGTACCACAGCAAATACTGTTTTATAATTCAATGTGATAGATCATCCCAGGAATTTAGATTCATTAGGCCTCTCTATATGGTGTTCAAGTGAGTTTTTCAGAGATCATTGGGTGAAGCAGCCCATACAAGTTCAAGTTAGCTTGAACAAATAATGTAGATTTGTATAGCCATTTGTCAGGCTGCTGTACTCATATTTTGATCATTCATGTTCTTACAAAAACATAGACAATAGATTTTTGAATTCTTGAAGTTCTAGGTGATATTTATTCTGAGCTTCCCTGATTGCTGAAATGATCTGAAACACTGGGAAACATTGGTTTTGAATGCCTACCAATCCTTTATGACAAGTGACATTGTTAGAATTTTCAAATTTTGACAAGAGTGACATTTTGAACAATTAGTACAAACCTGAGCATCAAATGTGATTTAAGAAGGTAGATACATGAAAGATAGCATTCTAGTCATCTCTTTGACAAGGGCAGTGTCCCTTGTACTGATGATTCTTCTAAATTTTGAATCGATATTCATATTGTATTGCCAAAACAGCTAAACCATTCCTCAGATAATATGCCCAGTTCATTCATAATATTGGTAGTATTGCTCTTTTGTGTTCTCGACACGTGCGGACCATTTTCT
This sequence comes from Oryza officinalis, assembly GCA_008326285.1. Taxonomy (NCBI): domain Eukaryota; kingdom Viridiplantae; phylum Streptophyta; class Magnoliopsida; order Poales; family Poaceae; genus Oryza; species Oryza officinalis. The sequence continues at coordinate 58,167,771 of BDMV01000001.1, read as the reverse complement.
ATTAGATTTGAACCTCTTCTGTTAAATTTGCTACCGTAAGGTTTACGCCGTTTCTTCCTCTGCCCTTTTAATTTCAATATGAGAAGAATGAATCAAATTCTTTGAATTTCAATATATCTGAAATTTCCCTTTTATGCTTTCACAGTTTCTTGCCAAATAATTTCTTTGACTATATCTTATGTCCACAGGACAATTTTCCAAAGACTGCCAAAACTTTGAGTCCGTCTTCAAGATGTCGAGGAAGACCTTTGACTACCTTTGCTCTCTGATTAGTGGGGACTTCACAAGAAAGACACAAAGTTTCAGAAATTTCAGGTTTGGAGACAAGGCAATTCTAGGCGTGGAGGATCAAGTAGCTGTTGCTCTGTTAAGATTGACCACCGGTGAGTCGCTTTTGAGCATAGGGAACCGCTTCGGGATGAACCACTCAGCTATCTCAAACATCACTTGGAAGTTTATTGAGGCCTTGGAGGAGCGCGCTGCCAATCATCTGAAGTGGCCTACTCCTGAGGAGATGGCAACCATCAAAGCGAAGTTTGAAAAGACTCAGGGCCTCCCCAACTGCTGCGGCGCCATAGACACAACGCACATCCTCATGTGCTCTTCAGCTCAGCCTAACAGCAATGTCTGGCTCGACGGCGAGAACAGGAACAGCATGGTCCTGCAGGCCATCGTTGACGCTGACATGCGGTTCAGAGACGTTGTCAGCGGCTGGCCTGGCAGCTTGAACGACTCGTGCATCCTGCGCACCTCAGGCTTCTACAGGCTCTGCGAGAAAGGCGCAAGGCTGGACGGACAAACGGAGCTTCCAGTAGAGCCAGCTGGGTCAGTGGTCAGAGACTACATTCTTGGGGATGCAAGTTACCCTCTCCTTCCCTGGCTGATGACTCCATACCAAGAGAAGGATCTATCTCCGGCGAAGGCCGAGTTCAACAAGCGGCACGCCGCGACGATCATGGTGGTGCAGGGTGCTCTGGCCAAGCTGAAGGAGAGGTGGCAGGTTCTCAAGGGAGAGCTGTGGAGGCCAGACAAGCACCGGCTGCCGAGGATCATCTACGTCTGCTGCCTGCTCACCAACATCATGATCGACCTCGAGGACGCAGCGAGGGGCGGCATGCCGCCGTCGCACAACCACGACGACGGCTACAGGCAGCAGTTCAGCGATGTCGCCGACGTCGGCGCGGCCGCGCAGAGGGACCTGCTGTGCCAGTATGTAAGCAGGATCGGCAGCAATTTGCCGGCGTGATTCTGGCCTCTTTGCTTGATTACTTTTGTTTCTCTTTTTTTACCTTGACATGAGACGAAACATACCAACAGGTGATAGAATTGTAATGCGAATTTTGGTTACTTTCGATGACTGGTCGGTTTTGATAGCAAGATTTCTGAAATTAGTCAAGCATTATTAAGCAACTTTGCTACAAAGAATACCATTCAAATTCCAAACCAAGCCGAAGTAAATGTATGTAGTACTACGTCAAAACATGGCGGCAGTATACTGAAGACAATTTGGAAACTGGCTCGTCTTTGGGCAGAAACATGTTACTACATGGTTACTTTGCTCGATTACAGCCAAGATCGACATGAAACCACAAGAATAACAAGTGTGCCGATCACAACCTTCTTAGGAAGACAATAATCGCCCAGTTAAGCTGCACCTACCACCAACCCGCGACAAATGTTCAAAGGACATTGCAAACTGGGAGTACTGATCTGCTAACAGAGACACTATCTGATACTAGCTCATCGTCAACCTGAAGGATGCATTAGCTGAAAATAGATCTCGCAAAGTGTTCTCTTGCCGTTGCTAGGGCACTGCTTAACTTCTGCATGTACAAGAAAGAGTGTAGTCAGTTGGGAACTTTCTCATGTTGATTTGGTGGCAATTACGACACCATGATTGCATCTCATCGTGCAATTACGGCTTGCCATACCTGCTCAGTGAGAGACCCGGATCCTTCCAATCCATGACCTGACACCTTTTCAAGAATCGTCTTTGCATCTGTTTCCAGAACAATCCTGCAAAACCCGTTTGTGAAGAATCAATTAGTATCATCAATCAATAACTACAGGTTCAGTCAAATGTTTGACACCTGATTGTAGATGTTCTACATTAGCATAGCATTTGTGCAAACTTTTATCTGAAAATTCTTGGGCTGTGAACTGAGCATACCCAATAATGAACTATATTTTCTTATGATAGATAACTGATAGCTCTCGCTGCTGATTTTGTGTAAAATTCTGGCTCAATTTTCCTCATCCAAACAAGGCCAGAGTGAAGTAGTTTCTTTACATTAACCAACTAGTGCCTAACCTCTCATTTCAGCAATACAAGCCCAAGACCTCATCTGTTGCCTTTGATATGAACTTAAAAATGCGATAGTTATGAAAACTGTGCTTGTTCAATTGATGGAAAGCAAAGGTTAGCATATTGCAATGCAAACATAGTAATTACCCTCCATCAACAACTTCGTCAAGGCATAAGAAGATAAGATCCAAGTTTTCAAGTGCAGCCCTTCTGTGCACTTTGTTTCTAAAAACAAGAAAGAGAGTTGTTAAGGTATTATATAGTACTGACAAGCATTTATAATGGATGTTAAAAAAAGATAGGAGTGTACGGCACAGGAAACGTTCACACCTGAGAAGGTAATCAACAGCTTCAGAGAAGCCCTGAAGAACAGATGCTAAAATGAGCTCATTCTCTTCATCACCTCCAGTTACAAAAAAGTGTAGATCTTGAATGAACTTGTATACAACGATGTAACTGTCAAACATTACTATCTCGGCTGCAAATTGGGAAACAAAAGAAAGAAATTACTGGATAAATATAGTTGGATGACTTGAACTAAACAACCAAGCATGCAACTTTTACACTCATGTGCAATGCAAGATTTCTAAAAATCCCCAAAATGAATGATCAACAAAGAATAAGGCATTTCAGATGACACAGGGATCAAAGATCATTTCATTTGTTGGAACAAAAATTCATTTTTCTGGAACAGTCAATTTTGAGAAATGCAACAGAATTCATGAGCAGTAAAAAACAGATACTAACTTGTTACTCTGTAATATAAGGTTAGCATTCCACTGCAAAATCTGGTGACAAGTCTGCCAAAATGCAGAAATCGACCAATTAACGTCTCATAACAAGCAAACCACAGGTTTACAAAAGATGAGACAAACAATGGAATGATGCTCCAACTGGAAGATATGTGTATGCCTCTAGAATATTCCACAGGAGCTTTACAATAACCAAACAATGCCATATAGTGAGATGCTAAATTGCTACTAATTGATGTTCTCAGGGAGAAGGCAGTCATTCTCTACACAAGTAGCACAGATACACAAAACAAAAACATTGTTTTGATTCTTACAGAACAGAACTAGAATAAAAGTATATTTTAATCACCTTCTGTTCTAGCGCTCGTTTTCTGGGTTTTAGCAAAGACCGACTTCTCGAAAGCTTGCTTCGAGGACAACGAGGGCCAGTCATCGCTGTAGTACTTCACCGCCACGCGCTTCCCTTCGGAATCCAGCACAAGAATGTTCTTCACCGAAGGGCAGGACTCCTGCACGAGCAAACGCTCAAAGCCAACCCTTCTAAGAAATTGTTTCCAGACAGAAAAATTTGGGAAATAAAAACATATAAAAAGGGTCTTATTTACGCGTAAAATAGAGGAAATGGAATAGCACACCGAGTGACCGAGAACTCTGGATTTTTCACCATCTGCTCTTGGTCATAAACCCTAAACGACCAAACTAAACCGAAGAAACAGAGAGGCGCGCAATTAAACATCGCGAGAGGAGAGACTGGCGGGAGGAAATTACCATCTCGGGGAAGCGGATTTGCAGTATTGGGGAAGGGATGGGCGCGATGCCGAGATTGGCTGGTGGATTTGTCGCGGATTGCTGCGCGAGCGAGGCGATGGAGGAGGGAAGGAGGAGGGAGCGAGTCAGCGAGACCAGGACGAGGACGGAGGAGAAAAGAGGCGAGTGAAGCGGATTTTTTTCCTTTTCGGGTATAGATCCGGTAACTGCAATATCATGATCCGGCCCAAAGCCCAAACTACGGCCCATAATTATTGGGCTGGTTACAGACCTACGGTTCAGTTTCTCCAAAAAAAAAAGAGAAAAAAATAAATCCTTCGACCGGGGAAGTTAGAGCCCGTTTAAAACATATTATTCACCGATTGTTGTCATATGTTATCTACTTGATTATAGAAATATTAACGTTAAAATTTGGTAAGATTTTTTAGTGTATTCGGTTAAGGGAAGAACATAATCGGCCGATAAAAAGTTTATCCAGAAGAGACAGAGTTCAAGAAGGAATCGTGAAGACCACAGTGGCAGCTTAATTTATCTATTAATTAGGCAAGTTTTGTATTTAGAAAAGTTTGTTTCATGTCCAATAAGGACTTTATGTTTTTTCTTTTATCTTTAGGAAAGTTTGTGTCATGTCTAATTATGACTCTTATCGGTCTATGGGTATAAATATGTACGCTCAGGGTTTTGTAACTTATCTCATAGATCAATACGACTTTCGGCGCATCGTCATTCTCTTTTTCGAGGTTTCTTTTACTATCGGTGAAACTTGGCACCTGACGCGGGGCTGCATCAGCTTCAATCTCCAGCGGAGGGGTAAATCCTAAGTTCCACCGGCCTGGCAATTGTATCGGTTACATTGGTGTTGTTCAAGGCTGTATCGCTTCGATCTCTTAGATTACTCTAGTTCAGTCGATATTTTGGCCTACTTAATATCTCGATTCTATCTTTAATTGCATTGTGTTTAGAGACACATCGGTTTAGTTGGAACTGTTTCGGTTAGGTCTGATCTTCTGGCTTAGTCAATATATCTCTATAATCACAATGTTGTTTTAGATAAATTCGTTATATCCATTACATTAGACAGATTTATCGGCTCATTGAGTATTAGATTATTATATACAATCTCGTGCTGCATTGGTTAGATTCGACCTACTAGATTGTTGTTAATAATCTAAATCTTGTTAAGCCGATGGGTTCATGCTAATGTTTCATCGGAGGACTAACTGATCTTATCCGATGTGTTACATTTCTCTTTGATGGTTTTACTGTCTTGGTTAAATTTAATGCATGATCACTTTGATCGATGTCATATCGGCTTGCTTAAATCCATTAGGCAATTATCAACCTTATGCTGCATCGATTGGATTCGACCTACGGGGTTGTGACCTATGGGGTTGTGGTTGTAAGTTAGATTTATTTAAGTTAGTAGGCATCAATCATTGTTTCATCGGGGTTTCAGCCGATGAGTTATGTAAGTGTTGCATCGGCTTATAAGGATTATATATAAGTTGGTTGTAGCCGATTGCAGCAAAGGTTTCATTGATCATTTAATCATTTGGATTTAATAACATCGAAATTTCAACCGATGTATGTTTTAATCATCGGATCATCTAATATTCTATATCATATCGACCGATTGGTTTGATAGATATTTGCTTTATTATATCTATATCGGCTGAAAGGTTCATTGGATTTCTATTTTGTCACATTTATATTGGCCGATTGGTTCTTTATCCTATTACATCATCATCAGTCGATTGTCTTTATATCATGATTTATTCAAGTGTCAGAATCTATATCGGATATATAGCTGATTGTTTAAAACCCTATCGACATCAGCTAGTATCGACATTGTCAAATATCTTTACATCGGCTTATTGGCCGATTGGTTTTTTGTCATCAACATATTTATCCATCTTGTCAGTTGCAGGATCAAGCTGACTGGCACGTCCGTATCTCATCAATATTTTAGTACCTGCACTGAAGCTAAGCAGATCTTTCAGGCCTTCGTATGCCACACACATGATTTACGTCAACACATATTTTGGTACGCCTGACGAGACAGATTTTGCGCCAACAAGAAATAATTAAATATTTTAAGACATACACTTAATAAATAACTTAGAACAAGTGATGAAATTTTTTTTCTGCAAAGTAGCTTAGAGCAAATAATTCACAGCAATAATACGATCAAGTATAGTGGCAGGGCTTAATGGGCCTATTTGATTCTCTTTCATTGTTAGTGTTGCTAACTTTTTTACAATGGCAACTATTGGCAAGATTTGGCTATTGCCAAAAATTTCTTTGGCAAAGATGATTGTTTGGATTGTTGGCAAGATTAGTTAGACTAGTGACGAACAAAAAAAATGGTATTGCCAAATTTGTGGTAGCAAACCAAACAAGTGACAAATGTTTTGGCAGTGCCAACTTTTTTGGTAGGGTTGAGTTTGGCAAAGAACCAAACAGCCCCAATATTTTCTGTTAGCACATCCTTGGTCTTCTTTGTATCTAAAATAAATTAAATAGATCAGATAGAGAAATATTAGGGCCTGTGAAATACTTGCAAAATGTCCTGCCAAGTTTCAAACTGTCCTTAGATCCTTGCCTTCTTGGGTTCTTTTTCTGGAAACTCAGCTGGTTGAAGAGAGCTATCAACCTTACACACTTACATAAATTTTATCATCTTTGAAAAAGTATCTCAAGGTATCAACATTTTACATTAAAAATTTTAGTTTATATAGTATCTAAAGGTACCACATTTTTACATTAGAAAATACGGTACCTCTCAGAACCTTCTTAAGAATGATAAAATTACTCACACACTTAAGTAGCTCTCTTAGCTAACCTGAAAAAAGACTTCAAACTCAGAAGCAACATGTTATCTTCTCTCTTTCATCAAGTAAGGTTTTTCAGCAACAACTTGAGGACTGTTCAAGCTAGCTTCCTAAAGTTGTCTACTCCGGCAAGTAAACCGAATAACTCTGAAAAAAAGAAGCTGCAAATTGGATCAGCGGCGAGGTCACTACTACTAGTCCTTCCCGTGTGTTGACTTCCTTCCCACTGGATAGCTAAGTCAGTACGTAGTCGACTGCTAATCAAGTCAGAACTCAGTAAATCACCTTCAAAGCAGCACAGTACCTTCTGATTTTGATGTCTTGATTGCATTCAGAGTTGCACACACAGCAACAGCTGGGTAGTTAAGTTTTTTCTCTTGACCTGGGCATATCCTGGTCTGAAACAAAAGGGATTCAAGGGTATTTTCTACTGAAAAGTAGAAGGAAACGAGCTAATTCAGGTCTGACTTTTGCACATGTTAATCGGTCAGGAACAGTAGTATAACGAGAATTAAGTGTGAAATTTATTTCGTCTCAACTTGCTCGTTGAAAGCCTGAAATTACTGGGAAGTTGGCTGGCTTCAGGATGAGTTCAAGGAAAAGTATGATAAGGACGATGTATTCTGCTTCCAGAGTGTGTACTTTGGGTTGGAATCGAGCAGTTGCAGCAAACAAGCTTCTCTCTGAAAATTCAGGCAAATGGTTTTTCTCACGAAAGAAATAAACAAGTAGGTGCAGAGAAGCTCCAGTGTTTGATATCCACAGAAAAGATTAGCATGGAGAAAAGGTATATATGGCTAAAAAAAAATCAAGGAATACTAATCTAAATGAAGCATCTTTGACATGACTGAAACTGCAGCTCTAACTGGTTTCATGTCATCCACGACGCATTGCCGAAACCTGGTGAACCTACAGTATTTGCAAATTTGGTTTCCTGTATTTGTATAGACAGAGACAAAACAAATATCGTTTACTAGATACCACCATGCCTTAGATATGTTCGTCGCTAACCATTAAACATATCATCAACCTGAAGCAAGGTCGATGTACTACTTAAGTAAGAAAGCATGCATTGGTATGGTGTGCGACTAGATAAGAAAAGGCATAAAAATAAACTCTGACCTTGGTACTGCTATGTCATCTATGATGCAATCGCATTCGCACAAATCCCCAGTTGATTTCTTCTGGATGAACCTTCAGTTGATAGCAATTAATTAAAGATCCTGACAGAGACACATTATTCTTTCATCTGCTTTGACTCAGTGAAGAGACAGGGAAGCAAATGCAGATTAAACAAGAAAGAGAGACAGGAACATCTGCAATTCTGCACGTATAGTTATATTTTTCTGACTTGCCGGATTTAGGAGTCGTCACCCTGATACACTGAACCATACATCCATGCTGGTGATTAGCCATCATCCGCATGCATATTGTGATATTCCTTTGGTAATTAACCGAGTTGAGTGCTTGTTGGATCCAAGTTGCATCGAATGAATTCTATACCAATTCCAAAGTCTACATCATATGGCGCGTACATTCCATCTGCATTTGTTGACTTCCATGTTGCACGTTATGGAGCAGATCACCGTGTGGAGCCAGTATATTGGCATTTGCAACAGGTGTTCGTACGCATTGGAACGCAGTGTACGTCTATGTTCAGGGCCACGCGTGTATAGAAAGCAGAGGGTTTGTTGCAAAGAGAGCGAAAGTCCCGCCTAATTAATTCATTAGAGTACAGATACGGATTTATAAATGCCTGCACGCCACCAAGATTACGAAGAATTATAGTTACACGAAAAAAACAGGTATTTTACTGTTGTTGAGAAGACTAGCGGAATGTAATCGTACTATATAAAAGTCAAAAGTGCAATAATTATATTATGTAGTGTGTTTTGGACTGAGAAATTAAGTGTCAGGAATATGTAAATATAATAATTTAAATGTTAGAAAGTTGATGGAAATTCTAAAATGGGAAACATATTTTTAGCCATTTCGGGTTTTTTAAGATGATAGAATTCCTAAAGCAAAGTTGCAAACACATGCAACTATAGACTATCATGTTTGTTATTCAGCTTATTAGCCACAGTCAAAATTTAAATTTTAAATTTTAAATTAATTTTGATGTTTTTTATCATAATTTATTTTTAATGTTGGCTTTTGAGTCGTTAAAAACATATGTATAAATTTTTTATTCATAATTTTTTATGCTAGTAAATGTTACAGCTTATAGTCAACTATAGGTGAAATTATGGGATTCTACGAAAGTTTCCTCTCATCGAGCACAAATAAAACCATCAATCTACTTGTAGTTTTTTTTATCAGGAGGTACACCGCTAAACTCTCAGAGCAAATACTATAAACCCTTACATACTGTTTTTAAATTTATCACATAGGATTAGGTCATGAGGTGGAAGAGAGAAGTTAGCAGAGAGAGAATAAGCCACCCCTTATGCAAGGAGCAACCTTCACACAATTTTCAAGGAAAAACTATAAGTTGTGATCCGATTTATCGTCGCCGGTCTTGATCTACCGTTGTCAACCTCGATATTGTCTCCTTTTCTGGAGCTGTGATTGGGACGGGGATGGGGATAGGAAAGAGCGGAGGAGGGTGCGGTGGAGGCGAGGAGGTGACGACAATGGGGGAGGACGCGATGGAGGCGGTCAAGACTACGATGAATGTGGAGGTGTAGTAGAAATGGAGGCGGAGGAGGCGACGATAATGGGGGAGAGAAATCTGGGGGAAGAGGTGAGGAGGAGGCGGTGGAGGCGAGGAGGTGGGCAGGCAGTGGTGGATGCGTTTGGGTAGATGGGTTCGTGTTTTTTTCCTTTTCATTCGTTTTTTTTTTCCCTTATCAGTGATTCTTATGTATATATATAGATGGACGTGGGCTTCTATTCGTGACGCTTCGGCTGCTGCGTGGACCATAGACCATTGGCCTTCCATATTCCAGTTGAAGACTCTAGAGGATTCTACATTGACTAGGATTTTTCACTCACGTTTGTTTCAGATCCAATGGCAGCGCTTGAATTCGTGGCTGCATCTGACGGTCCTAAATATCCGATGACATGGCGCTTTGTGGTGGTGAAAAACTTTAGTATTTTCACTACTTTAGATAAAAGATGGTGTGAGAATTAACTAATATTAAAGCTTGTGTATTAGATGTTGTCGGTGACAGGGGACCGGGGGTCTCATGACCAGAGGTTTGGGCGGCCGCAGTCATCCACGTGGCCCGTCCCCCCGGGGGGTCGGGCCCGAGGGTGACGTGACGGCTCCCCCCTCGGTCTCCCCGCGGGGTCGGGCCGCCCCTGTTTCGGCCCCGAGGGGTGGGGCGCCCCGACCCCCTGTGATTTCGGCGCCTTATGTGCGGGTTAGGTGAGCGCAGCAGGGCTCACCTAACCGCATTTATGGCGGTTCAGATGAGCGCACTACGCCGTATTTAATGCGGTGCAGCGCACGCCTGTCCGGTCCGTGACCGGTCGCGGTGTGTGACCGGTCACAGACCGGTCAGATCGCGGGTTAGGTGGCGACAGGCGGCCTGCGGCACGCCTTGCCCCGTCCCGTCAGAATGATGAGAGCCCCTTGTCTCTCGCCCCTAGCCGGAGCCGGCGTGCTAACTCCTGGAGTTGGTATGTCAGTCCCGGTCAGATCCATTCCAGATTTCGGCGTGGGCGTGGCGAGGAAGTCGCCCGCCATTTAATGAAGGTTGAAACGGGCGTTCCCTGGATGAGCCAGCTGGCTGAGCAGAGGCGTGACGTGGCGTCTGTCAGAGGTCACTTCCGGCAGAAGGACAGCCCTAATTGTAAAAGAATGTTTTCTTTCTTAGGCAGCTAGAGGCCCGTGTGGTAACCCCTTGCCATATAAAAGGAGGCCCAGGCCTAGGAAAAAAAAGGAGGGAAGAAGAGGGGGGGATCGGATCGGACTCCGGCCGATACGCTCTAGAGGACGAACTCTCTTTGTATTGTTGGAGACTTCCAGATCCACCAGAACACAGGAGTAGGGTGTTACGCTTCTCAGCAGCCCGAACCTGTCTACGTCGCCCGTGTGTTGTGCGTTTCCTCTCTCGCTGATGTTCCTCAGATCGAGGGCGAAGAACCTCACTTAGCGCCCCCGGCCGAACTGGCAAAGGGGGGCCCGCACGGTCTCCCGGTGAGGAGCTCCACGCTCCGTCATCTGGCGCGCCAGGTAGGGGGCGCGTGTGTCTTTCTAAGCCCTCATCCTCTTTCGTGTGCGCGAAGCTTCGCCCGGTCAGCCCTATGGCCGAACGGGCAGTGGCGCACGGCCTCTCTCCGAGCGCTAGCGGTGATGACGGGGAGCAGAACCCGCGCCGTCGGGCTCGCACCCCGCCGTCCCCCTCTCGCCGAAGTCTTGGGCGGGGAAAGGCGCTCGAGGAGGTCGAAGGATCCGCGACCTCGCCGCTCGCGGGCGACGGGGGAGGACGGCGAGGCGGGGCGCGTCGCCGCCTCGTCTACGGCGATGGCGGCACGCCCCAGGGCGCGCTCCAGGCCGCGGGCGCGCTCCTGCGTCACCCGCCCGTCGTCCCCGATCCAGAGACTCCAGCCCGACGTTGGCTGGATGACGTGGCCGACTTGGTCATGACGGCGCAGCAGCGCCTAGGCGCCGGCGGGCGGTCCTCCGCCGCCGGGGCCTCTGGCGCTGCCGCCGCCGGCTCCATGTCGTCGAGGCGGAGGGCGCGGCGAACGACGGCCGTTACACGCCGCTCGTCCGCCGTTCCCTCGTCAACGCCTCCGACCCAAGAAGATGTGCGTGGGGGGCCGGATGCCCGGCTCGATATCGAGCGCCGGCGCGACGCTCGTCGCGCCGCCCACGCAACGGAGGGCGCTTCCTCGTCCGGAGCGCCACTTCGGTCCGGTCACGGGGGCCGGCCCCCCGTGTCCCCGGTCGGCGGTGCCGGCTGTCGAGCCTTTGTGGCGAGCCTTCGGAACGTCCGTTGGCCCCCAAGGTTCCGGCCCACCATCACCGAAAAATACGACGGAAGCGTCAACCCCGCCGAGTTTCTCCAGATCTACACGACCGGGATCGAGGCCGCGGGGGGTGACGACAGGGTCATGGCGAATTTCTTCCCCATGGCCCTGAAGGGTCAGGCGCGGGGTTGGCTAATGAACTTGCCACCTGCGTCGGTCCACTCTTGGGAGGATTTGTGCCAGCAGTTCACCACGAACTTTCAGGGCACGTATCCGCGCCCAGGCGAAGAGGCGGACTTGCACGCGGTACAGCGAAGGGACGATGAGTCTCTTCGCTCGTACATTCAGCGGTTCTGTCAAGTCCGCAACACCATACCATGCATCCCCGCACACGCGGTGATCTACGCGTTCAGGGGGGGCGTGCGGCACAACCGCATGCTCGAGAAGATCGCCTCCAAGGAGCCCCAGACCACCGCGCAGCTTTTTGAGCTCGCGGACCGTGTGGCCCGCAAGGAGGAGGCCTGGACCTGGAACTCCTCCGGTTCTGGCGTGGCAGCTCCGGCCGCCCCCGGGTCCGCCGCTCGGTCAGGGCGACGGGACAGGAGGAGGAAGAAGAGGTCGGCCCGTTCCGACGACGAGGGTCATGTCCTCGCCGTCGAGGGCGCTTCGCGGGCCCCCCGAAAGGGGAGGCCTGCGGGCGACAAAAAGAAGGAGGCCGGCGTTCCCAGCAAGGAGCGTCCGACCGGCAAGTGGTGCACCGTGCACAACACCTCCCTCCACGACCTCGCGGACTGCCGCGCGGTCAAAAGTTTGGCCGAGCGGACGAGGAAGTGGGAGGAGGAGAAGAGGCAGGAGCGCCGTGAGGGCAGGGCCCCGGCGGCTCCCGCCGGCAACCGGCGAGGTGAGGCCAAGCAGAAGGCCCCCGCCGAGGACATCGACGATGGCGACGATGACCTGGGGTTTCAGGAGCCTGAGGCCACCGTCGCCACCGTCGATGGGGGAGCGTGTGCTCACGCTTCTCGCCGGAGCCTCAAGGCCATGAAGCGTGAGCTTCTGGCCGCGGCCCCTACCCATGAGGCGACGCGGCGGGCGCGGTGGTCGGAGGTTGCCCTCACCTTCGACCAGACCGACCACCCGCCGTGCGTTGCCCGGGGAGGACAGATCGCGATGGTGGTTTCCCCCACCGTTTGCAACGTGAAGTTGGGGCGTGTCCTCGTGGACGGGGGTGCAGCCCTCAACATCCTTTCCCCCGCAGCCTTTGATGCCATCAAGGCCCCGGGGATGGTGCTCCGACCGTCCCAGCCGATCATCGGCGTGACGCCGGGGCACACCTGGCCGCTGGGTCATATCGACCTCCCGGTCACCTTCGGTGGTTCCGCCAACTTCCGCACGGAGCGGGTGGACTTCGATGTGGCGGACCTCAGTCTGCCCTACAACGCGGTCCTGGGGAGGCCCGCGTTGGTGAAGTTCATGGCGGCGGTCCACTACGCCTATCTCCAGATGAAGATGCCGGGCCCCGGTGGCCCCATCACCGTCCATGGCGACCTCAAAGTCGCGCTTGCTTGTATGGAGCAGCGCGCGGACCACCTCGCCGCGGCATCCAAGCCCGCGGACGGTGACGAGAGGCCCAGCACCTCCGTCCCGCCCGCCCCAAGGCAGCGGATGGTCACGAGCGACGAGGTCCCGGTCAAGGAGGTTGCCCTGGGCGACGGCCCGTCCGAGACCACCCGGATCGGTGGTCTTTTGGACGACAAATAGGAAGACGCGCTCGTCTCCTTCCTGCGGGCAAACGCCGACGTCTTCGCCTGGAGACCGGCGGACATGCCCGGGGTCCCCAGGGAGGTGATTGAGCATCGTCTCGCCGTGCGGCCGGGCGCAAGGCCGGTCCGGCAGAAAGTGCGGCGGCAGGCCCCGGAACGTCAAGCCTTCATCCGCGAGGAGGTGGCGCGACTTCTGGAGGCCGGATTCATCCGTGAGGTCATCCATCCGGAGTGGCTGGCGAACCCGGTCGTCGTCCCCAAGGCGAACGGCAAGCTTCGGATGTGCATCGACTACACCGACCTCAACAAGGCATGTCCTAAGGACCCTTACCCCCTGCCACGCATAGATCAGATTGTCGACTCCACCGCGGGGTGCGACCTTTTGTGTTTTCTAGATGCATACTCTGGTTATCATCAGATTCGCATGGCTAGGGAGGATGAGGAGAAAACTGCATTCATTACCCCCATAGGAACCTATTGTTATACGACAATGCCTTTCGGGTTAAAGAATGCAGGTCCTACTTTTCAGCGTACTACTCGAATTTCCTTGGGTAGCCAGATAGGACGCAATGTTGAGGCCTATGTTGATGACTTGGTTGTGAAGACACGCAACCAAGAGACCTTGCTCTCGGATTTAGCGGAAACTTTCGAAAGTCTCCGCTCCGCCCGCATAAAGCTGAACCCCGATAAGTGCGTGTTCGGCGTGCCTGCGGGCAAACTTCTCGGGTTCTTGATCTCTGCCCGAGGCATCGAGGCCAACCCCGAGAAGATACGAGCTATAGAGCGGATGCGCCCCCCCAGCAAGCTTAGGGACGTGCAGTGCGTCACCGGCTGCATGGCCGCCCTAAGTCGGTTCATATCGAGGCTGGGAGAGAAGGCGCTACCCCTATTTAAGCTCCTCAAGCGCTCCGGGCCGTTTACCTGGACGGAGGAGGCTGAGCGGGCCTTCACTCAGTTGAAGGCGTACCTCAGTTCTCCCCCAGTCCTGGTCGCCCCGGAGCCAGATGAGCCGTTGCTACTCTACCTGGCGGCAACCCCGCAGGTGGTCAGCGCGGCGTTGGTCGTGGAGCGTGACGAGGACAACCCTCACTCCGCGCCCCCCCACCCTGTGTCGGCTCGACCCGGGAGAGAGCAGGGAGGAGAGGCCCCCGAGCCGAACGGCGGCCTAAGGCCCCCGACGGCCGGAGCTGGCCCTCCGCCTGCTTGTCCGACGGTGCCAGGCGCCCCCGACCCCCAGGATGGCCCCGGGGCCACTGCGGGAAGGCCGCGCCTGTCGCCCTCCGACCCCGAGGTCGTCGGCACAGAAGCCGAGTGCGCCCCGCACGGCCTCTCGGACGAAGAGCGCCCTAGAGATGTGGCCCCTAGCGAAGAGGACAGGCCCCGCCGAAAGGTGCAGCGGCCCGTCTACTTCGTTAGCGAGGCCCTCCGGGACGCCAAGACCCGATACCCTCAGGCCCAGAAGATGCTTTACGCAATTCTGATGGCTTCGAGGAAGTTGCGCCATTATTTCCAGGCGCATCGGGTCACGGTGGTTACGTCTTACCCCCTCGGCCAAATCTTGCATAACCGAGAGGGTACTGGACGGGTGGTGAGATGGGCAATCGAACTCTCTGAATTCAATTTGCGCTTTGAACCACGCCACGCGATCAAGAGCCAGGCCCTCGCCGACTTTGTAGCGGAGTGGACCCCGGCTCCCGAGCCCGTCTCCGCCCCCAAGGCCAGCCCGGGCCCCTCGCAGCTGCCTCACACCGCCTACTGGGTGATGCAGTTCGACGGCTCCCTGTCTCTTCAGGGCGCCGGTGCGGGGGTCACTTTGACCTCGCCGAGCAGAGACGTCCTCAGATATCTGGTCCGCCTCGACTTTCGGGCGATCAACAATATGATGGAGTATGAGGGACTCCTTGCGGGACTCAGAGTGGCGGCTGGACTGGGGATCCGCCGCCTCCTAGTGTTAGGCGACTCCCAGTTGGTCGTTAACCAGGTCTGTAAGGAGTACCGGTGCTCTGACCCGCAGATGGACGCCTACGTCCGCCAGGTGCGGCGTATGGAGCGCCATTTCGACGGGATAGAGCTTCGGCACGTGCCCAGGCGGGATAACGCGGTCGCCGACGAACTCTCAAGGCTCGCTTCCTCGCGAGCCCAGACCCCACCGGCCGCCTTTGAAGAAAGGCTTGCCCAGCCGTCGGCGCGACCCGACCCCCTAGGGGAGACGGACGCACCTGAACGGCCCCCGAGGCCCGTCGGAGTCCAGGCCTCGGGACCCGAGGGGAGCGCTCCCAGCTCTCCTAGATTGATTGCTTGGATCACTGAGATCCAGGCGTACCTCACAAATAAGACTGTACCCGAGGACCGCAAAGGGAGTGAACGCGTCCGTCGCATCTCCAAGCGCTACGTGCTGGTGGAAGGGACCCTCTATCGGCGCGGGGCTAACGGAGTCCTCTTGAAGTGCATTCCTCGGGAACAAGGCGTCGAGCTTCTCGCCGATGTCCATGAAGGCGAGTGCGGAGCCCACTCCGCCTCGCACACCTTGGTTGGCAAGGCCTTTCGTCAGGGTTTCTATTGGCCGACGGCTCTCAACGATGCGGTCGACCTGGTCCGGCGGTGCAGGGCGTGCCAGTTCCACGCCAAGCAAACACATCAGCCGGCCCAGGCCCTGCAAACCATACCTCTTTCGTGGCCGTTTGCTGTCTAGGGGCTCGATATCCTGGGTCCGTTCAGGCGGGCCCCGGGCGGGTTCGAATATCTGTATGTCGCCGTCGACAAGTTCACTAAGTGGCCCGAGGCTTATCCGGTCATCAAGATCGATAAGCACTCGGCGCTAAAATTCATCAAGGGCATCACTGCTCGGTTCGGGGTGCCTAACCGTATCATTACGGATAACGGCACCCAGTTCACTAGTGAGCTCTTCGGCGACTACTGCGAAGACATGGGCATCAAGCTCTGCTTCGTCTCACCCGCCCACCCCAGAAGCAACGGCCAGGTGGAGCGCGCCAATGCGGAAATCCTCAAGGGCCTCAAAACCAAGACCTTCAACATCCTCAAGAAGCACGGCGGCTCGTGGATCGAGGAGCTGCCAGCGGTGCTCTGGGCAAACCGAACCACGCCAAGCCGAGCAACCGGGGAAACGCCTTTCTTCCTCGTCTACGACGCGGAGGCGGTCCTCCCACCTGAGCTCACCCTGAGGTCCCCTCGGGCCACCATGTATTGCGAGGCTGGTCAAGATCAGCTTCGCCGAGACGACCTCGATTACCTAGAAGAGCGAAGGCGGCGCGCGGCCCTCCGAGCCGCGCGCTACCAACAGAGCCTGCGGCGCTATCATCAGTGCCACGTCCGGGCCTGATCACTCTGCGTTGATGACCTCGTCCTACGCCGCGTCCAAACACGCGCTGGACTGAGCAAACTCTCACCAATGTGGGAGGGTCCGTATCGAGTGATCGGCGTCCCCCGGCCGGGCTCAGTTCGGTTGGCCACGGGCGACGGCACAGAGCTGCCTAACCCGTGGAACATCGAACATCTTCGTCGTTTCTACCCCTGATGGGGGTCGGGTGTCATGTCTCGGGCTCGGGCCAACCCCGCAACCCCCTCGGGCGTGCAGGATTGGTCGGGGGCTCCCACATGCATATACCTGTCTATTTCCTTTTCAGCATTTCAATAAAGAAGCTTTTTCGATTTCCTGAGGACTGTGTCTGTGTTTTCGTTTCCTTTTGAAAGGTCTTGGCTTGAATCGGTCCGTTCGTGCTCGGCCTCGCCATTGGTGACCCGGGTCGTCTAGAATCGCCAAACGGGGCCCAGAGCCGAGCCTCGCCCCGGGGCGCGGCGAACTCCGGGGGGGAATCGGCAAAGGCCCACAATCGGGTCATCCATAACCCTCGGTCGCCGCGTTCCCGGCCTGGCCAGTCTCGACATGTGGATCTCCCCAGGCACTAGCTCCGACCTGCGCCGCTTGAGGCCGGGCACGAGCCCCCGTTCAAGCCAAGACACAGAAGGACCACGGCATAGACCATCCTTATTTTACATGCATAGCAAATGTAACTAACATGAAAGTTAAAATTCTCTTATTGCAGATGAAACCAGTCTGTACAAGCGGGGGCTCGAAGGCCCCGGAAGAAGGAAAAATTACTAAGATTGGCGGGGGCCTGGGGGCTCACTCCGACGCGCCCGGGTCGCCGGCCTCGCCGTTGCTGTCGCCCGCACCGTCGTCACCGTCCTCCTCCTCGTCGGAGTCGAGGGCGAACACGAGCCGAGGGGCCGTCCCCTCGAAGCTGTGGACGATGTGGTCGACGGCGTCCCGGACCTGTGCGCGCGCGCCGTCCTCGGTTCCGGGAGGGCACTCTTCCAGCGTCGCCCACGGGGAGAAGTCGGGGTCCCTGGCCTGGTAGCTCGCCAGTACGAGCTCCACTGCCCCCGGGCGAGGTCCCTCGAGGATGACTTGATCGTCTCCTCGAGCTCCTCGGGGAGCCTTTCGAGGGCCCCGGCCATCTCCGAGAGGCGCTGGGCAAGGCCCCCCTGGTTGGCGGCGTACTTCGCGTACCGCCCGCCCCAGATGCCCGCCTGCCGCCCGGCGCGGTAGACGGGAGACAGCGTCCCGAAGCATGCCGGGCCCTACCTCGCTCGCCAAGCGGAGGGCCTCGACCTCCCCGGCGGACGAGTCCAGGGCGCCCTGCAGCTCGGCGACGGTGTGCTCGACGGCTGCGAGGCGGGCGGCTAGGTCGCCGTGGCCCGCGGCCGCCCCGCCGCTGTGCGCTCTCGCGTCCAGCTCCTTCGCCCGCGCCTCGAGCTCAGCGGCCCGCTGGTCCAGCGCGGCCCTCTCGGCGCGGGCGCTCTCCAGATTACGGCGCCCCTGCTCCTCCCGCGCCGCCTCGCGGAGGAACAGGCTGTCCGCTAGCCGTCGAGCAGCGTCCTCCGCCTCCTCGAGAGCTCGCCCCCCGCTCGGCGAGTGCGTCTTCGCGGAGGCGGAGTGCGGACTCCTCTTCGGCGGAGGCGGCCTCGTGCGCCGCCAGCGTTGCCTCCCGGGAGGCGACGGCGGCCTCGCGGTCCGCCAGGGCGGCCTCCTCCGCGTCCAGGGCGCGGGCGCGCTCCTCCAGCGCCGTGACGCGGGCCTCAAGGGCCTCCTCGCGCTGGCGGGACGCCGCCTCGTTCTCCGCCGCCCGCCGTTCCCGGGCAGCGGCGGCGTCGAGAACTCCCCGGGCGGCGTCGAGCTTCTCCTCTAGCTCCGCCGCCCGGCTCCCGTATTGGAGGCGGAGGTCGTCCCGCGCCTCGTCGAGCACGGCGGTGGCGATGAGGGCGGTCTCCCGCTCCTCCTCCACCTCCCTGGCGATCTCCGCCAGGTTCCTGCGACGGGCCTCGAGCTGTGAGGCGTGCCGGCGGTGTGCCTTGCGGCCCGCCTCCACCATGGCCTCCACCGAGCGCCGCCCCTCCTCGACGCGCGCCCACGCCGCGTCGAGTTCCGCCCGCTCCGCCTGCAGGGCCTCCATCTGGGCACTTAACCCGTCCAGCACCGTGCTGTTCGCGGCGGCCAGGGCCTGCAGGAGGGGTTCCGCGCTCAGCGGGGCAGCGGAAGGCAGAGGGGAGGGCCGCCTCGGTGTGGGTGCCGCGCGGCTCGGCCCGCCGATCGGCGTGCCGGACTCGGGGGCGACCCCCGAAGCCGGCTCGTTCCGAGCGTCGCTCGGGGCGTCGGGCCCGAGGGGCGCACCTGCGGCCTCGTCGTGGGTGGCCTCGGAAGTCGTCGTCGCCTCGGGCGGAGTCGGGTCGGGGGCTTGGCAGGCTGCCTGGCGTGGGCGGCCTCCTCCGCGTCCAGGGCGCGGGCGCGCTCCTCCAGCGCCGTGACGCGGGCCTCAAGGGCCTCCTCGCGCTGGCGGGACGCCGCCTCGTTCTCCGCCGCCCGCCGTTCCCGGCAGCGGCGGCGTCGAGAACTCCCCGGGCGGCGTCGAGCTTCTCCTCTAGCTCCGCCGCCCGGCTCCCGTATTGGAGGCGGAGGTCGTCCCGCGCCTCGTCGAGCACGGCGGTGGCGATGAGGGCGGTCTCCCGCTCCTCCTCCACCTCCCTGGCGATCTCCGCCAGGTTCCTGCGACGGGCCTCGAGCTGTGAGGCGTGCCGGCGGTGTGCCTTGCGGCCCGCCTCCACCATGGCCTCCACCGAGCGCCGCCCCTCCTCGACGCGCGCCCACGCCGCGTCGAGTTCCGCCCGCTCCGCCTGCAGGGCCTCCATCTGGGCACTTAACCCGTCCAGCACCGTGCTGTTCGCGGCGGCCAGGGCCTGCAGGAGGGGTTCCGCGCTCAGCGGGGCAGCGGAAGGCAGAGGGGAGGGCCGCCTCGGTGTGGGTGCCGCGCGGCTCGGCCCGCCGATCGGCGTGCCGGACTCGGGGGCGACCCCCGAAGCCGGCTCGTTCCGAGCGTCGCTCGGGGCGTCGGGCCCGAGGGGCGCACCTGCGGCCTCGTCGTGGGTGGCCTCGGAAGTCGTCGTCGCCTCGGGCGGAGTCGGGTCGGGGGCTTGGCAGGCTGCCTGGCGTGCGCGCGCCGCCTCTGCCTCCCGGGCGGTCTCCCCGGCCCGGCGGACTCTGGCCTCCTCCCGAGCGGCCTCCTCGGCCTGGCGAACCCGGGCGGCCTCCTGGGCAGCCTCCTCGGCTTCGCGGAGGCGGTCCGCGGCTTCCCGCCGGTCAGCCTCCCGTCTTCGGGCCTCCGCGGTCGTGGTCTCCTCGGCCTCAGACCGGCCGGACTTGGAATGGCGTGGGGGACGCGACGGGATCTCGCTGAGGCAGAAGAAAAACCAGAGACAAAAAAACGGGTGAGTAAAAACTCGCCTTGGGAGATGGGAGTATGAATACGGCCGCAGTGGGTGCGGGGACGAACCTGCGGGGTGGTCGGCTGAACGACCACCTCGGGGGCGCGATAAGGCTCCCCCGGCACGGCTCGGTCTCCCCCATTTTGCGGAGCCGTTTCTTCTTTCGCTCCCCCTCGGGCTATGGCGTCGGCACGGCACCCTCCGGGCGCCTGCTGCTGGCACGCACCGCCCCGCCCCCTCGGGAGGAGATGGAGGAGGAGTACCCTCCTGCTTCCTCTTCTCCTTGGCGCCAGCAGGGCGGCTGCCCCCGGGCCCTCGTCGTGGGACCCAGAAGCACTGCCCCCTCCCGGGGTAGATTGTTCCTCCCTGCGGCTCCCGCCCGCGCCATCGTGGCCTCGGGGGGCCCGCTCCCCCGACGCCCCGACCAATTGCATGATGGCCAGGATGTTGGCGCACTCTGGGTCGCAGCAGAGGGGGAGGACCCCTTGGGGGATGAGGGATGCCTCCACGGAGCTGAGATTCAGCACCCGTTGGACCACCATCCTGAAGTCCTCAGGGTCCCAGTCCCATTCGCGCCCCTGGTGGGTCCTCAGGTGGTCCTCGGGCCCGGTGTACTCCCAGGCGCCCCGGGCGCGCCGCTGGAGCGGCGCGATTCGACGCCGGAGGTAGTCGCCAAACACCATGGCCCCCGTAAGCCCCTGGGATCGCAGACCCGCCAGGCGGTCAAGAACGGCGCCGTAGCCGTCCCCCAGATCTACCGCCGCCCACTAGCTGGAGGCCTGCGCCGGGGGCTGGCTCGGGAGTCGGAGGCGCGCTTCGCCGGTGAGGGGGGTGTAGAACCAATCGCTCTTCCAGCGTCCCACTTCTTGCGGAGGACGCAGGGAATGTAGCGGTTCAGCACCTGCCCCCGCGGCTGGAAGTAGCAGCCACCGACTACCGTCGGCGGCGACACCGGCTGCACGGTGAAGAACCACCGAAACAGCCGGAGAGATGGGCGCACCCCGATAAACATCTCGCACAGGTGCGCGAAGATGCCCAACGTCATTATCGCGTTGGGGGTGAGGTGCGCCATCTGGAGATCGTAGAACTCCAGAATATCCATGAAGAAAGTAGAGAATGGCGGGACCAGCCCCGCCATTGCGAAAGAAAGGAAGAAAACAGACCGCCCCGGGTAGTGTGGCGCCGGGCGTCCCTCGCCCAGCACGACCACCTCCCGGCCGGTGGCAGATTCCGGCATGAACCGGCGCGGCAGCCCGGCTTGCCTCTCGCTCGTGATGCGGGAAGGCGGCAGCACGCTACCGTCGAGCGGTGCGGAGCCCCGTGCCATGGCGCCGGCGGAGGGGGAGCTTGAGAGTGAGCGCGTGCGGCAAGGGTAGGGCACAAGAAACGAAGAGTTGGGGCACAAGTGGCGGAGACAAGGAAAGGATGGCGAGGGAAGGGAAGCGATTCCCTTCCTCGGCGCCTTTATACCCTCGCCAACGCCACGCCCGGCTCCTCGTTCTCCGCGCCCACTACCTTGCCCCCTCGTATCTCGCGCCCACGCCTCCACTAACCCCTCACGCCCGTCCGCGGCGCACGCGGCAGCCGTGCGGCCGTGGCGGTTGAGGAGGGGCAGATCGTGTGCGCATTAATTGCGCTCAGCTATCGCGAAAAACGACGTCATCATATCTCCAGGCGAAACGGACCGACGTGTCCCGATTCGCGCGCTATCTCAAGTAATGAAGCGGTTACGAAAGGACCGCTCATTATTTCCGGTCGTTTTTCCCTCGCCGATGCGCGCGACTCGCGACCGTTGGCGTCCAGCCCGCCTGTGGGACCGGTCCCCCCTCGGTCTCCCCGCGGGGTCGGGCCGACCCTGTTTCGGCCCCGAGGGCTGGGGCGCCCCGACCCCCTGTGATTTCGGCGCCTCATGTGCGGGTTAGGTGAGCGCAGCAGGGCTCACCTAACCGCATTTATGGCGGTTCAGACGAGCGCACTACGCCGTATTTAATGCGGTGCAGCGCACGCCTGTCCGGTCCGTGACCGATCGCAGTGTGTGACCGGTCACAGACCGGTCAGATCGCGGGTTAGGTGGCGACAGGCGGCCTGCGGCACGCCTCGCCCCGTCCCGTCAGAATGATGAGAGCCCCTTGTCTCTCGCCTCTAGCCGGAGCCGGCGTGCTAACTCCTGGAGTTGGTATGTCAGTCCCGGTCAGATCCATTCCAGATTTCGGCGTGGGCGTGGCGAGGAAGTCGCCCGCCATTTAATGAAGGTTGAAACGGGCGTTCCCCGGATGAGCCTGCTGGCTGAGCAGAGGCGTGACGCGGCGTCTGTCAGAGGTCACTTCCGGCAGAAGGACAGCCCTAATTGTAAAAGAATGTTTTCTTTCTTAGGCAGCTAGAGGCCCGTGTGGTAACCCCTTGCCATATAAAAGGAGGCCCAGGCCTAGGAAAAAAAAGGAGGGAAGAAGAGGGGGGGATCGGATCGGACTCCGGCCGATACGCGCTAGAGGACGAACTCTCTTTGTATTATTGGAGACTTCCAGATCCACCAGAACACAGGAGTAGGGTGTTACGCTTCTCAGCGGCCCGAACCTGTCTACGTCGCCCGTGTGTTGTGCGTTTCCTCTCTCGCTGACGTTACTCAGATCGAGGGCGAAGAACCTCACCTAGCGCCCCCGGCCGAACTGGCAAAGGGGGGCCCGCACGGTCTCCCAGTGAGGAGCTCCACGCTTCGTCAGATGTGATATGTTATACTTATTATCTTTTAATTAATAAATAGATGACATGATTTATATTAGAGGTGACATTCACCTTTTCTATAAAACTTGCTCCCGTAGTTAATGAGCTAAGCCAGGTATGGCTCATTAATTACTCGGTGGCTCCATATGACAGCAGTGATAGGTGATAGTATTCACTACTCATCATCACCATGGGGTTTTTATAGATATGATGGGTATTGTGCTTCTTAATCTCATCATATAATATCTCTTGTCATCTTAACCCAAATTAAACACTCGGTCGCTACATATAACTCTGATCGACAATTTATACTAGAAGTCTTTACCGGTAATATAAATGAAGAGAGAATATATTCTATGCTATTGAGTTTGTCGTAGTTCAACAATTTGCCACTGACATTGTCTTTTTCTATAATATATTGATGACTTTATCAATTGTTCTATAATATGTCATTGGACGGACTGAGCCTTTTTTTAAAAAATACCCAAAATACCCTTAGAGACATACAAGGTTAGCAATTGATTTATTTCATTAGAAGTTTCAGAAAAATATGAAAATTTTTATGTGGCCTCCTTACACAACATGAAAGTTCGTATGTAAGTTTAAATTTTTTTTTGGTATTTTTGTTTTTTAGAAAAAATATTTTTTTGTGGTATATCATAGAGAAACAACTTACATAAGAGATAATAGCAAAAATAAATCTTATGTTGCATATGAAAGATAATATACATTAAAAACAACAACGCAAAAAATATTTTATATAGCATACAACAGATAAGTTATATTTTTTAAAATGTAGAAATGCAAAAAAAAATTTATATACAAGCTTTTATATTGTGTAAGGAGGTCAAATAAAAAATTTTATTTTTTTTAAACTTCTAGTGATATAAATCAATTGTTAACCTTGTGTGTCCACAAGGGTATTTTAGATATTTTTAAAAACAAGTCTAGTCTAATAACATATTGTAGAACAATTGATAAAGTCATCGATATATTATAGAAAAAGATAATGTCAGTGATAAATTATTGAACTAGAAAAAACTCAATGGTATAGAATAAATTGAACTAAACCTTAAAAATTCTGATTGACAACTTTTGTATTAATGTTTTTCTTGTGCTTATAATAAATGCAGTTGGCGCTCTTCATCAGCGCAGTGAAAAGAAAAACACAGAAAGACTAGAAAACGCTATACGGTATAGTTTATGTTTGATAACGTCACCATGCTAATGCGGTATAGTTTATGTTTGCTAAGGTCACCGTGACATAGCATGGTAGCTAGTTACTTCATTCGTCCCAAATTATAAAGTGCTATATTATTTTATAAGATCTTCAATGATATGCTTTGACTATTAATTTACTTTATAATATGTTCCTAATGAATATAAAATTAATATTATATAAAAATACTTTAAAATATAAATCTAACGATATAACATGTATAATATTTAGCATAGATATGATTAGTATGATTAATTATTAAAAATTATCGAGTTTAATTTTACTTAAAAAAACACTCTAAAATTGGGATGGAGGGAGTACTAAGTTGAATGCCTATGGGTATCATAACAGATTCGGTACCTATGGTATCACTTGGTAGCCGTTGTATCGTATCTGGTTTTTATATGATACTGATTTGATACCCTAAAGTATTGTGCACGTCGAAATATAAAGTATTTAATTAGCTGAACGGTACACATGTCACCCATAAAAAAATAGTATTAGCTTTTCATATTTTCTCATCACTCTCGAGGACAAGCCATGGGTAGGAACTTAGAAAAGAAAAAAGAAATGTTGGGATCACCCATTAATTAATTCCAAATGACATCGGAACTTCCCCTATATGATTTGAATCGTGCAAGATCAATTTCTCCATTTTCGCTTCGTACGTTCCAATCGGGTACTAGATGAGAAAATGCATATTAATTAATTAAGTTCGGCAGTTTTTTTCCACAATGATGATTAGCAGCGTAACCATCATGCTGAGTTGCTCATAGAGAATTACTATGCAGTCAGTCCAGTCGTATACTTCTAGAGCAAAATCTGTACAACATTATGACCTAATTTTCTTAGACATTTTGCGCTGCAAAAATTCCATCAGCTAGAAGCAACTAGACCTTGGAAAGACATCCATTCCAGTTCCATACACCTGAGCCACTATCACAGAAGTCGTCCGATTAAATATGCCGAGTTGACCTTTAGCACTCAGCTGATCGTGCAGGCATAGTATACGTATAGTAGTAATACTTTTAAATACATAGTATCGTTAAATTTTAGACACACGTTTAAACATTAAGCTTATTAGAATATGCATAATTATTAAATATACTTTAATTAAGCGTTTTTATATATTTATAAAAAATTTAAATAAAAAAAATAATTAAATATATGTTTAAAAGTTAAAGACATTACCTATATATTAAAAATCAGAAGAAGTACAACTTATGCAAGCATGACCTAGCGAGTACGTTAACCCTTATCTCTTCGGCAGTTGCCTAATTAGAGTTGTTTAAAAGAAACTAATTTATTAGTGCTGTACAACAACTGCTGCAAAAAAATTCAAAGAACACGTTTGGTGAAATCGTGCCGCACATTGATGTGTGTGTTGCTGTGCTGAATCAGTCAGTCGGAGTCCAAGATTTGGTTCTGGTTAGAACATGGTACTCACTACTCGTGATGTTTGGGTTGACAAAATATGCAGGATTCAGGAACAAATGGTTGGTGCAACTAGGACTCTTGCACGCATGAGTCATGCATGCTAGTAGTCGTTCTATATGTGCTGCAAAAATTAGCTTTTGAGGTCCAGCTAAATATACTTTGTTAATTAAAAGAGAGAGAGAGAGAACGTCCCATGCATATGTGTTGACCATTTGACCGATCTTGGGAGTTCATCTAGTTCAGCACTTCAGCAGTTCAGCTGATCCCTTTTTTTTTATCAAGTTTAGGCACGATTATTTCTTATCATTTTGGAAATCTTTTAGTCAAACTCTTAAAACTTCATTTGACTATCGGCAATTAGTAGTTTGTGACGAGGGAGTAGTTGCATTGAAGACATGTTCTCGTTGTGGCCTCTGCTGTTCTCACCTATGAACAGGTGCAACAATTAAAAGCGTAGAATGCGTTAAGTAGTGTGCAGAGAAAAGCATTGGATAGGCCCAGTCGGCCAAACAAAATGCACACACCTAGCCATTTCGCCCCACGGATAACCGGTCAAATCGTTTAATTTGCCGCCAAGACCTGGACTGCATCACCGAACTCATTTTTCTCCCTTCTTTCTCAATTCTGAATTCTGTTACAAGCGTAATTGCGGAGTTGCATCTGAAGTTAGGTGTGACCACCACAATAATCTTCGCAAGTTCCAAAAGTTTAAGGGCACGTTCTAAATAATTAATTGAGCTTAGATACTCTGTTTTTGGTTAGCACTTTTTTCAAACTACAAAATGATGTGTTTTGTGCGAAATTTTTTATGTAAAAAATGTTTTAAAAAATTAAACAAATTTATTTTCTAAGTTTTTAATAATTAATAATTAATTAATTATATATTAATCATGTTTTTCGTTTTACGTGCATCTAATAATCTGACGTGTCAAAAAAAAATCTGACGTTTCTCGTTTATGTGCAGCTAAGAATTCAAAATGAACTCACTAAAAACATATACTTCTTTCATCAAAAGAACAAATCTAAAATAAGAGAGACATATCGTTTATATTAATAGTATTAGAATATGCCTTATTTATTTAAGGTTTATTTTTTTGGGACGAAGGGTTAAGTTTGAATTCCTTGGTAAAGCTCAGAACGTGAGCTAACACGGATTTGGCATTTGACTCAGCTACTGCAAAGCTGTCAAGCTGATTATTCATACAAGCTAGGTTAATCCAGATGAAGTGCTCAATAGAAAGTAAAAATAAAGACCATGCATTCCAGTCAAGAAATTTGTGGTTGAATGAAGGCATGAACGTTGCTGTGTCAAACAGCTCAACTGTTTACAAAACCGTAGCACAGGATAATATGGTTATAACGTGCGGTAGTCTTTTCAGTTTTTGAAATCATGATATACCTTGCGATAATTGTACGGTTTTTATGATAATCGCATAATTATCGTGATAACCATTAAATTATGGGGTGACGATAACCGCACCCAAAACGATTTGGTGAACCCGATCACGAGTAGCTTATGCAGTCTCAACCAAACAGTAGTATAGTACTGCACTAGTTTTTTAAGGCTCTCTCTGAATTCAGCTCGTGTTCGATCACATTTTGTTCGTACAGAACTTCTTAGTTAAACGGTTTAATACAATTCTGCCACCTGGTCTAATAAATGAGCATAGCATGTACTTTTCCGTCTCAAAATATAAAGATTTTTGAGTAAATATGATATATTATAACACTACAAATCTAAACATATTTTTTTATCCAAATTCATCGTATTAGAGAGTAGTACGCATGTGTCGTCGTCAGCAGCTGAGGTACGTGTGAAACCCGTGCTCTGCTTCAGTGCAGGCTGGGATTTAAGTCATTGAACGACCGGCCGGCGAGCAGGCCACGCGCGCACGCGACGTCGCGAGGACGCCGCGCCGCGCGAGATAAGGCAAGAAAACATGGCGAATTGCCCGAGCCAGAACGCCACCAGCGCGCCGCGCACGTCACTCGGCAACCGCCCCCGGCGCCGGGCGCCCGCGCACGCGAGCTCGCTCGCCATCCATCGAGTGGTTGGCGGCAACTTGGCGTTGCTGCTGCAGCCACTCTAGAAGAGAATAAGACATAGCCCATCACTACCACAGATATGCACACACGTGTTGACTAAGCTAGCTAATTGTACTAAAACAAGGTATTCGTACTAAGTACTTACAGTACTACTATGGCAGTAATAACTAATCTGATCATGTTCTCGTGGTCAAACGGTTGGAAAAGTACACACACATCCACGTCTAGAAGCAACCGGGCCGTTGTTCGTCGTGCTAGCTCGATCCATTTCCTACGTGAACCAAACCCCAGTTTGCAGCTTTGCTGCGGTCTGGTCTCTCTAACTCTTCCTATATATAGTCATACGCGCGACAGATGTGCAAGTATTGTTGCACAGTGCAGCGAATACACAGATTCGATCCGCGACGTTTTGCTAGCTAGTGATCAGCTGGGTTAATCACGTAGCTAAGCTATCATGAGCAAGAGGAGCAGGAGTATGTGGGACATGCAAGAGATCATCGGCAGCGTGGACACGGCCCGCGTGCTGATGCTCCTCGCGCAGCAGAGCCAGCACGGCGTGCTGGGCGGCGGCAGCGTCTTCGCCGCCGGCGCGCAGCCGGTGGTGGTGCGCGGCGGCGCCGCGGCGGCGCACGACCGCGTGTTCGAGTGCAAAACGTGCAACCGGCAGTTCCCGACGTTCCAGGCGCTCGGGGGCCACCGCGCCAGCCACAAGCGGCCGAGGCAGCAGCAGCAGCAGCAAGCGCTCGGCGGCGGCGCCGGCGACGACGCGGGGCTCTGCCTCGGGAGGCAGCCGACGCCGCCGCGGCCGCAGCCGGCGAAGCCGAGGGTGCACGAGTGCCCTGTCTGCGGGCTCGAGTTCCCCATCGGGCAGGCGCTCGGCGGGCACATGCGGCGGCACCGTGCGGAGGCCGAGGCGGCGGCGACGACGACAACGACGAACGTCGCCAAGGCGGCGCCCGTGAAGGCCTGCGACGGCGGCGAGGTCTGCCTGGACTTGAACCTGACGCCGTCGGAGAACTGCGCCAAGTGCCGGAACGTGGTGGGTCTCGGCGCCGCCGGGCAGGGCGTACACAAGGCGCTCGCCATGTTGGATTGTTTCCTTTGAGCCGTTCAACTGCACATATTATTGCATGATAGCTGTTGCCGATTATTCCTTTGTTTCTTGATAAAATACACCGCTGATTTTCCTTTTGATCTTTACCTTTCTTTAATTTTAACATTTTGTAGATTTGATGTAATTTTTGGGTTTTATAATATGCCAGGTTAGTTGAGAATGAACTCAGAGATGAACTATTGTATTTTGTTGTAAATAACAATAAATTCATGAAAGTTAGTCGTCTGTTTCTTTTCTTGTCATTCCTCCGCTGCATATTTCTGACTTCGGTTGTAACACAACAACCTCGATTCAACTCTGACAAATGTGTGATTGAGTTGCCCGTGAATTGTAGATCGAACATTCTTTTATTACTTTAGAGGCGATTACCTTTATGAGATCATAACATGTTTAAATCTATCCATCTATCTGTCCATTTATTCCATTTTGCTTGTTGACTTATTAGCTATACAACCAAAATATGAATTTTAAAATTTAATTTAGAAGTTGATTTTGGGGTTTTTAGTTGTAGTCGTCTATTTTCAGTGTTGGCTACGTATATAAAAGATCTACCCCTAAATTATTTTTTTTCTTCGTTGATATTTCTACGTACTGCTAATTTCGACCGATCAAACCCTTTCACTCCTTTGAAATTCATCACACTAACCCGATATTTTCTAGAGAAAACAACGGTATGCTTATTCATCAATTTTTGTGGGATCAAACTTTCACGGTTAATTAATTCACAATAGAAAAGGAAAAAAATAAAAAAACCACCTCAGAAATCATTTGAAGTTTGACATTCCACCCCATAAATCATTATGTTGCAAATGTCCACCCCTACTTGTTTTTGTTGCAAAAACCATCCCAATGTGCACGCACTTAACCGAATTAGCTTGTTATCTTTGATGTAGAGCCCTACAGGCCAAGCTAATCGAATCAATCTTATCCAAGTACTTGTATTAGATTTATTTTTCATGTTTCATTGAATTCTTTTTCTGCATATAGCGAAACTTAGTGCAATAATGTTTAAAATCTCATCAACAATTCTATTTGTGAAATCTCTAGAAAAGTTTTAAGACTATACCCCTACAAGTATTTAACTTTGGTATGATCATATTGGCACCTAACGATTTATGAAAACATATTGATTTGGTTACACACATGCGCATTGGAGTAATTTTTGCAACAAAACCGAATAAAAGAGTGGACATTTGCAACAAAATGACTTATAGGATAGAATGTCAAACTTCAAGTGACTTCTACGATGGTTTTTGCAATTTTCCCTATAAAACCCCTAAAAAACTGCCCAAGTAAGTTTAAAATATATGATAACTGATATTCCAAATAAAATAGAAAGAATAGCACAAATTATATTTGTGTAAGAACTCATCTCTATTATAAAAAAAATGAAATTCGAAACTAAAAGTAGAAATGAGCAATCAATTTGTACAATAACTCAATTCCACATAAACTAAAATAAATGAATTTTAGAATTAGAAAATAGAATGGTAAAGTGTGAGTGAATTGTCCGTTCTTACTCACCATTTTTAATTTTGGGTTAATTAGCTGGTGGTGCATGCAACATAATATAAGTATCGGAGCTAGATGGGGAAATTAGCCTTTTATTATTATATTAATTTAGTAATTGATCCGCTTTGCATCAAATTGATTGTGACCAACCTAACTTCAATTTGAATGTTTGAAACGAAGGTTTCTTTGAGAACAACCATCATGTGCCTGCCATTAGTTGATAGAGGTTCACACGCCTTAATTTAGGGCTGTCAACGAGCCAAATTCAAACAAGGCGGAGCGTAAGGCTGCCTTATGCTAGAAGTTGAGCCAAGCTTATTCCACCTTTAAGCTTTCAGGCGGGCTTGGCTTAAGTACATGATAACATATATTTGATGATAATGTTGTAGTAAAAAACAACAATTTAGAATTAACCATATCAAAGAAAAAAGGTAAGGAGATTTTAAGATTAATATGTGCCAGCCCATATAACCAGACTCACAAGAAGCTTGAGCTCAGTTCAACAAAATTTGCATGGGGTTGGGCTCGAACTCAGTTTGTTAAGAGCTCGAGCAGCTCGCAGGTCTTAAGCTTTATCTATATATCCTATGTAGATGAAACTAAAAGCTTAACATACATTGAGCCACATCATCTAAAAAATAATAGCCTTTGAATCCCTTTCATTCTTTGATCTCAACCATCCATTTGTTATATAAATTTACAACTCACAAAGTGTTGTTATTACTATAAAACTCAATATGCATTGAACCAAAACTAATAGACATTGAATCTCTCTCATGTTTGATACATAACCATCTATGTGTCAAGTAGAATTATAATTTTACATCAATTACTATAAAATATTGTCTGTTTAGATATTACGAGTATACGATTTATACATTGTTTTTTCAAGTTTTTTTGAAGTATTTCTAATTCTCCGCTGCAGTTATTATTATTTTATAGCCTTAGCCTAATCCCCTGTATGCACTAATTAGCGTGCAACTATGCAAGCATACCGAGATTTTTCTCATGAAATGTATTGGGCAATATCTGTCTCTTGCAACTCATCAGTTATAACCATAACTCCATAAGTATACATTTGAACATCAGTATCCTGTTAAGGACCTATTTTGGGAGGTCTACGGAGTTTTAGTACCCTCCCTCTGTTTATTGGCATGAAGACCAAAGCAGGCATAAGGCCCACCTGGCCTAGTCCAGTCTGATTACAACGGGCCCGTTTGGTAGGGCTCCGAATTCCATGATTCTGTGATTCTGGATTCTAATTCTCCTGAATCAGATACTGAAGAGAATCAGAATCAGTATGATTAGGCGTTTGGTTGTAGACATTAGTTTAGATTCTGAGAGAGAGTTCTTGTTGTGATTTTGTCTATAATACCCCTATTGTATGAAGATACTTGGTCATATATAGATGATAAATCATTCCATAGAAATTACTAAAAGTAAAGTCCACACACATAGATAGTTGTTGCAAATAATACAGTTACATATTTCTAATGACAGTTGTTTCAAAAGAATAATATGCTAAACAAAGTTCATATGGATCAAATTCATCTGGAACCCCATAATGTATTAGCAAGTTCATCACGGAATCTGTCCATGGATGAATCACTAGCTTGTGAAGTAGAGGTATCGGATGCATTTTGGGAGATGGCGTATTTGGCATATCTTGCAGGTATGGTTGGGACATAATTTGGATCTCGATCACATCTTCGAAAGTACTTATCATTTGTGCAGTTCTGACGTATGAAGTTGTGAAGGCACATGGTAACTGCAATGATCATTTCTTGCTTAACCATTGGATAGGTAGGCATCTTTAAAAGAATTCGCCATTTCATCTTCCATACACCAAAAGTGCGCTCAACGACGTTGCGAATACTTGAGTGAAGATGGTTAAAATACTCTTGCTCACCATTTGGTGGAGGACCTCTTCTCCAGTCAGGAACATGGTACCTTTGGCCTTTGTATGGTGCCATATACCCCGGCCTATTTGGGTAGCCAGCGTCGATAAGGTAGTACTTACCTACAATATATGATTCGAATTAGTGCTAAATTTCACACAAGGCAAGAAATATGTAGATATTTAAACAAAACATACCTTGTGGAGGATGCGGAAAAATATCTTTGTCCACATCTAATGCATGATAAAGGACGCTAGTGTCATGCATAGATCCTGGTTGTCCAATTGAGGCATATGTAAAGCGCATGTCGAAGTCAACCGCTGCCATCACATTTTGAGTGGGACTCTTGTGTCTACCAATGTACCTCACATAATCTTCACGTGGTGGGTTTGCTATGATATGAGTCCCATCAATGGCACCAATGCAATTTTTGAAATGTGGCCACATTCTTGTATCATTCTTAATCCTACTATGAGCTGCACGAAAGTTTGGATCAATTGGGCATATGTAATCCTTGCACA
The DNA here is from genome assembly GCA_008326285.1 of Oryza officinalis. Taxonomy (NCBI): domain Eukaryota; kingdom Viridiplantae; phylum Streptophyta; class Magnoliopsida; order Poales; family Poaceae; genus Oryza; species Oryza officinalis. Next base: position 58,135,184 of record BDMV01000001.1, on the reverse strand, counting down.
TACTAACCACGCTATACAAGACCTCCTCAAATTTTCTACTAATTGTTTCACCGGAGTGCTTGAACCTATTTTGAACCCTTCTATTGGACTCACCACCTCCAAGTATGAATAGAAAAATAGCAACTGATTCCATCGAGTTCATGTGATTGGTTGATTTAAGGTTGTAGGTACTCACTAATAAGTCATGAAGCTTGTAAAATAGATCACTATTCATGCGAAACATATGGTGACTCTCCCCCGGAGTAGCAAGCGTCTCTTGCACCCATGCATATCCACTTAGCCGTGATGTTCTTGGTTCATTTTTATCATAATATGTCATGAAGTACTGACCAAGTAAGCAAGCAGCTGAAAAGGAAGTGGCTTGTAAAGCGTGATGACGACGTACAACCTCTATACATAAATCATCGTCTTCCTCCTTATCAGTACCATCACTTTGTTCTGAAGCATCATCATCGGATTCAGTAGATGACATCTGAAACATAGAAAAAATTGTAAAATCAAACTTGTAATAAATATTGAAGGGCTTAAAATATCACACATAAATATTAATGGACAAGAAATAACACATATACATAGTGATGGACAACAAATAATGCCGGATACACATACATAATCAATTGGTCCAACCGTACAGAACACACATGAATAGAAACTTGTTCAACATACAAACACAAATGAATAGGAAATTGGTTCAATATACAGAACACATGAATAGGAAATTATTAAAACACTCATAGTATGCTACAGCACTACTTGACATTTTTTGCCGCCTTTGCATCATGTTTCATTGTGAGCCATGCAAATCTTTCTTCTGGGTTCTCCAAGGTCATAAACATTTCCCTCTCAGATTTCTTTGTGAAAATCTCAGAGGCAACAAAGTGCTCTTTGGTACCAAAAACAGCACCACATTCTTTCACTAGCTTCATGACATCTTTGATGGCACACCCTGATGTGTCCTCCCTCCTAACAAGTGACTCAACCGATGCAGCTGATTTCTCCTGGTTGTCAACAAAGCGAGTCATTTGTTCATAGAACCAATGTCCACCACTGGTCTTTGGTTTCTTTGCCTCCTTACCAACAGCTTTCTTTCCTCTCTTGGGGGGTGGAGAGAAATCTTCATCAGCACTATCGTTGTCATCACCTTCATGCACTTCTTCTATGTCATCAACATTAATAGTACTTGTAGGTTGAGTTGAACTCTCAGGTATATCACCCCTAGTAGGATTCCAATGATCATTTCCTGTGTTTCGAAGGTCTTCAAAAATGAGTTGGAGCAAATGTTCATTTTGAAGGCCCCTTAGCTTGAACTTCAAACAACCAGGCAAGTCCTACAGATGTGGCAAGGTCATAATTAGAGAAAAAAATTACACTTCATAGTGAACAAGTTGACATGATTAGAAGATAAAAATTTACCTTCTTTGCTCTTCCCCACCACTCATCGGATGCAACAATGGTACCTCTTGATTGATCCCAACCTAATCCAGTTTCCCTCCCTACCAACTTCTTCCATAGGTTATAATCACTCTTCAGCTTGGCCCATTTATTTTTAAATTGGAGCTTTTGATACCTCAAGCCAGTCTTCTCTTCGAATTTTGCAATAACAAAATCATACCCCTTCTTGTTCAAATGGGTACCTGAGCGATTTCCATCCCTAACTTGCTCCAAGAACAATTCACATACTATCCTAGTGTTCTCATCGGTCCAATCAGCATTATCTACCCCAGACATATCAGATCTGAATAGCAAAATTACTTATGTAAACATCTATTTGTTTGCAACAATTACACAACAAAATTACTTCAATACATTCCACATGTACAAAATTAATACACACTTCAGATCTGACATATATCAAATTCATAATCATATACTTTGCAGTTCAACATGAAAAGGTCAACAAGAAAATGCTAGCATAAACAGCCTTCTGAACATTTTCGGAAGTTCCGAAAATTCCTTTCGGACAAATCCGAAAATTTCCAGAAGCAAACTTGGCTCGCAGACAATTTTCGGAAGTTCCGAAAATTCCTTTCGGACAAATCCGAAAATTTCCAGAAGGCTCGCAGACAATTTTCGGAAGTTCCGAAAAAGGACTATACCTTGTCTTTCGACGGGGAGGATGGCCGGCGACGGGGAGGATGGCCGGCGATGGGGAGGTTGGAGGCAGGGGAGAGGCGCCGACGAGGGGAGAGTCGCCGGCGAGGTTGGAGGCGGCCGGGGGAGAGGCTCCGGCGAGGTTGGAGAGGCGCCGGCGACAGGGAGGATGGCCGGCGACGGGGAGGTTGGAGGCAGGGGAGAGGCGCCGACGAGGGGAGAGGCGGCGGCTAGGTTGGAGGCGGTCGGGGGAGAGGCGCCGGCGACAGGAGAGGCGCCCGCGACGGGGAGGATGGCCGGCGACGCACCACCTCAGATCTGGGCGCGCGGGGCAGGAAAACGGAGAGGTTGGAGGCGGGGGAGAGGCTGCTGACGTCGTGGCCAGCCGGAGGCTGGAGAGAGGCTGCCGGCGAGTCCCTTCCTTGGCCGGCGGCGCGACGCTCACCCTAGCCGCCTGCTTCAGGTGTCGGGAGGGAGGAGACGTGTTGGGAGAGGAGCCGGGTGAGGGCTGGGACGGATAGGGTTGTAAGGGGTATATCAGTGGCAGTGGTGGGTAATTTCTTGGGAAATCTAGGGGTACTTTTATATTTCGTTGGTTTGATTCTCGTGGGAAGCTGCAAAATGCGGGATTCTCCTCTCTAGTGTAAAAAAATAGAATCACTCTGAATGATTCTCCCAGAATCAGATGAAAAGTTTGCCCGTTTGGCTCGGCTCCACGCGATTCTACTCCGAATCATAGAGGAGAATCCCTACCAAACGGGGCCAACATACACAAGGCCCAGGCCAGATCATATGCCAGTGTCTCGCACCAATTTACATTGTCAAACAGCAGGGCACCACAAGCAATAAAGTTCTACTAAGATCTCACCCTCTTTAGAAGGAAAATAATTTGTTCTGCAATCTACATATGGTTCTTGTATTTCATTTGATTTCATGTATAAACGACCACAGTGCATCAAGTATAGCACTAATCTGACAGGCACAATGCAAGACCAGCCAAACTGCAGCTGCTAAGTAGGTCCATGACGCAAGATCTGCTCCGGGTGATCACCACCAAAAACAACTTTCCAGCCCATGCTTCGTCAAGGTACTCCAATACATGTAGAGTGTATTCATCATCTAAACTATCATTCATAAACCTATAGGCCCCAAAAGGCACACAAAAGCATGGAATATACTTTGAAAAACTCCAAAGCAAATCAAAAGCATAGAACAGAAAAGGAAGAAGTTTCCACATGCTAAGGAATATGCTAAGGAAGATACCTCATTTCGGTCTGCGAAAAGGCACTCCACCACCTAGCTTCCACTCGATGAAAGAAACCTCATATGCTCTCTATAAATGAAACCAAACACAGCTTCTTCCATGGAGGACCCTTCTCTCCTGGAATCCTCTCTACCCCCAACGATGGCCTGACACCTTTGCCCTGCATGCAGCCCATGCAGTGTTCTCATACTTCTCAGCTGGTGGTGTTGAAGACGACGCCTCAACGACCGATGCTGTGAAGATATCTTCTAGGCAGGTGCTAGGCCATGTAGGGCAACTAAACAACTTTGGCAGGTCTTCCTTCTCCATCTCGACAAGAAGATGGTAATGGAGTGTCTATCCCCGGAGCTTTCTTGATAGAATGCATCATCATGTATCAGTTATGCTGTTACAATAGTAATAATCAGAACTAGTGCTCTCGTTGTGGAGGCTACTGTATCTTTTGTGGTGAACTAGTATTTGTCATGGCATCTTTTCTTGCTTTCTTTAGTTGGAAAGCTCAAGTGAGTGTTTGGTTATCTGGGAAATGCAAAGCCCCAGGTAGCAGAGGATATAATACTACTATACTTGCAGAGGATATAATACTACTATACTTGCACAATATGTTAAATTAGGTTTTATACTAAGATATTTAATGCATCATATTAGTAGAAAGGTTATCTTACATACAATTACAAAGTTTCAATAGATTGATTATAAACACAAAATTGACTTCATGATCCTAGTTATAGTGCTACTTTGTCCCCCAAATAATGTCCTAGGGTCTGCAGAAACTGCAGTTTGGTGATATGAAACACAAAAGTGTGTTGTGGAGTCACTGAAACAAACAGTTTCCATAACTCCACCAGTGCTGCCATGGAACAGCACATATAGTTTAGCAGCGCTCCTAATTCAAAGATGCAGATTCCAGAACAACTTAACAAATGGATATTGTCTGGCAAAATTGTATCCATATATTTTAAGCTTGATCTTCATTTGCTTACGTGTTATTTCGAAATTAGAATGCATGAATTGGTTTGGACTCATGTTTCTTTCACTGACATGTTAGGAGAGGTCCAATCCTAGTATCCTACTTAACTATCATCCGAGTTTAATTTCGACCTTCCTATTGGTACCTGTCGAGGTGGCCATCTGTCTATGTACATAAACTTTGTATTTAATTTTCTCCTGCTTATAATATAGCGCCAGCGCTCTTGCTGGATCTTTCAAAAAAAAAGTTTAATTGAAACCTTTAATTTGAACAGCAACTGGAAAATGAGGTTAGCTGCTACGATCATGATCCACAATGTTTGTTTCAATGACATGATTCATGATTCTCATTTTGTCTGGATGTATTATCAGTGATGTCTTGATAATTTACCAATCAATTACAGGAATTACCTTCGTCGGCACAATCTGGAAGCATCAGCTAGGTGCTGACCTAATATAGTTGTCCATAGATCCATAAGTAAATGAGCATGCCACAGCTCTGAAGCATAAAACATATAGGCCTACACAAATACTTGTCAGAATTTATGACAATATGCTACTATGAACATGGAGACGACTATGATTCTCCATTTGTTTTTGATTCCAGGAGCTAACCGCCGCCGCCGTCGACGCCATTCCCACCATTAGTGAGTTCCTGCCCGTCCTTCCTTTCCAATCCACCTAGAGACCCATTCAATTCCCATGACCATCGGCCTCTCTTCTCCTCTCCCGGCGACAGCCCAGCCTCGTCGCCGCTGCGAGCCGTCGAGTTCCATCCCGAAGACCCCTCCCACCACTCCAAACCATCCCCGCGGTCGGCCTCCTCTTATCTTGTTCCCCCGCAGCGCCGCCATGGCCACCACCCTTCCTTCCTTGCTCCCTCGCCGTGCGGCCTTGTTCGCCGCCGCATAGTGCCGTCGTCGGCCATCGTCATTCTCCTCCCGAAGAATCCGAGCCGTGGATTTGATTCGCCGTGACCTCCTCTAGCCGCCGGTGACAACATCCCCCTCCGTCTCGCCGCCGCTCGCCGGGACGCGCCGCTCGTCGCCGGCCGTCCGTGAGCCGTTCGCTCTCGGCTCCTTTAATTCCCCCTCGGTCCGACGTGGCAAGCTACGTGGGCTTGACCGGGTCAAGCGCGTCTCGTCAGCCTCCTCCCCTCCTGACGCCCGTGGGCTCGGCCCACCGGCCGGCCTCATAGGCCACTTCGCTGTGTTGGGCCGCGTCTTTCCCGCCTTCAGCCTCGCACGTGCGTCAACCAAGCCGCATCGGCCAAATGGGCCGTGGCCCGCATCGCTCCAAGCTGCACCTCTCGCTGGGCCGCGCATTCCAGCCTGCCAGGCCTCGTGGACAACCTTGTCGCGCCGGCCCATCTCTCTTCCCCTTCGGCCTCGCTCATCCCTTTGGTCCGTGGACCAAAGTCCACATCCACTCCCTCTACTGAACCAAGTGCCTAAGGACCAAGTCCATTTTTCCTTCCTCACGCTGAGCTAGCTGCCCGTGGACCTAGTCTATGGTGCGCCCGTGGCTTCCCTGCCATTGACATACGGACCCCATATCCGAAAGAATATTCTTGAGAATATTTTTTCTATAAATTCAATAAATCTTTTTTTCTTTATTCCAAAAATTTGATTAAACTTTCAAAATTCATATCTCACAATCTGTTCGTCCGATTGACTTCATTCCACTTTCAATAATTCTCTAAAATTCTGATTTATCTAATGGCACTATTTATTAGCCTAAATATGTCTTTTGTTTAGGTTTTGTTTGTTTGCGCTTAGTTGCGGTTCTCGGATTTTTCGTCCAAGCGTGGATTTCTCGAAGATTCATGAAGCTTAGACCTTGAGCAAGGCAAGTCACCTTTGAATATATTGAGCCTATATTTAAAATTAGTTATGTTGCTTGCAAAATATTTATGCGTTGTTAGGATTGCACTGGAAACTGTTGCCCCGTCTGCAAGGCAGATCGGTGGGCCTACCTAATTTGCTGCATTTGACCACCTGTGTGACGCCTCGGTATTCGGGCACCTTGTGCGAATATCGATGGTCGCTTTTAAACTTAAAATCTGAGAACATCTTAGGTAAAACCTGATTTATGAAAGCTTTGAAAAACTTGACGCCTAGGTTGGTGCCTTGTGAAAGAAAAATGAGTTTTAAAAACAAAACTCGCAACACAAGGCCATTGCTGGGCAGGATGCTTGTGCGATCGCTTTTAAGGACCGATTCCTTGGGAATTACATCCGAACATATAACAAGTGCAACCACATGGGTGAATGGGACACTCTCACTGAGTAACTAGCTAGGCCTGAGAAATCATGATACCAAGGAACAAGTGGATTTGCCGGGATGGTGTCGGGGAGGACCCCTAGGCTTCCTGGCACAACATGGTTTGGGACTTAACCTGGTGTTGGTCCGTGGGACCCCTCCCATTGGCATAAGGTGACCCAGAGTCGGCTTTCGAAATGTCTTGTCGTGAAAACCTCAAAGTCACTAGACGTGGCTGCGCTGCACGGGCTGGGTGCCCCGGGTTAGTAACATCATGTGGGTAAAGTGTACCCCCTCTGCAGAGATTAACAAACTGTTTGAACAATCATGCCCATGGTCATGGGCGGATGTGAGGTGATTCCTTAGCGTAGTTTTTGTTTTACCCAAATTTGTGAAATGGTGATCTGGTTTGAAAAACCTGTTGCTTGGCAAGCAAGTGACTGCCAGAGAGACAGCGGGACAGGGAGTCCCTGGAAGTGATTAGTTGTTTGGGGACCACTTATCTCTGAAAGGTTAAAAAATTGGTTTGGTTTGGGAAACCAGCTTTAAGGCCAACTCTGGGAGTTGTGCAAACTTGAAAATAAAATTTGTCACTTCTCATTCTTGACCGAACTGAGACTTGTCTCTCTCTGGTTGCGGAAAAGCACACACTTAGATTGTTCAAAACTTGAAAACAAAACCGATGCAAAACATGCAGCCTCCCTTTGAAGCTTGCATTAACCATCTAAATTCCCCTGGCTTGCTGAGTGCGTAAGTACTCACCCTTGCTCTATATAGCCTATCAGCTCTGAAGTTGAAGTTGAAGTGAAACGAAGATTAGGGTTTCATCCTGGTTCCCAGCGTTGCCTGTGGTGTTGGGTGTTAGTTCGTTGGTTTCTGCTGCCTCTGCTTCTGTTGTTGCTGCTTTCGTGTCGTCTGTTGCGTTCTCAAGCTTATCTCGAGGGTTGCAACCTAAATCAAGGTAAATAAGTCCTCTACTTAATTTAAAGATCACAATGAATCATAATTGTCACCGTGAGTGCCTGCGCTATGTCCTGGGATTGGTACCGATATCGCGGTCTCGTAGGAAATGGTTCGTGACATTTTTCCTACGACACGTTCCTATCAGGTGCCGTTGTACGATGATGCCAGATTGGGGTGTGACATTTGGTCCATCCAAATATATGGTAGAAAAAACAATAAAAAACATGTCTAATGGGTATAAAATGACATGGATATAGTTTTGAAGATATTGCAATAACATGGTTACAAATAGGTAAATTGTAATGGCATTTATGTAAAATAATACTTTGGAAATAGATGATCAAATTAACCCTAAATAAATTGCACTAATGCAAATGGGCGTTTTTACGCCGCCGGCCACTTCGTAGTCGCAGATTCGCAAATCGCACCTGTGGCCTCAACCCAGAGGATGGCGTGTCGTGAGCGTTCTCCGTTCAGATCGGACGAGGGAGATGCTCGTTGAAGAGTTACGACCGCTCGAGGAGAAATCCCATGTCGACGCCGCCGGCGTGCGGAAGCGGGTGACGCGGTTGACAGTTCTACCACCGGCCGGGAGCCGGAATGAGAGTTCAGTATGTCGTACATCAAGGTGTCGGAGACGGCAAAGACCAGCACGGTACACGGCCGTACGCCTACTTCCGCGACCGCCACGCAGCGACATGCTACGGCGGCGGCGTTGAGCCTAACGGCGTCCACGAACCACGATACCTAACTCCACAAGCACGTCGCAGAATGAGGGAGGAGGCAACTAGCCGGCATGGCTGCAGTTCCCAATCTGCACAAGAACTGAACTGACAATATGTTTCCTTTTCAGCGCAAGCATCGAACACTTCCTCCAGTCTTGGCAGAAGAGGCACTCCTTATCATTACCAAACTGAATACCAATATACAGCACTAGATCAGCCTGCCAAACCACAGTTTTGATCATCGACGTAGTCAAACCAAACAACGTGTCCTATGAACAATTCAGTTCTCAAACCCGCATTACAATCAATCTTTTTGGTGGAATGAGAAGAGCATACACGTCCTGTGCTGCTGCTGTGCACATTTCCCTGTCTCATAAGTTTGGCGACTTGCAGCAAATTTGTTGGAGAAGCACACGAGCGGACGCCCCGGGCCCCAATAATATTTGCATTACATGCGTGGGGGATCAACCCATGTGTACCGCCCATGTGAGGCTGGATTTGAGCTAGGAATTTGGAATCTTCTAACATGCATGGTGCTTTCTTTGACAGTTAACAACTTCCCTTTTCTTTTCTTTTTCTGTCCGCACGCATGAACACATCCAGCTTGATCAGGTTGTAGCACCTACATAAACAGAGAGCGGTGTGCTTCTTAAAAAGAAAACGAAAAGATTCCATTGCGATAAGCATGAACCATCGGGAAAAAATTATTGAAACAGCTAACTGATACTAATTTCTTGACAATTGTTTGTGGGTAGTAACAGCACTATCTGTACACAACTAGAGCCATAGTATTGTGCAGGGACAAAGGATTACGAGGAAATTTCTTGCAAGTGTTATTAGAAAAACTTCATGATTAGTCAGGGCATCCGTACTTGCATGTTTCAGTTTTTTGCGATTGATCTTGCTAGTATTATGTGATTGATTCTGCTGGTGGATTCTCTCTTCGGTTTGCACGTGGTTCTCTGCTGATAATGTCAGAATGATTCATGAGCGGAGCACTACCCCAATAAAAATGGCGAGCTCGGTCCTGAGATTCCTGTACATACGCCTCATGAATACCATATATTTAATCTCGAGGAAGCTTCATAGCGACATCGTACACACACAGAAACGGATAAAAACACTGCGCTCACCAACCAGGTCAACTACCACAGTTAACAGTACGTGCCAAGTTGGCTTCAGTTTAGAGGCTCGATCAGGCAGAATCGATCACATCACACAGCATACGCGCTAGCCCATTAGATCCTAGCTAGCAAGGTGCCAGGCGATCGAGCACCAAATCAGCAAGAGCGCCGTGCCATTTCAGCAATCAGGTCGCCTTGTTTAGTAGCCAAATTATCCTAGCTAATTAATCGAAGGGAGAGAGTACGTCTTCACATGGATGCAATACGTACAAGTCAATGCACTTGGGGAGCCAGGAACTGACACGAAAATTATTTACAAGTTACAATTGTACCAGTAGATCAGCACTAGTAATGAGCATAATCAATGGAATAATAAATAAATAAAATTCCCGTGCATGCGTTAGCCTATATCACGGCTTCTTCTTCTTCCATTTTGCGAAGGCGTCGAGCAGAGCAACGACAGCGCGAGCCAAGTCGTAGCTTAAGGCTTCTTCCGTTGTTGCTGCTGCCGTTGCTAAGCTTCAAGATGTCGCAGAGAGCCGGGCGGCACCAGAGGAGGGCGTCGCAGAGCGTGTTCGTGCTGCCGGAGAACTTCGCCAGCCTCGAGGACGTGGCGGCGGACGTCGGCGGCGGCGAGCAGCGGAAGCCCGCGGCGGCGGATGCGTCAGAGCAGCAGCCGGCGAGGCTGCAGGCGGGTCGGCACCGGCGGGCAATGTCGATGGCCGTGGCGTCCAGGGACCTGGAGATGATCACGGAGGACATCGCCAGCTACAAGTATGGCGCCTAGGCGTACGTGTGTTGTTGGTACGTGTTCCTACGGCGTTGGTGTGTTCCTGGGCTAGGTGCAGAAGGTTGGGGTGGTGATTCTTCGATCGAGACTGATCACGTGTCCTGTTTAGTATGCCGTTTGATTGTGTTTCTCGTGATGTATTACCTCCTCCTCTCGTGATGTGTAATTTCTCTCTCGATCATAAGTAAAGAGAAGAAAAAAAATCTTCAGGTTGCGACCATGTTCAGGTTACAGAAGGCATCGTTTTCTTTTTCTTTCACTTCCCCAAGCGAAGTGACGATCTGTTGGTTTTTAGATGCGACTGAGGTTCCAAGTTCCAACAGGTTAGTTACCCTTGACCAGCCATTTCACCATGTTCGTTAATTCTCACGTGATCGGGAGACTTTGGGAGATCTCCGGTGCTCTCACCGCCGTGCAGAGGCCATTTAATCATAGTAGATTTTATGGGTTCACAATTAATGTTAAAAGATTAATATTATCTTAAAAATCAATGTGAAAGGATCTCGACTTAAATAGACTGCTAATTAAAAGCACCTGTTAAGCGGTTGAGGTGGTGATGGGACTGCCACACGCGCGCACGCGCCGAGCCGGCTAGAGCGGGCAGCTGCCCCCCTTCCTAACCTTTTGCTTTGATGAGCAAAGACGTAACTGCAAAGGCGTAACCGACGTCGATTAATGATGATGTTACTCTGGTAACGGACGAAATCATTATACACTATCAACTCTCCGTAACGTTCCTTTGTCTGACACGCCTCCTTAACACCTCCTGCGAGATAGACAAAGAAAACTCTCTTTACAGTTCATCTCTTCCTCTCGCACTGGTTCTTGGTGACGTTACTCCGTAACACGGTTCGTTTTGCTTTGATGAGCAAAGGTGTAACCAACGACGATTAATGATGACGTTACTCTAATAACGAACGAAATCATTATGCGCTATGAACTCTCTGTAACATTTCTTTGTCTGACACGCATCCTTATCACCTCCTGCGGGATAGACAAAGAAAACTCTCTCTACAGTCCATCTCTTCCTCTCGCACTGGTTCTTTTCCTGGGATACTCTCTGTTTCTGCGCTGCTTCTATCTCCCAGGTTCTGACAGAGAGAACTCTCTTTATAATTCATCTTTTCCTCTTGCATTGGTTCTCCTCCTGGGGTACTCTCTGTTTCTGCACAAGGTATACAATATAGACTATTGGAAGAGTTTGGAGATGAATATGCATCTTCTATGATTTTTGGTGTGTCATCTCCTGATGCTGACTATTGGAAGGAAGCGGTACACGGTGAGATGGGCTCAATTATGTCTAATGTTACTTGGAAAATCGTCGAGTGTCCCAACGAGTGCAAACCTGTAGGATGCAAATAGGTTTTCAAGAAAAAACTTAGGCATGATGTCACAATTGAAAACTACAAGGCATGACTTGTGGCCAAGGGTTATACTAAAAAGAAGGAGAGGATTTTTTTGACACTTATTCACCAGTTGCTCGCTTGACCACGATTCGAGTACTACTTGCTCTAGCAGCCTCTCATGGTCTTCTCGTTCATCAGATAGATGTTAAGACATCTTTTTTTAATGGAGAGTTGGAGGAGGAGATCTATATGGATCAACCAGACGGGTATGTATTAGAAGGTCAAGAGGGAATGGTGTGCAAGCTGTTGAAGTACTTGTATGGCTTAAGCAAGCACCTAAGCAGTGGCATGAGAAGTTTGACAAAACGCTGACATCTACTAGCTTTGTTGTGAACGAAGGTGACAAATGTGTTTACTATCGTTATGGTGGGGGAGAGGGAGTGATCTTGTGCTTATATGTCGATAACATATTGATTTTTGATACCAGTATCAATGCGATTGAGGGGGTCAAGAACTTTCTGTCCAAAAGTTTTGAGATGAAAGATTTGGGGTGGTTGATGTTATTTTTAACATTAAGTTATTGAGAGAAGATGATGATGAGGTTACACTCTTGCAATCTCACTATGTGAACAAAGTCTTGAATCGCTTTGGTTATAGTGACTGCAAGCTAGCTCCCACTCCGTATGATCCCAGTGTGTTATTAAGAAAAAACCAAAGAATAACAAGGGATCAACTGAGATACTCCCAGATCATTGGTTCACTGATGTGTTTGGCTAGTGCAACAAGACCTGACATCTCATTTACTATGAGCAAGTTGAGCCAGTTTGTTTCAAATCCGGGAGATGATCATTGGCGTGCTCTAAAAAAAATAATGCGCTATCTAAAAGGCACTATGAGCTATGAAATTCACTATGCTGGGTACCCAAAAGTATTGAGAGCTATAGTGATTCAAACTGGATCTCTGATGCTGATGAGATAAAAGCCACAAGTGGATAAGTGTTCACACTTGGAGGTAACGCTGTTCCCGAAAGTCTTACAAGCAGACCATCTTAACGAGGTCAACAATGAAAGCAGAACTCACATCATTAGACACTGTCATTGTTGAGGCCAAGTGGCTTTGTGAGTTCCTAATGGATTTGTCGGTGGTTGAAAAACCAGTACCAGCTATTCTGATGAATTGTGATAATCAAACGGTGATTATTAAGGTAAACAGAAGATTGAAGTCTGTCAGAAAGCTGAAAAACTCTAAAATGATTGCATTGGACTATGTCCAGACTGTTAAAAATCTGGCAGATCAATTCACTAAGGGACTATCGCGGAATGTGATGGATAGTGCATTGAGTGAGATGAGCTTTAGATCCACTTGAAGTTGTACAATAGTGGTAACCTGTCTTATGTGATCGAAGATCCCATGAATTAGGATGACGAAACAAGCTATTGGATGACTGGGAGAAGAAACCCTTAAAAGCCTCGTCTCTTTGATGAACTTCTCTCCTTATTTGTATGGCAGGTTGGTGCATACCTTAATGTGATCCGTGTGGTTTTTCTTAAAGTAGAGATGTTGGCCTACGGAACATCTTAGAAGGAACACATCTATATGAGTCTAACTGCTAGTCACAGTCTATGGGATTTGGGTGATCTCTAGATATTCATGAAAAAAACCGGAGTATGACTTGTACGTTCCAAATATAGGGGATGCTAACGATAGCCTAGTGTCAGTTAATGAATTGAGTAAAGCCTAACTACACAAGACTGACTATTCAAGGTATAGTCCATTGTTCAGTTGTAGTCAGGTGTAGCTCTTTTTCTAGTTGAAAGTTCAACTTAACAGTCATCACCGAAACACTCGTATAACAAACGGTTGCAAAACTGAGAACATTTCCTGTGAGCCCTGAAATTTGGTGGGGATTGTTAGAATTAAATGGGCTAGGCCCAATTTAATTCTAGTAAATTGCATGGACCCACAATTAATGTTAAGGGATTAATACCACCTTGAAAACCAATATGGATGGACCTCGACTTAAATAGGTTGCTGATTGAGAGCACCTGTTGAGCGGTTGAGGTGGTGAAGGGACCGCCACACATGTGTATGCGCCGAGTCGAGCCGGCCGGGTAGTGGCGCGCAGTGCGGAGCGGCTGCCTCCCTCCCTAACGTTTTGCTTTGATGAGCAAAGACGTAACCGACGGCAATTAATGATGACGTTACTCCGGTAACGGACGAAATCATTATGTGCTATCAACTCTTCGTAATGTTTCTCTCTCTGACTCGCATCATTTTCACCTCATGCGGGATAGGCAGAGAGAATTCTCTCTACAGTTCATCTCTTCCTCTTGCACTAGTTCTTCTCCTAGGGTTCAAAGCAAAGACGTAACCGACGGCAATTAATGATGACGTTACTCCGGTAACGGACGAAATCATTATGTGCTATCAACTCTTCGTAATGTTTCTCTCTCTGACTCGCATCATTTTCACCTCATGCGGGATAGGCAGAGAGAATTCTCTCTACAGTTCATCTCTTCCTCTTGCACTAGTTCTTCTCCTAGGGTACTCTCTATTCCTGCGCTGCTTCTGTCTCCCTAGATCTGACAGATAGAACCCTCTCTACAATTCATCTCTTCCTCTCGCACTGGTTCTTATTCTGGGGTACTCTCTGTTCCTGCGCTATTTTTGTTTCCCTGGTTCTGAGCACCTGCGTACACGGGTACTCACGATGAGCAGGCCTCCGAAACTCCATCCACCTGAGTACCTGCACGGGTAGACAGACGATCAAATTTTTGGGGAGTACATTCTATGCGCGACTGCTCTCGTTACTCCATCCTCTTTGTCATGATCTGATTCCTCTACGTCATAGCAACCAACGAAGGGAGCGACGGCACTAAAGGAATGGAGAACGTCGACACCAACGGAGACGACAACAACAACAATACCTCATTCTCTAGAGCGTTCTCTGAGTATATCACTTTATTCATCTTAGTGTCAAACATGCTATTGCTGTTATTGGCATGTTCATGTTTAACATTATTATTAGATCATTTCGTTATTTACCTGTCATGTTTGCTATCTTGTTCTTTTATTAAAATATGTCGAATAGGACTATATTTTTAACAGAATCACCGTCGCCGGCTTGGCAAAAGGACCAATTTCTCCCCCATGCCGGCGCCGGAATCACGTATGTGCCCGTGCTTTTGTGCGCCTCTATTCTCTTTGTCCAGACCGGACAGTGGCACCGGCATCCGAAATGGTTCCGAGTCGCCGACGTCTCGTGCAATGCTCGAGTTGGCCGGCCTTCTGACGTGACGGCCCGTTCGGTCGGACGCCCACACGGCCCACCGCCGTTCGGGCACAAACTCCCAGCTTCCCAAGTCGACGGCTACGCGCAGTAGCGATGTCGCAGTTTGCGGACGGCTGCACGCGTCGGAATTGTCTGTAGCTCTAGAGCACCGTGGAAGTCTGGGGGTCCTCAATTTCGGCACACGTCAATTGTTGGGACTTGGGAGAGAGAGTCGGCACCGGCCGGGGCGGCCTGATCTGATCCGGGGCTTGCTTTCGGGGAAAGGAGGAAAAGCTGATTACAGAAGAATGTGTTGATGACTAGCATTATTGGTCAGGTCAAAATAGGTCGTCGACGTTGCCAGATGCCAACCGCATCACCGTTGCTAGTTGCAGCATTTTGTTCGGCGTCCTCCTTGCTGACATTTCGTATCTCGGTCTTATGAATTCCCTGGTGCATATTTTCCAACATAAAATGGTTACCGTTCCATAATATGTAACTCGTTTGAGACTTTATGTTAAGGTAGATGTCATTTCTTTTGGCTGGGTGATGGTTATTGTTAACACCTTCTTTGCAATAGAGGTTTTTTAAGTATAATTTTAGGAATTTAAATAGTTTGTATGAAAATCTTATAAATTTCTTGTGATCCAGAGAAGCTCTACGAGAGTTGAGAGGTAAGTGTTCCAATACTAATTAATACTAATTCTCATGACACATTTTAAGTTTATTATCGTCTTCCTTTCACTTTAATTTGCCCCTACCGCAAGTTAATTATTTTTCTGCCTCTTTTATTTCTTATTTAATACAACTTGCAAGGTGATTATGCATGGTCTTTTATGTGAAATTGTAAAAGAAACATTTTGATATAATGGCGAAAGGAGCAATTATAGTGGTTCTCTTTTATACCACATTTCTACTATTTAAAATGAAGTCATCCTCCTTCTATTTTCTTCTCCCATTGCATGCAGTACATCTGTACACTTGGTGTGGCTAACACCAAATCCAATGTTCTATCCTCAACCACTCTTCTAGTTCATCCTAATATATGAGGTTGACCTATTACAATATACTCCCCCTGTTTCATATTATAATTTGTTTTAACTTTTTTCGTAGTCAAATTTTTTTAGGTTTGATCAAATTTATAGAAAAAATATAACAACATTTTCAACATAAAACAAACAACATTATGAAACTAATTTGATGTTATAAATGTTACTTAATTTTTCTATAAATTTGGTCAAACATAAAAAATTTTGATTAAAAAAGTCAAAATAACTTATATATGAAATGGAGGGAGTATATGCTAGTTATGATAAAATCCATATATTGATGCGACGAAAATTCAAAGGTCAAAGGTGCTTGTGTTAGCCAAAACAGAGAAGAAAAGTATGACATGCGAATATCCTTGAATCGGTGAATAAAATTATGACATAGCGTGTTTTTTTTCACATAATCACGACTAGCTCATTTTTATTGTTTGCCAACAAATTTGACAAGTTAGTCATATATTTATGTACGACAGTAAAGTCAGCATGAAACCTTCATGAGAAGTGCATATGGTTGGCAGCTAGTATGCATGATATATTTAGGCTTAACCTCTTTTTCGACACGCAAAACGATATATATATTAATACATGATTAATTAAGTTTTAGCTATTTTTTAAAAAATAAATTAATATGATTTTTTTAAAATAATTTTCGTATATTTTTTTTTAAAAAAATACCGTTTAGCAGTTTAAAAAACATACGCACGAAAAACGAAAAAAATAAGTTGAGAAAGCTAACAAAAGAACTCAGCCTTAGGTTTTCTTCGAAATTACATAGCCTTTATCTAAAAAGATGCTAGCATGGAACAATTTTATTTTTCTTTCTGAGAGGGAGCAATACTATTTTTCAAGTCAAGAAAAGCAACAATACGAGCATCAGAATTTCAGCACTATGGTTTTTTTTTGGAGTTAACAAAACAAGAGCTTCCTGTGAGGACAAAATGGGAAACATAACAACACTACATAGCTTCCTGTGAGGACAAAATGGGAAACATAACAACACTACATGGCCCAACGAAGGACAACAGTGGCACAGTTGGAAGTTCAAACCGTTTCCCACCAACAGCGGTTAGGAAAAAAGGTCGGGCTGAACCGCTGAAGGATTGGACCTGACGGAAATTCGCACGAGGATTTTTCAAAACACAACCAAAATATTCACACATAATACGAGGACGTGTTTAACTAGAAAGGGAACTGGACTGTTAACGAATACGACTTAACCCTAGGGACTTGTACGCATCAAAGCTAAAAATTGGCCTAACCATAGTTAGCTAACCTCGCCTTTCACAGAACAAACCAGGGTTGCGCGGACGCGAACACCACCAGAGACCAGACCACCTCCTCCTCGAGCTTCCCCTCCTCCCCCTCTTTCCAAATTTCCCCAATCTCGCGTCGCTTCTTCCCCGAATTCCCCCACTTCGCGTCCCGATTCCTCCCGCGGATCGTGCTGCGACCTCGCCCAAAATCCCCCGCCGGATTGGCCTCGCCGATGGCGTAATTGGGGATTTCGAGTCTGCAATGGAGGCGCAGTGGCTCGCCGAGTATCCGCACCAGGGCGCCGACAAGCGGCCGCGGAAGCGGCCCCGCCTCGCCTGGGATGTCGCGCCCCCGCTCTTCCAGCCCCCCAAGGTATAATCCACGCGCTATGTGCTGCGTCGATCCGGTCTCGGGCGTGTGGGTTGCGGTGGTAGTTTTTGGCTAGATCTAGTCGTGGTTTCGCTAGATTTAGAGCGGGGCGGTTCGATCTGAGCGTGCATATTTGGTAATTGGGGATATGTTGCGCTGTTGCGGAGGATCATCGATGTGATATCGCGAATTTGTGGGATAGGATCGAAGCCAGTTACTGATCGAAAGAACGATATGGAGAAAAGGGGCAATCTCACGACCTCCATGTGCCTAATAAGTGCTGCCAAATTTATGGAGCTTGCTAATAAAGTTTGGTATTCTGTCATTATATTTGCTAATTGATATTGTTCTCTTTTGGTGGGACGCAACTGTTACTTGAGGTATTTGTCCATTTAGTGTTGTCAAACATATGGGTTACCCGGTGTATTTCTCTATTTAGGACCATCAAACAAAACAGATAGATGACTTGGATGGTGCTAAGTGGGGTGTAATCATTAAACTTTGAAAACACACGAGATCAGTATGCAGTTGTTTCTGTTCATTTAGAATTTTATATGCTTGTTACCAATTTTGATGTATATGTTCTAGTAGTAATTTACATGGCTAATTATTTTTGTAGGCGATTCCTATGCTATATTGCGGGCAGGAACTAATCAATGGAAATTTTGCGACCACTTTTCTGCCGCCGCCACCAATTTATTATACAGGACCGCCACGCAATCTTTCACCTCCCTGGAGGCCAGATGACAAGGATGGACACTATGTTTTTGTGGTTGGGGAGAACCTTACACCAAGATGTATTTTTCCACAACTCACTATTATTTATTGCACAGGATTACTGTTTTTGTTTGCATTTCTGATCGCTTGCTTGGTTAGACTGTTTTTCTTCTGAAGTTAGTTTATCTTGCCACAAGTTGTTTAATGATTTGTCAGTTACTCACTGGTTAAATGCAACACCACGTTTCAATGGTTGAATGGCATTTCAAGCCTAACCATCCATTATTTACAGTCAATTAAATCAGGGTAAAATGTTTGCATGTTCGTCGCCCAAATAACTTCGACATTGTGTAATGGTCGTGCATTCTTGATATCTGTTGAATGTTGACAATTGTGTTGTCAACTGCACTGCATCTCTACCAGCTGCACTGAGCTTATGTTTTGTTGGCGGTGCTTCTTTCGGTTGAGATAATGCTGAGGTTTAACCTTTGTTTTTGTTATGGCTTTGCAGATAGAATACTTAGCAAGATGGGTGAAGGTCAGTATGCTCCTCCTTTTCTAAATTTCATCATTTAATTTTATAAGGAACAGTTCAGGATAAATGCTTATGCTGCAAAAGTTTTGCCCTATTTACATGTTATCCAACATCTACCTTTCTTATTTTGTGTTGCAGGGACGTTTGGACAAGTCTTGGAGTGCTGGGACTTGGAACACCAAGAGACAGTGGCTATCAAAATTGTGCGCTCCCTTCAGAAATATCGAGAGGCTGCTATGATTGAAATTGATGTGCTTCAGAGGCTTGGAAAGCATGATTTTACTGGTAGCCGGTAAGCAAACTACTTTCGTCATCGCTAAGTCTTGACTCTTTATTGAGTTGATGGATTTGCATGAATGTTTCTATGCCTGCAGCTGTGTGCAAATACGGAATTGGTTTGACTATCGTAATCATATATGTATAGTAAGTACATGTGCATCAAGAAGGCTTCCTTTCGTGTTTTGGATGGTCAGAATTTAATATTGAATTACTGACTTTGTCAGGTATTTGAGAGGCTCGGACCAAGCTTATATGACTTCCTTCGAAAGAATAGTTACCGTGCATTTCCGATCGACCTTGTTCGGGAATTTGCCAGACAAATATTAGAGTCTGTTGCATGTGGGTATCCAATTAACTTCTGCCATTTGTTGGATTATGCAAATTAACGATTCATTTTATCTTGCCCCTAACAGTATTATTCTAATGTTTATTTTATTTTAATATGTGCAGTTATGCATGACCTGCGACTTATTCACACAGATCTGAAACCTGAGAACATTCTCCTTGTTTCATCAGAATCTATTCGGGTGCCTGATTATAAGGTGGCTTCAATTCTAAATTTTGTCATTTGATCTATCTGTTTTTGCAATTTTATCCGTCAACACTTGTGGTTGCCATTACATTATGTCAATTAGTACAAGTATACATTTATTTTTAACTGACATTTTTATATTGTTTTTCATAAAGGTTACAATACGGCCCCCAAAGGATGGTTCTTTTTTTAAGAATCTTCCAAAATCTAGTGCTATCAAGCTGATTGATTTTGGAAGTACAACATTCGAACACCAAGACCACAATTATGTGGTATCAACAAGGCATTATCGTGCCCCTGAAGTTATCCTTGGTATTAACATCATATCCTTTTCCATCTCCCCCCTATAAAGTGGAACACATAAATTACTGTGTTTTGTTTATGGTACTTTTGTTTAGTTATTTCCTTTCTCTATTTTCATTTGCAGGTCTTGGGTGGAATTATTCATGTGATTTATGGAGTGTGGGATGCATTTTAGTTGAACTCTGCTCGGTTAGTTCACACTATCTATACCTGAGTAGTTCCATTTATTTTCTCTATAGCCCAATGCTGGCTCCCTGAATTTGCAGCACTTCCTATTGATATGTTGCCTTTTCCCCTTTGGTTCTGCATGGGATACTAGGGTGAAGCTCTCTTTCAAACACATGAAAATTTGGAGCATTTGGCTATGATGGAGAGAGTTCTAGGCCCCCTTCCAAAACATATGATTGTCAGAGCTGAGTATGTATACAAGATCTTCGTTATAGTTTCATGAATTATTAATATAATCTAAGATAAGATGGTTTACATCTATGCTTAGGTTGCTGCTGAGTTTCATCTGAAGTTCTTTCAAATTATCAATCACTTACATGTACTTATTACTTCTGTGTTGCAGTCGCCGTGCTGAAAAGTATTTCAGACGTGGATTAAGGTTGGATTGGCCAGAGGGGGCAGCCTCACGGGAAAGCCTGAAGGCAGTCTGGAAATTGCCTCGTCTGCAGGTACTTTGTTCTTTGATGTAGTCAATGTGTTCCTCTTAGCCCTTTCCCCCTCTTTGCCAAGTGACAGCTCATAGCTGGTATCCTCTTGACACTTAAATTGTGCTAACTCATGCAGAATCTGGTAATGCAACATGTTGATCATTCTGCTGGAGATCTTATAGATCTTCTTCAAGGCCTTCTTCGGTATGATCCTGATGCGCGCCTAAAGGCACGCGAAGCTCTTCAACACCCGTTCTTTACAAGATGCCACAGAAGATGTGGTTACTGAGACTAATACTGAGATTGAAATGCTCAATGCTGTATTTCTTCATTTTGATGTGTAAGAACTACCCAAAAAAAAAGTGAAGATGTTCCACAAAAATGAAATGTGCTAACTCGCATTCTGTTCGATGATGTGCAAGGTAACTGTTGTATATAAACAGAGTTCTTCGACTGCCAATTTATTTTAACTGGGAGATATTTTTCAATTATTACAAGTTCCTGTCTTTAAACTTCACCTTTTACTTCATACTAATTTTTGCAAGACTGCCCAGTACTAGCAGGTAGCATGCACAAATCTCAACTTGGTGGAGTCAGTTGCGGATAGAGGGAGTGCCAGTGGCTCTCCTGAAAGATTGGTACACTGTATTTGATGGTGAGCTGGTGATATAAGGTGAGCATTGCATCCTGGCCATGTCCTGTTTGGTGTGGAGATAGGCTTATCAAGTATAATTTTATGTGCATTTAGGATCTCAGTATTTCTCGTGCAAATTGGTGATGGCCTGTTCACTTGACCTTCATGTTCATTCTATTTTACCTTGAAATGTGTGATTAGCCCTGGAAACTAACCGAACTTTAAAGTTACACCTTGGTGAGTTTTGCTTGTGTCTGGCCATATTTCTTCAAAAACAAGTCTGGGGTGTTGGATAAAGTTTGGTAATTAACTGAGCTTTTGAGTCTGACACTTGGCTTGGAAAGGTTTGTGACAACTTTGAAATTGTGGACAGTAGTCTCAACTTTGAAATCTACTGTGAGTAAGTCCGGAATCCTTGATACCAGCTGATACATATCCAATTTACCTGAAATATATGGTGAAGTACTAGCTTTAAAATTTTACTGGTTCCCATGTTACTAGCAGCCACCAAGCTCCTGGATTGGAGATGTTTGTTAGATAAATCCTCGTGGGGGTTGAGCTTAAAACTAAGCTCATATCTGTGTCTTTTGTTTGTGTCAGGCTCAAGCTAGTTCTTAATATCTTACAAAAGTCATTTCCTTTATCAACTTTGGTGGTGTGATGATACATCTATTGCTTGTTTCTTCTTTCTATGAAGGCTCATTACTCAAAGGTTATCTTCTGGCAAAAAAAACAAACAAACAATGGTTATATGTTCTGATAACATCTTATAGGCTGCAATATTTTCTTTGACATACTGAGGTATTTGAAATCTGCTGGAAAATGTTTTTACAACTATATTTAAGCAGTGATTGAGTATTTCTTTTTATCGTTTTCATTTTTGCAATTGAGTGATACTACCATTGAAGGTAATTTATCGATGTCGAGTGGCAACACTAACTAGGGAAACAAAATTATTCTTATCTGTAGTTACTGTAGAGCAAAATGGAATATGTTGGATTTAATTTGGGCACTAAGGTTGTGCGATTGCTAGATTAGTCCGGCTTGTTTTGTTGATTAAAGAGGAAATCATTCGATAGGCAAGATAGCCCAGAACGCTGGTAGTTTAGGCTTGTTTGGGACATGCGAAATGTTTTTATTCATCGAAGGTGGAGGTGGATCGCTGCTGCTTCATATTGTGAATGGATGAACATTGGGCTACGTGACGTCAGCCCAAAGATCGCCCCCGAAGCTATAGCAACCTTTCAATTGTACAAGTAGCCAGTAAAAACATGATCTACTAACCCTTTGGAACAGGCGCCTAGCATCATCGGCTAGTTCACACCCTGACATGATGTGGTTAATTGGCATGCCCGTATGTGCTTCGATCATCATGTTACAGAGTTCGCGTTTGAAGACGGCGAGCAGCAGGTTTGATCCCAGGTTTCGGACCTGAAATGCTCGTATTTGCTTCGATCATCATGTTACGGAGACCGCGTTTGTTTGAAGACGGCGAGCAGCAGGTTTGATCAACAGGTTTCGAACCAACAACCCTGTAATATACTACTGCATGTGTGCTTTCAGCGAGGTAGGTTCATTTTTTTTCTTGTTGACCGATTCATTGACGTGGCTCCCATTCTCCCACCAAACCCGAGACCCTCAAATTCTCGTGTTCTTCAAGGATTTGGTTGCCTCCTTGATGAGTCCCTTTCTCCCTGAGCGTGATGAACGTTATTCTGTGGAATATACTAAATCGTGATGAACGTTATTCGCCAGGTTCCTGCCTTTCCAGTCGGAGGGGTCACGTCTGCCGCGACGAATGAGCCAGGATCGTTGCACCGGCAACGTCACACGTTCCGACGAAGGGACGTTTATCCATGAGCAGCCGGCGCTGCTCCGGCTGCCTGGTTGCTGCTGCTTGTTGACCGTCGTGGGCCAAGCAGGGACAACGACTCCTCCTGTATCTACAGGATTGCGGTAATTCATGCACCCGGTGGCGATAAGACCGTCCTCGTGCGCGGCCAGGTCAGCACGGGCAATACGACTACGGCTGCTCACGCCCACTTATCCCAGCGGCGAGGCGTCAGCTTCGCGGCGAGGCAGCGTCATGCGATGATGCGATCTGCTTTCCCAAACCAGCCGTGTGGCTCTCTGTAGCATCATTCGCTCTGCCGCCCCATGCGTAAGTGGCTCTCCGGTGGCAGGTGCGTGCGTCGTTTCTGTGGAAGAAAGACGAGAACAGCATGGTCCACTTTGTTTCGAGTTTTGACACCTTTCATTGGAAGTACACACACCTAGCGTCCTAGCCGCTAGTCCCGAGAGAGGAAAGCTACGGCGATCTCGACGCAGGAGGTGACTCCAACCACACCGCGCGTTTGTTTCACGTTTGCAAGTGGGCGTACGCGCCGCTCCGATCAGTCATAACAAGGGACTCTCTTCTTGACCCCAAATGCACTTGAGTACTATAGTTGTTTTCTCGAAAGTTCATCTTACCCGAGTAATCATGTTCTCCTACATAAGCTCGCACCGGCCGTGTCATCAGCTATCAAGCCAGGAGCCCCGTCCACGTTTTCAGCCGTTCGTCACTTCATCAGTGCAACTTTGTTTCTTCAGCAAGACAGCAATCAGTGAGAGGGGGTGCTGTGACTGTGAGAGGGATTAAGGCTGTGTTCGTTTGGCTGTGTTGCCAACGCGCATAGTACGCATAGAAAACGAAACGGTTCATTAGCGCGTGATTAATTAAGTATTAGCTATTTTTTTTAAAAAAACGGATTAATTTGATTTTTTTAAGCAACTTTTGTATAGAAATTTTTTGTAAAAAAATACATTGTTTAGTAGTTTGAAGAACGTGTGCGTGAAAAACAAAATACTGCACGCGTTAGGAACGCACAGTCTAAATGGATCTGATAAAGGACGGCAAATAAGGAGTTAAACCCCCCGCAATCAGCATCGGCTATTTTCATGATGTGTGTACGGGAGACAGGGAGAGGCAATCAGGCAAATGCGTTTTTAAACGAGAGAAGGGGGCCACATTTCCTACTCCGCTGAACGGGATCCTCTCGGTATCACCTCGCGCCACGCAACCGCCGGGATCCGTATCCTCTCAAATCGTGCCCCCTCCACCTGTCCGCCCTCCACCGTAGGCCAAGTGCACCGCCCGACCGACGTCCTTGCCAGACCAAAGACCGCCGCGGCCGACTACCCCGCCGTGTATGGAAAACACTTCTAATTGTACATTCAGCATATAAACTAAATGGTTATAAATTTTATGGTTTTTTTAAAAGATGATATGATAGATTGATATGTAATATATGTCATTTCACCAACATATAAATTCAAATTCGATCTCTACAAGTTATAACAAAAATAAAAAATTAAACTTTAATTAGTATGCATGTATTCATAAATTTATTATTTTTTTATAACTTGACTAAAATATTTATGAAATGATATATTTCATATTAATCTATCTTATTATTTTTAAATTTTTTATAATTATTTAGTTAACATTAATACTAAGATGTATCACATTTATCAAAATTTTTTTATATTTTTAAACGAACGAATAATAAATGAATGGACGGATTAAAATCCATCTCTCCCGGTGTATGGGCTCGGCGCACGCGGCCAAACTCTCCCCTTCCTTTCATTTCCTTCCCCCGCCGCCCTCTTGACCCTCTTTAATCACGAGACCCGCACCCTTTTTTGCGTCGCTCGAGTGCCCGCGTTCTCCGCTTCGCCGAAACTACCAACCGGGCGCGCCCCGCCGTTCTCCTCGCCCCCCGTGGCGCCGCCGCACCGCACGGCGGGAGGAACTGACCGAGGGAGACTGCCACCAGCGTGCCGCGCGCCGTCGCCTCCGGCTCCCTGGGTCGTGGAATGGCGGCGGCGGCGGTTGCGGGCGGTGGGGAGGAGGGGGAGGAGCTGCTCCTGCTCTCCGCCGTCGAGGCCGGTTCCGTCGGCGGCGGCGGTGGCGCGGGCACCGCGGCGGAGAAGTCGTGGCGCCTCAACTTCGACGGCTTCCGCCCGCCGGAGGTGCAGCAGGAGAGGCGGCTGCCCCGTGGGCTCCACCACCACTGCCTCGGCGTCCTATGTACGATCTCTCTCCAACTCGCCGTCGCGCGCTTGCTACTCTTTTGTTTATGGACATATTGTTGTGTACGTATTAAACGTATGCTTGGTTGGTTGGTTGCTTGATCTAGGCTTCATTCCTTTGCCTTCCTCGTGTGTTGGCAACATGGTTCATTTGTTTTGGTAGTTGCCTTTTGCAATAGATATCTACTAGTAACTTATTTTTATCTGCTTTCTATAAAAGCAGGGCCGTTTAGGCCTTTGGCATAAAAAGGCAGTAACTTCTTTTTTTTCGTTTCAGCAACTAGCAAGAGCTCAGCTGTGCTAACTAGTACTTTTCAGATTAGGATGTTGACGGCAGTGGTAGGCTAGATTCTTCGTGTGCAACCTTTGGCAGATAAGAATATGAATGGGGAATGTTATATTGGTGGAGTGAGGAATGTGTTGTTTCTCTAGCTTTCTGATATTGCCTAGTACCTATACTATCGTGCACATCTGGGGCAGGGCACGACGGTCCTCACGTGAGCTGCTCTGTTCTTGGAGTGCACGTGAACAGAGTCCTGAGAAAACTTTTTTTTGATCGGCAGGGGAGGTTGTAAAGACTGGGGCACTGGGTGTGGGTGACTGAACGTGACAAGGGCACCAGGTGTCTGACAGTCGGAGGGCACGAGATATCCCGGGCTTTGTGCTTGTTGTTCATGTATTTTCAGAATTTAGAGGTTTTTTTCTGGTTAACAAAGTTGCATTGCGCACAAAAAGTTGAATTAATATTCCAATCATGTCATTTGGCCGCACTCACCATTTGGGGTTTGGATATGTTGGGGGTTGCTATCTAGTTGTTTCTCTCACGTATTGTCAATGACTGCTTTCCCAATGGCTATAGAAGTAGCATTTTATTTTTATCCTGTATATTTCAATAGCTGTAGCATTTTATTCAGTAGTTCTACATAAGATATAATCAATAGATGAAATATAATTCATTAGATATCACGGTTATTAGGTTCACTGAGAAGTGGTATAACTCAGTAGAACATCAAAAGCAAACATGCCTGCTTGCTCCACTAATGTCATTGTCTTTTTTCATGCTGGACATAATTTTCTGTGATTGATGTTTTTTAATACGACACTTGTGATTCTACCTTCAGCTCAAGGTCCTGAGGATGTTGTTGCTGAATACTACCAACAACAAGTGGAAATGTTAGAGGGCTTTAATGAAATGGATACACTTACTGATCGTGGTTTTCTTCCAGGAATGTCCAAGGTATGTTTGATAAGTTTCTGTTGTAACTGTAGGGAAAGCAAATTGTTTATGACTCTTAAGTACTGCATTGCAACACTGATCATAAATTTATTTACCTGTAGGAAGAGCGTGAGAAGGTTGCTAGGAGTGAGACGTTAGCCATCCGGCTATCAAACATAGCAAACATGGTTCTTTTTGCTGCGAAAGTGTATGCTTCTGTGAGAAGTGGTTCACTCGCTATTATTGCTTCGACTTTGGATTCTCTTCTTGACTTGTTGTCAGGATTTATCTTGTGGTTTACTGCGTTCTCTATGCAAACACCAAATCCCTACAGATACCCTATTGGTAAAAAGCGTATGCAACCACTGGTGAGTCCTATCACAAGGTTACCTTCATGTTTTCCATGCTCATTCTTCTTACTGTAATTTATGCAATTGATTCCAACGGACTCAACCCTCAGCTATTCATGATGCATAGCCAGTTACTCCTTGTGATGCTCTTCTTTACGCAAAATGAAAAAAAGGTGGAAATACTCCAGGAATGAAAAGAAACTATTGCAAACACTCTTGGCAGATGGACCGTAACACGCGAAATTTTGTGTTATGAGGATTTGCGTGGTTACTAGAAATCATGTTCCCAATTTTCCTCAGTTTCTGGCTGTTAGGTCAATGCTATTGTGTCTATATCTTTGCTACTCTGGTGGCAGACAATTTATACATGGAAATCTTTATTATAAGTCCTCCAGTCTAATTTCATTAAATGATTGAGTTTATCACTTCTTTTTTCACATAGTATGAGCAATCATACACTTTTAAGTTCCAATTTCAATATGTTGACTGCTCCATCACAATCTCTTCTTCAGGGAATACTTGTCTTTGCCTCTGTTATGGCGACACTTGGCCTTCAGATCATTCTAGAATCAGTACGCTCGTTGTTGTCTGATGTAAGTCTGTTGATGTTTGTTGGCCTTGAAATTCTACTCTCATTTTGCTTTTGACCAGAATCTTTGCTTGAGGATTTCTTTTGTAGAACGATAAGTGTGTGATGTAACTTTGATGTTTGTTGGCTTTGAAATTATGTTGTAGCTTGCCATATACCTTTCTGATTGCTGAACTGATTATCTTGTTCTCCAGGGTGATGAGTTCAGCTTGACAAAAGAGCAAGAAAAATGGGTTGTGGACATCATGCTTGCAGTGACATTAGTGAAACTTGCCCTTGTTTTATATTGCCGGACTTTCACAAATGAAATAGTGAAGGCTTATGCACAGGATCATTTTTTTGATGTCATCACAAATATGATTGGTCTTGTGGCCGCACTACTTGCAACTTATATCGAAGGTTGGATCGATCCAGTTGGTGCTATCATTGTAAGTACCAAAAAGTTTCCTCTCCTGTTCCATTGCAGTAGTGTAAAACTAGAATTCAAGTAAATGACATGTTTGATCTAATCGTTAATTTGTAGCTAGGCACCTCATCCTGAATTCCTGGTTGGGAATTGACTGGGAAAAGTAAAAAGTTTTGGGAGAGAAAAAAAGAGAGCTAAGCTACACTTTCTACCAATTTTCCATGTATCATGATAGATTCTTTCAAAAGAAAACATATCGTGATGGAAAGATCAGCTATGACTTACTGTAACCAGGGATGCAAATCCTAGCAATACCAGTTACTGCCATTTATCCACAAACCGGTGTGTTCGTACTGGCCAGAACAACTAAAATTTTAATTTGGAATGCATATTTCCTACAACACCATGCATAGGCATATTCATGTGTTTTGTATGCCTGATTTGTGAACAACTACGCATTAGCTATACCAGAAGTTTGAATCCAAAGTTTTGGACTAAAAAAACCAGCTTGATTGGTTATGGCCGTTACGAGTTTTTGAATTCCAGTGTTTGATTTTGCTCTTTTGTCCGGTAAAAACCAGTATCTGTCAGTTAGAGGGACCAATAATTTTTCCTTCAAAACTGGTGACCATAACCTTGACAGTAACTCGGGTTAAAAGAGACAATATTTCTAGTCTGCCTGACTAATTCCTCTACTGAAATTTAGCTTCCAGTTGTTTCCATCGTCCTGGGTGCGTTGTATTGCCCTTTGCAACGTCCCAACGTTTCAAACATGAGAATTACTCAAGAATCTTGTATTCCAAACGTTTCCTTTGGTTTTCATTTAGAAAAACACGTTGTATTTCAGAGACTAATTCCTGTTTTCTCGTTTGCAGCTAGCAATCTACACGATCAGAACATGGTCGATGACGGTGCTCGAAAACGTCCACTCCCTGGTCGGGCAGTCAGCCTCGCCGGAATACCTCCAGAAGCTGACCTACCTATGCTGGAACCACCACAAGGCCGTGAGGCACATCGACACGGTGCGGGCGTACACGTTTGGCTCCCATTACTTCGTCGAGGTGGACATCGTGCTGCCGTCAAGCATGCCGCTGCAAGAGGCGCACGACATCGGCGAGGCCCTGCAGGAGAAGCTGGAACGCCTGCCTGAGATCGAGCGAGCGTTCGTGCACCTCGACTACGAGTTCACCCATCGGCCCGAGCATGCCCTGTCCCATGAAAAATAGCTAGGCGCAGGTTGCAAGTTTCAACCACTGGTACTAAGTTTATTATAGCAGCAATAGTTTCAGAATTTCTGGTGCTTGTCAGGAAACCTGCGGGTGTATGAGATTTTAATCCTGCATACTGGAGTGGCGGGTGTGTGGCAGTGCCAAAGCCGTAGATTGTGATTTGTAACTACTTGTGGTAGACTATAGGATTCTTGACTTCTAAATCCGTCGTCTCGATCTTCTCATGTACAATTTAAGTCTAAACAGACATATGCCTGGTAATCACAGGCTCACAGCCACTTTAATCATACTGGTCTTCTGCTCCTTTGGCTAGAATCTTGACATCTATTTGCTTGCTTACATATGCTGCTGAATAATAAGCCTTAATTATACTCGGTCTATACATATGCTACTGTAGAACCCATTAATCTGCACGCATGTGCGTTTATGTGTTTGTCTGTTCTACACTTCGACTGTTTAGAAATCGGTTGATTATTTCAGTTTCCATGCATCAGTGCAATTTAGGCAGGAGTAACATGCATATGCATAAATACATTTATCAGTTTATCACACATGTATCATACTTGCTACTCTAGAGAATGAGCAGTTCATTACTCCACTCCCGAACTATCCAAGCGGATCATAACACCAACATTAATGATGCTACTCTGTCCTGCTTATAAATGGAACGAGAGGGGAATTACTTGATCATATTGGCCTTGTTTAGTTAGGTTATTTTTGAAAATTTGGTTGTAAAATTAGAATGATGTGATTGAAAGATTGTGTGTGTATGATAGGTTGATGTGATGGAAAAATTGAAAGTTTGAAAAAAAACTTGAGAACTAAACAAGGCCATGATTTTGTTGGATTCGAGATCGCGGGGTGCCGTGGCCACGGATTCGGGCGCGCCCTTGCAGTGGCCGTGGCGGCAACAATGCTGCTGCTGCTGCCGCCGCGCATCTCCTCCCTGCAGCTGCAGGCCGTAGCTTCGTCTTCTGCTGCTCCGGCAACGACGGCCACGACCACGGCGACGGACAAGAGTAAGCTGCCGTTCATGCCCGTCCCGACGGAGCCATTCCCACCTTCACCACCTCACGGCGGGCACCGCCTCCCCGTCGTGCCGCCGCATAAGCCCAAGTCGACGAACAGGGAGGCAGCAGCAGCAGAAGCCTCCTTGACATCTACTCCTTACTCCTTGATCTACTCCGATATCGCCCTTATATAGGTTCATATATATCATCGCTTGTCTCTTTCTCCTTGTACCAATAAATCAATAATATCGCGTTTACTGTAATAAATCTCTCCGTAGTGGACTTATTCTTGATCATTAATGCACTTACCTTGCAGCAAATATCGTACTTAGACACGCATTTCAGCAAGCATGCAAGATATCTTCGTACATGGAGAACAGTAGTAGAAAAAACGTAAGCAGGTATCAAGGCTGGGCCCGAATAAATAGATGGGCAGTTTCTTTAGAGGAATAAGTTCATCTGAGGTCCTTTGATTTGTCAACGAATTTGATTTTCGTCCTTCAATCGAAAAACCAGATATAACGGGTCCCTCAACTATCAAAACCAGTGCAAACGTGGTCCCTCGGCGGTTTGAAAAACGGTTTTGATTGATGTGGCGCCTACGTGGCTAATTTGCCTCGGTCTTCATCTGACGTGGCATTGACGTGACGCTTATGTGGCAATTCGATCCCGAAAAAATAATAAAAATCGTGGGTCCACACGTCAGCTACACACAAAAAATAATTAAAAATTGGTGGGGCCTACGTGGACCCACATGTCAGCCTCACCCCTCCATCCCTTTCCTCTCTCTCTTCCCCCTCTTATCTCTATCTTATCTCTCTCTCCCTGTGGCCGGAGCGAGCGATGACCGGGGTGGGCAGGCGGCCGGCGGAGTGGGGCGAACGGTGGTTGGAACGGGCTACGGGCGGGGCGGATCGGCCGGCCGACGGAGTGGAGCGAGCGGCAGCTGGAGCGGGCGCAGAGAGAGATGAGGCGAGGAGGACGGCGAGCGGGGGTAGGGCGGGGAGGGAGGAGGCAGCGCGCGCGACAGTGATGCGGCGGGTTTCCGGCGAAGATGGGGCCTAGACAGGATGGGGAACGATGCTGCAATGTCGAGGGAGGAGACGGTGCGGCAGGCAGGCACCCAGGCGGCATGCCAAAGATGGCTGGAGGCGGTCGGCGGTCAGGGAAAGAGAAGGAGGAGACGGGGAGGTGGCTAGGGACTCGGGAGGGAGCGAGGAAAGGAGGAGGCTCCGTTTTATAGGTCGGGAGGAGAAGCCGACTATAGGGGAGGGAGGAATGGCGCCGGAGATGGCGGTCGGGGGACATGAATGCCGGTTTGAAGGAGGCATCAAATTCCAGCGATTTAAAGCGAGAATCAAGGGAGGAAGTTAGGGGAATTGAAGAGGAAGTAATGGGGATTCCATTCCCCTAATTTAATTTGAAATTTGTGTCCTGGATTGAGGTGGACTTCATGGGGAAAGGAGCTAGGTTTACGGGAGGGAGAGAGAGGAGGCCGACGGCTGGAGGAAGGAGACGATCGACACATGGGCCCCACCTGCCAGCGCATGGCCTCGCCCCCAAATCCCGCCCTTCGCCGTTGCTGCCCCCTCCTCCGCCCGCCTCCCACTCCGCTCCGCCGGCCGGCTCTATTCGCCGCCGCTCCGCCCGCCACCACCTTGCCCTGCTTGTCATCTGCTCTGGCAGGGGAGAGAGGGGAGAGGGAAGGAGGGGTGAGGCTGACATGTAGGGCCCACGTGGGCCCCATCAATTTTTAATTATTTTTTGTGTGTAGCTGACATGTGGGCGGACGATTTTTATTATTTTTTCGAGATCAAATTGCCACGTAAGCGCCACATCAATGCCACGTCAGATGAAGATCGAGTCAAATTAGCCACGTAGGCGCCACATCAGCCAAACCGCCTTCCAAACCGCCGAGGGACCACGTTTGCACCGGTTTTGATAGTTGAGGGACCCGTTGTGACGGAGCGTGAAACTCCTCACCGGGAGACCGCGCGGGCCCCCCTTTGCCGGTTCGGCCGGGGGTGCTAAGTGAGTTTCTTCGCCCTCGATCTAGAGGACGTCAGCGAGAGTGAAGACACGCAAGACGCGGGCGACGTAGACAGGTTCGGGCCGCTGAGAAGCGTAACACCCTACTCCTGTGTTCTGGTGAATCTGAGGGTCTCCAACAATACAAAGGGAATTCTATCTCCAACGCATTTGCTGGAGTCCTCCCACTTCCTAGGCCTGGGCCTCCTTTTATCTGATCAGGGGTCACCACATGGGCCTCAAGTTGCCTAAGAAAAGAAACATTCTTTTTACAATCAGGGCTGGTCTACAGCCGGAAGTGACTTCTGACAAGCACGGTGCACGCCTCCTGCCCCGCTCGCCAACTCTCCGGTGGACGCCCGTTTCAACCTTCATTCAATGGCCGGCGACTTCCTCGCCACGCCTGCGCTGAAATCTGGATTGGATCTGACCGGGACTGACATACCAACTCCAGGAGTTAGCACGCCGGCTCCGGCTAGGGACGAGAGCCAGAAGACTCTCATCATTCCGACGGGACGGGGCGAGGCGTGCCATCGGCCGCCTGTCGCCACCTAACCCGCGATCTGACCGGTCTGTGACCGGTCACACACCGCGACCGGGCACGGACCGGATAAGCATGTGCTGCGCCGCATTAAATGCGGCGTGGTGCGCTCGCCTGACCCGCTATAAATGCGGGTAGGTGAGCCCTGTTGTGCTCACCTAACCCGCCCACATGGCGCCAAGATCACGGGGGGTCGGGGCGCCCCAGCCCTCGGGGCCGAAACGGGAGCGGCCCGACCCCTCGGGGAGACAGAGGAAGGGGCGGCCACGTCACCCCCGGGCCCGACCCCCCCCGAGGGGGTCGGGACACGTGGAGGACCGCGGCTACCCAAGCCTCTAGTCATGACACCCCCGGTCCCATGTCACCGACACGTTGTATCTGATTTTTCGGTTGAAGGACGAAAATCGGATCCGTTGACAAATTAAGAGACCTCAGATGAACTTATTCCTTCTTTAGATGTGGGGCTCATAATCTCATGTCTTACATCAGATGGCCTGGCCTTGGCCCAGTACTCCCATCCTAAGTGTTTGCCTTAAAAAGCCTGTAATGCTACTACTTTTTTTAATTGAAAAAGGAATAATCGACCATTAATCAGATTGATTCCTCTCGACTCACGAAGGTTTTCACGAGACCAAGGCCCATGAAGGAAGCTAGCCGGAAAGCACTAAGTGGCATGGATTGCTCAGGATCAAAAGCGTGGATGTGGGCACGATTAAGGATAATAGTAAGCTATAAGCAAACTATGTGCTTATGTGAAAGACAGAGATTAAAAAAATAAGAAGAGTTGTCTCTCATGTAAGAGCTAATTCTACGTATGCTCCAAAAAATACGCATTACATTCATGGTGAGAGAAATAGAGAGGAGAAAAAAAATAAAGCTAACCTTATGCCTAATCTATTATACATGTTAGCTCTACAATAAATTTATAGCTAATAGTGAGCTCTACTATTAAACTTGCTCTTAGGGGCCAACCACGGGGAGGCTACCCTAGTCCACCTTGGACAAGGATTGCTTGGGACCAAACACATGGTCGTGGGTCTATATAGAGACCCACCATCGGGAGGTTGCTTGGAAATCGATGCATGACGGTGCGTGGGGGTGGCCTAGGTCCACGAACTGCTCAGCAGATGGCACATGGCAATGAGCGGGATGGCTCCGTCCATGTAAGGACTGCCCGGAAGGCGGCACATGGCAATGAGCGGGATGGCTACGTCCACATGAGGACTGCTCGGAAGGCAACAAATGGCAATGACCGGGATATCCCATGGCCACTCACAGGAAGGTTGCTTAGGATGCGGCGTGTGGCGGTGCCTAGGATGATAGTAGGTCTACTACACGGGTGTTCTCAGCTCTCGCACACGTGGTATGCCCTCGTGCTAGGGAATGGGTGTGCACGAAAACCTAGGGAAGGAGACCATATGGGCCCCACCATTGACATCATGGGTACAGGCGAGGCATGCACACTACACCATGTCTCAGAATTGGTGTTAGATGGTTGTTGAAAAAGAAATGATGTTAGCTTCAAACCATGTGTCGTAAGAAGCTTAGTGTCAGATGGTATGTCGATAGTTCTTTGTACTTCGTAAAAGATAGACTGTCTTGGCATTGTTACTGACTTATTGAAGCAAATAGTATGTCGGTAGTTCTATAACTTCCATCGAACCGTGTCGCTAAGTTTTTCTTCTGTAGGCATTTCTCAGGACTGCTCCAAAGAAATTGGGTTACAATAGTACTTGGCGCGCGAGCGGCTAGGTGAGCAAAAAATTACCGTGCGCGGGCTCTGCTAAAATATTGGGCGAGTCAGAGGCTCAGTCAAAGTAAACCATACAAATCACAAAATCTCAATCCATCCCCTTGTTGTGTCTCAATTCATCTATCACCAACCTCCCATCCCGCCGCCACCGCTCCCCTCTTCCCATTGTGCCGCCCATCATTAATTCTACATTAGTTGGGCGTGCTAACGACTAGTCAAGGGCATTACATGAGGGCGATTCGCACCTCCGTTAGTCATCTCCCACTTCGTTTGACCGACCTGTTACGTCGATGGGGAGGCATAGTCACTTCAAAGGCAGACCTGAGGCAGGGCAATACAATGTGGTAAGAAATAATGACAGTGCAATAAATGGCATGACAACAGTTACAGAGCATATAGTGATGCATGTCTACCGGGGTCTAGGGCAACAGCCCCAAGACGGTTACGTATGCTTGGACGGTATATAAGTTGCCTAGAGCACACTGGGCAAAAGGTTGGTCACAATTGCTATACACACACAGAAGCTTGAGGAGCTCCAGACTTGTTTGTGCGAGCACCTGGCCACTTATAAAATCCTCTATACATCAACCAAGAAAGTTGGAGTAGGGTTATTATTCTTCATAGGGGCCAAACCTAAATAGAGTGTGCTTGAGAGTTTGTTTAGTGCTAAAGCCATACGAGAAAGCCTTAAACCTCATCACTGGACAATGGGTTTCTCGGATCTTGTTATCGGGCATCATCTGTCAACAGTATGATATGATTGGAATCCTAACAACCTGATTAAATCACTCACCATCATTTGCTCTTCTTTAGAGCAAATGATGATATGGTGCTTCTGGGTTGATGATGGATCATCAGTCCTGGTGAAACTAGAGCCTGTTTGAGGAGCTGGAGATTTTAAA
The DNA here is from genome assembly GCA_008326285.1 of Oryza officinalis. NCBI lineage: Eukaryota > Viridiplantae > Streptophyta > Magnoliopsida > Poales > Poaceae > Oryza > Oryza officinalis. The sequence continues at coordinate 58,099,953 of BDMV01000001.1, read as the reverse complement.
AAAAACGTGCTAGTGAAAATCTGAAAAAAGAAAAAAAACCAGGTTTCCCATCTTTTATCTTTAGATTCATTTTTAGAATTATACAACTATAATCTAGAATTTTTGGGAGAGGTGCAGATTACTTCTATGTCGAGCTTCTCCAAATAGGACCTTAGGGTGTGTTCTTTTGTTGGTGTTGGAAAGAAATTCCATGGGCACGAAAAACGGAGCGACTTATTAGCACATGATTAATTAAGTATTTACTAATTTTTTTTAAAAAATAGATTAATATGATTTTTAAACCAACTTTCGTATAGAAACTTTTTGCAAAAAATACACCTTTTAGCAGTTTGAAAAACGTGTGCGTGAAAAAAGAGAGATGTAAGTTGGGAAAGTAGGGTGAAAAACTCACCCTTAATCTAGCAGCAAATGTTGCAAACGTACGGAGGACTCCTACCTGGCTACCTTGTTAGGACCCTTACTGCTGGTAGTATAAGCATGTGAAGCACGCACGTCAAAACGTCGCGCGCGGCCGACTGATCGACCGATCGACCTACTGACCTACTTACCGAAACGCGGTACGGCGGTAGGGCCGACCAAACAAACGCCACAGCGCGTACGCGTGTGGTGCGCCGCAGCCGACGGCACTAGCACGCAACATTACGTACGTAGACTACTGCACATCTACACCAAGCCGGCGGCCACCAATCGACCGCGCGCACGTCCACACACGCGCGCGCTATACCTAGCTCCTCTCTCTCTCTACGAAACCCGGCCGGCCCGTGTACTCGAGACGACGGCGACTCCACGGTCCCGTAGCTATAGTGCTAGCTAGCCCGATATCTGTGTGGCCAACGCGGCACGCGTCTCGCTCTCGCTCCCCCTCGCTGCAACTCCCAAGTGGCTGACGACGATCGCTCGCTCGCCCGTGCGCGTCGCGCTCGCGGTCGAGTACGCCAACAATAATGCGCGCGTTTGTACGTCCGGAGGAAAACCCAGCCAGATCGCCCGTTTTCCACGGGGCACGCACCGTAGACGTCCATCTCGCGATATCCGCGCGCCGCGCCAAAATTTTTAACCGGAGAGTTTGGTTGCTGGCTCGATCGGTGAGTTCGTCGCCGCTGCGCTGCAGAATACGTGCAAAAACAGGAGAGGTAGAGCAGGCCAGCCCGTGATGGAGAGACGAGACAGGAACACACATATATATATGTCCACCGAGAGTGATCCATCGATCTTTCTACTGACAGCAACAAGCTAGGCACTCGCATGAATTAATATATATGTACACACGTCATCTTCCGGATGCATGCAACACCACCTGCTGATCTAGACGATGGCTAGCTGCGAATCCGAATCTTAATTATTTTTGGGGGAAACGTACGTACGTAATAATGGCAACATTACTACTATACGCTATGTACTATGAACAGCTAGATGTACCAGGTACTACGACTTGATAGATATCCTACTGTACAAGTAGTCCCCTCTTTCGTGGGTGCCATGCATGCACATAAGTAACAACGACGGATCAACACTGCTCCTAGCCTACTAGTCGTCGTCTCCGCCTGATCTCTTGGAACCAGCAGCTTCCTGTGAAGAACTGCTCTTGCTCTGAGCTGGTTCCTCTCCTTGGCCCTTCTTGTACGTGGCGAAGAACTCGCTGTTCTCCTTCTCAAGCTCCTTCCACACTGTTAATTCACGTACGGACAGCATATATAATCAAGAAAAAATATTGAAAGAATGCTCGATGGATGAGCAGATAGTCATATAGAGTACGGAATTCTCATCGTATTCAAGGGAAAAAGAATACATAGGAGAGTTTTTCTCTGATGGCCAAACAAATTAACTAAGCGCATGCAGCGTGCACAATGTAATTAATGCATTGATGAAAGCTAGTGTCTGCATGGATGCACCGCACAGTTGCAATGCAAGTATAAACTCCTAGGTAAATAGTTTTAAAGAAAGGTATTAAACATGTTCAGCCATATATGCAAATGTGGCGTACGTGAAGCTATATAAAGCGATTTACCGGTGGAGGTGATGACGGGCTTGATGTTGGCGTGCTTCTCCAGCGTCTCCATGCATTCCTCCTTGTTCATGTTGTAGCAGATGCACTTCTCGATCAGATGCTGCACCTGCATTCAAATTAATCAGCATACATATATACATTCAGAATGAGGCATGCATCTTGCAGGCCACGATCCAGAGCTAGCAGACCACGCCGTACTAATAGAGACGCCAAAATAGACGTACCAATCTGATGTACGAAGCCGGCGACGAGTCGCCGCCGCCGCCGCCGCCGCCGTCGTCCATGGCCGCACACCACGCACCACTCACCGATCGATCGATCAGCTCGATCAACCAAAATCTCTCAGATCGATCGAGGCTAGCTTAACTCGGAAGATAGGCGAGAGAGCTTTGCAGCTCGCTCGATCGCTAATGGCAGATCGACTGGTCGACGACGGCGAGTAGCTAGCGATCGATCGATCGACCAACGAGAGCGTGACAAGCAGCGGGGTGGAGGAGGTAGAAATAGGGGGAGAGGAGGCGATCGACGATCGAGTGGGGACATGTCAGCATGTGGGGCTTGCTCACGTGGGTGCGGCCTCCCCATTCGCGGAGATGCGGTGGCGGGGATTTTGCCGGACCCACCGCCCCACTCACCTTACCCTGTCCCTGCTTTTCTATGTGGCCTGATTTTGATCTCGCTCCCTGACGGTCAGATCGCGAGGTAATTACGCATGCTCGTTAATTTCAGGCCGTCCGATGCATATGGATGGTGACTCGCTACCCAGAAGTACATTGGAATTGGAATTCACTATGATTAAGTTGACAAATTGACTACTTAGCTGCATAGATAATAGACATACGTACATACATGCATGGCTATCTCCGATGTACCTTCCGGTTCAAACAGTGGATGTGTAGCTAACCTGCAGGAGTGAGATATCAAAATAGCACTCCTTTCGTTTTATACTATATAAATCGTTTTTATTTTTTAATTATTTTTTAAAGTTTAATTAAACTTATAAAAAATCTAACAACATATAAAACAACAAATTAGTTTCATTAAATATATTTTGATAATATATTTATTTTGTGTTAAAAATATAACTATATTTTTTATAAACTTAGTCAAACTTAAAAATGATTGATTAGAAAAAAAATAAAATAATTTATAATATAAAATGGAGGGATTAGAGATTTGGTAGCATCAAATTAATAGGCTGCGCAGACGTACGAGGTACGACCGTGATTCGTAGGTATACCAATAACCATATATAGCTTCATTGCTGCTAATACCATACGTGGTCAAGCCCAGTACAACTCCTGTTGATATATAGTGTTCATTTCAAGAGAGAAACCGTGGAGCGCGGACAGCTATGTCTTACCAACTTACATGTAGGAGTCTACTGTCTACGTACTAATTAAAATTCTTCATCATATCATTTACCCATATATATGATATATCTAAAGATGATTTGAATAAGCACAGTTTGGTTGTGCTCTGCTGAATTTCCTAACAAAACAGGAATCACAGTATTGCAAACATTCACCCGTCGGAGAGGCAATACCATTCAATAAATCAATATAAATATCACAAATACGCATCGCGTACACTGTAGCGTATGACACTATGCATCACTATCTATAATAAAATATGTCTGAGGTGCAGATCGAGGACACATATAAAATTATCACTGTAGCACGCACTGTTGGTAATTAATTATCCACGATTTAATTAGTCAGCTCTCCAGAAAATTTGGGCGAAATGTGGCCGAGATTTAAGGTTAAGCTACTCCCGGAATATGGGAGTGCGCCAGGTCAGCCGTGCGTGCTAGCCTTCATCCAGCTTGTCAGTGAGATCGTGAGCCACGTGTCTTCCATCCATTGGCTACCCAAATTGCATCGTACAAATGATCGGCCATGCGGCGGCCCACGCCCATACCGATACAGTGTACCGGCATAGTACGATCAAATTGGTACCGGATTTGTCTGTCTGATTCCTTTCACACTGCTATAGCTGCTATCAAACGGACCAATAACTAAATATATCTTTCGTATAAGTTCATTTAACTTCTTTTATTTATTCTAAGATAAATTTATTTTTAAAGACCTCATTAGATCAGAGTTTGTGAAAATAAAAATAATTATATTATGAGAAGATAAGATAAGAAATAGTTGTATCGAGATTTAATAAAATAAAAATATTGTAGTTTTTTTTGTATTGATATGTGTATGATGAATAAAAATAATTTATTTTGAGACGAAGGTAAGCATCTCTCTCTTCGATTCTCTATCGATAAAAAAAAAACCAAACAAGACAAACGAGACCAACCTCCCTAGCTTCCTCGATCACCGGACGCAGATGCAATAATCATCGAATCCGTGACACGAAAAGGTACAAATGGCCAAATCATGCAAAGCATGTCCATCTATGCTCGACGGAACACCACATAAAATGTGTCTCCACGGCGAGAAAAATATATCGACGGCGACTAAAGAGCAAAGAGGACTTGTCACCTACTGTGTGAGATATTTCGAGCCCCCCTATCCACAACGGAAGATGGCGAGCATCACAGATCGCAAAACCGATCAAATATGGATCACACAAGTTCTCGATGGATTCACCAGCTAAGACGCCTCGCGGTCTCGAGTGCAATATTATGCTGCGACTGCGAGCGAGGTGCAATGCACCTGGGACGTCGCAGGAACGTTTCTTCCGGAATTTTGGCGTTGATCAGCAACCAACTTGACCTGATGACCACAGAAGTTAATTTTGGCAGGGGCGTGCGCGAGCAACAAGGCGTACATGTGCAGCCTGTGTGATGCCGATCGGGAAGGGTGTCGCGTTGCAGGGTGAATTGGTGTCATGGCATGCGTCATTTCCCTCTGGACCTTCGACGACGTTGTTTTCGCGGTGATCTGACTGAATCACGGCAATACGTGAGGCTAAGCCTCCAGTAGCCAAGTGCTACATAGTAATCTCTAGTGGTATATAGTAATGATCAGAAATTAGCAAAATATATTTACATCGTCTCTTGACAAATTTCAGGGCATTTCGCTCTACGATTCAATGAATGTAGGAATGATCAAGAACCGACATGGAAATGTCATCATTATACGGAAGAAAAAGCAGGGGCCAGCATACAGCGACGCTGGAACGGACGCACCGATGTGCCCCTCTGCATCAAACACGTCCTCAAAACCTCAACGCAGATGAGATGGAGCAAAGATGCCTTCGCATCGCCGCGGGAAAATTTTGGATAAACCCAATCAAATAGGAAGTATAATACCAACCACATTTCAAAGAATAAGATGATAAGCAGCTGGTTAATTAAAAAAATCGACAGAGGCAAACGGAATCTGGAACTAATTAGCATGGGCAACCAAAATACACGATAATTCATATGCAATCTACTCAGCAAAGAGAAATGTGAACAAGCAATATGCCGAAATCAAGTTTTCCTCTAGAGGTTGGCGGGAGTACAGAGTTCGGATTCTACATTTCCGCAAAAATCAATCCCAGTGCCCCTAAAGAAGTCTTCGCACTCGAGTACCAAGTTATCAGAGATCCAGCGGAATGACTAAGGACAAATACATCGTCGTACATTAAGAGATCTTAGGTGATGTATCTTTCCTGCTGCTCCTGAAGGAGACGCGCCGACGATTTAGCGTCCAAATACAGACCAGTGACTTCCTCAAGATCGGCCTGGTAAAGGTCATGAGTTCACCATGCGTAAGATTGTAAGAATAATATCACACTATGAAGTGCAGGTAGCAGCTCTAGGGGCGAAGAGGCAAAGAGGATGTTACAATATATCCTGATGGAAATGTCAATACATACCTTGCTGATCTTTTCTCTCCCATTAGCCTTTGCAACTACGCTGGCAGGTGATAGCAGCTGAATAGCATGCCTGCAAGAGATTCAAGATGTATTACAGTCGTTCATCACTAGCAATCTCAATTAAAAATGCTCATAGTAGAACACTGAAACTGGAAGATAAGACCGGTCCACTCAACATATTCCCTTCACTCAATGTTTCAGCTTAACTCTCTTTCGCAAATTTGTGGGCATAGCCATGAGGAACAATAACACCAAGAAAGCAGCTGCGTGGTGAGCACAAAGGAATTTTTTTAATTATTTAAACCAATTAAGAAATAATTTTAATAATAAACCCTTCTAAAACTTATTTTTAAAAAATGAACCTTATGGCCACGCCACTGAAACTGGCCACGTGGCCAAGTAATACTATCACGCCAGCACAAATGGTGCGACAAAAAGTGCCACGTAGACAAGGACCTCCAGATCAGCTGCTTGCCACGCCAGCCTAATTGACGTGGCAAGCCCATGCAGCAGCACCATGCTTTGTGGCGTGACATGACTATGCATGCGAACCATGTTGGTGACAGCCTTTTGTTTTTTTTATCAAGCTAGCTGCTTCTTGCACGGATGCAGTCTGACACTAGCACTTTGTAAATAAAACCCTCACTTTTATGAGACTGAATTTACCATGTTTCGGTTGGCAAGTATAGATCTTTTAAATGACTGTAACTCCTATATGTACTAGTAAAATGGCGCATATGTCTATTTCATTTAATCTCATGCAAAAATATCTACGAAATAAGTCTAATGTGTGTTATATATTATGAATGATTAGATAATTACTAATATTTGTTTATTATATCCTCATTAGACTATAAAAGAATGGATTGTGTCCCGAAACAGGGTCTCACATCGTTAGCGATGGACCAGTTAGTTATGCAAGGCAAATGGTTATAGTGAAATTTCAAATTTTGGGTTTAAATATTTTTAATAAAATTTTAGACCATAGTCAACCTTTGTGCAAGACCCGTTAAAAGCCAAACATTTTTTTACTGTAGGGAGTAGTAATATCTAATCCGTTACCATATATAATATGTATATTGGACTTGTTTCGTAGATATCTTTATGTCGGATTCAACCGTGAAGACATATCAATAATTTGATAGTTGCCAAAAGCGATCACATATTCAAAGTTATCTAATAATAAATATTTTACGTAAAATTTGTAGTTGATATAAAAGCAAGGGCCCTCTTTGTAGAAGAGCAAAGGTAAATATACAACCTGCTCAAGTGGTCACTACTGACTACATATGCATCAGTGCATGCATGCACATGCTTGTCACGCCACCAACCTTGGCGTTGATGCATGGTCTTGCCACGCTAATTAGGCTGGCGCGGCAAGCAGCTGATCTGGCAATGCTATGCCACATAGGTAGGTAATTGTCTACGTGGCACTTCTTGCCATGCCATTCATGGTGGCGTGGTAGTATTATTTGGCCACGCCAGTTTCGCTGGCATGACCAAAAGGTTCATTTTTGAAAATAAGTTTCGGGAGGGTCTATTATTAAAATTATTGCTTTTAATTGGTCTAAAAAAATAAAAAAAACAGCACAAAGCGAACTATTATTTTGCCTTTTACAATAAAAACTAAGAATCATACCTCAAAGATGTCTGTTGTCCAATCTCTCCTAAAAATGCAAGACTTTCTTCATCGATCTCAATCTCTTCCACCTGTGCTCTAATAGCAAGAATCTGCAAAGGGCAATGAACAAGAATCACACATATTTCTAGACAGAAAAGGCCTAACTGATATAAGACCCAAAATCAAACCTGGATCATCTCAGTGGGACCATACGTTTCTGTTCGAATAATCACCAATCTATCTAGAAGATCAACTGGTATACCATGCGGACTTGTCATATCAGTTCCTCTGGACACATTCATGCAAGTATATAAAAGACCTGTTAACTTTAAGGAGCATAGTAATAGACAAACTGATAGACGCAGTATTACTCTGGTACTGCAATTTGGCAGAGTGCTTCGACCGGTAAATCAAACTGTTTACCTTACATTACATATTCCTCTATTCGTCGCAAGTATCACAATTGGTGATAATGGGCTCTCCAGAGCACGATTAAGATAAGAGAAGCATTCAATATCCAGCATGTGGACCTGCAATTAAAGTTCCTAATAATAAGTAATTAAATCAAACAACATTAAGATATAATTCTACCATGTAGTAGAGCAATAATAAATAAGTTATACAGAATGGCAGTATGGCACTGTTCCACAAGGACAAGCCACTGTATGCTTGACAACATATAAACACACCCTCATTCATATTTGTATTTTCTGACTCCCAAATTACTGAGAACAGTAAATTTTCAATCATACGGATAAAATAAGAAGATACCTCATCAATGAACAGAACACCAGGTACAAGCTCTGCAATTCCTTCATCAATATATCTGTTGACTACCTACTAAAATGCAACATAAAGATTAAAGATCATACACTGATCCTGACATGTTCATTAAATTTAATCCAGTTTCAAAGAATGGGTGCTGCTCAATCGGAAATTGAAAAACCTTATTGATCTCTTGCCGAAGCTTATCAGTGATTTCAGTCTTTCGTGGCTTCATCATTTGTCCCATAAGGGACAAAATATCTTGGCCTCCTTGTGGTTGAGCATTTGCAGCATCAAGGTCATGAAGCGTAACATCCTGTACATAAATCACAGGAGAAGTTTTCCTATCTTCATTAACTTCCATATAACTTAAGAACCATAAGCAGAAAGATTGAACGCACTAACACTGCATATGGGAACCCATTTTCTTATACTGCAATAAAAGAATATAATGTTTGAGAGATAATAGATAAAAGGGCAAATCATACAGCTTGACCTTTGTCAGATTTAACAATAATTAATCAAACCTAATGACTCCAAGGATTATGATACGTCTTAGTAAGTCTGTTAGTCATGAATTTGATAAAATCTTAGTGTTTGGTTTGTTAATCTTATGAAATTATTTACCAATGGAGGTACAATTATAAATGTAGACAGAAAGGTGATCAAGACCACTTTTTTTTGGGTTAATTCGATCCATGCTATTGCAAATATGCCATTTTAGATAAATGCCATTATAATTCGTCTATTCGTAGCCGTGCCATTGAAATTTTGCAAAATTGGAACCGTGCCACTGCCGTCACCTTTTCCATCCATCTTCCTCTATTCCGTTTGGGGTTCGTCCATCCGGCGCCACCGCCGACGAGCCCGTCCTCCCTTCTCTCTCCCTCCTCTTCCCATTTTCCCTGAGTAGGCATCGAGTCCGGTGTGACGGAGGGGAGGGAGGAAGTTGAGCAGCGGCAGGGAGTCGCCGTGGCCGACGAGCCCTCGAGCAACCTCCTTTTTCGTCCGTGGGAAGGGAGGCGCGGCGGACGGCGCTGGAGGGCCTTAGGTTGGAGCCGGAGGAGAGGGCAGCAGCGGTGGAGGGCGGAGGGTGTCGAGCTCCGGCGGCTGAGCTCGATACGAGCTTGAGGCCGCGGTGGCGGAGGTTGGACCGGCGATGGCTCGGGGCACGGTGGCGGCAGCCCGGTGTGGCAGCGGCTGAGCTCGGGGACAACATGAGCAAGCTCGCGGAAGGTCACCCTCATGCTGCTACTTCGCGCCGTCCACGCGCATCTAGCCGTAGACGACGAGAGGATGACAAGCGGCGGCGAACGACACGGAGCAGGGAAGCAGCAGCACATCAAGGGCCGGGAGACGACGAGGGGACAACGAGTGGCGGCAGCTTGCAAGCGTGGGGAAGGAGGAGCTCGCCAGCGTGGGAGAGGAGGAGCTTGCCGGCGGCGGCCAGATGCTCCGGTGCTCGCACTGCTACCGCTGCCATTGCAAAGCAAGAAGATGAAAAGAGATAAGGAAGAAGACGGAAAAGGAGGAAGATGGATGGAAAAGGTGACGGCAGTGGCACAGTTCCAATTTTGCAAAATTTCAATGGCACGGCTACAAATATATGAATTGTAATGGTATTTATCTGAAATGACATATTTGCAATGGCATGGATCGAATTAACCCTTTATTTAGTTTAGCAGGGATGTAAGTTCAATTCTCCATAAAGGTCTCAGACTTGGTCATGATCCCCTCTATTCAGACAAGGTCCACTTTCAATCTTCTAAACGTCGACATTTGACACCGTACTTCAAATTTATTAAACACAAACACACAATACATTTATTTCTTCAATTATCAACAACATTAATTAATGATAGCACAATGCAAAGAGAATTGACTCTGCAAAATGTATCTGCAAAAATCCTTAAGACAAAGATTCATCAAATTACCTGCACTATTTCCTTTTTCTTGTGAACCTCTCCTTTGGGAATCGGAACATACTCCTCAGCTTCAAGATCGTATTCTGTAGCAAAGGAATCACATCTACCAACTCTTTTCACTGCACCACTATTAGCTTCGATGTATATAACATCACCCACTGCCACCTGCATCCCACAGATAGCTGATGATAAATGTGAAACATCTTGTGCAAAAAATGGAAGTAACAGAAGTGAACCTCAGTACCAAGGGATCTAATCAGCTCCGCAGTGATAAGTTATGAGTTGTTATACAGTAGAGTATCTGAAGTCAATCATGCAAATTTATACAAATAACATTCTCCAAAATTTGTACGATATATTAAATATTCAACAGAAGGCACTCTTTTGAATAAGAAACAAACAAACCTCCAACTATTATTCAAATTTCAAAACATGAAAGAAATGTATTTTATAGTCTAGCACAAGACATAAGGACGAGGATCAGGAAGTAAACCTTTTCCTTTATTAAAGCATCGTAAATTGTAGGATCTAACTTCAGCTGCTTAGTCCCTTTTACAGTCTTCAGACCTATGATTACATGGCTAATGCTTTTTCCATATCCACCTGTTGTACTCTCAGCTTCTTCTGGCGAAAGTTCAGTAACCTAAAAGGCAATGAAGCACAGTTTTACATTATTTTAGAAACAGACAATGGGAATACCGTATCAGTTATGAATGAGTGCGAAAACGTAATTCAAGAACACTATCTTTGCACAAACTTAAAAAACTAGCAAATACGGTGTGCTTACCTCTCCTTCATAAACCTCTTTATTTTCTTTTATACGCAAGCCTATAGCTCGACGGAAATTTTCCATCAGCACCTCAGTTTTCTTGACCTCTGAGGAATACACTTCTGATCCCACCATAGGACAGAAAGGGACCTGTGTTATGAAATAACAAGATAACACATCAACCATTAGATAACACTGGAACTTTTACCAAAACTGAAGTAGATGTAGGGCATCGAACAAAAAACTCATAACTAATACAGACAAAATTTATCATATAATTGTTAGGAATAAAACAAACAAAATGTACAGGTATCCAATAAGTTGACATCTTATGCCAGTGATCCAAAATAATGTAGCCTCCGAAATCTTAGCACAAATATTTTCAAGGAATAAGGACCTTTTCACCAATAGGGGAAAAGGCACTATAACATATTGAACCAGCTAGCAACCAACATCCAAACCTCAAAAAAAATGCTGAAAGGCAAAAATATAGACCATAACACAAGTTTAATTAGGTGAATCTAAAATCTAATTGAATCATCCTATCAAAGTTCAATTTAGAAAATGACAAGGCATGGTGTCTCAAAAACCTGAAGCTCGATATAATCACCTTTGTGGAGCTAGATGAGCCCTTGTGAATGCAGAATTACACTAGCTAATTGAAGAATGAAAAAAAAATCAAACATTTCAAGAAGGCTTATTATCAAATGTCCACCAGTATCCTTATTGAACTTAATAAATGGGATTCATCTGAGCAGCTAGATGATTTAACTCATTCCTCAGTGAAGAGAACTAGGAAACTGAATAAGACCTCTTAAACTAAGCATGAGGTATCAGAGGGAGGAAACTTATCCACCTCACACATCATAATTGTAGAAGTGAGATTCGGACTCAGTTTGATTGGTTCGCAACCTTGTGCACCTACCATTTCACCGCAGGAGGATCCTCGACCTCTTCACTAACAGAAGAGCGAAATTCCCAAAAGGCAAACTTCTGCCTTGGAATAAGCTTGCAGTGAGCACGCCTTGTAAATAACAGCGTTTGTTCACTATGGAGCCTAAAATCTAACATCCTAATTTATAGCGTCGAGTCCAAATCTAGCGCAGTGCTCAACGGGTAACGAGATACTACGGAGAAAGTGTGGCATTGTGCATTACAGAAGCAAACATTTATCTTCATCAATCCAAATACCCAACAATAATACTGCTACTTTGTCCGAGGAGAATAAGTTGAAGCACCAACCTTACTACCGAGCTCCTGGGAGATGCCGAGAGCGAGGGCCGTCTTGCCGGTGGCGGGCGGGCCGGCCAGGAGCAGCGCACGGCCGGCCATCTTCTTCTGGCGGATCATGTCGACCACCAGGCCGGCCGCCTCCCGCGCCGCCGCCTGCCCCACGAACCCCGACGCCAGCCCTATCGCCGCCCCATTGGCCTGCTCGAGGAAACCAAGCCGTGAGAAGAATAAAAAAACACGGAGATCTACGCGAATCACCCCGAGGCTAAAACCCTAGGAGAAAAACACCCCCGTTGCAGGGGGTGGGAGCGGAGAAGCGCGGTAGATGGGCACGCACGTCGAGGCCGAGGCCCTTGATGTGGGTGTGGGTGGCGATGCGCTGCTTCTTCGCCGCCGACTGCACCTCCTCGATCCTCATCGCCGCCGCCGCCGCCCCTCTCCGGCCGCAACAAATTTGGGAACAGCGGGGAGCGCTGCGGGGCAAAGCGCAACTTGAAGAGGTTATATATCATTAGTCATTAGTCGCTGCACAGTGGAGCCGGACATTTGATAATAAGCAATGTCTTCTCAGCTTCATGTGCGCAAACCATCACTGAATGCGTATTCTTGGTTTACGTAAATTATCTATAGAAGCGGCGATGAAATGGAGTAATAATGAACTAATAATCGACATTGTCCCGGTCAGGAGCAAACACCGCACGCTTTTGCGCAGCAGATTCTGCTATTCTGGTAGTACCTGACATTGGTAGCGTTAGAGATCATTTCCTGCTTCTACTACGTGCAACTACAGGCTGATCGTGTGCTAAGTGGGAGTCGTTGAGATCCAAAGTGAAGCAGTTTAGCATAAGACCAACTCCATTTTGCCTCTTGATTACCTAAACCTTAATTTTGACAGCTTAAACAAGCACACCTCACAAAAAACCACACCTCCAAAGCCTCGTCTCCATCGAACACGAGGATCTCACGAGTCAAAACTGAGCCAAGATGCAAGCACAAACGCGTCCTCGCATCCTCGCCCAATCCTGCGTTGCACTCACGCTCCTGCTGACCATGGTAAACACGGCCGCCGGCCGCCGGCCGGCGAGCCACAAAACCCCGCTCCCCTCCCATGGCTCCGACCAGACCATGACGCTCTATACCACCGGAGCCACGCCGGCAGAAGCTGCCGGCGTTCCTTCGTCGCAACACCCCGTCTTCGCCGGCCACGGCCCAATCGGCCACCACTCCGGCGGCTGGCTGCGCGTCTTGACGCAGCCGGGAGCGCTCCAGCCCGGCGCGGCGGCAGTCGTCGACGAGAAGTTCCACGGCAAGAAAGAGTTCGGGCTGCCACTGGCTGGGAAGCTTCAGGGAGTCCTTGTCACCGGCTTGGACGATGACGGCGGCAGTATTGTGGCTGTGACGGCCTCATTCGCCGGCGACGGCGAGGAGGATAGCCTCAGGTTCTTCGGGGTTCATCGCGACGACCAGGATGAGTCTCACATCGCGGTGGTCGGAGGGACAGGAAGGTACGACGGCGCCACCGGTTTCGCTGTTGTCAGAGAAGCTGACGCACATGAAGCTGGCAGAAATGTCAGATCGAACTCAGTTCTGAGTTTCAAAGTGCATCTGAAGTAGAAGAGGAGAGCTTGCAGAGAAGCATACCGTATGATGTAAATTAAGATGAGAATGCTCACAAGTGTCAAGACTACAGTACTATGTTAAGCTTGCTGTACTACAATAGATTGGCAGTTGAACATTAATGAACCAAGGAACATGATTGAACTGAAGAGCAAAAAAGCGAACTCTTCTGAATACATTTCACTTGAATCAAATATTCGTATTACAATTAGGAGCTAGATGAAAATTTGAAACCAGTAACAGCTCCTGATATACAAACCTATACTTCTCACAAGACTTACTAAGATTCACAATGTGGACAAATAATTAACTAATTCTGTTCTGTCTCACCAAGATACAAAAAAATCAAGTAATTCTACAACATTTATCGTGTATGCAGTACATAACGTTGTACCGCGTGATCCAGCAGGTGAAGTGCTACTGACTATATTTGCAGCATCATATAGAATCAAATTGAGTAAACACACGATGCTTTTGGTTACTCATCCAAAATTCTTTGACGGAAGTCCTTCACCATTAAGGGAAGACCTTCCCTGAGAGAGACCTTTGGCTCCCAACGTAGCAGATGTTTGGCCTTGGTAATATCTGGCTTTCTCATATGAGGATCATCAGCTGTGTTTGGTTTGAATTCAATTGTGGCCATTGGGTCAATTGTTTCCTTCACAACCTGGAGAAGGCAAAATGGTTGTTTATGCACCAATTCAAGAAAAAATTTGTAAAACAAATTGTGTACAAACCTGTGCAAGTTCCAACATGGTGAATTCTCCTGGGTTTCCCAGGTTGAAAGGGCCAATGTGATCACCCTCCATCAGAGCCATCAGTCCAGCAACCTAAAAAACAGCACGAAAGATTTTGGATTTTTAAAACTTTGCAAGAGGAACATAATATCCTGCAGAGTCATTGTTTCACTCTCTATCTGCTGGAGATAAGAGGAGTTGAACATATGATTAAAAGCACAACAGATTTGTCACAGAGAGGAAAAACGAGTGCAAATACTATAAGCTGGTGATTTCCTGAGGCTCAATAATATGTGCTAATTTTTAAAGTTTTTCCAATGAAGTCCCGACTGAATGCCTTTTGGTTAAAAAGGAGCTATAACAGAATTCTGTGGATAAAACACTTCATTTCATTTAGGATCACAGTATGCAACTAATCTGCAAAAGAGTGCTGCCCAGAGAACATACTTGAAAAGAGTGGACAACATTTGTAACTAATGAGTATACGCACACACAAGGCACAATAAGAATATTGTTTATTGCTTACCAGATCAGAAACATACTGAAAACTTCTAGTTTGTTTTCCATCACCATAAACTGTCATAGGCTGTCTACGCAATGCCTGCAAGGATAATCACGCATAACTTCAGAATTTCATATTGACAGCACAAATGTGTAACCAAAAGTTAATAAAATAGCGATACGTGTTAAACGAACCTGGGCAACAAAATTGCTAACCACACGGCCATCATCTAGACACATTCGAGGGCCATATGTATTGAAAATGCGAGCAATGCGCACCTGTATATAAGACAGTTAGCAATAGTTACTAATATGTTGAAGTCACATAATGCTAAAATACGAACTATTGTATTGCAGCAGTTCAACTTTATTTCATCCTAAGAGTCAGTGAACAAGATTATATCTTCAACATGTTAATGTAATTGATACTTTAACCATTTTTTTAGTTTCATGAATAATATAGTCTGAATAAAATGTAATGAACTAACTAAAAAATGACAACTAAAAAGGACTATTTCTCCCACACACCCTGCAATAGACTGTCCAAAACAAAAGAAAAAAAAATCTTTCAGGACTTAATGTAAAATGAAACAGATCTGTCATAATACCTAAATGCATGTAAATGAAAAATATTAAAACCCTAAAAGTCCGCATTACAATCGTCATCTCAATATGTCATAAACCAAGCATGGAATATAAGTGGACATATTTAGATTATTACCTCAACACCACCACCTCTGTGATAGTCCATGGTTAAAGTCTCTGCTGTTCTTTTCCCCTCGTCATAACAGCTCCTAACACCTGAACAAGGGAGAGAAGTCAGGGATTAGTTATTTGGAGGTCCAAATGCAAAGGACTGAACGGAATCAAAAGATTACAATGCGGTACCAATAGGATTAACATGCCCCCAGTAAGTCTCCTTCTGTGGATGTTCAAGTGGATCTCCATAAACTTCACTTGTGCTAGTTAGCAAGAACCTTGCACCAATTCGCTTTGCCAGACCCAACATATTCAAGGTTCCCATGACATTGGTCTTGTAATAGATGTTAAGAAACCCAGATTTGATAATATACAAATGCAACACAGAATTCTATTGCAAATAGTGAAAATAACATAAGTTGCAAAAAAACATGAAGAATTCAAATTGGTCAAATATCCAGGTAAAAAAAATAAAGGCTTGATATTTAACTATAACCTATAACTGTCACGATAGAGCAATAAAAAGTTATTTTAAGAAAAAAAAAGTGTTCGTTACAAAAATTTAGGTGATCTTAAGTTCTTAACACAAACCACAGATGTAATAGATGATCATTTACTTGCATCACGGTATCTCTTTTCCTAATTCTTATTTTTAGTTCCGTACAACAGAAGCTGGTTTGTGCTATATCTATATGGCATTTCAATGAACAAACTAATCGAATCCTGCCAAGGATTGTTCATGAAAGAATGTTTAGAAAATGGGTTAGAACCTGGCCTCTACATCCAAAACGGATGTACACAGCCATTGTTCATGGATGTACGGAACTACTACTACTCTCTGTTAAAATCCTGTAGATAAATGGCACTACAGTAGAACCGGTTACCCCACATCTACCATCTGTGCATCACAACCAACAAATATATCCTACCCTCCTAAGATCTCAACGGAACAACCACTTGATTTTGAAAAAAGGAGGTAAAATTAGGATCCAGGGTTCACTTGAATCCAAACACAACCACCAAGATTATCAGCATACAAGCTTGATCTGGACCGCTTTTCTGCTCAGTTTGCTTCAAGCATACCTCCCACCCACCAACCCAATAAAAAAAGAAAGGAGAAGATCAAATCAAGTCGACATGAATGTAAGCAAATCAAAGTATGTGCAGATCCGGGACGAGAAGGATATGATCGTCTTGATGGGATTGTACTTGTAGTGCACGGGGGATGCGGGGCACGCGAGGTGATAGATCCGGTCGACCTCGAGCAGGATGGGCTCGACGACATCGTGGCGGAGCAGCTCGAACCTGGGGTTCCGGAGGTGGTGCGCGACGTTGTCCTTCCTCCCGGTGAAGAAGTTATCCACCACGATCACGCTGTCCCCCTGCTCCAGCAGCCTGTCGACGAGGTGGCTGCCGACGAACCCGGCCCCGCCGGTGACGACGACGCGGCGCGGCGGAGGGCGGAACCCCGCGGGGACGCCCGACGCCGCAGAGGAGGTGTGCGAGGCGAAGGGGAAGAGTGGGCGGCGGTCCGGGACGTGCGAGGACGGGGAGAGCGAGAAGAGGTAGGGGCGGAGGAGGAAGAAGGAGGAGGCGATCAGGGCGCCAAGGAGGACGAAGAGGAGGCGCTGCTCGCGGAGGAGGTAGCCGACCCAGGATCGGGGCCCGGGGCGGGACGGCTTGGATCCCTTGGACGCCGGGGCGTGCGCCGCCGCCGGCGCGTGGGTGGGGGACGACTTGTGGAGCTGCTTCATGGCGGGAGAGCGGCGCGGCGGAGGAGGTTGGTAGTGGTGGTGGCGTGCGTTGGGGGAAGGGGTGGGAGGGATGGGCAGGAGAAGAAACAAGCCGAAGTGTGTGAGGATAATTTGGGGTTTTCATTTGCTCCGCGATTGTTGCGAATTGACCCTCCAACAGTTCGCCCTTTGTTAGAAGCACCGCATTTCCTGCACGAAGAAGACCTTTTTGTTAGAGTAGATGGTGTTTTTTTTTCCTTTTTACCAATTCTATTGTCAAATACTCCCTTCGTCCCAAAAATCTATCCAAATTCATAGAATAGAATATATCACATCCATCTAAAATCTCTTATACTTTTGGACGGGGTGAGTATTCTCTTCAGTCACAGTCATTTTGAATTTGTTAGGTAAAATTTATAAGACTCTAAATGTTGGTGCATGGAAAAATGTAAGTTATGTTTATTTCCCTTATATCAAGGGCTTTGATAATGTCATAATTTTATCTGGCCTTTAAGGCCGTACGAATATGGTGAAATCCATAACGATATATTTTTTCACTTACCACACTATTGATTTATGAATGTGTCTCTAATAAAGGACTCTCACCAAGCTCTCTTCATTAATTGCATGAACTTCTCAACATAACCAATTTGGCAATCCCGTGCGCTACCACATTATCGCTACTTCGTCTGGCTGGTCATGCGAGGGCTCTCAAACCCAGGTCTTTGGTTGTTCTGAGACCAACAAGAAGAATCCATATATCATATCCTTCTCGCTTGCCTAGAGTTCCTACAATCATGGTGTCTCATTCTCAATGTGATCGGGTGTCCGGATTATTCCCCTTTTACCCAACAATTTATTCTTGCATGTGTGGTGTGACAACGAACGACAAGACCAACGGTAGAAGCAACGTGGCTTCAATACAATCGTGATCTAACAACGCTAGCCGGCACATTGCTTTGTTAAATTTTGTATCATAGAAGTTGTTCCTTAGATTACTAATATATGTCGTGAGATATAGCCTTTCTAAAACTACCTTTTTTTGTCCTGTGTAAACTACTCATTTCATCTCAAAATACAACAATATTTTCCTTCGAGGAAGTATGTCTAAGAGTCTTAATGCAATTATAAGCTTCGTGCGTATTCCCGAAAAAATGACTATGAATGGCTATAAATATTTGATCTCGCTAAATTCCTATTGACAATCAATCACACGTGCTTAAATATTTATAGGCATCATGACTCAAATCCTGATAGATGGATCATCACACCACTAGTGTTTCCCCAACAACTCGATAAGGTTTTATCATGTGAACAATGTTTGACCTGAATAAGTAATTGTATCCATATATAACATAAGGAATTTTTTTCCATATAAGTATAAGTAGTTCACAGGCTTGTTGTGATAAGTATACAGTGGTAATGTTTTATCGTCACGTTATAGTGAAGGAGGGCCATAATCATATTCACGCATTAATGTTGCTAAATTATTGTGCTTACCTAAATACCCATGCTTCCATGAACATCGATGGTGAGCGTTACGTGCTTTGAGCATGTTTTTTGCTTTTGTTTTAAAAAAAAGTGTGCGCTGCTTTCAAAATAACCTCTCTGAAATATGATACTCCATAGTACAGGGTGCCAAACGCAAATAGACCCGCTTCAATACGAACGATTCGTTGGAAGGGTTCAGAATCTCTCCTCTCCAGATCTGGCCCACGCACGGCCCGGGCAGTAGGTGATTGCACCAGTGCACTACGCCCCCAATCAGCTGCCAAGCTAGCGCACGTACGCATACCTTTGACATTCGGGTCAGCGAATCTGCGAATCCGTTAAGCCGAGGCTGTCGCGCGTCGTCGTGCGATGACGATCTGTTCTGAATTTCTGATCGGAGACGGCGCGTCTCTCTCAATCTCGCGGCCTCCTCGTCTTTTCGTCAAATCGAAGCAATCACGCAAACTGCCGCTCCTTTTCCTGTCTCCTTTTCAAGACAAACAACAACTTTGGTGGTTAGCGAATGCACGTCAAACCTTCGGTTTAATTTAGCGACACCAACACCAATCAACCAATCATCATCCAGTCTAAAGTTTCATCGGTTCCCAGTACAAAAATCTCCCGCCAGTAAATGTGATTTGTCCCAACCTCTCTGCATTCTGCTTTTCTGCAGCGCAATTCTTGATCGGAACAAGTTTTGTTATATTCAGAACAAGTTTCAGTACTTCGTATTTTATTTTGAGTAGCATGACAATGGCACATGAATGACATCTTTCACGCACTTGGCGTGGCGCTCATTTCTGAAATGCTACATGTACGATCCGCTCTTTCATCCAGCCAGGAGATGATGTCAGAATAGACACGCTCGACATCGTCAGGAAGCTCAGCCGTCAGAGCATGCCACATCCCAGGGTAAAGCTTGAAGGTTTTGTCCCTGCTCGATGCTTCCTCGAACAGCAGCTTGCTCACTGAAGGATCGGTCACGATGTCGTCTCCGCCGTGCAGCACCAAGAACGGCAGTGCCACCTGCGCAACTGAAAAGTGTTAGCAGAATAGCAGTCTCCATGGAGTGGAGTTTCTGACGCTGGACATCCATGCTTTGTTGCATCCAATTAGGGAGAGGGAGAGAGAGAACCATTTTCACCTCATGCAGGTTCTTCTCAATGTCTAGGCTAACCATCAGGAGTTCATGGCAGGTCTTCAGTGGGAGCTTCCCCCTGTATATATACGGATTTGAACGAACCTACAAACAAATAGTACCAACAAAGAGAAGTTCAGTAAATCCTGCCATTTCTTCCAGTCATGAAACTAACATAGAGCATCTTCAACAGTATCTCTAAATCTCACTCTTCAAATGTCTATTTTGCCGGCTTGCCAAACCAAATAGATAGTCTAATTTGCAACCAAATGGATAGTCTAATTTGCATTTCACTCCAACAGCCTCTGTATTACACTATCCAATCCAAATGTGGGTCCCACCCATCAGCCTCTCAACTATTTCATCTCTTCTCCTCCTCCCTCTCCTCTCTCTTTTCTACTCACCTCTCTCATATTCTCTGCCATGCCATATGTAACACCCGTTTTGTCGCGGCGTTAGCGGAAAAACTAATCTTTAAAAATCCTACTTGCGAAAGTTTGCTTTTCGGTTGAGTCTTGTCGTGTGCCAAGGTCTCGTGTTTCTCCTCTCGTCTCAATCCCGGAGAAAACCGCGAAATCGGATTTCGAATCCGAACCCTAAATCCCTCCAAAAATCCAACTCCCAGAAAGTCTGCTTTACCTCCCTCTGCCCTCGGGCCGATTTCCACTCGGCCGCTCCCTCTCCCCCTTCCCTCTCGGGCCGCCGTCCGACCCAGCCCCTCGGCCTGCCCTCCCCCTCTCACTCGGCCTCCTCCCTCCCGCTGGGCCACGCTCGCCCGGCCCGGTCCGCGCGGCCCGAGCGCGCCGACCCCGCCGCGCACATGCGTCGCACGCGCGAGAGAGCAGCCACTCTCTTCCTCCTTCTCCCTCGCCCGCTCGCTCTCTCTCTCTCTCCCATCGGTGCCCCGTCCCGTTCCCGCCGGCGACCCCGTTCCTCCGCGCTGCGGTCCCGCTTCCGCGCGGCGTGGCCGACCGCCACGCCCGCCGCCACCGTCACTCGGGACCCCCCCTCCTGCGCCGTTGCCCCCGCGCCGCGCCAAGCGCTGGCGTCAGCCGTCGACCCCGCCGCTGCGCTGCGCGCGCATGCTGCCAAGGAGTCGAGCCGCGTCTGCGCGTGCCCTCCCCTCTCTTCCCGCGCGCCTTGCCCAAATCGGCAAGGAGGCTGCCCTCCTTTTCCCCCTTTTTTCTTTTCCTCTCCTCCTTTTTCCCCGACCGCCGCCAGTCCCCTCCTCTCTCCGCCTGCCGCCGCTCGGCCGCACCCCGTGCGCCGGTCCCCTCTCCACGCGAATCGCCTCCGCGAACCGCCTCTCCCTCGCCCCCCCAAAACCGACCTAGTCGCTCCCCTTAAATTTCCCCTTCGCCGTCCGCCGTTGCCGCCCCTCCCGAGCTCCCTTTTCCCCACTGCCGCCGCCGCCCTCGTCGACCGCCGCCGCACCCGAGGACGCCGAGGAGGACCCCGGCGCCCTCCTTCCCCTCTCCCTTGGCGCAGAGTAGTGCCGCACCGCCACCCCCGCGCCGTCGTCATCCTCCCCGGCAAGCCGCCTCCCCGCGGTAACCTCCCCCTCTCTCCTCCGACTCCCCCTCCCTCTAGTGTTTTAGGCCGCTAGCTCCCCGTAGGAACCCCCTCCGGGCACCGCCAAGGCCGTCGCCCCTCTCCTCCGCTCTCTCCACGCGCCGCCGTTGCCGCCGACGTCCCGCACCGTCGCCAGCCGCCGTCGGTCCTTCCCACGCGAATCCGAGCCGGTGGCCTTCTTTCTCTCTCCCTCCTCTCCGCTCCGGTGGTCTCCCCCTCCCTTCTCCGGGCTCGCACCACGCCGCCCGAGCCCCTCCACCGTTGCCGCCGTCGTCCCGTCGCCCCTTTTTCCTCTTCCGCCCGGCCGGCCTCCGTGGCTGCCACATAGGCACCACGCGAGCGCCAGCCGGTGCGCTCCCTTCTCCTTCCGGCCTCCGTGGCCGTCACATAGGCGCCACGCGAGCGCCGACAGCCTCGTCCCTCCGTGTGCTCAGCTCGCGGAAACCAAGCCGTCGACCGGTGGGTCCCGCCCTAGCGCCCGCGTGGTGGACACGGTCCACCAATCTGGCCGCCCGCGTAGGCCTCGGCCTGCCCCGGCCCATCGGCCCCCTTCCTCCTTGGCCCACACGGCCTCGCCTCCCCTTGGCCCGCTCGGCCTTCCTCTCTCGTCGGCCCGGTCGGCTTCCCTCCCGGACCAGGCCATGCACCATCAGCCTCGACCCATCGGCCTCCCCTCACGCGCCAATCGGCCGTGGGCCGATTCCTTCAGGCCGTTGGCTCATCTGTTCGGCCCCCGCGCCCGAATCGGCCTTGGGCCGAATCCATTCCAAGACAAGTCCGATTTCCGTCCCTCTTCTCTTTTCTTTTTTCAGGGAATTAATAATTTCCTTTTCCTTTAGACAGAAAATCATTTAATCTTCGGAAATTCATATCTTCTCAACCGTTCGCCTGATTGACTCCGTTCCACTTCCAAAATTCCTCAAAAATCGAGATCTATCCAATGGCACAATTGGTGGTCTTTAACAGGGCTTCTTTTTATCGTTTTGTTGAGTCGTCTCGTTTCGCGTGTAGTCTCGGAGCCCGAAGACTCGCAGTGCACAGATTTCGAGGAAGAAGCTCAAGATCTCGAGCAAGGCAAGTCACCTTTGATCAATTGAACCTATAATTTAAATTAAGTATTTTGATTCCGTAAACTATGCATTAATTAGGTTACACTTGGCACTTGGCCTCGGTTTGCAATACAACCGGCAGGCCCTACCCAATTGCTGCATTTACCTTCCTTCATTATTGAATACCCTGACACCCTTGTCACCCCTCAGGTGAGATCTCGGTATTCGCACCTCGTGTACGGATATCGAGACTCCCCTCAAAATTTAAAATGATCACCTGGGTAAAACTTGAGTTTACAAAATGCTTGGAAAACCCGACACTTGGGTCGGTGCCTTCAAAATAAAGTGAGTTTCTAAAACTCGCGGTACGGGAGACGTACTGGAGGTACGGTCTGCCCGTTCTCGCTCTAAGGACCGATTCCTTGGGAATTACATCCGAGCATATGTCAAGTACGACCACATGGGTGATATGGGACACCCCTGGCTAAGTAACTAGCTAGGCCAGGGAAATCTTGATGCCAAGAGACAAGTGGATTCACCGGAGTGGTGTCGGGGAGGACCCCTGGGCTTCCTGGCACAGTATGGTCTGGGACCTAACCTGGTGTTGGTCCGTGGGACCCCTCCCGTTGGCATAAGATGACCCTGAGTCGGTTTTCGAAATGCCTTGTCGTGATAGCCTCAAGGTCGCCAGACGTGGCTGAGAGTCACGGGCTGGGTGGCTCGAGGTTAGTAACGTCGTGTGGGTAAAGTGTACCCCCTCTGTAGAGGTTAATAACTGTTCGAACAGCCGTGCCCACGGTCATGGGCGGATGTGAGGTGATTCCTTAGCGTAGTTTTAATGGTTACTTTGTGAACTGCTGTTAGTGTGAGAAATCCTCTATGTGCTTAAGTGTGGCTGTTAGAGCAGCCGGTGTCGGTGAACGATTGGCAAGGAGCCTCTCGTTCCGACATGCTTGATTTGAGGCTGTTGGAGCAGCCGGTGTCGGTGAACGATTGGCAGGGAGCCTCTCGTGCCGACGTGTTTGAGTTGTGGCTGTTGGTGCAGCCGGGGTCGGTGAACGATTGGCAGGGAGCCTCTCGTGCCAACAAGAATCAATCGATACAATTTCACTGCTCCGGCCGGACGAGACGCACTTTCTCGTTCGTGTCGTTAAGAAGCACTCACTTAGATGTTTCTGAAAATCTTAAACTAAAATCGATAGTGAAAAACAACTGGTTCCCCTTTGAAGCTTGCATCAAACACTTAATTCCCTTGACTTACTGAGTACTCCCGTACTCACCCTTGCTCTATATAAATAAACCCCTCCCCCAGTTCTCGAAGACGAAGAGGCGGACCCTGCTGAAGAAGAGTTCTTCCAGGAGCAAGCAGGCTATGAGCAGTAGTAGGGTTTCGGCCTTTCCCCAAGGCTTTGCTTGTGGCTTAGGGCCAGTCTTCGCCTTTTTCCGCTTCCGCTTTTTTGTAATGTCGTTGCGAACTCGGGTTCTGTCCGTAGTTCCAACCCTGGTTGTAATTCTACTCTTAATAAAGAGACCGCTATTGTTGTGATATTCACTCTTCCTGTTGTACCAGCGCTATTTCCTGGGACTGGTACAGGCATACAGGTTAATTTGGATCGCCTTAATCTGGCCTTCGTCGGGGCTAGTTTTGGGGCGTGACACCATAGGTCGAATCCACGTGAAGCCGATGGCGGTGGAGGCCACACAAGGCAAGACGGTGGTGCTGGTCGCCATCACCGCCATCGTCCTCATTATCTCGGGCATTAGCGGTGGAGGCCGCACGTGGACGGGACAACGACGAATCAGTGACGCGGATTCGAGCAGACGGCGGCGACGCAGATCTGGGAAGACAACGGCAACGCGAATTCATGCGAATGGGTGGTGTACGACCTCCTGCTCATGCCAGCAGGGGCGGCGGCGACAACACTGGGCCAATGGACAGCGACGGTGGTCCTACAGGGCGCCGCTTCTTCTCCGGCTTCTCCTGTATGGCGTCGTCGCCTCCGGAGATCTCGCCATCCCTGAGCTTCCGCCGCCGGCCACCAGCTCTCCCCCTTGGCCACGTTGCTCCCGAACGAAGGAAAAGTGAATAGGAGGTGGTGGGACCCACGGATGGCAGGTGGAGTAGGCTGGCTAAGTTTGGCCAGTGAGGGAAGGAGTTTGGCCATCCAGATGGCTTGGAGAGTGGGATGGAGAGGCTGTTGGAGTGAGGTTTTTGTTCGAAATTGCTAAATTTTGATTTGGAGAGTGGGATGGAGAGGCTGTTGGAGTGCGGTTTTTGTTCAAAATTGCTAAATTTTGACTTGAAGAGTGGGATGAAGAGACTGTCGAAGATGCTCTTAGCTATACCTGCTTCCTCGTCTCTGGATCTTTGCAAACTTTGTCAATGATGTCTGGTGTGGGTATGATTCTCCAACTTGGCGCTACAGCGCACACCATTTTCAGAGCGCTGACCACGATCGGGTGAGGTCGCATGTCATCAGAAATCTGACATCGCCATACGAAATTCGTTTAGAAAATCTGAAGAAGTAAAAACTATACATGTTTCAGAGGAAAGAGAGCTCGTTCCCGAGTCATCTCGGCATGAACGGACCTTGCACATAGGAGCAAGCAAGACGGCGCCGTCCCAGTAGGCTGGCTCCTTCCTGTGGAGGAGAAGCACCACGCCTCCACCCATGGAGACGCCGTACAGGAACCTCTTCTTCTCCCTGTTCTCCGGCTTCTCTGAAACCAGCAACCATAAGTTCAGAGTTTTTTGCCATCCCAAACCATAGTCCGGTCAAACGATATCGTTCGATTCATACCACAAATGCTCGTGAAACAGTTGGCGCAGTCTGTGACGATGTCGTTGAACTTTGGTACGTAGCATCTCCTGCCGGATGATCTGCCGTGGCCTTCATGATCAATCCCGTAAACGGCATATCCTGCTCGCACCAATCGAGCGGCGGTGTCTGAATATTTGTGCATCTGTTAGTATTTCAGTCAGGTAAGAATAATCAAAGGGTGGTATTGATACCTCTCATTGATATGCTGCACTCTGCTGCGATTCCTGGCAAAAGAAGAATCAAGATGAAAATGATCAGTTTGTCTAATCGCTTCTCTGAATCGATTTAACACAGTAAGAGATCATGTTAATAGTAGTACCATGACAGATAAAGATCAGGGCTTTTGGTGCTTGTTTCTGCGGTGCCCATCTGCAGGTGAACAGCTTATTGCCGCGGGAGTTCACAATAAACTCCTGTGAAAACTGAGTTAGAAAAAGGGTTGGCAATCACAAACTATGAAGGCTACCATGGTGAGAACGCTACCTCGTCATACTTGATATTCTCGCTGTACTGTTCCTGCCAAAAAAAAAAAGGTTGGGGGACTTGGTTACTCGGCCTGAATCATGATTCGTAATAGCAAATGGATATCTGAACTGGTGCAAGGTGTTATTGAACGTACCATGGCCATGTGTCTCTGTCTTCAAATGCTTTAGGAACTAGCAAACTTAACACGATTGGTGCCTACATCGGCTATGCATGCATGTGTATATATACTGCTTCCTAGAAAAATATGAACATCGCAAAATCGTGAGCCCTTGGAAGTTACAACCAAGCAACCATGGGAAATCTCTGCATTTTTTCTTTCCTTAACATTTATACGTGCATTCTGAGACAAGCCAAGTTTATACGTGCATTCTGAAACAAGCCAATGGCACGCAACGGTTTTATACATCTGTATGTAAAAGAGTGGATTCCTTAACATCAGAAGATTAAAAATGCAACTCGCCAAACGGAACTCCAGAGATCATAAAAACAACGCGCATGCAGATGAATGTCTGCGGACGCAGGTCAAAATCATGTGGCATTATCAGTCGATTCCTCATGTTGATCTTATTATATATTCCATCAGTATTGCAAGGCAGTCATCAGATCCACAAGTTTGATGGATATAATATACGGTAGCTTCAGAATTAAGAGTTTCAGACATCTGGAGTCCCGTTTTACAATACGTAGTATTCATCGTACTTACAAGAACATAATTGTTACCGTGATT
Source organism: Oryza officinalis (assembly GCA_008326285.1). Taxonomy (NCBI): domain Eukaryota; kingdom Viridiplantae; phylum Streptophyta; class Magnoliopsida; order Poales; family Poaceae; genus Oryza; species Oryza officinalis. The sequence continues at coordinate 58,073,241 of BDMV01000001.1, read as the reverse complement.
ACCCTAGTAAATTATTAATTGAGTAATTGTGGTTACGTTATTGATTTAGTTCAAGTGGACCGTATAGTGTTTTACTAATATTTTTACAGTAGTTCAGATGTCAAGCGGTAGTGGCAGGCTGGCAGCGGGACCAGATTCAGTCTTCTCGTCGAGACAGATGTCTTCCGGCAGCGGAACTGGCTGCCAGCCGGTGAAGCGCTCCAGTAGCTCCTTGAGCGCCATTGACGCTGGTTGGATCGAACAAGACTGGTAGAAATCCAAATCCTGGACCTTGAAGTCCCACAGCTCATCTGCCGCACATTCTGAATCATGAGCAGTGCACTCCTCTGCACCGTTCAGGAACAGGTCGCCTTCAGACCGGACGAGCCCAGTTGAACTCTGATATCTGTCTGCCGCCTGTTTCAGTCACCAATGCAAAGCATTTTTTAGGAGTATCACGTTGAAACTGAGAAAAGAAACACTCTTTTTTATCTGCCATTACTTGGGATTTTGTTAATGAACTAGCACAGAGTTCTGAAACGAGGCAAATGACCTGTTCTTTCATGTACTTGAAAACTTTCTTCTTCTCCCCTGCCTCGTAAATGTTGCACTGGGATACAATCTGCAGCAGTAATCAAAATCTTCAGATAAAACTCGAATCTGTTTTTTTTTTCTTTTCTTTTTCTGGTGTAGTCGTGTAGGTACCTGTGACTCGACGCTGGCGCAGACAGCGTAAGTGCCCCAGCCCCTGGTGTAGTTGTTGTAGAGGTGCACCCTGCCGAAGCGGACGCGCGGGTGCCTCTGCCGCGTGCCGTCGAAGAGGCAGTGGTGGATGGTCACCCGGATGGCGCGGTCCTCGACGTGGCCGGCGCTGCCGCCGATCAGCACGGCCTTGTCGTGCGCCGAGAAGCGGCACCTGGACACGGTCACGTCCGTGCTGCCCCGGGTGACGTCGAGGAGGCCGTCGCCGCAGCCGCGGAGGCCGCACCGGTCGATCCACACGTGCCTCGACCCGGGCTTCACCGCGACGGCGTCGGCGTCGTGGCCGCGGCACCCCTACACCTCGAGGTTGCAGACGATCACGTGCTCGCACTCCCGCAGCTGGAGGCCCTTGCCGGACAGTGTCACCCGCTGCCCGCGGCCGTCGATGGTCTTGTACGACGACACGCGTAGTCCCGTCGAGAGGTGGATGGTGCCCGACACGTCGAAGACGATCCACAGCGCCTCGCTCCTCCGGCAACCCTCCCGGAGCGAGCCGTCCCCGTCGTCTGGAGATCGAGACCCATTACAACGTTGTTAGATGCAGGGAGACGGGCAGTGACGAATCCATGAAAAAATACTAAAGGTCTGAACAAATTACACAAAACTATAGCTTACATTTATATGTATGTATGATAAAAAAGTTTAATGATAGCTTCATGAAACTCTATAATCCTATTATTAGCAGTAGAGCCTCAAGTTTCCATCGTCTTCATGCTAGATCCAACGGGTAGGCTTGTGTGTGTTAGTGTACGTACCCTCGAGGGTCGTGACGTGGTAGACGTCGCCGTGGAGGCCGCCGATGGCATGGCGGCCGAAGCCCTCGGCCTGACCGGCCATGGCGCGCAGCGAGGAGTCCGCGGTGGCGTACGGCATGAACGCGACGGATGCCGGCAGCTCGCCCCCGCACTGGCCGTCGAGTTGAGGAGGCTCCATGGCTATCGACAGCGAGGAGGTTCGCGTCGCTATTTGTTGAGGCGCGCAGGGGGAAACGGCTGCCGTTTAGTGCTGGAATTTTTGCGACCGTTTCCGCTTGTGCAGCGGCTCGGGCGTTTCGGGCCGGCCCAAACAAGCCAGTTTTTTCTGCCCAAACAAGCCAGTTTTTTCTGCCCAAACAAGCCAGTAATCCAACCTGAAGGGATTAGGCAGGACAACAGGTCAAACAGAGCGTTTTAGAACTTTGCAGCGTCGTTGCGTTGCATCCAGCACGAGCTCGTTACTATCTGCATGACGTTACGAGCACTTGATTTCAAACTATTCATTTCAATCTCGATCGTGATGTTTTTACCTCCCATTGCCCGGAAACGTCAGTGCATTCAAGCTTGTCCTTAACATAAGTTTTCGCTGTTAGACCGTTTAATGTTGATAACATCACATGAGACTAATCTTGAATGGAAAATCATGTGGAAAACTCTCCCCTTTGATCAGTCTAAAAAACATCACATGAGAATAATATAGCAGGCTATCCTCTTGCCTGAAAGCTAGCCCGCTAGCTTTGTATGCTAAAAAAGTGGTCATGGCCCTTCCCATTTTTGTACCGTTTGACAAAAGTGTAAGTAAAGACGTTCACAGTGCAATGTGCTGTCATTTGGCCCAAGCCCTCTACGTCTATCAGCAGGTGAGATTCGGTGTCACGTTCATGAGTGGGTCCATCAAATTGAAGACTGTGTGACCAAAGTTTTTCATGAAAAAAAATGTATATCATGTTCATTATGTTTGGATGTTCAATTTGGTGAGCCCATCCACGAACATGGTACCGAATCTCAATTATTAGACGTGGAGGGTTCGGGCCAAGTGACAGCACATCACACTATGAACGTTCTAATATCATCGTGTGAGATATCTCGGACAGTGCGAAGTTTGGTATGTCGTTGTCACGTAACCATCCCTCGTTTTCCTCATATTCCTACTTCCGGTTGCGGGTCGTCTTTTTCTCGGCCATCTCATGTGCCTCCTTTCATGTCAGCATCGGATTGCATCCGAACAAAGTCCACTCAAAAGGAAGATCCTGAATGGTCTCTGAAGCAGTATTGGCTAGTATCTGCGAAGTGTCATTGCCGGCTCAGTGGATACACACACAGGACACAAATGTACACTCACTAACCACCCAGCCGGTAGGCAATAACCAGCGTTAGTTTAAGCAAAAAGGGCCGTCGATTTTGGCCAAGCACTACGTATAATTTCCGCTCGATAGAGCCAAAACCGAACGTGCCCATAATCCCCCGTGGATTTATGTGACGCGCGACAGCGCAATTCTCTCCCACTTCCGTTCTCCTCTTCCGCTTGGACTCATCCTCCTCTCCGAGTCGTGACGTCGACGTTCCACGAGGAAAAGGACCGCGTCGAAGCCACTGCGCAACTTCTCACTCTCCCAGCTCGCGTGATCGCGTCGCTCCCCCACGGTCACTGACAGGTGGGTCCCACCGCCCTCGCTTTCTTCCCCCACCTCCCGCCCGTCTGATGGCCCAAACCCCAACAAAACCTCCTCCGCAAAAGCTGCCATCCAAAGGGAGTCGTTACCGTCTCGCCATTCTCCTCCTCCTCCTCCTCCCACACCTCTCCTTCCTCGCGCCTTCCTCTTTCGCCGCCGCCCGGAAGCCTCTTAAAGCCGCTCCCCGCCCGAAACCCTACCTCGGAACCCTACCGCGCGGCTTTGACCAGGGCTAATCCCCCCACTGCATTCGCTTCTCTCGCGATGTCGCTCGAAATCCATGAAGGTGAGTGATGGAATGTTTGGATGGTTTGGTGGAGTGTGCGTGCTCGAGGCGCTGATTTGGTTTCGTTTTTGGTTGTTTGGGCGCAGAGGAGGGAGGAGGTGCCGCCGGGACGGTGGCGGCGGTGAAGGTGATGACGGTGTCGGGCAGCGGGAAGCGGGGGCGGTACGTGCGGCAGGTGACGGGGCGGCACAACGATACCGACCTGCACGTGGCGGCCCGCGGAGGGGATGCCGGGGCGCTGCGCCGCGCGCTGGACGAGGCGGCGGCGGCCGTGGCCACGGGGGAGGGGAGGGAGGCGCTGGAGGAGGTGCGGCGGGCCGTGGCGGCGGAGCCCAACGAGGCCGGGGAGACGCCGCTCGTCGCCGCGGCGGAGAGGGGGCACCTGGAGGTGGTAATGGAGCTGCTCAGGCACCTCGACGCCGAGGGGGTCGCCGCGAAGAACAGGTCGGGGTACGACGCGCTGCACGTCGCGGCGAGAGAAGGCCATCATGGTGAGATGACACATTTAGAGCTCTCTGTTGCAATATGTTTATCTGGTGGCAGAATTTTGAGCTTTGACGTATGCACGGAACTAGGGCTGGATGCAAAAGTCTGTTGATCTGTAAATTCCAGAACTGCGATATTTGTTATGATAAAAATTTATGGTATAACTTCCACTGCAATTAGCAAGTCCATAGAGAGAGGGAGGGATAAATTCCAATTAAAAACAGCTAACAGTGTGTGTTTCGTAACACTAATTATTGCTAGGATCTGAGTTTGCTAGATACAATATTGTTTCTATAAGTTTAGGCACAAACTCATGTCTAACAGACTACAACATATTCAATCGGTGCTTCTTTGGTCTATTGCGATTTTTGCTGATCTTTTTCCCATTTGACCATGAATATTAGTTGTTACCCACTTTGTTCACTTTCCTCTGAGGTCAGTGTACTTGATGTAAATTGTTGTGATTCAAAAAATATATTAGCCTGTTATTTCATTGTTAACATGGCAACTTGTGACCTTGAATTTCTGAATATTGGGTTTGTAGCAGAAAACTGTGCATAATTCTATAATCACATTAAATGTTTTGGTCTTTTATGTGTTCTACACATTCTGAATTTTGAACAAAACTATCACTTTCTCATTTATGCATGTTAACAGTGAAGCCAATATGCGCGGCAGTTCATTTTCACTTCATACATAGGAATAACTAGGATAATGTAACTAATATGTTTCTCCAGTTCATTGTATCTTGATGTTATCCCTTATTTATATAGTATGCAAACCTCTGAGCAAACACTTTTTCTTGCAGCTGTTATGCAGGAAATGTTACTTCACAATAGGTTGCTTGCCAAGACCTTTGGGCCTGCGAATACTAGTCCACTTATTTCAGCAGCTACGAGGGGTCACACCGAAGTTGTCAAATTGTTGCTAGAACTAGATGATTTTGGGTTGGTGGAAATGGCTAAAGATAATGGGAAAAATGCCTTGCATTTTGCTGCTCGACAAGGGCACATTGAAATTGTTAAAGCATTACTCGAGAAAGATCCTCAGCTAGCAAGAAGAAATGACAAGAAAGGTCAAACAGCCTTGCATATGGCTGTAAAAGGAACAAACTGTGATGTGCTTAGAGCACTTGTTGACGCAGATCCAGCAATTGTAATGCTGCCAGACAAAAATGGAAACACCGCCCTGCATGTAGCAACAAGGAAAAAGCGAGCAGAGGTAATTAATCATATTTCTCGATGTCATCATTTTGAATAATTTTATGTCTTCCCTTGTGCACTGGCATTCTTTTCCAATTCTGAAGGAATATCATACAGAAAATAATTACTAGCACTATGGAATGTTTATCTTTCATATGATTACTTTATATCTATAAAACTACAATGTAAAAAGAACCTGGAACTCTACCTGATGGTTATAACTTGTTGATTGAATGATAAAAAATCCACTAAGATTTACTCTTCTTCTGGAAACATTAATGTACGGTTTAAATGAAATCAAATAGGTGATGCCGTGTGTTTTCACCTTCTAAGAAATTCCTTGATTAGCTATGTTGTTACCCCTTTTGGTATGGGCATCATCCAAGCAAATTTATTAAAACCAATTTATTCTCCTAGCTAATCAAATTATCTTGTATGAAACAAATGCTTTCGTAGGACGCGCTAACTGATATTTTGTGCATTTTTTGGTGCGCCAATAGTCATTAGTTCCTTTTGTATTAATAAATATACCCAAATAATCAAATAAGTCATTAGTTTCTTTTTTCTTATCTTCTACAGATAGTTGCTGTTCTCTTGCGATTACCAGATACCCATGTCAATGCACTAACGAGAGACCACAAGACTGCGTATGATATAGCTGAAGCCTTGCCACTCTGTGAGGAGTCTTCTGAAATAAAGGATATTTTATCTCAGCATGGCGCACTCAGATCTAGGGAGCTGAATCAGCCTCGAGATGAGCTCCGAAAAACAGTGACAGAGATCAAGAAAGATGTCCACACACAGCTGGAACAGACAAGAAAAACGAACAAAAATGTGCATGGGATTGCTAAGGAACTCAGAAAGTTGCACAGAGAAGGCATCAATAATGCAACGAACTCTGTAACTGTTGTTGCAGTACTTTTTGCTACGGTAGCCTTTGCAGCCATATTCACTGTGCCTGGTGGAAATGCCGACAATGGAGTTGCGATTGTTGTTCAGGCAGCCTCCTTTAGAATATTCTTCATCTTCAATGCAATAGCTCTGTTTACATCATTGGCGGTGGTTGTAGTTCAGATAACGGTTGTCAGGGGAGAAACTAAGTCTGAGCGGAAGGTTGTTGAGGTGATCAACAAGCTTATGTGGCTGGCATCAGTTTGCACTACCATTTCTTTCATTGCCTCTTGCTATATTGTGCTAGGCCGCCATTTCCAATGGGCAGCACTACTAGTTAGTCTGATAGGTGGTATCACAATGGCTGGCGTTCTGGGTACAATGACATACTATGTGGTGAAATCAAAGCGCATGAGGAAGATAAGAAAAAAAGAGAAGATGTCAAGAAGAAGTGGATCAAGCTCCTGGTATGATAATACTGAGCTCTCAGAGACTGAGCTTAACCAAGTGTATGCCTTGTAAGAGAAAAGGTCTCCTAGATTCAGTCTCTGTCTCTGGAATTGATATGTACATGAAAATTCCACATATACACATTAACAGATAGGATAGCTCACAGTATTTCTTGATTTTTACAATTCCTTCCTGTATCAACCAAACCACTCAGAACTAAATGGGAATACCAATTGTCCAATTGTGCAAGGCTCCTTCAGCTGCAGAATTTTATGGCACCAAATGAGCTCAACCTATTGTACAGTGAGTTGCATGTTTTTTTTATTTTTTATTTTCATTCCATTGCCAACTTTCAGGAGAATTATTGGATTTTTTTTTCTTATTCTTTCTTTGCCTACTTATAGTTTGTGATGCACTCTTCAGTTTTCATAATGTAACAACAGAATCTGACACGTTTTAGTTCCCTTTATGCTATTGGTCATCTTATTCTTACAATGTTGCCCTTTTCATAAATACTGATTTATGAAAAGGGCAACATTGGTCATCTTATTCTTATTCTTATAATGTAATTTTTAGAATACTGATTTGATGTTGTTTCATAAATATGGTTTTACTGTGGATCTAAATTATGTGGCTGTAAGTCTGTAACTTTGCCTTTCTATATTCCCGGACCTTTTCAATCTTCTATTGAATCTGTAACGTTTCTAGCAAAACTAGTAAGGGTATTCCTGGATCTTATCAGTAGGTTTGTAGCAAAATTACCTAGTGTAATGAGTGAAGCAATACTCACCTCGCTAACACTGAATGGTATTTACTTGTGGCAATGATTCTTCTGTACTTAGGGGGGAACAGTTAGACAGCATGCACAGTAGGAAACATTTTTTTGGAAAGAATGACCAGATACATAAGCCTAAAGGTATCATTGTTGCGGGGCAGAAATGGTCTCTGATATGCCTGTGCCCTGGTTACACTCCATTACAGGTGTTAGTCACTGGGGAAAAGACTGTTTTGGTTCACCACTCACCAGAATAACTTACGATTGCTTTGTTCACTAATTAGGAAATGGACAATACAAGTCAGGGAAGCAATCCTAGAACACTTTAAATTCATGAAAAGCACAATTGTGCAGCTTATGTCATGCAAACTACACAGACCAATGTGCTCATAAACAATGGAAAACATTTGGCTAACTACGGGTTAGGGTTATAGAGAAGCAGGGAGGCATAAAGTAGGCCCTGTTACATGCGTACTATCCTAACACAGCCCAACATCATCAATGTGGTCGCTAACTCTGCTTAACTTTGGCTTCAATCCTGCCCTGCCTTTTATGGACACACACTTTTAGTTTAAGGCTTATTTGTCTTCACTTAGTCATTTATTTACCAGATGTTCTGTTTTGAAGCCAAGAAACACAATATTCCCTTTAGTGGATTTTTTTTCAATTTATGATAGACTTTAGTAAGGAGTGTTCTTTCTTAACAATCATCAGGTGCATATGCTGATATATTATTACCCGACCTTCTGTATTTCTTAAAAAAAGAAAGATGATCTTCTGCAATTTCATCACCATTTTATGCTTAAATGAAGAAACCAACCAGTTGCAAATTTAGTACTTCGGAAATGAAGCTGATCTTTTCTGTCATGCTGCAGCTCTCCTGATGCCAAATGGGAATTACCAAATTGGACGATTGCCTTTGTTTTGTGCTTTAATTGGTGGCGTGGTATATTGGTATATGTCCATGGCATGCCTTGTTGATTGAACCTCCTGTTCTTATTGCAATTGCATGGTCAATGACATCTCATGAAAACTTTTTTGAACACTAAAGATGATGCTAATAACATCAATGGAACTATAGCACAATCAATCCCTGATATTTATTCTGCAAATTCTGAGAAATTTCGTCACATCCCAATGGCCCATATCTTAATCTGTCTTCGAATACGGATCAGGATACCCAGGCAGTCATCAAGTGTGAAACATAAAGCTCTTGCCTCCATTGTTTTCACATTTTCCCTTCTTTTTCATTTATTTTTGTTGCCTTATCAGATTCTTCCCCACCTTATGATTCACAGCTTTAGAGTTGGGCATTATGTGACTATAAGCAGATGTTTCTAATAAGCACTACGATGGATTTTTTTTATGTATATACAGCTAGAAAGGGATTTTGTCCTTTTGGATCTCATGTTTTAAGTGTGTCAGCCACCAGTGCTGTGTATTTCCCAATCAAGGTACTTGCTATAGTACAGGTGTGTTCCTTGGTTAACTTAGAACCATGATAGTGGCATTCAGAACCCCTGAAATAATAAATATTACAATTCAGAAGTGCAAAGCTCAAGATGCAGATTAAATTATTAATACCCAGGTGCCAGAAAAGCTTGTTGTGCATAGGCTGGACTCCCTTGAGTTAATGTAGTGGCGCACTGTGCCCATTGTTACATACATAAGTAAAGCCCCTCCGCCCATGTCGAGTGCTAATATTCAAGCTGCACAATAAGAACTTCGTTGTCTTGCTTTCTCTGGGCATGCATTTGAAAAAAACAGCCTTCTGAGAGTAAATATGTGTCTTGTATTGTGTTTAAGAAGCAAAGCAACTAAGATCTAATCAGGAACTGGTTGCATCTGGAGACAGTTACACACTCAGAAACAGAATAAAGTGACAGGTCCACCCAAAAAGTAATTGGCCCTCTTTGGTTAATTATGCTCCATCTTCTCTTAATTGAGATGTTTGTTTATATTACTTCTTTTTTTGATTAGTAGCCTACTGCACATGCACCTGCAATAGGGATGGTTATCAGAGAAACTTCTACTTCAGTTTAGTTTGTGATGGGAAATCTGCACTCTGGTATTAGACAGTCATTCCAAGTGCTTACACTATTCGGTGTTACATATTAGAATTAGAAATTTGAAACTATTTGTTCTTACACAAATTACACAAGCTACTTGAATTTTTCTGAAGGACATTATAAGATCTTGTCTGCAGGTATCTGAAGATCAAAAGTGTACAGAATTATCAGAAGTGTTTAAATTTGTACATTTACACTTCATCGTCGGCAAATCTCAATTATATCATCTGGATCTTCAGACTCTGCAGTTATCCTTGACGCTGATGATGACATGAACCGGAAACCTGCATCGCTTGCACTCTTTCTCACCGAGGCCAGTTGCTGTGACCTTTTGCAGTATGCTATTGCTCCCTGGATTGGATTGTCCATCTCTGAGCTTGCACTGCTGCTCCTCCTGAGCACTGGCCCCACACCAGAGTCAGTGGAGCTTAGTATGGAGGAGGATGAATTTGATGAAGAGCATGACGATGATGACGCTGAGGACGTCTTGTTTGATGATGAGTATCGAATAATGACGCTGGAGAAGGACCTCCTGTGGCCGCACTCATCTTCTTTAAGCCTCCCTCCAAGTGTGACACTGTTGCTGATAGGTGAGGCTATGTACCTGTTGCTTCTGATCTGGCCAAATGGGTTCTTCCTCCAAGACTTGAACTGCACATTGGAGAGCTCATTTGCACTAGGTGTACCAGTCTTGCCATCTGGATTGCCTGCTTTAGTGGCAAATATTGTCTTGATATAAGCCTTTGATGCCTTGAGCTTGAGGCCAAGGTTGAGATGCCTGATGAACTTGAGCTTCTTGGACCATGGCTTCTTCTCGCAGGCGGCCTCCTCCTCAACAGCACCAATACCAGCTGATGTGCACTCGTGGAAGTAATGCTCAGCATTGAGCTCTCCACTGCCATAACATGAATTTGCCGGTGATGCATTGCACGACTGGTATGGCGTTGCTGGGGCAGTGCTTGCAGAGAGGAGGCCCTTCTCAGCTGCACTCTCGAGGAGCTTCTCCACCATCTGGATGCGTGGTGGAAGGTGGAGCGGCAGTAGCTTGCCCTTGTAGAAGAGCTCATCGGCTGGTGATGCCACGGGCTCCCACTTGTCAACCGGAGCCGACATGTGGAACTCGAACTCCCTTGAGTTTTGTGGGGAGGCCGCCATGGCTTTGCTGTAGCAGAGCAAGCTTGCCCTGGCACTGGCAGTCACCGCCTCTGCTGCTGCAGGTGAGCTCAGGTCCATGTCTATGTAGTCCTCTTCTTGGAGTGGTTGGTCATGGCTTTGGGGGCCATGTCTCGCCATTGTTGTTGCTACCTTGCCTTGTGTGTTTGGTGTGTGTTTTTGGTTTGGTGGCAGAGATAGTGGTTGTGTTTTAGGAAGGAAGTGGAGGGAGTTTCGGCATGCTTTAAAGCAGGATGCCTGTAGCTAAAGAGTCTTATTAATTGGTTTATACTAGTACTTATGAGGGACCTGCCCTTAACCCCTATGATCTGCCTTTTGTTTGCATCCTAATCCTCTTTCTGTCACGGCTATATGCAATGCAGTGCTACTATGGTACTAGTATGGATGCATAGTTACTGTCATGCTCTATTATTGCCCTATTTTCTGGCCGCAGTGCATTTGGTGATTAGGCTATTTTAGTTGTTTCGTCCTTCGCATGCTTCTCTTCTCATGACTTAAGCTATATGTTTGTTTAAACGTGTAGGTTTACAAGGTACTATCCATTAAGAGCTAGGCCAGCGAGGCCCGCACTTTTACCAAGGATTTACAAACTGCTTGGTACCTTCTGATAATGCATGGTTGCAATGGGAAGCCTCATTTTCCGTCAAGCAAGATAGTGTAGAAATACGTTTTGTGATGGTTGGATCGCTTGATGGTAGCCCTAGATTACTTGTTTGTGGAAGACTGGAAGGTGCAGGATGGTTAAATCATCCCGGCAAAAACCGCCTGACCTCGGAAGACCTTTGAACAATTAGAAGTTTTTTCTGGAGTGAACTTGCTTCCAAGGTATACATCTTATTAGCTCTTGACCTTTCCTGATCAAGTCTATCATTGTAAATTTTAAAGGACGAGCGCATGCCCTCAAAACATGGATCGACATGCTATTTGTTTATTTCATCTTCATGTCAACCTGTGGAAGTGTGAGCGTGACATCAGTGGAAGAGCTCAGGCCCCTTGTTTAAGTTCCCTGTCCAAATTGGGCGTGCGCAGCTAGACGTTGTTTCTTGGCTTCTTCTCTCCCTAATCTTCTCATCTAGCAACCACTGTCCCAGCCTGGGCTGGCATCCAATGTCAACTTTGTCTCTTTGCTGTAATTATTGATCACTGGGCGTGCATTACCTCTCATCGAGTCCTACAAGTCACTTTGAATTAAGTTAGACCTCTTTAAATTTGACCAAATCTATAAAAAATATATTAACATCTGCAATATCAAATTAATTTCATTCAATACATTTTTGTTGTATTTTTTATTGTGTTAGAAATATTGCTATATTTTTCTATAAATTTGGTTAAACTTAAAAGAGATTTGACTTAGGACAAATACAAAGTGACCTATAATATAAATCGGAGGGAGTAGCAGATTTTTCCATACAATTTTAAAAGTACAATTAGATTTGGTATATAACTGTTCCTTTATTTTTTATAAATTCAATTGTATTTTGCATATAATTTTATCGACCAACTTGCATCATTATAATTTAGACTCACCGATGAAACAGTGTGTATCTTTCTTTTTTTTTCTCCCCTCGTGATAATTTCTGGGCCTTTTTGAACATGATGGATTTTTTTTTACCCTATCTTAATAATGATAGATAGATCCGTCTCGCCTAGCACTTATCCTAAGGTGGACATGGTTTAAGCTCATGTTATCTCGTTCTGATCTGAGCTGATATTCCTCTTTTGTTTGTAGAAGTTATTCACCTCCTTTTCTAATATACAGATCTTTCTTGATTCTTGGAACATAAGGCCTAATTGCCCCTGAAGAAGTTCTGAGGTAAAAGAACTTTGGCAGCCCGTGGATTTCGGCAGAGGTATTTGTTCCCTATAATATCTATGTACAGATTCGTTAGGTTGTCATTTGCTACCCGTTAAATTGAAGCCCTTGACTTTATGATATTCTTCTGAACCTTTCTTTATATCTGCTAGTACCCCAAGCACCAGCTTGAGCACTAAGCAACGTTCCACAAATGGCTTAATAAAGATCTAATAAGAATAACACCAGGTCCCCAGTCCTAATCCATGACATAATTATATCTAAACTAACACCCATTGACAAACTGCAGGCCTGCACCTTTTGCAGATGATAGTGCTGATTAGAAAGTGGTGTCAATTAGGTTAGGTGTTGATCGAGTGCCTAACACCCTACTAAATTCCACATATTGGTTTTATATCAAAATATCGCCGTAGAAAAGTCTGCAACTCTGAACAGTTAATCCCCTGAATTGCAGGTCTAAAGGTGAATGTTTTGCAGGCACTGTTATTTGGTTAGTGCTGGTTGGAACTTGAAAAAGATTCATGTTTTCCCACCTATAGATTCATAGGCATTCGGAAAAATTATAGAAACGGTGAACAACCCATGCAAAACTTTCTTACGGACAAGGTGACATGATTGTACCTGAAAATGCATGGCGCCTGAGGTGACAGTATAAACCCTAAACGATTAAATTATGGTAGAGTTAGTTGTTTTCTTTTTCTTTTCTGTACAGTAATCTAACACGCTGCATAGTGCTTTAACTGTATATGCTGTTCTTTTTTTAACCCATGCGAGGCCAGAGCTGCCGGACATTTCTTGGTGGGAGTCCAATATTTTTTGCCCTGTAAGAAGAGAGGGCCCTCTGAAAGTTCTCAAAGCTCGAGGTGTTCTTTGCCGCTTCTCCAAACTTGGAACCAAGCAAAAGCTTCTGATCTTGCAGCAATTCTGGGGTATCTGATCATCTAAAGGCAGAAAGTTCATGAAGAATTTTGACTGCTTAAATCTCCAGGTACCGATCCTAATGATTACTCCGTATTACATATGGCACTAAGCAGTCATCTTCTCTGCTTTAATCTGCATAACTAGATTCGCACTGCCAAAAATGTTTGAAAAGAAATCCCAGCCAATGAACACTTCTTTTACCTATCAAACTTAGTAGATCGAACTGTGATACTCGCAAGAAACACCAGGTTCCTTTCAACTGTAGACATTTGCTGTGATGTGACTGAACTAGTTGTTTGGAAGATAACCTATTTTAGACGAATGGAACAAACATCCTTTATCAAGGAAAAATGCTTATCTTATGGGAAAGTTGCAGTTGTGAAGACTTCTTTATCGAAATTTATGCTGTGTGTGTTGTACATGCACCTACATCCTGTTTCGCACTGAAGGCACCAGTCCTGTTTATGCGAAAGCATTGCATGTAGTACATACAGACGTTTCAGCTTATGCTATTTATTATTATTTTGCTCGTTTCTTTTGTAAAAGCCTAACACTGTTGCAGACGGGCTAGCTGTCAAGCTGGGTGCAGCAGAATTATACGTTGAACACTGACAAAAGCTCATGCAAATCCAAGAGGAAAGGCAACGTGGCTCAAGAAGGCCGAAATGGCGAAATGCGCTTCTAGATCACCCTCCGTGCAGAGTTTCAGGCTTCAAGCGCTTTAAGGCAAAGCTAATAACGATGTGATTGCTCAAGAACAGCATGATAGGGTTGTCCATGATGTGATGGTCAGTAACATAATACGTTAATCAAAGGACATCTTGAACCTTGGCTCCCTGCGCCAAGGAGCAGAAAAAGAAATATCATGGGCTGAATTACCTCATCAAGCAGTTGGCCCTGTGTGTTTTTCTTTTTGACCTCGATTTCTCGTGATAATTTCTTCAGAACTGTAACCTGCCAGAACCGTGGCCTGATCGCCTGAGAAGCGTTCGCTACCTGGCCATTCCTATTTTCTGGAGGCCCAGACAAACAAAGGTCGCGACTCGCAAGTGCTATCGCCCCAGCCAGAAGTCGCTGGTCTATCTTATCCATAATCCTAAACATAGTTGATCTGCAGGCCCCGAGCCTCTCCAACCGTCCTTTTTTCTGGAGGCCCAGACAAACTAATGTCGCGACTCGCAAGTGCTATCGGCCCAGCCAGAAGTCACTAGTCTATCTTAACTGTACGCCCAAACACATAGTTGAACTGCAGGCCCCGAGCCTCTCCAACCGGCCCATCGCACCGCTTTAGGTACCTCAAGACGGCCCCGATGACAATGCCGTTCCCGGCACGCGTGGAAGAGGGAGAGGGAGAGGAAGAGAGAGAATAGATAAAAGTTGGTCGCTGACATTTGGGATTTATGTAGGTCTTATTTATCACATCAGTCAAAATCAATCATTATATTACTGAGGGATCAAAGTTGATATGGTATTGTGAGTTGAGTATAAACTACTCCTTCCCTCAAAGTTGATATGGTATTGTGAGTTGAGTATAAACTACTCTTTCCCTCAAAGTTGATATGGTATTATGAGTTGAGTATAAACTACTTTCTTTGTTTCAAAATACAAAAGATTTTGTTTGGATATGATACATTCTAGTATTACGAATTTGGATATGTCACATCCAATCAAAATTAAAAAACGAAAAAAGCATATTTAATATTTTAATTTAGGAACGAATTTTAGACTCCATGGTAAATTGAGAAACGTAAAAGAAACTTATTCCTCGGCCGATTAGTAGCCCCGGCCTACGGCGCTTCGGCGGTAGCAGCATCTCTCGCTTTTCGCGCCGCCCTGCCTTCTGCCTGGACGGCTGGACCATCGGTTGCACGGGCGGGCACCGACGCGACGCAGCCCCTTGTCGGTGGTGTGGTGGCGGTGACACTGTACCTTCTCTCGCTACCTCGCGCGCGCCACGACAAAGGGTCATGCTCCGCACCGGTTTTGCCGCCGGGCGCACGGCTCACGCATGAGATGTTCCTATCTCGGAGCTCCGGCCATGTTAGCCAGCGCCGGCGACGCTAGCTAGCTACTACTTCTAACACGCAGCCGGCTGCCGATTCCTTCCGCCGCGACGCATGCCTCATGTCAAACGCGTGGTGAGTCCGGCCAAACCCAGAAGAGAACGAACGAGGTGGTGCGAAATGACCATCGTTGTTCAGGTCTTCAAGACATTGCAAGTACAAGCTGGAGCAGCGGCAGGGGATAAAACACACAGGCGTGTTCAGTGTTCACCAGTCACCACCACTTCACAGGCACAGAGACACTTGTTAGCCTTACTAGTGCGTCGCTACCAAATTGCGACGGCAAAAACACCAGGATGTCATTGTCAAGACGCACTCCACCTCCACCAGTGCTTCCGATCCCAACACACAAAAAACCCTTTCGTTCCTGCGGGTCAATTTGGAGCGCGCCCATCTTACGGCCGCTGCTGTGCGAAGCATAACGACTTTAGCCTCCTCGAACACGTCGAAGGAGATGACCTTGCTTGACCCGGCATGCCGTCGATTCTTATCCTATTTAAACCTTCTAGAATCTAGACTTCTTTTCTTCATCGCAACTTTTTTAGCTGAACCTTCATCGCAGTTGCATATGCCTGCTCGCCGGAATTTATTGGGCGGGCGAGCCCAATGAAAGCACAAACATTTTGTTGCTGGTAGTAAAAAACACGCCGAAACTGAGCGGCGACAATTCAGATCCACCGTTCAATCACAATCCAACGATCCAACCGACGCGAAACCGACGTGTTGCTTCCCTGCTAAGAGTCCCCCGGTCAAAGTCACCCACCCATTTGGCACCAATCTCGATGCAAATCCAACGGACGTGAGATCCACGTCTACCTCCATAAGCCTCCAGGAAAGTCACCGCCTCCGACCCACCTGGCTCTGGCCAATTCGCGTACCTCCCCACCCCATCTCCCCCAGATCTCGCCGCGATGGCCGCCGCCGCCGCGCGCGTCCTCCTCCTCCTCATCGCCGTCGCCGGAGTGCTCCTCCGTCCCGCGGAGGCGGAGATCAAGCAGGAGTCCTTCAAGGACGACTCCCGCGCGTCCATCCTCTTCGAGAAGTTCGGGTTCTCCCGCCGTGGCTTCGTGTCCATCGCCATCACCGGCGCCAGGACCTCCTCGAAGCTCGCCAAGCCGGACCCGGAGCAGTTCGGGTTCTTCCTCCTCTCCGACGAGGCGCTCTTCGAGGCCATCTACGAGCAGCCGCCTCCTACGGATCTGAACCCCAACCCCGACCCCAACCCGGGATGCGTCCTCTCCAGCCCCTACGTCAAGCCGCTCTTCAGCTTCGCCGACCTCGACGGCGACGGCAACTACAAAAAGACCTTCCCGGTCACCCAACCCGATGAGTACAGCCTCTTCTTCGCCAACTGCGCGCCGGAGACGAGCGTCACCATGGAGGTCCGCACCGACATGTACAACACCAACCTCGACGGCTCCAAGGACTACCTCTCCGTCGGTCAGGCCCCCGTCCCGGCGATCTACGCCTTCTTCACGTTCTGCTACCTTGTGTTCTTGGCCGTCTGGCTTTACGTCACACTCTACCGCAACCGCCTCTCGGCGCACCGCATCCACCACCTCATGTCCGGCCTGCTCGCGGCGCGCATGCTCTACTGCATCTCGGCGGCCGAGGACCAGCACTACATCCGCATCGCCGGGACACCACACGGGTGGGATGTGATGTTCTACCTGTTCCAGCTGGTGAAGGGTGTGATCTTGTTTGCTGTGATTGCTCTGATTGGGACCGGGTGGTCATTCCTGAAGCCCTTCCTTCAGGACAAGGAGAAGAAGGTGCTCATGGTGGTGATCCCATTGCAGGTCGCAGCTAACATTGCTGCAGCTGTGGTCGGTGAGACCGGTCCATTTTTGCAGGGATGGGTAACATGGAACCAGATCTTCTTGTTTGTTGATGTCGCTTGCTGCTGTGCTGTGCTCTTCCCGGTTGTGTGGTCGATGCGGTCGCTGCGGGAGTCGTCCAAGACAGACGGCAAGGCGGCCCGAACCCTCGCCAAGCTCACGCTTTTCCGCCAGTTCTATGTTGTGGTGATTGGATACTTGTACTTCACAAGGATCATTGTGTATGCTCTGAAGACAATCACCAACTACAAGTACAGATGGGTGAGTGTTGCCGCAGAGGAGGTGGCCACTGTGGCATTCTACCTGTTCATGTTCTACATGTTTAGGCCAGCAGAGAGGAACCAATACTTCGCTCTTGATGAGGATGAGGAGGAAGCTGCAGAACTGGCACTCCGGGAGGAGGAGTTTGAGCTCTAGAGTGTTGTGAGCCAGTGAGGGGATACATGATGGGAAATACAGTCTGACCTGTTCAATTTCTCCTCCATTGATGTCAGTCATACTATACAGATGCAGGATTTAGCCTATATATGTCTATGTGTTATGGAGATATTCACTCTTTTCTTCTAGCATCAAATGTTGTTGAGAAGTCCACAGATAATTGGGCTGCTTGTGTTGCAAATTAGGGGCATTTAATCACTGTTGCCATTTTGCCAATACTCAGGTTTGCTTCTTCGTACTTATCAGTTATTCTTTATCATTTATGAGCTGGAGAGTTTTGTTGCTATTGATAGAACATTGGTAGATATGACTTCATACCTAGATTCATGATTTTATATGTGTGTTTATTGGGAATGAGTGACAGAACTATAGAAGGGGACTCCAATTATACAAGGTATGCTTGTTGGTGTATCGCCATCTGGTTAGTTAGGTTCTTTATGCACGACTGGGTACCGAATAAACAGGGTAGGTTGAAATCACTTGTAAGACCCAGAGTAGCATCTAGTCAACGTGTTTCTTTAATCTTGATAGCTTGATGCATTACATGTATGCATCTCGAGGCCATAGAAATTAGAAAGTATATTTCACTCTTAAAAGAGATTCAAATGTCTTGTTTGAGGAGCTTAATATTTTAAGAAGCAACTTCTGAGAATCTAGAAAAGCTGAAAGGTTTTCTAGCTTTTGACTTCTGTTCATTTCGTGGACTCTATAGCTACAGATTCTCAGAAGTTGTGTGAGGATTTGGACTTTTTGATGGAGCCAGAGATTCTAGGGAAACTACTACTACTAGAAGCTCCCCTCAAATAGGGCCATACACTATAAAAGAAACTGAATTCAACACGTTAATTCCCAGAATGTGACTCTGGGTTATATTTTTGAATGAATTAATTGATCGAAAGCCTTGACTGGAAATTCAGTAGAACATATATTTTGCTGCTAATAGCTCAAGCAGACTTGGGAAGTCGTATTGGAGCCCGTCAAGACCTTCAGCTAACTCTTGTAGGAAATTGTGTTTCAGTCTTTCTGAGAGTGTTCTGATGCTTTTGATACTTTAACCTGAAGTCCCAAGATAATGCTCTGCATTGATATGTCAAGCATTCAGGCAAGGAGATGCTCTGTTCTTGATTGAGAGTGCAAGACAGCTGTGAGAATTCACGCCGGCAGTAGAAAAAATGCGCCAAATACTATGCCCGCCTGTCTGCCTCGTCCAATCCAACGAAACAATCCCGCCTTGTCCCTCCCGCTGGCCGGCCTTCGGGACGCGTAAATCTGCTCGGAAAAACACCAGCATCGCCGAGAGCGAGCTCGACGTCTTACAGCCATTTTTCCTTTCTGCCGCCCATGGCCGCCGCTACGGCGCACCTCCTTCCCCTCCTCCTCGTTCTCACCAGAGCTACACTCCATCAGGCAGTAGCAGCTCACGCAATGCACGAGTCTTTCAAGGATGACCCGCGCCCGCTCATCTTCCTAGGCAAGTTCAGATTCTCCCGAAACGGCTCGGTGTCGATTGCCGCGACGGCCGGCGGCGAGGCTGACATGACAGGCCCGTTTCTTGCCGGTTTCTTCCTCCTCCCCGACGGGATGAGGCTCGACCAGGTCATCAAGAAGACGCGTACACCGACCTATAGGCGATGCATCCTCTCCAGCCCATACGTCGTCCGGCTTGTCACGTTCGCTGCTCTCGACGGCGACGCCGACGGCCGCTACAAAGTAGGCACCTTCCCTATCACCCGCGCCGGAGAATACAGCCTCTACTTCGCCAACTGCGTGCCGGGAACGCGCGTCACCATGGACGTCCGTGTCGAGCTGTCCGACTCCAACCCGGACGGCGGCGACGACCCCGTCGCGATGGTCTATGCCTTCTTCACCGTGTGCTACGGCGTGTTCCTGATCGCGTGGCTGCACCGCACGCTCGTCCGCAGCTACTCCACGGCACGCCCCGTGCACGACGTCATGTCCGGCCTGCTCGCCGTGCTCATGCTGCACTGCCTCACGGCGGCCTACGACTGGCGATACACCAGCGTCTTCGTCACGGCGCACGGCCGGAACGTGCCGTGCTTGGCGTTGCGTCTTGTCAAGAACGCCATGCTCTTCCCCGTGGTCGCGCTGATCGGCGCAGGGTGGTCGCTCCCCGAGCCGTTCGTGCCGGACCGTGAGCTGAACGTGTTGACGGCAGTGGCTCCGCTCCAGGTCGCCATGGCGATCGCCTCCACCTTGATCGGTGACGCCCCGGTGTTCATCGCCGGAGGAGTAGACTGGACGTGGAGCCACGTCTTCGTCCTAGTCCAGCTCGCCTGTTGCGTCGCGGTGTTGATGCCGATGGACAGGGCGATCCAGGCGCTACGGAAGGAGGCCGACTCGGACGACAAGGCGGCGCAGAGGCTCCGCAAGCTCGCGCTGTTCGG
This sequence comes from Oryza officinalis, assembly GCA_008326285.1. NCBI lineage: Eukaryota > Viridiplantae > Streptophyta > Magnoliopsida > Poales > Poaceae > Oryza > Oryza officinalis. The sequence goes on along the minus strand of BDMV01000001.1, from coordinate 58,053,262 downwards.
CCAGCTCTACTTCGCGGTGGCGATGTATCTGTACTACACGAGGATGGCCGTGTTCATCCTGAAGTTGCTCGTGGGCGCAGGTTCCGGCTACCGCTGGGCGAGCGTGGCGGTGGAGGAGGCGGCCGCCGTCGCGTTCTACCTGTTCATGTTCTGCGAGTTCAGCCCGGTTGAGGACATTCAGCTCGAGGAGGATGCTGAAGAATTGATCCCAGGAGGAGTTTGAGCACCGCGACCTGTTTGATTTCCTTCGTTTTTGAAGGATCGCGTGCTCCTTCCGTACCATAGGAATACGAATAAGTATGTGTTGCATTGCACAGAATCCGACTGGCGATTTAAAACCGGGCCAGACTTGAATACAACTCAAATTGTATTCACAATGAAACTTTGATTGGGACAGACTTTGATTGGGTCTGAAATATGAAGCAGGAAAAAAGTTCACTTTACATCCCTCGTTTTAGGGTCGAGTTCAATCACGTTCTCAACTGGAAAAAAAACCGGGTATAACCCATCTGTCATGTTGCAATACTAGTGTAAACGAGGTCCCAAAGCAGTATTGACCTTGATCTTGCTTCTGGGCTTGTTTCGTTCTGAAGAGAGAGTGCACTAGGAGCTCATTGATAGAAAGGTGACAACGATAGCCGGCGATGGGTTGGCCATGGCATGGGGGGAGAGGCGAGAGGAGAAGGCAGTGACACCGCAGCATCAAAGCTGCAGCTGCAGAAGCTCGGCGATGGGGGAGCTCTTGGTCGGGTGGAGCTTGGTGTGCCGCCGGCCACCGTCTCCACTCTCCCGAGTGTAGCAAGTGACGACAGCATCATTGAGATCGAGCATCGCCTCGTCTCTTCTCCCCCGAGTGGCGCAATCGAATTAGGAGCTCGATGTTGGGGAGGTTGCGGTAGCATAGGAGTTGACAAGGTTGACGGTGCTGGAGCTCGAGGCTACGACGACACGGGACTTGAGCTCGACGCCGCGGTGGTGGCTGTGTATCTCGAGCTCGAGGTCATGGGGATGTAGGCGATGCCCGACCTCGACGATCTTGTAGGGGTAGAAGTGACTGGGAGCTCCTCCAATCTAGCCGCGGGCTCCTCGGCGTCGCCTCCTTGAGTGTCAGAGTACGAGATCAGAAATGAAGATTCAGAATAAAGAACAGAGGAAGATTTCTTCATAAACGAGTAGAATCTGGTCGCCGCAAGACTGATGAACTTGAGAGAATACTTTACCCTACTTCTACTCCTAGAACAAGGAAAAATGATAGATTAATCTCTGATTAACTTCTGGGCCAAAGTCCTCTATAAGTATCTTACAACTTTTGGAATATTACAGCTGTAAAGTAGATTAGAGAAAAAAAAATAAAGACAACATCAGTCTCATTCCTAAGTCCTAAGAGCAAGTATTATGATCGACTGCAAGCCGGCTGAGTCCTTGCTGGCAGAGAGACGAGAAGAGAGAGAGTATGGAGCGGGCGTCTCGCAAAACGCCGGCTTGAAGCGGGCGGATACGCGCGCGCTGCGCTCCCATTTGCTGCTCTGCTACTGCGCTCGTTCAGCATTGGATGCATGTGCTACTACAAAGCTAAAGCTGCTGCTGCCGCATTTATTAGAAGCCATGCTGGAATTCATTTCGCCGACGAGCGGGCTATATCACTGCACTTGCTCTAACGCGCTCACGAGAGACGACAAAAACGAGACAACTATAGTGGTCCCCAAAAGGATTCTCGCCCATCTGATGTTTTCATCCTCCACGTGTATCCTTAGCGACCGCTAGATTTACATAACTATTTGAGTCAGTATCTCCTCTCTTACTCTGAACTTTTGAAAGTTTTCTTCAATTAATTCTGCTTTCATCTTCTTGCAATTCAGTTTTCTTCAGGTCTTGACAATTGCCCCCTCCTTGAGACAGACCTTGTCCTCAAGGCTTAAAAGATGAAAATGTTCTCTAGATATATGTTGCATCCTCCCAAGTAGCATCAGCTGGAGTTAGGTTTTGCCAGAGAATCAACCACTGAATAACAGGTTCATGATTTATTGGAATCATTCTCCTTTGTAGCACAGCTACTGGCTCAGTTTTTATCTGTCCTTCAGGACCCACTGCAGGTAAATTCAGCATTGTAACAACATGGCTCCCCAAATGTTTCTTCAACTGGCTCACATGGAAAACCGGGTGGATGCCAAATCCTTCAGGTAATTGTAATTTGTAAGCAACAAGCCCTACCTTCTCCATTACCTTGAATGGACCATAAAACTTGGACCTCAGTTTCAGTGAGCCTCTGATCCCAAATGCAGCTTGTCGATATGGTTGCGAGATACACCATATCCCCCATTCCAATGTCCTTTCAATTCTATTCAGATCAGAATAGTGTTTCATTTTCCTTTGGGCTTCTCTCATACTATCTTTGAGTTTTCGAAGTATGGATGCTCTTTCCTCCAGTGTTACTCGAGCTTCCTCAGACACATTACATGGAACTAAAAATTCATTCACTTGGGAAGGTGGATAACCATACAAGCATGGATGCTCTTTCCTCTAGTGTTACTCGAGCTTCCTCAGACACATTACATGGAACTAAAAATTCATTCCCTTGGGGAGGTGGATAACCATACAGTGCCTGAAATGGTGTCATTTGAATTGATGTGTGAAAAGTAGTATTATACCACCATTCAACTAGTGCCAGCCAAGAATACCATTGTTGAGGTTCTTGAAATGTCATACTCCTCAAATATGACTCCAAACATTGATTTACTCTCTCTGTTTGTCCATTTGTTTGGGGGTGGTATACAGTACTAAATCTGAGTTGAACTTGTTGAGCTTTAAAAACCTCCTGAAAGAATTTGCTAGTAAAGATTCTATCTCTATCTGACACAATTGCCAAAGGCATTCCATGGAGTTTGTGAATGTTTTCCATGAATACGCGTACTACCTCTTCCACTGTGAAAGGATGAGAGAGAGCTATGAAATGAGCATATTTGGTTAGCCTATCAACCACCACCAGGATGACATCTTTTCCACTGGATTTGGGTAAACCATCTATGAAGTCCATACTTATGTGAGTCGATGCCATATCTGGAATCTCCAATGGATTTAACAGACCAGGTATATGCACATGTTCTGCTTTAGTTATCTGACAAGTGGGACATGATTTGATATAGTTCTCAACTGTCTTCTTGAGCCTAGGCAAATAAAAGAGTTTCTTTATCCTATGATAGGTGGCCCTCATCCCTGAATGACCCCCAAATTCAGATGCACGATAAACCTTCAAGAGTTGTTGCCTTATGTCAGTAGTCTCACCTACATAAATTCTTCCCTGATATTTCAGCAACTCTGCCTCCATTTTATATTCACTTGCTGGATCTCCTTCAGTCCCAATCAAATTTAGGATCTTGTGAACCTAAATGTCCTCTTCATAGCTCCTCTTTATATCTTGAACCCACTCTAAAACAATCATAATAAGAGATAAGCATTGTTCTCCTCTTTCTTCTCTTATATTTGGACTTCTAGATAGAGCATCTGCAACTAGATTATACTTGCCAGCCTTGTATTCAATCGTGTAATCATACTCCATCAATTTCAATAGCAACTTGTGCTGGATTCCTTCTACCAGCCTCTGCCCCCATCATATATTTGAGACTTTGCTGGTCTGTTTTGATCACCAGTTTTTCCCCTAAAATGTAATGCCTCCATTTTTTTAGTGCTTCTAATATAGCCATGGCCTCTTTCTCATAAATGGACTGGGCAGCTGCCTTAGGTCCAATAGCTTTACTGAAATAAGCAATTGGCCTTCCACCTTGCATTAGTACTGCCCCAGGCCCAATTCCACAAGCATCAGCCTCAATCACAAATGGTTGGTTGAAGTCTGGCAATGCCAACACTGGGCTACAACACATCTTTTCTTTCAATAATTCAAAAACTTCCTGTTAGGACTGGTTCCAATTAAATCCATCCTTCTTTAACATATCATATAATGGTCTACAGATCACTCCATACCCCTTTATAAATCTCCTATAATAACCAGTCATCCCAAGGAAAGCCCTCAATTCAGTCACATTTTAGGAGCTTTCTGGTTTTGAGTATCACTCACTTTCTTAGGATCAGTGGATACTCCTTCTTGTGATATAATGTGTCCCAAGTATGCCACCTTGTCCGGCCCAAATTCACACTTCTTCAGTCTGACCACCAGCTGGTTTTCAAGTAATGCTTGCATCACCATCTCAATATGCCTTAGATGTTCTTCTCTAGTTTTACTATAGATGAGAATGTCATCAAAGAATACCAGTGTAAACTTTATGAGAAATGGAGCTAAAAAGTAGCAAGAGCATTAGTTAACCCAAATGGCATTACACTGTACTCATAATGTCCTAAATGGGTTCTGAATGCTGTCTTTGGAATGTCCTTTTCAGCCATTCTAATTTGGTGGTATCCAGATCTGAGATCCAATTTTGAGAATACTTTAGCCCCATGCAACTCATCTAATAAATCCTCAATGATTGGCATAGGAAATCTATTTTTTTATGGTTTGAGCATTGAGCTGTCTGTAATCGACACACATACTCCATGATCCATCCCTTTTTCACCATTACTGCAGTGGATGAGTAGGGACTATCACTCTCCTTAATTTCTCTAGACTGCATCAGCTCTGAAATGATCTCCTCCATAGCTTCCTTCTGATAGTGTGGCACTTTATATGGTCTGAGGTTAGGTGGTTCAACTCCTTCTTCCAGATTGATTACATAATCACAGTTTCTTTTTGGAGGTAACCCTTTTGGTTCTTTCAAAACTTCAGGGAATTGCTTTAGTACTTTCTGAATATCCCTTGGTATTACCCTGTCAGCAGCTCCATCTTAAGTAATTGCATTTACTTGTAACACACATCCTAAAGCCCCCTTCCCTATCATCTTTTCAACCCTTTTGCTGCTGACTTGAAATTTTTTCCTGGTCTGGTGAAATCTTGGAGTTTCAGCATTTTTCCCTCCTTTGTAATTCCAAGTTCCCTCTTCATCAGATCCAGAATAATTGCGCTGTGTTTAAAAATCTAGTCAGCTCCCAAAATTATATCATATCCCCTCAATGGTAGCAGGTTAAACTGATTACAAAACAGTTCTCCCTGAATATCATACTTCACCTCAGGCACTTGCAGGTCAGATTTCAGCTCACCTCCTCCAGCCACCATTATTTTCTTGGTTTTTGTGTGGACCAAAGAACACTGGCTCCTTACAGCAAAACCATGATCCATAAAAGTACTTGTGTTTTCACTGTCAATTAACCCAACAACCCTCTTTCCATTGATTTGTATAATAATTGAAAATGTATCAGGCCTAGTTGTTCCCTCTATTTCACTTAGTGAAATACTCATAAGTTCTTCTTTTGTTTCCTCTAGTTGAGGTGCCACATGTTCATCTTGATAATTTTCTCCCAAGGGGTTATCCTCAATAGAACAATGAACTTGAGAGAATACTTTACCCTACTCCTACTCCTAGAACAAGGAAAAATGATAGATTGATCTCTGATTAACTTCTGGGCCAAAGGCCTCTATAAGTATCTTACAACTTTGGAATATTACAGCTGTAAAGTAGATCAGAGAAAAAAAATAAAGACAATATCAGTCCCATTCCTAACACGCTCACGAGAGACGGCAAAAACGAGACAACTACAGTGGTCCCCAAATGGATTCTCGCTCATCCGATGTTTTCATCCTCCACTGTGTGCTTAATGACCACTAGATTTACATAACTATTCGAGTCGGTATCTCCTCCCTTACTTTGAACTTCTGAAAGTTTTCTTCAGTTAATTCTGCTTTCATCTTCTTGCAATTTAGCTTTCTTTAGGTCCTAACATTGAGCTCGCCAGCTTTTTGATCCGGGTCATCACCTCACCCTCCACCTGCTTTACTCGACCTCCATCTCTTCCAATGAGGCGCCGCTCGAGAGAGAGGGAGGGAGGAGACAATGACACCGCTCCATGCCATCGTCGCCTTGTTCCTCTCCCACTGGCCACTGTCCCTCTCCCCACCAATTGTCGTCCTGGAGATTAGGAGGAAGAGAGGGAAGAGGTGGAGAGAGATGGGGGAAGAGAGGAGAGGGAAGGCTGGAGGAAGAAGACGAGTCCATGACATGTAGACCCTATGAGGGTCCTAGTTTTTTTTATTGTAACTGCCACATAGACGCTACATTGGACGAAGACCTAGTCAATACGACACATGGGCATCACGTTAGCCAAAACCAACCTCAGTACTGCTTTCGGATTATATTTGCACTGATTTTGAGATATGAGAGATGCTGTTGTAATCGATTTTGTTGTTGAGGAAACGATTAAAATTCGACCTTTAGATGAGGGATATCAAGTGAACTTTTTTCTATGAAATATGACCAGACATTGGAAGTTATCCTTCTAAAAGCCCAACTAGGCCGAACAGGCCCAACTACCCAATGGCGACAACGCTGCCCCACAACTGCATCAGGTAGGACAACACAAGCTGAAGAGTCGATGATAGAATCATCTTAGGCCGCGTTCGATAGTTGTAGTTCGGAGCGTACGCTATGGTTCAGAACTCCTTGGTACTGTTCATGTACTATGCTGCACTGTGCGTGCAGTGGCCGACAGGTGCTGCTGCCGATGGCGTTTGTCCTGTCGACAATTTCCGTCGCTGCATGCAACACAGCAGCCGTTTGCACGCCGACCTGGAGCAGCATTCATGCTGGGAGAAAAAAAATGGCGTAGCAATGAATGGCTTCGCTAGGTGAACTTGACGAAGAAAAAAAAGAATATGGTTTCCAGAAAATTCATAAATTCATTAGCTAAGGACAAACATATATGTTTGGTAAGATTTTCTTAAAAGATTTTTTTACAAGTGATGGTACGGAGTTGCACGTACTGAGGAAAGTTCTTTTGGTTTTCAAGATATAACTAGTTAGACAATTAAGGCTGAGTTTATTGTTGTAAGTTGGGAACTCACCCTACCAACACATAAAACGGAGCGACTCATTAGCACATGATTAATTAAATATTTATTTTTTTTTTAAAAAAAAGGATTAATATGATTTTTTAAAACAACTTTCATATAGAAACTTTTTAAAAAAACACACTGTTTAGCAGTTTGAAAAACGTGCGCGCAGAAAACGAAAGAGTTGAGTTGGGAAGTCAATGAAACGAACAAAGCATAAGAACAAATGATTCGGTACATATTTGAGAGAAAATCGACTATACAAAATTAACTGTAAAAATGAGTAGATCAGTTTGTGCATATTTTCGATAACACATAAAAATGACATCATGTAATTTACGTGTGACTGTATACGCAATAAACATTCCAGTTTACATAACATAGCTCAGTTGTGACATGCGAAATCCTTAAATAATAATTAGAGGCAATAAATATTCAATTTTACAAAACATAGCTCAATGTTGACATGACCGTACATAAAAAAAATAAAGACAGAAGAAATACAAATCGTCCAATCTAATAAAGAACAGGTAAAAGTCGCAGGAACGATGACATATAGGGCACAGACCTACTAATAGAGATAGTATACCTCATCGGCAATGTGGTCACGCTAGGTGCTTATAGCTTGCTCGCTATTTGTTGCATAGTACATCTGATCGAAGGATGGGTGCAGCGGCACAGTGGGATAGCCATTGTACACAGGATGATTTTCATGGTAGTTCACGTCTGTACTATCCATCCAGAAATTGTGCAGAGTGAAAGCTACATGTATTATCCGTGTGTGAACACACTCATCTCGGTTGTAGGGTATTTCTTTGAGTATTTGCCATTGTTTTTTTACGATCCTGAATATTCTTTCAACAATACTTCACAAGGAGGAATGTCGGTGGTTAAATGTCTCTTCCCGTCCTTCAAGTGGCGACGCACCTTCTGCACCAAGTTGATCCCTATGGTATCGTATATGTGGGTACGGTGCCAGGAATCCCATCCCACTAGGAAATCCAGAGTCCACAAGTAAATATTTTTCTATCCAACAAAACAAAAATGAAAGCAGCATTAGCTCTCATTAGTCAAGAAGTGATCATATATGTTTTGCAACTTAAAAAAAATCGTACTCACCGAGCGGTAACCTTGGAAAATCGTTAGGATAATACTGCACTGATTCTGTCAAAATCCTTTGATCGTGTGCGGAGCCTGGCCATCCAGCATCACAGGACATAACCCTCCCATTAAGATCACATATTACTAGAACATTTTTTGTCGTTACATGGTGTCAGTTCCTGTGTTTAATCGACGTGGCTACAGATGCCATGATGGACACATGTGTGCCATCAACAACACCGACTGACTGATAGAATGGTTGAAACCAATGTTCGTTAAGCAACCGAGGATGAGGGAGCGTGAAGTTGGGATCCACAGGTTTCAAGATATCCCCCGCCAACTCGCCCATAGAGATCAGCACTTGGTTGAAATAAATAGACACTGTTGAACCCGACCGGACCCACCGATTGGTCATGTCTCTGTTCGAACGATTTCAAGTCATAGTGTACAAGAACATCCCAAGTTTCTCTAGCGCACATACCTCGGATGTTCCATTGAGTTGGTAAGTGATTAGCAGGTCATGCAGACTGTGTATCTGCTCCGCATTCAACTTGAACATGGCCCTGCATTGCCTTCGATTCGTCATCGAATCCAGCATCCAACTGATACTGGTTTGAACCAGTATTCACCGTGGAGCTCTCTCATTACTTCTAGATTAGCAGCTACTAGGTCGATGATGGCATCATCCTCGTCGTTGCTTGTGTGCCCTCCCATGCCGTTTGAGCCTCACACACTGCTACTCATGTCCGACCTCCTTATACTATCAAAAGCACAGGCATTAACATGTATGTGCAAGCTTGAAAATTACAGAAATTGAAACATAGTAATGTATGTACTACGAAAATGGTAAAGTCACACAAATTTAATAGTATCACAGACTCACGTGTACTGTACAGTTCATACCAAATGTTAGCACACGTACTCAAACTAACTTACGACAAATTATTGGAAAAAACTCATACAACAGTAGTGAAAAACACATGAAAGAACTAATGAACATGCAACATCGTAATAGAAAGCCGCTTCAGTGCCTTCATCAGTGCGTGCGACCACCTGAAGAACCTGCTCCACCACTAGAACCATAAGCGCGCTGTGACATCCGTTGGATAAAATCAAGTCGATCATCTGTAGTCAGGATGCTAATGAACATCTCACGATAAGTTGGGTCGTGGAATACACCACAAGCAACATACCACACTGGACCGGCAATAAGGTGCCCATCAGTTTCCACCAATTCCAGGCAAGTCGTAACCCCTACAAACTTCTACGCGGCCTCCTTCTTTGCCCGGCTCTCCATCGACTCCACCCGTAAGGCTACAAGCCTTTCTAGGGCCTGCCCAGTGGAGTCGTTATGAGACTTCTTGCTAGACCCCCCTAAGGCAGTTGTGTCATTGGCTGCCCTTTTACCTATACTCCTTGCTGCAGTGGCTGCTGTTATTGGAGGTGTCATTGGTGGTCTGTACGCGGCTGTGAGCTACGCAACGTCAACAGTTTGCCACTGCACTACATGTTGTGGTGGTGCTGCTGCCGCTCCAGAGACGGCGAAGTGGTTGCCGACGACAGTGCACCCTCTGAACATCGCATGGTGAAGTTCAATGTGCTTTAGAGGATCATTTTTGAAGGTGCTCACTCCTTTCTTCATCTGTAAACATGCATAAGGCAGATTTCACATCGTAATAAACATCAAAAATGTCAGCAAAAACAAAGATGCTACAATAGATGATAGGTGGACATTGGTTTCCCCAACTGTGTATTAACCAAGTTGTCTAACCGGGAATTGGTTTTCCCAACTTCACAGCTGGGGGCTAGAAATTCGCTGCTTCAGCATAGTTTGTTATAAGATTTAAGTTGTCTTTGTGTAAAACGACTTTTCCATAAAGACAGCTAGGGGCTAGGAAGGGTACCATACTCCGATTGCTGAAGACAGTTCCGGCGTGAGTACTTTTTTATTGTCATAAATAGATTCAGTTTATTTTTAATTTTTCAATTCACGTTTTACCCCCAAGCGTTTGCTTGGGGGCTTTTTATATCTAACAATTTGCTCTGAGTAATTGATTTCAGGAGAGTCAGATATCAGAACAGTTAAGTCAGACATAAGGACTGTGTCACATACTCTGCACCTACTCGGCTGTCCGAGAACGGTTGGTTGAGTTCGATAAGGGTTACTGGGTAAAGCAATGGTGTACCCGCCGAGATGAAAGCTTTTTTGACTTTAATCCAAATTCTCGATTAAGGCTAGATAGGGAACTTAGTCGTATACTCCACACCTTCTCGGTCGTCCGAGAACGGTTAGGTGAGTTCAACAACTATTGTTTCAAGGTCTTCGATCGGGAACATCAACTCATTCATTTGCATTGAAGTCAGGGGCTACTGTCAGTGTTATGGATATGGCATACCAATGATCTTGGATTAGGCTCGACGGGGCCTACCATATACCAAGTCTTATACGGAATCATGCCTCATATATGGAAGGTGTTTCGAATAAGGAAGGAGAAACAGAGTTCAAGACTACTCTGATCATATCCATATTTGTCTTCCTAGTTTTACTTGGACAAGGGGACATATGTAGGTATAAATACAAGCCCCCTAGGAGGACAGTCGAATACACGCCGCCAAATACCAACGTCAGAGACAAGCTTAGACAAACCCAATCGGGAGCCACAGAGGCCGGCAAGAGGGACCTAGTGCCATCTCTGATCTTGCTAAGTTCATATTCGAGGAAGAAGACTACCCTATTGTCGACTACGTGTGGAGATCCATGCCAAGTCGACGACGACTAGATTAGGTTCTCTCAAATATGTTACAACACACTTGAAAATCAATATTGCAGTTAACTTCTGTACAAGTAATTTCTTAAAAAAATTAACTTGCAAAGCGTTACAGCTGGTCATGGCTATTAAATCAAAATGAACTAAATAAAGTGTTACAACTGGTCGTCGCTAATGCAGCAGTATACATTTTGTATTCACCAAATTAGTTGAATTCTATTTTTAATTCACCTGACGTGTATGCTTATCATTGTTACATGCTTTGATTTGTATAGGAAATACTAATGTTCTGCTACTCCTATGTACTGCCATTGCTATGAAGTAGTGAGATGTACTGATTATGAGTTGCATGATATAAATCGTGAAGAAGTGACATACCGTATCTTTGCTTTCCTACCAAGCGTCGTCGGCGACAATGACCGACATCTGCGAATCATGACCAAGCCCGGTTGCCTGCGATTTGAGCCACACCCACATGTTAAACCGCTTCCGACTCTCATGCCAAATGTATTGCATTTGGCTATCAGACACCTTCTTGCGGCACTTCTCATACATTTTTGTGGCCAAGTTGTCTAATGCCTAGGGCTTGGGGGTACTGGTGGTGATGTTGTAAGTTGCCATCTCCTCCAAGCAACTTTCAAGAAACAAGCGTAGCTCCATATTGGTCCAGCAGTGACAGCCATCCAACATCTACTAATCCAAGTCAAGCAAATTTGATTCGGAAAAAAACAAAATCGACAAGTCGGCATTACCTTGGTTGAGTGATCGTCGTGGACAACGTCCCAATTGAGTTGATGATCGCCTTCGGAGATTTGGTGCACACCTTGGCTAGGGCATGGGCAACATGTAACACGTCATCGACTCCAGCCTTGGCGATGCCGACGTCCGAGGTGTAGGAATCGCAGGATCGTTGGACTCCAGTTCGCCCTCTCGGATACAAAGCGGGAGGCTTGTACAAGGGGATTGAACAAGCGCCGCCCCGGATGCAGTTGGCGAGAGCTGACGTTGTCGCTTCTGCTTCGTCCCCCTCGTCTTCATTGGAGCGACCACAGCCTCGGCCTCAAATAGAGGGGAGCCAAGAACACCGCCAGCTTTGCCGTCTTCTTGCACCGAATCTCGCCACTTCTGTGTCGCACGAGATGTACGACCGTGGAATCGGCCACGCGCGAAAAGCTAGTCGAGGATGACGCGCGCAGCGAGCACGTCAGCCGACTTTTGCCGCCTTCGAGGACGACACAGACAGATCAATAGCACTGTGCTCTGCTTTGATGAAACTTGGCTGAATCGAGGGATGACAACACGCTTTCGGCAGCTTTAGCTGACCACTACCAGAAGACGACGCACTTCAGCCTGGGGAAGATTCGTTAGGGGACGATGGGGCTGCAGGTGAGAGGAATCGATTCGGGCCACCTTGGATTCATCTGCTCGCCTCGACGACCGCCAATTTAGGCCGCAACGTCGCCGTTGAGGGGGAGGAATGAAGGGGATCGGAGGAAGTCTCTGGATCGGACGAAGGAAGGGGATCGGAGGAAGAGTGGATGGCCGCTATCCGCGGGCGTTCTGCGACCGAACGGAAAAAGGTAGGTGATGATGGCTGCAGCAACGTCCGTCTACGCCATTTGCTGCACCACTTATCCACATCGGTTTGTTTAATGCACGGGGTCCACGTGCGCAAGGTGTTCGGAACCACCGCTATCGAACGAAGCCTTAGCATTGCTAGGCTTTAAACCTTCAATTCTCACCTCTCGATGATTTCAACAAGCGACAGAGACAGTCAAATGGCTTGAAAGTATTTGACTTGAAAGTACTATTCCCTTCCAAACAGAGACAATATAATACTTTCAGCCTCATCTTTTCACTTATGCTTATGCTTATTAGCCAAAATTTGAATTTTCAACCTTCAATTTGGTTAGAATTTTTTTCATCGTAGTTTATTTTTTAGCTTTTCCTTTTAGATCGTTAAAAACACGTATATAAAAGTTTTATTCATAAATTATTTTTTATTTATAAATATGTCGTTTCGTTTTTTCCTTCGATATAACAAAAGACGAGGCTGTCAAGCTGAACCGATGAATATTCTGAGCACTTGATTCCCCCCCCCCCCCCCCCCTCCCCAAGTCCCAAGCACCGTTGACTCACAAAAAACGATTTAACTATCACCATGCGGCAACCGTGCCGGCGCTGCTGACGCAGCCGTCACGCTGACAGGCGACGGTTTCCGGTGCTCGTTTGGTGAGCGATCGCCGACCTACAACAAGGACCCAGGCGCCCATCATATGCACGAATACAATATAGTACAGCGTACCGCTGCATGCTGCGAACTCGGAGCAATTTCCAAACGTCAAAGCCTGCGATTTTCCAAAATGCAGGTGTTGCCGTATCGGCATCTCTGTCTCTCTCCGAACACCGGGTTTGGTACGGTGCAGCTCATCATCATCTGACCTAAACGCCTCTCGGTTCAGATAGCCATCAGTTGCCAGTTGCAGGTGATGCCCGGAAATATGCTCTGGTGCTTGCTTAGCTTCCCTTGGAAATCTGCTTGCTTGCTTGCCCAACAACCGGCCTCTCGCATATAGTGACGAAGATGATCGATTTTTTTCAACTCGGTGGTGTTTGAAAGTCTCGAAGATAAACATAAAGATGAAGATAAAGTGTTTCACGCAAAACGAGATGACAATAACGTGTGATTAATTGAGTTTTAATTATTACAAACTTGAAAAATGGATTAATCTAACATTTTAGAGCAACTTTCATATTAAAAATTTTCGCACGAAACGCACCGTTTGAGAGTTTGAAAAGCGTGCCACGAAAGTTTATTTTTTATTTGTACAGTTTCAGAAGAAACTAACGCAGCCTGATCAATGGTACAGGCTCTAGGGCCACTTCGCTGTTTTCTTCTGTCCTAACCTGGGAGAGAAGCAGCAAGTAATTCATCTGTCCCAAAATAAATAAATTTTTAGGTTTAAATTTTATTTCAAAATAAATCAACTTTTATTTTCTTACCTACTATTGGTTGGCGAATCAAAAACTTTTATCCTTTAAATACCTCTCACCTACTTAGCCATTAATATAACTTTTCTATTAATTAGAAACATTTTGGTCATTTGTTTTTTTCTTAACTTCACCTTGAAAAGCTAGGGTTTGAAATTTTATGGAACGGAGGAAATACATGGTACTATTACCATAGGAGATGGTAACCACTAACCAGTAACTCAATTATTGAGAGGCTGGCTGCCATGAGAAGCATGGTAATTTTGGTTTGCAGAAAGGAAAGGTAGTGCAACAAGAACATATTAGTAATTTATACCCTCCATCAAATGTTTAAGTTTGTATCCTAGAAAAACTTGTCAAGTTGAAAATTTCGTTAAGGTTTACTGTAATATATATGTCCCCGTTAAGAACGGTGAAAAAGACCCCAATGCAATGTATGGACATTAGTGCATCCATCATCCATGATAAATTCTCGAATATAATAGTGTCGTCAAACTCCTCTAGAACTAGCAAGTTGATTACTTTACACAAGCAAAGCAGTGATTTTTAAAGGAGTAATAGTCATAAGAAGCAAATCAGAACACATGTAAGCTAGTATAGTTTTTTTTAACTCATCATGTAAGCTAATATATATGCACGCTATTTATCATGTAACATTTATTAAGACCCGCCAATACCGGTATGACCTCTTTGGCTCTGGATGTGATGTACCTAACCTAACCATAACCAACCCCTTCACTGTTCTTATCTAACTTTATCTATGTCAATGTACCATATGACAGTTGACAGAAACATAAATATCTAAACACTCAGAAGTTTGATATGTGCTGGTACGACGTACTAGTTTTTTCATACTTTCACCGAGAAAATGAAAGTTGCTTGGAAGTTGTGAGCTAAATTAAGAAGATCAGATCACAAAGGAACAAATGTAACAAGCTCGAGAACAGCATATTTTACTCCTTTATTTTTGGTTGATAAAGTTTTGAAGAGGAATTTCTGCTTTATTCGTTTCAACGTCAACAAAAAGGGGAAGTTTCTCCCTTTTGCACCAAGACATCAAAGAAACAATTAACACGTACAGACCATTACGAATGATGTGCCGTAGACATTCAACAAAACTAACTGAGCAAGAAAACATCAGAACACTTCATTTGATAAGTCTTTAACACAGCAACTACAAAGAGAAGAACAAAAAAAAATGTAGTGGACTATAAGCCACTTATTTAGCTACAAATCACAGGAAACAAAAAGAGGTCCGAATTAAAATCACATCATATCCGCCTTAACCACTGCATAAATTAAACAGCTTCAAATTAATTAGGCCATCATTTTCTCTCTCGTTTTCTCCTCATGCGTTTAATGCCCCGGACATTCAAATGTGTATGCAAATGCGCGCTCTCGCGCGCAACCCGTCCGTACGGATCGATCACCTCCTCTTGTTCTTGCTGCCGAGCACGAGGCTGAAGTAGAAGAGCAGCCGGAAGAAGAAGCCCCACGCCGCCGTGACGAGCAGGCACTCCCACTTGCCGAGCTGCGTCACCGCTGCCTCCCGGAGCACGTTGTGCCCTGTCATCACGCAGGTGTTGGGGCCGATCTTGACGCCGAGGGCCGTGCCGATGGACGCCAGCACCCTCGTCTTCACCGCGTCCGGCAGCACAGCCAGCGGCGAGTTGTCGAACATCTGCGTGCCGCGGACGTAGCACTCGCCGCCGCGGCCGAACTCGTTCTGCAGCACCCCCTCGAACGGGTACTTGACGAGCGAGAGGTAGTGGAACCATATCCAGTAGTCCGGTATCCTGTCCCGGTTGATGAAGAAGCCGCTGAAAAGGAGGAAGTAGGCGAGGATGGCGACGACGACGGTGTAGCCGATCATGACGTGCGGTATCACGCCGGAGAGGAACGTGACGAACCCGCTGCCGGCCCAGAAGGAGGCGAGGATGGCGAGGGTGTAGAAAGCGAACCCGGACACGCCTCCGGCGAGGCCGACGGCGAAGAATGTGGTGAAGGCGAAGGCGAGGGAGAGCACGACGAGCGGCGGAAAGGAGACAATGGCGTTGGAGAGCACGTAGGAGGTGCGGCGGTACGCGCCGTAGGCGGTCTCCCGGAGGAAGATATAGCGCTCCTGCAGGAACACCGGGAGCGCGTCGGCGCAGGTGTAGAACATGGTGGACATGGCGAAGGCGAAGAAGCCGAGCCGCTCCTGCGCGCCCTTGGGCGACTGGTCGAGCTTGTAGAACACGGTGGCGAGGATCGCGCCGGTGATCACCACGGCGCCGAGCCTGATGAGGAACAGCTCCGGCATGCGCCGCGTGTTGATCGCCGACCGCTTCGTCAGCACCTTCATCTCTACCCAGAACGGGTTCGCGTAGGTGTGCATCGACGCCGCCTCGCCGGCCACGTCCGAGCCGGACACCAGCTTCCCGCGCGAGATGCTCGCGCTGATGGCCTCCTTCAGCGACATGGTTGGCGCCCACGGAGCATCGGTTGGGTTGTGCCTCGCCGCGTGCATGAGCTGCCACGTCTTGTTGAAGTTGACGAGTGGTCCGGCTCCCGTCGGCGACGACTCGAACTCGCGGATCAGGTCGAGCGCGAACTCGGCGCGGTTCTCGTCGTCGGGCACCGGGTACCCGAGCTCGGCGAAGTAGGCCGGGATGGCGGAGGGGGGTCCACTGAAGACGGTGCGTCCACCGGAGAGGAGGATGAGGCGGTCGAGAAGCCCGAGGATGCGGTGGCTCGGCTGGTGGATCGAAGTGATGACAATGCTGCCGCTCTCGGCTATGCGGCGGAGCACCTGCACGACCATGAACGCCGAGGTGGAGTCGAGCCCCGACGTGGGCTCGTCGAGGAACAGGAGGATGGGATCATGGATGATGTCGGTGCCGATGGAGACCCTGCGGCGCTCACCTCCCGAGACCCCGCGGTGGCCCTCGTCGCCGATGATGGTGTTCGCCGCCGCGCGGAGGCCGAGCTGGTCTATGAGTGCCTGCACGCGCGCGCGCTTCTTGGCCGCGGGCAGCGCGCGCGGGAGGCGGAACTCGGCGGCGAAGGAGAGCGTCTCGGCGACGGTGAGCATCGGGAACAACAGGTCGTCCTGCATGACGTAGGCGGAGATGGACTTGATGATGTTGCCGGTGAGCGCCTCGCCGTTGAGCGTGACGGAGCCCTTGAGCGCGTCGCGGGAGATGCGGTTGGCGAGAGCGTCGATGAGCGTGGACTTGCCGGAGCCGCTGGCCCCCATCACCGCCAGGATCTCGCCCTCCCTCGCCTCCCCGGTGATGCCGTCCAGCAGCACCCTCGTGCGGGACGCGTGCGCGTCGGGCGCCGCGGCGGTGACGCGGTCGCACCGGTTCTGCAGAGGCAGGCGAAACCCACCGCGACCACCGCCGCCGGGGCGCGCCCGCCGCGCCGCGCGGACGCTGTAGGTGAGGTTGGTGAACGCCAGCCTGAACTGGATGGTCCGCCCGATCGCCCCGCGCGCGTTGTCACCGTCAGGCGGAGCAGCAGCACCGTGCGGCGGTGGCAACGACAGCACGTTGGCCGCGGAGCCGTCCTCATCCGCATCGGCGGCCGAGTCGACGGTGGCCGCGCCGACGAGGCGGAGCATCTCAGCGAGCGGCGGGTTCCTGCCCCTCGCCGGCGCCGGCGGGGGCGTGGCTAGGAAGGGGAGGCGGTCGTGCACTGCGCGCGCCATGGCATGCACACCCACAGCTAACAAACCACTACCCGTCTATCTACTAGGACGACGAGACGACTCGGCGTGGTTCAGACTTCAGATGGCGCAAAGGTAGTAGTGGGAAAGTGGAGTTTAAGTAAGGCCACGCGACGGGAGCCGGTGTGGGTTTTGCGACCGATGGATGCCGCTTCTCTCCAGTCCCAAGTGTGGTTAGGACTTTGCGAGGCTTCGAGGTCAAGTTTTAAAGACTAAGAGCACGACGCGCGCGGGAGACGAGTGTGGTGGTGCGCGGCGGGTGTGATGACTGATGCGTGCGTAGCTGCGTACGGGCGTGGCCGTGACACGGGGCGATGGATATGAAAAACTCGGGGGTAGCAGGACGAGGGCGGTGAACGAGAACGACGAGGTGGAAGAGGCGTGGAGCCGTGGAGGTGAGCACCGTGCGACCATGCGAGGGAAGGCGCGGGTCAGCGAGGGGGGAGGGGGAGGGTGGGTTAGCTGGCTGACACGTCGAGCGGGTGCGTTTTAGGTTTGGGTGGGTGACGAGACGAGAAAACGAGGGGGAATTGGCAAGTTGTGGGTTCTGAGGGGGTTCCGTGGGAGGCAATGTGCACGGTTCGCATTATACAATTCGGTCATTCGGTTCCTCGTATAAGTATTTAGATGCTCTGTTAGTCTGTTTTTCTATAGTATATCCGTTTCGTGCATGGCAGACGTGACAAGTGACGGCATATGCAACAGCAATGTAATGGAAGAGCACAGAGAGGTTGTAAATGGAAGTTGGCAAGTTCAGTTTGATTAAGTTGATCTTTACCGTTAAGACAAGTCATGGTACTACTCCTATCTCTTTGGTTACCTTCTGAAAAAGGCAGAATCTCTGAAAAAGGAGTTTACCATTAACTAAGTTTTAGTTCATATGGGGCCAAAATAAAAGACTGGCAACTCCCGTGCATAGTTCAAAATAAGCAAGACTTCACTTTAGAGAACAAAAGAAACGAACCTTGACCATTAAACTGTGTTGTATTGCGACTTCACTTTAGAGTCCTAAACTTATATTTAAATTTATGACTAATTATTTTTTTAAGTATTAGATAACTTATTCGTCAACAACGAGATATCCGTGATAATTTTAACAATTTTAAAATATAATATCGGTCTAGTCTTTTAGAGATGCTAATAAAGATAGAGCATACGTGTGTACGTTTATATAGGTAAATATATAAAGTTTTATGAACGTTTGCATTTGTAATGTGTTACAGAAAAACCGTATTGTCTTGTTAAAAATAAATTTCCCGTGGTGGTAAAGTTGTGATTGATGTATAACAGTTCACTAATCACTAGTGTTTAAATTCTCGTGCTCGTATTTACATGCATACGGATTTGACCTCATGTAAAGGGCGGCACTCATAATTGCGGTCCATCTACAGTGGCATGTATATGTGATCATCCTATCTCTGGACTTTTATTTGCAAGGATGCAATAATGTTTTCTTTTAAGTGCCTAACTTTATATACTCTTTTCATTTAAAATTACTTATCATTCTAAGTTTGTTTTAATTCAAACATAACTATATTTGACCATTAAATTTTTAAAATATATATAGTTTAACAACATAAAAACTATATATTACGAAAATATTTCTCACAGTGACTCTAAAAATATATATCTTATTTATGTTAAACTATATAAAATTTATTAAAAATGATGATAAAAATTAAAATATTTGATTTGTAATTTGAAATAGAGGGAGTACAAAATATTATGAAAATAAGCCATCCAGTCTTCTCGATTAAGAATTGTGGAGCTTGTAATTGATGTTTTATTCATCTTCTTATTTTCTCTCTTTTTACATTTATTAACAAATAACCACTACTATAGAAATGGTCGTCACCGCCCTCCTGCCTAGCAACAGCCGATCCAATATAAAACAATATTTGGTTGAATTTTTTATTACATGGTAGATGCATACGCACACATATCACTACACACAACACAACACTCACACCCTCACAAATACGCTATCTAACACATGCTTTAAAACTCATATGTCTGATGATGCTTTAAAACTCATATGTCTGATGGTGACAGATCCAATATGAAACAATATTTGATCAAATTTAATATAGTTTGATTGCAGGCTTTTAAATGTTCATTTGTTTTGTTGGGCGAGCGTAGAATTAGAATGCACTAAAATAGTAAAATTCGACCCTTTGCTACTCTGACTACTGTGATTCACCAAGGTAGTTCTGCCGTTCTGGCAAGTCCATAGGCTGCACTTGCTATTTTACTGCTACCACCCATGCCTCTCAACGTCGTATGCCTTTCTCTTTCTTTCTCTCGAGATAGAAACCCGAAAGGTGAAAGCCACCCCTAACCGCAGCGATCGAAGGTGGAGTAGGAGTACGTGGCGAACAAGCGGTAGCATACTATAGCCTCGTCGTTTGACATATTAAAAAAAGCGAAACAACATATTTATAAATAAAAAATAATTTGTAAATAAAATTTATATATATATGTTTTTAATGATCTAAAAACAAAGGCTGAAAAATAAAAAAACTTTAAAATCAAAAATTTTAATTTTAATTTATAAGAATAAACATACACGAAAAGATGAGGCTGCTAGGCTATCAGCAATAATACTACTGTCAGAATGGCAATAGCTAGCCGAAACGACAAAACCTCCGAAAACCCAGACCGAGGAGGAGAAGGCCCATAAATGCGTGCTCACGACTCACTGCCAACGTTGCCTCGCGACGGCAACCGCAGCTCGATCCGCTAGCGATCGCGGCTGCAAATCGGCAAGTGGAGCCGGCGCCGGCCCGGCCAGTCGCACGCAGGGTTTAATTCCGTTACCGCGGGCGCACGGTGGCGGTGCTTCTCATGATCTCATCCGGCCAGCCGCGCGCCGCAGATCGGGCATCGCGCTGCGCCTTTAATTGCGCCGCCTCCCTCCCGCTCGGTGCCTCGGTCGCGCCGAGGCCTCAGTCGCAAGCGCCGCGCGCGCGGCTTAACTCGTACCGACAAAACTTTGCGGGCCAGGTGAAACGCCGCGCCGCACCCGCGCTCCCAAGCCGAGCCCGTTGCCTGTGCCGTGCCGGGGGAGGAAAGGGGGATGCCGGGGGGCGGTCGGTACGACGGGGCGTGCGCTCGTCGGCGGAATCCGTCGCCCACACCCGGCTACATCATTGCCGGCTCGTTTGCTGCCCATGTAACGGCATTCGCGAGCGGCGCGGGCTACATGTTTTACACTGGGCTACATGCTTTACACTTACATTGCTTGTTCAGTTGTTCGTTGCCTTGAATTGCTACTACTGCTCCATGCCACGATATTAACGGTGAGGTAGGGTAATAGGGTTTGTGCGTTGACGGCCATTCCTTCGACGTAGGTCGATCAAATGCGAGCCTTGCCAGAATGATGAGATTTTCTTATGGGTGCAAAGGGATGTGATTCGGATCGATTGGCACTCCGCCGTCGCGATCGTTGTCTCGAGAGGCTTGTGCACTGCCGCTGCGGTCACAGAAATAATAATTCTGGGTAACCGAGAGACAGTCTCAGCTGGTGATGCTACAGTTAAGATATGTAGCAGCAGCTGAGATGGACTAGCCCGTCTGAAAATAAATGCCGTTGTTACAGACACTTCTGAGTTCTGATCAATGGCTGGATAGAAACGCCTTCCATGTGATGTTAATAAGGGTTCTTGTTACGATTGTTTACAGGCAGCTGTATTACCATTTCGCGAGGTCAATGAATAGCATACATACATATCGCGACTCAAAAAGACTCACGCTAGCTTGTAGTCCTGCTGAGTGAAGAGTTCCATCTCAGAAATAAAAATTAAGACACTACATATTTTATAAAGGTCTTAAATATGAGTAAACTTGATTGCGCAAAAAATATATTCCTGACCAACTATAAAATAATGTTTTCCTAAAGCACTGAAATATGAATATAGTGATATAACTTTTAGACGTTAAATATATTTGTTAATTGACTGATTATTGATCAAAATATATAAAGCTTTGACCACTGAAATCAAAATACACCTTATAAAAATCAAGTACCGGAAATTATGTATACATTCTACTCCCTTATAAAAATCAAGTACCGGAAATTATGTATACATTCTACTCCCTCCGTCCAAAAAGGCCAGTTCATTACTCAGGACGATGCTGCTATAATGTACAGTTTCTAACACGGCTAATCCGTAAGGCTGAGTTCGACTACATGAAGTTCCCAACTATCTCTTTCGTATTCTGCGCGCATGCTTTTCAAACTGCTAAACGGTGTGTTTTTTTAAAAAAAATTTCTATACAAAAGTTACTTTAAAAAATCATATTAATCCATTTTTCAAAAAAAAATAGTTAATACTTAATTAATCACGTGCTAATTAACCACTTCGTTTTGCGTGTTTGAAGGAAAAGTTCCCAAGTCTCCCTACCGAACATAGCCTAAGTCTAGTTGCGACATGTTTTTTTTAAAAAAATTTCTATACAAAAGTTGCTTTAAAAAATCATATTAATCCATTTTTCAAAAAAAAATAGTTAATACTTAATTAATCACGTGCTAATTAACCATTTCGTTTTGCGTGTTTGAAGAAAAAGTTCCCAAGTCTCCCTACCGAACATAGCCTAAGTCTAGTTGCGACATTATTCAGGTTTATTTTTTCATCTTACCTAACAAAAAGAGAATAGAACTGCAGTAGACCAACACGACTACTTCCAAATTTGTATTAACTATTTGCAGTTGATCAATGAAATGAGTAACATCAGGGTCACCGACGTAAACAAAAATTGTACAATACACTGAAGGTACGACTACATCTCAACATGTACACTTGTCGTCTGGCTGGCACGGTACAAAAGTAATGCCCGCCAATGTATATACTTTGAGGTATTTTTTTTTTGGGTTAATGCTGCCTCCAGAATTTTGTTTGTCAAAATGGAACTGCTGCAGGGCTGTAGAGATAGCAACATGCCAACGATCCCACTGCATCTGAGATACAGAGGCCCAGAGCACATTTTGAGTCTAATAGAAAGCGACCTGCTCATGGGCATTCTGTCCTCGTCGACAAGGGACCGTGCTTCCCCTTCAGCTGATCCATTTCACGGTCCTACCCTGCATTTAACAGAACATTCCTCTACAAGCATTGCTACATGCAATCGAGAAATACCTTCGAAGTTCAGTGCCACATGATGATAAAAATGCTCAGCAAGGCATCACCTATGATGTTCGTGCCAAAAAATCATCCACGGCAAGAGATGCATCACCATGTGAAACAGCATTATCAGGTTCCGGCATGTATAGAGAAGTAGAAGAAACCTGTCAAACAATAGAGGTAGTGCAGTGTTTCAAAAGCCAATACAACACAAACACATTGCAAAAACCTGCTGTGTGGTTTACCTTTGTGTCTATCTGCAACTCTCCGTTATTGTTATCTACTGAAAGAACAGCACCGTGCGCTTTTAACCATTCTTCACATTCTTCCAATCCATCAGCTCTTTTAGCTTCACAAACTTCATCAATTGCTATGAATCCCAGAACTTGTGCAGCATATTTTACAGGTAAAGTTGGGCGATATGATTTAGATATGCATTTTATAGCCTCAAAGCGCATCCGTTCAACATAGAGATCTACAGCACCAATCATGCAAGTTGCAAAGCAAAAACACCATCTCAATTAAATTAGATGAACACTTCAAATTGCAGAGAGAGGGAGATCATATTTACCCATAAGACAAGAATTCAGGTCAGGTGCTGTCTTGTATAATTTGAAAAACAGGACATAGTTTCCAGATGAAACAGCAGAATGAACTGCAAGTGCATGTTTGACAGTTCTGTCTTGCTTGGCGTCCTTTGGCAAGCTATTAGAAATGGATGTATATCAAATAAGGTTCATGTAACAATGAAATAACCAACTCATATGTGCTCATATTATGCAACCCTCATGGACTTATTGTGAAATACCTTGCCATTGAAGAAAGCAAGTCTCTTTTGTTATTAGAGTGTAACATGACACACAACAAGTTGTAAGCAGAGAATTCGAAATGACAGCCCTTGATTCCTTCTGCATATAATCTCTTCAGTTGCGATTGGCACTGCAAAGAGTTGCAACAGAAACAATTAAAAAATTAGGCTGTAGATTTCTTTCTTCTGTGGGGCAACTAGACAAACAAAACTAATAATTCAGGAATAGAGCATCCAGTTTTAGAAAAGACAATTGCGAAGTACCAACACTTTAACATGGCTAATTTACTGCATTTCTACGGCAGTTGCAATTGGTAGTAGTACAGACCATGGCTTCTGTAAAATTAAAAAAAAGGGGTGGGGTGGGGGCCGGGGTTGTTTCAAGACTTTCATCTACAAACTAATGACATGGGGGGAAATCCAAAACAAAATGATTGCAAGGCTACACCAAAATATTGTGTTTATCAGTAACTTGGCTCAAACCGCTGAGAGTGGGTAATTTCCAACAAGGTTGTTAGTAGACATGCATAATGAAACTACGATAGCACATGACACTTGTTTATTATTCTTATGTCAGGAATAAGGACAGACATTCAGAACAAGATAAGCAAACCTGATTGAATTCAGGTAAATCTCCAGCTTGAAGTGCTAAGCGTGCATGTCTTTCATAAACCTGAAAAAAAAAGAGAATAAAACAAGTAATATGGAAGCTATGGAAAAAAGCAGGCAGAATCAAACAATTGAGGGAAGTTGGAACAGCGTTGACACGAAAAATCAAAGATAGATTATAGACTAAAAAGGATGGCATGTCAAATAATATTAACTAAATAATTTCCTCATGAATCAAAACATTAAAACAATGTGATAGACAAACAAAATAATTGAGGCACGCCAAACTGTTAGAAACTACTCTGTCCTGTAATATCTGTCCTAGCCCACAATGCAAATAGGTCAATGAAGCAGCAGTTTTAAGAAGAAAATTGATAAGAAATGATCATGTGTGTCCATATTGAATAGCACATAGCAACTATATATTCACATGATCACATTACTAATTTGGGAAAAGGAGTGCAAATAGTATAGCTGCACTCGTGATTTTTCTTGGATACATTGTGAAATGATATTTCCCATGAAAATGGACTAATATAGTGAAACAGGAGTATAATGCAGTATATAACACACAAGTGGGCTAAGAAAACGCTACCTTGACAGTCAGCTCATTCTGAATCCTCTGAACAGTAAGATCTTGCCGAATTGACTTCAGTTGGTCACATTTATACAGATAATTCTTATGAGATGTTTCAACCATATGAAGAGCTTTCTCTAAAACATCTTCTGGCCTTACCTGAAAAAGGTATGATGAAACAAAACTAAAGTAAGGAGTAGCAGCAGGAAGAAAACAACATCTAGAGGCAATTTGCTATCAACAATATGTTTTTCCAATCTAGACTGCAGTTTACAAGGTTATTAGCAAAGCATTCTCACTGTGGCAGGATCAGGTGCTGATGTAAGACGAAGGTATCTTTTCTCAATTTCCTGACATGTTCCTTTGACAGTCAGTGCATCCCAATCCAAATCCTCCACAGCGAAGTTAACACCATCTCCATTACTTCTGTTAAGAAGCATTGACATAGATCTCCTAGCATATGTATGGGATGTTCCATCCTTATCTGGTGCAGAGCTCCTAGATTTTGAGGATGCAGCACCCTGACTACGTTCAAAACGCTTGGATCTATGCTCCCGGCGTTTCTTCTCCTCTGGTGAATTTGCTATTGTGATTGCATTGGCATAATATTTTGTCAGATCCTGCTCCTTATCACTGTCACTTGAAACATTTCCATTTTCATTTAGACTTGAGTTACCACCAATCCGCTTCTTTTTACTAGGTCTCTGATTATATTGACTTAAAGGAGCCTGACGGGATTGGAGAAACTTCCCAAGATCCCAACTTCTACCCTGCAAAGTATTTAGCTAAGTATTTATCATAAATGATAGGCATGCATGTTATATGAACCCATACTGAGATCTTACCACTCTTTTAGTTGTTTCTGCACTATTGTAGGTATTGGTCTTTGCCGATTCTTTGGAAATCAATTCCACCTTATTAGCAACTTTTTCTTCTACAACAGGCTCCCACCTACTTTTTGCACGTCTACTAGGGCTCCTCCTAGAAGTTGAGAAGGAGAAGGTGCTCAAATCCTTTGCAGAGCTGCCAAAGAAAAAAAAAGATCGAGAAATTTAGCTCTATATCATTAAGATAATCATGAACTTGCAAATACGATAAAATGTGGAAAGTACCATCATATGTGAAATACCTCCTAAATGGACATGAATAGCATGGATTTTGATGACTGGCATTTATAACCCAAGCACCTTTGCACGGCATTTTGCAATTTCACAATGCCTCAGTGCTACAATGGCAATGGTATTTTTCCTAAATCTCAAGTTTATCTGATTATCTCAATGACTAAGATTAGTTGTTTGGTTATGGTATTGTTTTGGTGAGCTCTGTAAGCTTAAAACCACCATAAGGCATGAGCCTATATCCTCTATAAGACTCTAACGGGTAGATTTTGAGGTTTGTTAGGGAGGCTTAAACCCCTATAGTACTGGCCAGCTGAAGTCCGTCCCCACCGGCTTATTCCAGAAAACATCTTCAGGAAGAAGCTAGGCCCTCCAACACAATGTACACTGGTGCTCCGAGGCATCCACTGAACTGACATGTAAACGTGCCTACAATCATGCATTCTTAGTAGACTCTACAATGTTTTTTTCCTCGTTTCCTCAGAGCATCTCAATCATGCAGTTAACATGCCTAAGCAGGTAAATAACCCACTTACCCTTATCATGTGTTGAACAACAAAGCAAAGAACAGTTGTTATTCCAATAATTTCTTGATCTTAATAGTTCAATGTGTGTGTCTGTGTTGTGGGGGGGGGGGGGGGGGGAGGGGGGGGAGGAATTATGATTTGGTGATCCTGCCCGTGATGCTGCTTAAGTGGCAAATATTGCATCTAGCACAGTGCTGTTGTTCTCAGTTTTTACAGAACTTATATGTTCAAGCATTAAGAAAAAAATGTGAGATTTTGTTCATAGTGAACAAAGCAAAGCATCTTTACATAGTTATAAATCAATGGCAACAAAATTAGCTTTCCAATATCCAAATAATTCAAATCAAGCTGGAGGAAATATTCCTACAGAACATAACCAACCAAAAAGGTGCTATACAAGAATACAAGAATATGATTTGATGGTTACTGAGGCACCATACCACATGAAAAGCTACATTATCACTAGTGGAAGGAGGAAATGGAGGGAAGAGCAGCACACCTTGTCAAATTTGTGCTTGTAATGTTTTCTGGCAAAGGAACCAACGGCTCAATGTCCCAGTTCTTAGTATCAAGGATACCATCAGCAGTTGCCTTGGTGATTATCTGAATCATCGGAAGGAAAAAACTTGGGACTTAGGAGACTCTTTATGAAGTTTGTAAGAACAACATATATTTCATAGCAAGCTCCACTGGGCAAATAGTGAAAATCAACATAAGAGCTTAAATATGAAGTCACTTTTTGTGGAAAAATTAATGCATGCCTAAGTATAGAATGTTCCTATGGGTACTTCTCCATGGTAAAACAAACGCAACGCGCATGCTTAAAACGAAGAATTTCAAAGTAGAGAGTGAAGCATGTATTCTTTGGAAAGCAATTATATTGAAGATTATGATCAGCTGTGTGTCTCCTGTGAATTCAGTCTAGCTTGCTGGGAGTTGATAGAGATCCATAGGACCTCTCAACTTTTATGATTAAACTCCACAAAGCGTGCATATACATCTTGTAAAGAAGTGTATAAAGAAATTTTCCCTTAAGGTTGCTGGCATATATGGCTATAAAGAAAAGATACATCTTTGACAAGATTCCTCCAAACAAGCATAGGAGGAAGAGAATGCTTACAGCAGAAATGAACCTTCTCAGGTAAAAGCTAACAAGAAGTTTCTGCCAAATCTCCAAAAGGCTTCAGGAATTCACCTAGGTGTACTCTGTTTTCTATTTGCTTGTCTGGCCTCTGTGCCATTGTCTCTTTGTGGGTCTGTCTATTTACCTTGTATCTATCTACCTATCTATCTATTTATTTATTGCTGCCGTTGATGTCACTGCGTTACCTTCAGTACAGAACCCTACTTTTTGCCTAAGAAAAATCATTTTGTTATTTCCTTAAAGAAAGTAAATTCCATAGTTACACTTCCAGAAAGAAAACTTAATTTACCATTGTCAAAAACATGCTCACGGCTCACCAACAAGGGGGGGGGGGGGGGNCCTTTTCTCATAGTTCAATACTAACTATTTTACCCATTCCCATAGTTACTAAAGGTCTCATGAACTGAAGGTTGCGTCTATAACAGATTAAAAAGAATTAAACATAACAGATTACTGAACCTCTTTCAAGATGTTCTGCACGGCAGACCTCTGGGCATCATCCTTGCAACGGGAAACATTCCGCCCAACATAAGTACGAAGTGAAACAGGGATTGATCCCTAAACAGGTCCGAAAATTGTGTAAACAAAACAGGTAGATATAAAGCTGTGCATGTTATATTTAGCATGACCACATGAGAAATCAACAGGCATTAAGTACATTAGAGAATTGACAAATTTTGAATCTGGGCACTGCGACTTATTTGAGAGCCAGGAATGTACAAATATAATTTTAAAAATGGAAATGTTAAGGAGTAAGCATGTTTAAATTTCCACAAAGTTGGTTCCTTGTGTCTGAAGGATAATAATAGTATCATTGATAATCACCAAAACAAAAACAAGTAAATAGAATCATTACTCACCTGCGTTACAGCTTCGTGACCATCTTGAGCTGCTTTCACATCATTCTTTTGCAGTGCGACACTAACATATGCAGGCTTTTGTGATGAATCAGCTTCTAAATTTCTCTTCTCTGCTTTGGGCATTGCCATAGGAAGAGTTGGAGTTATTCGAGGATTTGTTGGAATCTGGATTTTGTTTACCCTGCGAGCATCTGATGTCGCAGAACCCTGAAAAGTTGGTTGAGAACTTTCAGAAACATGATTGACTTGAGAAACATTTGAAGTTGGACCTTGCCAACGTGAAGCCTTCTGTTGATCTGCTTGGTTACTTAGTGGTAACTGACTATAGTATGTAGTGTCCGGTTGATATGTTGGTGCCTGGTTAGCATACTGGCTCTGGAATCCTGGGACAGCTGTTGCCTGGTTAACATACTGGTTTTGGAATCCTGGGGTGCCTGGAGCATGGTTGACATACTGGTTTTGATACCCTGGGGGACCTGCTGCCTGGTTGACATGCTGATTTTGAAACACTGGGGTTCCCGGTGGCTGTCAATTGCAAACTGTTAAATTTGGCAACACAAAACTACTTGCAGAAAAAACCTGAGTAAAACAGTATAGAACGAATAGGACACAGGAAGTGCTCAGTCACAGGTTCCCTTGTCACAAGAAACAGGAAAGTACTAATGAAGTAATAATACCTGCGGGGGAGGGACAGCAGGTGCACCAGCATCACTTCTCCATGGTGTAGTGCCTGGTGGAGGTGGTTGGGTGCTCGGATAAACATAACCAGAACTGACGCTGGCAGTGTTTGCATCAGAAACACCGCCGACAGCAACTGCAGGACCACCAGAACTTGGTGCAGACTGATCGTAATAATAAGGCCATTGATTATACTGCTGATGATAATGATAAGAATTGTTGGGTAGTGAACTAGTACTCTGGGCTGCACTAGTATCTGATGGAGTATAGCTCTGATATGATTGTGCATGATTATCTCCAGAACTTCCGCCAGTCCAGGAATTGCTTTGATAATAATTGTTGCTGGTAGCATATCCTGGTGCAGTCTGATGAGCACCAGCATTATAATATGTGTTACTTGTAGGACCGACATAAGATCCTGAATTCTGAAATGAAGTAAGAGGCTGATAAGCAGCACCTGAACTTTGATCTACTCCTTGTTGAACAGAAGATTCATTTGTAGTTTGTGGATAGTTATAGTAATAGTTTGGATACTGTGCAGCATTATAACCAGGTTGAACAGAATTCGAGTAAGGTGCATAAGAATTGGTTGCATTGGTAGTGCCCATAGCTGATTGGACCGCATGAGTTGCACCACTTGTCACATTTTCAGTAGATCCTGAAACTGACACATCCCTTTGTGGGTCATAGTAAACGGTGTTTTGGTTAGAGTTATCCATTGAATAGTTCCAGGGAGCACCAGTCGAAGAAGACCACAAATGATGATCAAAAGCTGAAGGTTGATATGGAGATGGACTTGGCTGCTCCATGCCTGTGCCCTATTATTTGTTTAGAACAAACCAATTTTCAGTTTGGAACAATGTATGATGTGCAAAAAAAAACTTATAACACAATATGACGTTTCTCTGGCAAAACAGGGAAAATCATAGAAAGAAATATTAATCCCCGTGTAGCAAAGGTGTGGAAACAGGCAGAAGACATTAGAAGTACACTATTGTGCCACGTGACCCACAGAAAAAAAACAGCATGAGATGCAAAAAGAATGCCAAGGTAATATTCACACAGTAATGACTTGTTTTACAAGACTCACTGTCTTTACACAAAACAACCTTTATGTAGAATTCCCCTTACTTGTTTTGTACAAAACCACCTTTATCTATACAAGACAGAATTCCCCTTTCATGCTTTATCTCACAATATAGTACATAATGACATGTCAGATGTGGCAGAGAAAATCTAAAAGGATGATGTGACAAACAAATGACAGCAGAAACTGTCTAATAAATGCAATATTAGAATATACACAAACTACAGCATCAACTGGATTTAACCTGCAGTTCAAGCAAAGATGCACAACAAACTTAACACAAACCATCATAAGTATAGTTACATTTATGCCCATCTTTATAAATTTATGTCTTACAGAATGAGCAGATGACATCACAGATCCTCACACTTAGGGCATTACTTCACAAAACAGACTCCTAAAAAGCAGGTCCTCACGTGCTAAATGGTTTCACCAGTAGCTCTTTGATCCTAGCTTTCGCAACACCTGCTTACCACTATATCCGAGACATTAGGCATATTGGTTCCAAAAAGGGAAAGAAAACGCCTTGCCCAGCTGGTATGTCGTAAATAGGTGGGCACGCTTTAATTAATAACATTTAAAACTTTATTCGTGGCAGCTCCATATCAGCCATATCCACTGAACATTAAAGAGTACAGAATGCAGCACACAATTTCTGTAGAGTGCATACAAACTACGTTATCAATTTCAGAGTGAAAGAAGCTTTTCAGTTGCATCCAAAACGCTGGCAATGGACAACATTATAAGCGCCTCATGTATTAACCTCCGGGGGACTAAACAGCTAAACCACAGCGAATTGACCAACAACCATGACAGCTTGTCAACTAGGTACGTAGATAGGAAGAGTGCGTAGCCATTACGCTATAAGCAAAGCAACAGTAGTACTCCCTCCATTCTTTTTTGTTTGACGTTGGAACTAATCAGCATCAAACATTTGGGTAAGGAGGTAGTAATAAACAACAACATTGTAATCAATGGCATCAACCTACTTCGACTATTTCAGTCCTTGGTTTTCCTAAACTCGTGAACAAGTAAAATTAGCAAAAAAATACATACCTAAACATCTTCCACTGGCTACAACTAGATATCCAACAGTCGCACTAAACCTAAGTTTCCCAAGGCAACACGCCCAAGCAGAAAACACTGAAGTAATCAACTAGACTATGGATACCACCCACTGCATCTCAACCCAAAGCAGAGGCAAATCACACCGCGCAAGTGCAGGAAATGATCACAGCTCCAAAGGATGCGGCGGCAGAGGCCTCACAACTCACAAGCTAGGGACTGACGCCGAATCAGGAGCAGAGGAAGCATACCAAAGTGGGCTTGGCGTCGGATCCGGCAGCCGCCTCCCCGCCCTGGGCCGCCATGTGCCCTGCGGCTCCAGAGCTCGAGCTGAAACCCTAGCGGCCTCACAAAAGATGAGACCCACCCAAGTCCGCGGCTAGCACGGCCAAGCAGAGCCGGATCGAGCGGGAGGGAGCACGCGCGCAATCCCGGAAAAGCTGGAGAAATCGGAGGCGCAGGTTGACACGGCGAAGATTTCGTTGGAGAAGAGGGGGACTATGGCGAGCCGGATGGGTGAGTGCGGCGGTTTGAGTTTTTTCTTTTTCTTTTTTCCACCTCCGTCGGGCCGGGGACGAGAGAGGAGGGGTCGACGAGTGCGGCGGAGGGGGGACGAATAGAGAAGAGATATGTGCGTGTGTGGGCTTGACCTTTTGTGGCTTGGTTTGTAAACGGGCCTAACTAGCCAAAAAAAGGGTTATGAAGGCCCAACATTGGGGGATGCAAATGCAAAACTCGCATGATTATTTTTCTTTACTTCATTTACTTTCCATTTACTAGTACGCAGGAGTGTCATGGTGATAATTGTTGAATGCTCATGCAGTTTATTTACTTTCCATTTACCACCTCCATTCTTTTTTATTTGTCTTTCTTAACCATTGAGAATCTCCTATGCACATATTTCATCGCTACTTTTTTCTAACTGGAGTATATTTTTATGAAAACTAGTGAAAGTGTAACTTAATATGGAGTGATTTTTATGACAAATCTTGTTTAGCAGTATTATTTTCTCATGTTTAATTATGAAGTGAGTGTAATTCAACTGGTTAGGTTTTAGGTTTTTTATGATGGAATCAATCCATCTAAATTCAAATCCTAGATTTGACATGGATACTCGCATTTACAGCTAATTATTTAGACGATATACCCATCGACAGTGTTTTTAGTGATAAACGACATATCCATCGATAACTTTTAGTGATAAGCGATATACCCATCGACAGCGAAACATCCATTATGACTTCGTCAACTTCAAGATATGTCGACCCAGTCTTCCAAAGATGATCATACGAGTAGGATAAATGTGCACGCATTATAAACGTATGTGTTTGTACTGTGTTTTTCAAAAAAAAATCTCATGTCCAATCTTAATATTTTTGCATTAATAAATTTTGAGGTTTTTGCACGCATTCTAGTTGAATACTCCTAATGATATAGCCACAAATGTAGAAACATATACTTGACTGTTTTTCTTATTTTGTTGGTATTCATGCAATAACAGACGACGGTTTCAATCCCAGAAACGCGTGCGATGAAACAACAGCTCGATACTGCTGGAGTACACTGTACATAGCTAGCATTGCGTATTCGAAGTCCCCACAAAATTTGCAGTCCCAAGTCCCAACCAAATCGGCAAATTCCTCAGTTCACAAGTCATGCCAATCATTGAATGAAAGGAAGCACATGAGAAAGGGAGCAGAGAGCACCACTACCATATGAAAAGGGTGGAGTCGTGGAGATGGAGAACTAAGTGCAAAGCTAAGACAGATATCAACCATAAGAAAACAATCTGAACTTGAGGTTGACATACCACCTAAAATGCTGTCAGACTTACGGATTTGTCCCCCAAAAAATCAGCACTAAACAGTTGCAGCGAAGAGAATTAGCTAATGTGAAATTTGCAGTTCAAGATAATACTAGCAGTTTGATAGCTCATATGAACAACAATAACCAGAAGCATGATGCAATGATGTTTGCAGCGAATGACTCAATTTTGTTAATAGCCAAAACACCATACGGATTTACACAGCACAAGTTCAGAACACGAAAGCAAACTTGCCACGGGCACAAGAACGATCCCAACGCAAACTACTGCTACTACTAACTGAGACCCAGACCAATTGGAGATATCCTGCCGGATTTCTTGACCGCGAGCCAAGACTTGTCCCACGGCCAGGCGGAGGCAGCGGCGGTAGAGGGTGCCTCAGCCGCCGAAGCCGTAGAGGGTGCGGCCCTGGCGCTTGAGCGCGTAGACGACGTCCATGGCGGTGACGGTCTTGCGGCGGGCGTGCTCCGTGTAGGTGACGGCGTCGCGGATGACGTTCTCGAGGAAGATCTTGAGCACGCCGCGGGTCTCCTCGTAGATCAGCCCGGAGATGCGCTTCACGCCGCCCCTCCTCGCCAGCCTCCGGATCGCCGGCTTGGTGATGCCCTGGATGTTGTCGCGCAGCACCTTGCGATGCCTCTTCGCGCCGCCCTTGCCGAGCCCCTTGCCGCCCTTGCCGCGCCCCGACATGGCCGCCGCGCTCGCTCGGGAAGGGAAGGGAGATGGGGGGATTGGGGATTTTGGGGGAGTATTTGGTGGTGGTGAGCAGTGAGTGCGGTGAACGAAAGGACCAAAGGATATTTAAAGGGCAGCCGGGGCGATGTGGAGTGGGTTTGCGCCGTTGGATGAGGGGAAAAATGGAGGGGTGGGATCGGGGTGTGAGGGAGTTGCCGCGGATCGGTGACGTGGACCGTGGCGCGGATCGGTGAGATGGCGCACGCGATCTGAAATTTCGTATTTTCGGCGCCCAAATCGAATGGTTTTGGGAAAAGGTTAGCGGGGATGGTGCCGTGGTTGCTCTCTGACTGGTGGGGACTTTGAATTATATCGTGATAGTTTTAGCGGGATTGTGTGTTTGTCTACCATGTGAGTACAAGCAAGAACGCAGAAAAATTTTCAAATTTAAGAACCTGAACATTTTATATTTTTACTTCAATGATTGTATTACTGCTTTTATGCTTTTTCCTATGCTTATGGTCTTAACTCAATGAATTTAGCCATGAGTCCCATCACAGTACCAATGATACATTACAGTTCAGAAAAAAAACACTAAAATATAAATTTGGGCAGAGCTGAATATTAGAATTTTGGTAGTGTCCGTTATGGAGATTTTAGGCTGTGTTCATTTACTGCTCTTCCCAACTCACCTCCCTCGTTTTTCGCGCGCACGATTTTCAAACTGTTAAACGGTGTGTGTTTTTGCAAAAAAAATTTAAACGAAAGTTGCTTTAAAAAATCATATTGATCCATTTTAAAAAAAAATTTAGCAAATACTTAATTAATCATGTGATAATGAGTCGCTTCGTTTTGCGTGCGGAAGAGATTAACTCCTAACCCCAACTTTCAAACTCAGCCTTAGAGTCGTTTCTTTAGCACTCACAAAGTCAAAAGCTGATAGCCTCGTCTTGAACAAATGAATTTAACGCATTTTTGCAGTAACTGAGATGATTTATGTAAAAGGACTGTAGAATCCTGACATCCAAATGAGTTCAGAAACAACTTACTATTGAAATGGATGCAAACGGTCAGAAAATAGCCTTAACTATTTTCTGCAACCGTATTGTTTTCTCAAAAACAGAATAAAATGATATGGCCATAAATGAAAATAACATCGAGAATATTGAAAAATCAAAAATGAAACTGTTCGGATTGAAACATGCTAAACACCATATAAATTTATAAAGTAAATTGTATATAGGGGTATCGTATTGTTACCATAGTTTTATTTTGGACCACTGTTTGAACAAAATTTTCACTTTAGGTCAGATAAACTTATCATTTGTTTTACTATGGACCATCCATTCATGTTCTCTCTCCACAGTCCGCACAACCTTTCTATGTTCTCATCGATGGCAGCAAGGTGGTCTTCTCTGTTCTTGTCGATAGCAGCAAGTAAAGCATGGCCACATTTCTCTCCTCCACGGCCAATTATTTTATCCGTCGCATAAAAAAATAACTTTTAACTATGTATCTGGACATAGAAAGTAGACGGAGAAAGTAGATGGTTGCATTGGCAGTCCTAGCACATGCAATCACCTTCTCGTTTGCAGCATCACCTCACATCCCTCACTCCATGCAAACATAGCTACCATCACTATTGGGCATGATGAGATCGAGCTTGAGCATAGGCATGTTGGCTAGAGTGGAGGTTGAGCTTTAAGTTGAGAACGGGTCACCGACGGTGAGATCGAAGCTACGGCTTGAGTGAGAGGCTAGCATCAGCAGAGCTTGAGATTGAGCCAGGGTCAACGTGAGCAGAGCTTGTTTGTAGTGCAGTGTTGTAGTGTCGGGTCGACGTCGACGCCATTGGTGTTCGAGCTCAAGCTTGAGCAGGGCGAATTGGCCCACAGCAGGAGGCGAAAGGTTGGAGGTGAGGGGGTCAATGACGGAGATCCAGCCAATGTGCACCACATTGCCTTTGAATGCTTCTATATTTCATCCAATTTCCCAATCGATGTAGATTCAGAACCACGTGATTGAACACCCCTTTCTCTTCTTTCATCACTGCATTGCCTGTTCTTGACCGGGAATAGGAGAGGGAGATGAATGATTCCAAATGTGGATGACATGTGGGCCTCCAGTCTAAACTGAAGTTTTTAGTAGCAATGACCAGCCCAAAGTGAAAATGTTAGCTAAGAGCCTCAGACTGGTCCATTCTGAAACTTAGGCAAGAAAACATGAGCCAACATGTAATTCACTCAAAATTATAAATACATTTTGGGACGACCATATGGGGGCACTATGATGCGTAGACACCAAGGTTTGAAATACATGAATTTACTCAAAATTTTAAAAAATTTCAACTTATGAGTATATACCCAATTGTAATAATTTCATTTGTACCTATACCTACCAACAAAACAACTCAATTCTAACTTTATTTCACAATATATTATCACATACCTAACTAATTAATATATGTTTGGATGGTACATATCCAAAATCAAAATCTAACCAAAAAAAATTCAAATTCAGTTCGAACTTGAACTCATAACTAAACAAGTTAATATTCGTACCTAAAAATTTATAAATTTATTAATACTTATTTAAATTAGTTATATACTTAATTGAAACCTTAGAGCATCGACATCATGGTGCACCAATTATTTTTTAAATATTTTTGTGTAGATTTAGTTGGTGCATTGGCCATGTGGCCGGAAGTTCGAAAAAGGAATAAGTTCACCTGACGTCCCTCAACTTTACGTCAAATTTGTCTGATGTCCCTAATTCCCAATACCAGAAATCTCCACCCCTAAACTATACAAAACCGTGCAGAAAAGGTTCCGAGGCAGTATACATATCTGGTTTCGCTGATGTGGCCTCCTAGTCAGAAAAAAATTCATGGGACCCACATGTAAGTGAGAAGAAAAAAAATGTTGGACCCACCTCTCTTCTTTCTTCTCTTTTCTCTTTTATTTTGTTTCTTCTCTTCTCTACTCTTCTCAGGAGGCAGCCGGCGAGCCCGGCCGAGCTCCGCCGCCACCGCCTTGAGCGCCTCGTGATAAAAGGAGGGAACGGAGCCACCGGTGGCAGACAGGGAAGAGGCGGCCGACGAGCTCGGCTGAGTGGGCCGAGGCAGTGGGCGAGAGCAGTAGTGGGTGGCGGGAGAGGGGGGCGGAGAGACGGCCGGCCGCGTCGGCGGGAGAGAGGGAAGAGGAGGCCGGTCACGCCGACGGGAGAGGGGGAAGAGGAGGCTGCGTCGACGGGAGAGGGGGAAGAGGAGGCTGCGTCGGCGGGAGAGGGGAAAGAGGAGGCCGGCCGTGCCGGCGGGAGAGAGGGAAGAGGAGGCCGCGTCGGCGGGAGAGGAGGGAAAGGAGGTCGGTGAGCTTGGCAGCTGGTTGCCATCGGAGTCATAGGCGATGTCGACACCACTCCTCCTCCCAGTCCCACCCCTTCCCGTCGTACCTCGACGCCGTCACCGAGCACCGCGAGAGGAGGAGCAGCAACATCAGCAATGGCGCCACCACCGCCGTCGTTGTCGCCACGCGACCACGGCCCCGTCTTCACCGCCTCGACGGCGGGCAGCGGGCGACGGGCGGAGCAGGCCAGCGAAGCGGAGTGAGCGGCGCCTCGCCCACCGCCGTTCTTCGCCTCCCCGGGACTGCCTCTTCGCCGTCGGGAGCAAGGGCGCAAGGGCAGGGGAAGGGGGAGCGCCTCGGTGGCGGCGAAAGAGTCGCGGAGAGAAATCTCTCGTGGCTGGGCCACTTACATTGTGGGCCCCACAATTTTTTTATTCCCTCCATGCTGGCTAGGATGCCACGTCAGCGAAACTACCCATAT
Organism: Oryza officinalis; assembly: GCA_008326285.1. Classification (NCBI taxonomy): domain Eukaryota; kingdom Viridiplantae; phylum Streptophyta; class Magnoliopsida; order Poales; family Poaceae; genus Oryza; species Oryza officinalis. Next base: position 58,015,844 of record BDMV01000001.1, on the reverse strand, counting down.
ATAATGCCATGGGACTTATTTTACAGGTTTTGAATATTTGAGGGATAGATATTTTTGGTATTAGGAATTAGAGATCTCAGACAGACTCGCGTAAAGTTGAGAGACGTCAGGTGAAGTTATTCCTTTGAAAAATGTTAATGTCGGACTATCGCTTGGGATTGTGCGTGTTCTTGGAAAGCTCGTTAGCCACTTTAGCCTTTGTCAACGACCCAAATACGGAGTACTAGTTCCGAACCGAAACCAAGACTTCGCGGATGGGCCGAACTCTCGAGCCCACCAGTTTACGAGAGAAAAAAAGAAGTGCCGTGACTGCAGTCCACCGTGGTCCGTGGCCTCCTCCGGTCCTCCCCGGCGCCCCGCCCCTCGCGGCCGGCCGCAGNCGCCGCAGCGCGACCGCTCGCGGACGGATCCCCTCCCTTCCCCTAATCTTGCCATGCCTTTCCCCACCACCACCGCCCCCCGGGGCCTTCCCGGCCCCGCCCTCACCCTCACCCTCACCCTCATCCTCCACCGACCCGCCGTAGCCAGCGCTACGCCGCCAGTAGCGGTAGCATTAGCCGTAGAGGAAGGCTAGGACGCATAGGAAGAACAGGAGGAGGAGGAGAGGTGGGGGGTAGGAGGACGGAGGAGGAGGCAGGCTGCCCGCGATGCTGCGGCGCGCGGCGAGCAACGCCTACTCGTGGTGGTGGGCGAGCCACATCCGCACCACCCAGTCCAAATGGCTCGACAACAACGTCCAAGGTAGAACCAAATTCCTCTCCCAACAACGCACGGGCACAGCAGAATTCGTAGCTAGTACATTTTTGTTGTCCCAATCTATCATGCATCTCTGGATACGATGGATGAGGTGATAGCGGTGTCCTGTTAGTATTTACTACTAGTTAGTATAATCTTCTTAAACATGAAATGATTCTGAAGGAAATATTGTAGATTTCTAGTAAGAGCGTTTATTTGTGGGTTCTCAACTTCTCATCAATGTTTCAAGAGGTTTGTATGGTTATCTCTGCAGAGATGGAGATAAGGGTGAAGGCCATGATCAAACTCATAGATATAGATGCTGATACATTTGCAAGGAAGGCGGAACTATACTTCAAGAGCAGGCCCGAGCTTATAAACTATGTAGAGGAGACATATAGATCTTACCAGGCGCTTGCTGATAGATATGACCGGGTATCAGGGGAGCTTCACAAGTCCAACCACACCATAGCAACTGCATTTCCAGAGCAAGTCCAACTCTCTCTGCAAGATGACAATGGCGATGGTTTCCCAAAGGGTATCACAGGGATCAATATCAGCAGAGGAACCGGCGCAGCTCCAAAGAGGACGCAAACACATAAAAAGATCAGCTCTCAGATGAGTAAAGACAAGGCACAGGAAGAGATTGAGAGGCTACAGAAGAAAATCCTTGTCTTGCAGACCGAAAAAGAATTCTTCAAGAGCTCATATGAATCATCGTTGAACAAGTATTTGAACATTGAAAGACAGGCGACAGAGATGCAAGAGGAGGTATGGAGCTTGCAGGAGACTTTTAGCACCAGCGCGGTTATTGAAGACAATGAAGCTCGAGCTTTAATGGCTGCACAAGCCCTTATTTCCTGCGAGGATAAATTGGCTACCTTGCACTGTGAGCAAAAGAGATCATATGAAGAGACAACCATGGAGATTCAAAGAGTCATAGATGCAAGGAAGAAGATAACGATTTTCAAGAGCGAGTGTGGGTACCCTGATGATCAGAAGGACCTACCTAATCACCAAGACATAGAGTTCAGCTCTATACCTTCATCTATAGATGATAGTGATCTAATTATGAAAGACTGCAAGCTTGAGCTGCAGGAATTATCCCAAAAGGTCAAACAAAAGTTTGAGTCGTCCTCAGAGGCATCCGTGGTGCATCTAGCCGGACAGGTTGATGAAATTGTGGATAAGGTAATCAGCCTAGAAATTGCAGCTTCTTCACAAAATGCTCAAATCAATAGAATGAAAAATGAGGCAGACAAACTACACAAGTGCTTGGATAGCTTGGAGGACGAGAAGGCCGCTTTGATTGAGGATTCTAGCAAGTTGTCTGAAAGATTGAAGCAAGTTGAGGAGGTTCTGCAGACAATTCAGCGGATTGGAAAGTCTGTGCACAGTGAGAATGGAAATGTTCACCAGCAACTAACTGAAGTAGATGACAGTCTTAATGATTTTGTAAAGAAGTTGGATGCGCATTCCATTGATGAAATAGTAAATTCATCACAAGATGATTCCGGAATTGCATGCATATCAACAGATGAAGGATTATTGGATGCATTAGATGACTCTAGCAAGGCACATAAGGAAGAGGCAGATGAAACTTTAGGGTGGCAACAACTAGATTTGAATGGGCTAGAGGGTAAGGATAAAATTCTCTTAAAAGATTATGCATCCATCCTTCGTAATTACAAAGATACGCAGAAACAACTTTTAGAAATTGAGAAGAGAAATCGAGAATATCATCTCGAGGCAATGTCAGAGATGAAGGAGTTAAAGAGTTCCAGTGCAACAAAAGATGATGAGATTCGCTCTCCCAGACGAATGTTGAGCTCTTTACAAACCAAGCTCAACAATTCTCTACCTCAGCGTTTTGTGGAGTCTGAAGAATCATCTGAAGCAAATGCCTCTCCTAGTCTTGCAAACAAAAATATTGCTGAGACAGAAGAATACATGAAGATACATGAACATGAAGAACCACATGATCCATTGTTGGAGGATAAATTCAGAGCAGAAATTAGCAGAGTACTGGAGGAAAGCCTGGACTTCTGGTTGAGATTCAGTACATCATATCATTATATGCAGAAGTTCCAGAAATCATTTGATAAAGCAAAAACTGAGATGGATAAACTTACAGATGCCAAAGCGCAGGAAGGCTCAGATGCTGTGCCTTCTTGTCAGTCAGCTAGAAAACAAGAGTCAGCTGCGCTTGAAAAGAAGTTCCGTGGCTTGAGCACCGATCTGCAGGTATGGTTGGAAAAGAATGTGCTGCTACAAGGGGAACTAGAGAGTAGATTCTCATTGCTGTGCAGCATACAAGAGGAGATATCAAAGATCACAACATTGGGCCAAACTGATGAAGCTCATTTCACTCCTTTCCAGGCTGCAAAGTTCCAAGGAGAGGTGAGCAGTATGAAGCAAGAGAACAGCAAGGTTACCAAAGAGCTACAAGCTGGGATGGACCATGTCAGGAGCCTCCAAGTGGAGGTTGGGAGGGCTCTTTTGAAGCTGAGAGAGAATATTGAACTGTCTATAGGAAGAAGCAACCGAACACAACATAGCTTCAGATCTCTGTCAGTGAAGGCTGGAGTACCTCTTCGAACTTTCCTATTTGGTAATAAGCCAAAGAAAGCGTCGCTCTTTTCGTGCATGGGCCCTGTGATGCCAAAGCCAGTTGCTGACATGAGGTCAGGGCTTTTTGGATGAGACTGCTTAGATCATTAGCTATGTTTTCTTTTCCTTTTTCTTAATGTTCTACACGAATGATCATACATGTTAAGTTAAATCGTATGTTGAGGCTTTTATAGATTTTGAGAATGTAAAAAAGGATCATGTAATCTCTTAGCATTTTTTTGGAAAGGAAATCTTGTTGTTCCCTGACTTGATTTTGTCTTTTCATTGATGTTGACTTGTGAATTGATTTGTAATATGTATATCCTCATTCCGAGATACTGAAAAAATAATAATGAATAAGCGTATGGCGTTACAATCGTTTGGTGCCTCAATTTGATTTATGGGGGGACTTTGCACTGAACTTCCTGGTGCTGAAGTTCCATTTGACAAACCAAGATTTATCTCATATCATTGATTCACTGTTTGCCTAACCACTAGAAAAGGTAGTGGTTCAACTGTTTTCCTAGTTGAATTATTATCTAGGAAAAGATGTAGACTCCTTAGTGCATTATACTGACTTTCTGATCAAATATTACTATCATTGAAGTCTTTTCAGTTTTCAGGTTCCATTAGTTCATTACCTACCATTTTGGATGAAGTAGCCAAATTGGCACCTTCAGGCTTCAGTACTGTCATATATACAAAATATGTTGGCAGGTAAGAGTATGTTCTATGTGGTGTTAATAAAACTTCAAGTTACTCTTTCAGAACAACACTGAAAGATATTAAGATGCATCTACACAAGATATTTTGTTATTTCTGATCGTGACATTTCATTGTTATGTAATTTCCTTTTCAGGCAGTGCGATCTTGGAGAAGCTTCATGGTATCAACAAGTCTTACTTTCAAATGAAAAACAAGTGAAAATGACTTTCTGCATGCAGTCATGGAGGGCATCTGTAAAGTGGCATTGCTATAGATAAGTATGCGAAGACTTCATCATGTTTGGTTGATGCCCCTCTAAGTCAAACTGCATCTCTTTAGTCTTTTCTGTTGACATCAGTCTGCTCCTTAGCGCATGCCTGAGCTAACAGAGGCTATGGATAAATCTTAAATCCTGGTGGGTGAAGTCATGCACTCCACCACCCTAACAAGATATGGTTTATCGGTAAGTGTCAAGCTTTCTGAACAAATACGTTTGGCAGATGCTTAAACACCATCAGGATTGTCATTATACATGTCTTCTTCTGTTTGTAACATTGGGAGATCAATCTTTAGGCTGTCATTCTTTCTAATAGACCGTTGTCATAATTCTGCAAAAAGTTAACTCTTTTGAATTTTTCAGGAAGAGAAAAATGTCTTGTTAAATCATTGAAAAAACAAAAAATCTATTTATTCATCTAGTTCATGTCATCCGATCAAAATGGCTAACATTTCTCCTTGATATTTTTTTAGATATTGTGAGCTAAAGAAATATGAAATGGACTGACTGGACATGCTAAGATGCCAGATTTGAATCTCATAAAGCTCATCCAAATGTTGTAGGTCTGAATCTACTTCTGATAAAACTTCAAGGTGAAATACATGGCTTTTAATCATTTTATCATATGACTATTGATTGGTTCTTATTGAAATACTCCATAGTTGTTTTATTGTTCTATAATTGCATAGTACTTTAAGTACACGACTGCAACAGTACTACAAAATTGTTGCACGGTGAGCTAGTTTAGAAGTTGTATATATTGTTTCTTTTAAACATAGGTCTGCAAAACCAGAGGCCTGAAATGAGTGTGCAAGATGATGGGCGTCCCAGAAACGCCAAGCCTAACAGGTCAACTTCTGAAGCTGCTTTTAAGTCCTGCCTATGTCTATCCGAGTTGCTCAGTTTAGGAACCTTGTAGTATAGGACAATCACTTTGCATTTTTGGGTTATAATTAACGTTGGTTACAGAACCTTATCAATTATGACTATATTCTTAGATTTTTTACAGGAAAAAAGGAAACAGAATTAAGGCATTATCTGCAACAGACTATGATTGTGTAGCTAAATGTAGTGTGCAACTATGCATGAATAAACTAAGTTGAATGTTCCAGGCCAAAATGATAGAAATTTGTAAACTTAAGGACATATCAACTGACAATTTTTAGATTTAATTGTACAAGTTATTTGTTAAAGCATGAATTTAAGACATAATTTTTAACATGGACACAGTTCAAGTATCAGTATACATTGAAAGATGGAAGCATTCAGTATAGCGTGAGGATAGAGGGATCAACAGCGTTCTAAGATAGGGGCAAACCAATTAAGTTAATTTTTTTAAAAAAATACTAGTCCATGCAAGTACACTAACTGACTGACATCTCCTTTTGACAACTTAAAAAGAAAGAGCACCTGTTCTAGTCACACCGTGCTTGTTGCAATTCCATGCACGCGTTTGTTTCATGAGTAAACCATCTAGCTTATTACCCATCTTCTTAACCACCCTGTTCAGTATTTTTCTTCTGCTTCTAGAGGCGAGTGATGGGATTCCTCCTTTTTTTCCTAGTTATCTGATATAATGCAAATCGTGCAACAATGAACCCTATAAGATCTTTGAAAATGGTATATATACAAGTATCTCTGTATCAAACTGTCTTGGAATATTGGAGGGAAAGCATCTCTAGTTTTCTTTTAAAAAAGCATCTCTAGTTTATCTAATAGCAGCAATATGTACATCTCATTCTCATGGGCTACGTACATGGACGTTGGTACAGCATAAAAGATAAGGAACACTAGGTGGAGCACTGGAGCTCTAGCCGATTCGATGTTAAAGTTTGGCATGTTGAGACAGGGGATCAGAGTCTGCTTCTGGCAAACAGCATATCTTTGTCTAACTACAGTATGCATTCTATACTTTTCATTTCCCTCTTTAGATCTCTCACTCTCAGAGTCACTCTCTCAGAGAGAGAATGGTCCAGTTTCAGTTAGTGTTAATTACTATTCTGTTTTTCTCAGTAAGTGGATTTAATTGGCAATAAATGAAGTGAAGTCAAAGGTCAAAACATGGGGGTTCTAAAACATTGGTGCTGTGTTTGACGGGTGCTGTCAAAGTTTGTCACGAAGTGTATTTCGGTAAGGCCTTCTTTCTGTTTCTGTTTTTCGATTTGCTTAGAAGTTTTCAGTTACCTAATTTCTCTCATTTTATGGTGTGCTTGCTTAAAATTAGAAACACGCATACCCAGTAAATCATCTTATTCATGTTTCCTGCCGTGAAAACAAATTTGTTCTGAACGTACTTGCCGACGTTCCATACACGCAAAAATATCTTTCAGTACGCTGTAGCTCCGTACCCTATTGATCTGATTTTATACAGAAAGGTCCCTGGCATCAACTTCCTTGTGTTTGTTAATCAATGTGTAATTAGTTGGAGCATATTCCCTAGCTGTGACACCTATACTCATTTCTCTAAGTTGTTAACTTCAGCATGACTTTTATGAAAGGGGGCTAATGAGAATATTTCGCGGGCTTTTGTTTTCAAGGCAAAAGCATCTAGTTTCCAATAGCACCTTTCATTTATTCATAAATAAAAGGGGTAAAACAACCTTTTTAAGGACTATTGCCTATGCCATACAATTCAGCAGTACAAATATTCCGGTAGATGCTTTTCAGTCTAGGCCATCTTCTAATGGGCAATAATATGTGAATCTGTTGAGTGTAAATAACTCCTGTAAAGGGGAAAGAGCATAAATAAAATCTTGGCCGTTGGATTTTACAGCAGCGGCTGATATCACCTAACCGTTATAGTATAGCAAGTAAATTTATCAACATCATCAGGAATTTTGACTTTTTACTGGGGAGAAAAGTCAGGTGACTTGTGTATACGCATACGCGTACTTTCAACCTTACTAGCTCCTACTCCCTCCGTACTAAATCATTTGACGTCTTATTTTACGAAAATCAAACTCGATATTTTTTACTAGTAATCATACTAATCATATCTATACTAAGTATTATGTATGATATATTACTAGATTTATATTTTAAAATATTTTTATATGATGTTAATTTTATATTCGTTAAAAACATAATATAAAATAAATTAATGATCAAAATATATTATTAAAAATCATATAAAATAATATAGTTATTATTATTTAGGACGTACTGCCTCGTAGTGGAGATGTGATCAAATTCGGTCTTACAATACATAATTTTGTTTTCTTTTACCAAGACGCAACATCTCACACCATCTAAATTCGATTTGACTTGTGAAATGAGTTCCGATACAACGGTATAGTTCGCGTGGGACCTAATAAGATTTTTGTACTGCATGGACGGGCGGCGGGGTGACCCTACCACCTCTCACAGTGCGGCACCGTGAGTTAGCGCACATAACGCGCCATGCCCTTCCCTTCTTATACCGTGCCCCTCCACTTGAGCTTCCCCCAAGCACAATTCGCCGGAACACCCAAGGCTTTTTTCACGTCCAAATTAAAAGCCATGTTCCGCCCTTCCAACTCTGCCTCGTCGGCGGCCTCCTACGGCAGCGACGTCAGCTTCATGCACCACTCGGCGGCGGCCGCCTTGCCCGCCATCCCGACGCAGATCCCTCGCGTCGCCGGCGGCTACATCGACGGCAATGTTAGTGGCGGGTTCCCTCACTTCGGAGGCGCGACGGCGGCGCTGTCGTCGTCGCCGCCGTCCTACTCCTCGTCGCTCCCTTCGTCCTACTACAACAACATCCAGAGGAGCATCAGCTCGCACTCCCTCCCGCATCACCTCCAGCTCACCGACCACCTCGGCGGCGCATTCTTCTCGTCGTCCTCCTCCTCCCGCCAGCTGCCGCTGCCGCCGCCGCTCTCCTCCTCGCCGTCCTCCTCCTCCGGCGACCTCTTCGAGTTCACCTCGCCGTGCCCCGTCCGCCGCGTCTTCAGCACCGGCGACCTCCAGGTACGTACTAGCTGCACTGCATGCAACGGCGCTCACTTCCGGTCGAGCTGCGTGCGAGCTGACTCCGTGACTTGTCCTGACAAAAACAGGGGATGAACGGATCGTCGCCGCCGCGGCCGCTCCCGTCCGGTGAAAGCTGCGGCCAAGACGGCGGCGGGCCATTCTCGCAGAAGGTCGGTCGGTACAGTGCCGAGGAGAGGAAGGAGAGGATCGAGAGGTACCGCGTGAAGCGGCATCAGAGAAACTTCAACAAAAAGATCACTGTACCATTCCTCTCCTCCACACTCAAAATTGCACTCTCGATCCCTCTCGAGATCGATCGCCATTATTATTCGAGCTGACGCTTGGCCGTCATGGCGCTGTGTGTGCCAGTACGCGTGCAGGAAGACGCTGGCGGATAGCCGGCCGAGGGTGAAGGGCCGGTTCGCGAGGAACGGCGAGGCCGATGCGGAGGGCGACGAGCGGGAGGCGTTCGACGCGAGCTACGACTACTCCGCCGCCGGCTACAGCGACTACCGCAGCGGCAGCAACAGCAGCAGCGTCAACAGCTGCTACAGTTACAACCGCAAGGACGGCGCCGCGACGGCAGCGTCGTCGTTCGTCGTCGGCAGCGACAATGGCGAGTGGTGGTGGCGTGCGCCGGGCGCGACCACCGCCGAGGCGGAGCGGCAGCGGCAGGCCGGCTTCGACGTCGACGAGGAGATATGGGCCACCCTCGGCGACATGCTGTCCGTGAACCTCGCCTCGTAGTACGCAGTCGCCGGCGATCAGGGAGCGAGCTGGAGATCTACTGGCGGAGGCCAGCGTCGTTGGTGGTCGGTGGGGTCCGGTGTTCGAGCACGAGCAAGCACTAGCTAGCTCAGGGTGGCGGGCGCGCGCGGGCGGGCGACCGGTGCGCAGCGCAGTGGTGCGCCAGCGCCAGTGCAGCGCGCGAGAGGAGGAGGTCAGGTCAGGTCAGAGTGGCGTCGTTGACCTTCCCTTGTGTGTATTATTGTAACTTTCGCCAGAAACATCATGAAAGCTGGGAAAAAAAAGAGGGACAAAAAGAAACCTTCTCTCGTGACCGGACACTGAGAGAGAACAACTTGTGCTACTACTACTGCTCCGTGATTTCCCAGTTACTTCCACAAAGCCCTGAACGAGCCTAAGTCTGTGTTTTTTACAAGGGATTGAGAACTAACCTTCACGTATGGAAAATAGAGTGATAGATTATCGTTTAACTAATTAAGTATTAGTTAAAAAAATTAAAAATAAATTTATATGATTTTTAAAATAATTTTTTATAATTTTTTTAAAAAAACATATCGATTAATAGTTTGGAAAATGTGTGTGAAAAAAATGAGACAGTGGAGATTAGAACCTCATAAAAAAACTCAGCCTAGTGCTGCTCGCACCCTGCAGCGCAAGCTAGCGTCCGTGCTCGTCTCGTCTAATAAAAAGTTTATTACCAAACGATCAAGCGTGACGCGATGTGACATGCCATGCAGTTCCATTCGCATTTGGTTCAGGCTTCGGTGGTGGAGGGGGCGGGGGGGGGGGGGGGGGTGGATTATTGGGTTGGTTCCCTTCATGTGGGAGATGGCGAAACGGCGAGGTCAAACGGGTGCGGATCGCTGTCGGCGCGTCGCTGCCACAGGCGAGGCGTCCGTGACGCGCAACCATCTGCTGGACAGATCGATCGATTTCCCTCCCATGGCGATGTGTCTCGGCTTTGTTTGCATTGGGTATTTGGGTGAGGGTTTAATCGCCGCCTTTGCCTCTCTCGTCGTGAGTTCCCATTGGCCTACCGGCACGCGTGCGGACACGTGATCCGCCCTACAGTTGGTTAGCTGTTCGGTAAGGGGCCGTCTCGCTCTTTCCCCCACGAACTGTGTGGACTAGCGGTGGGGGTCGAGCAATTCCTAAGAATTCGGCCGGCAATTACAAATGTGTAGGAGTATTTTGTTACGAAGGGTTGATTGATATTGCTGTCAAAATAAATCTTTTTAAAATTTATCAATGCTAAAATTTTGATAAGTTGATAATATTGCTATATTTTGGTAGGATAGACTAAATATGTTATTGTTAAAATTCTCTAGGCATTATCAATATTTGGTAATAAACCAAACGCATTCACATGTTTGTCAATTTTATAGTTCAAAATAGTACCAATCTGAACGGGCTCGAAGTCTGGTGAAATGGAACGAGAGTCAAAGTAGGTATGTTTCTTTTCTGAAAAAGTATGAATTACCCCCTGAACTATCGCAACAGAACGAATTATCCCCATAAACCCCAAAATTGGATATTTTAAACCATGAACTGTCTATACCGGACGAATAATCCCCTCGACCCAATCCGAAGTGGTTTTGTCCTACGTTGCGTACGCGTGGCAATCCGGTCAGTATTTTTCTTTTAAAAAATAGTGGGGCCCACTTGTCAGACTCTTTCGCCTCTCTCTTTCCCTTATTTCCCTCTCTCTCGAGGGCGTTCACCTCTCTCTTTCCCTTATTTCCCTCTCTTTCGAGGGCGCTTGGCGACGGGCTATACCCGTAAATGGTATTTGTAGAGTATGGGGATCGTTGGAACCAGAGAATACGTGAGATTGTGGTGAAGAGACGGGAGACTGGGATTTTTATACAAGTTCGAGCCTCTTGACTGACATGTAATAGTCTTACTTTTGTTGGCCAAAACCAATGTTGCTTTTATATATCGGTATCACACGAGTACAATATTTGGGATGATCTAATCTAGTCGACGTTGGTTTGGCGATATGAAACTCGAACACGTAGTTGACGGCTAGTGTAGTCTTCTTCCTCAAATATAAACTCAGCGAGATTGGAGGTAGCACTAAATCCCTCATGTCGGTCTTTGTGATTCTAGATTAGGTCTGTCTAGGCTTGTATTCTGACTTAATGTGTCCCCTCTCCTCCTATGGGGTTCTGTATTTATACCCTTGGATGTCTCCTTGTCCAAGTAAAACTAGGGAGATAAGTATGGATATGATCCGAGTAGTTTTGTAGTGTCCGAGTAGGACTCCGCTTCTCCTTTCTTATCAGAAACACATTATATTTCGGGAAGATAATTTCCTTCTTTATCTGTCGTATTTCCTTAACCAAAGGACACATTTTCTTATATTATTAGGTATATGTTATTTCTGTATATTGCGAACCCATGTATAGAAGATATGTCTTATTCTTGACACTGTTTGAATTTGGATTGACCATTGCTTGAATTTGGATTAAAGTCAAAAAAATATGCGACCATGCTATAATGTTCTTGATTAAATATCCTATAAATAACCCTTGTCAAACTCATCCAACCGTTCTCGGACAGCCAAATATGTGCAGAGTATGCAACAAAAGTCCTTCTCTTCTGCTGGACCAAGAACTTGACTTGAATTTGAATTCACTGATCCAACATCCATCTAGTCTAAATAAATTTCGACAAATGTGTGCCCTAGGACCTGTATATGTCTGTTAGTTGAGTACAAGAATTGTCAATTTGAGCTCTATTTAGTCAAGACAAGATGCCGACTACTATAAAACCTTTAACTAGTCTCTTTTACTTAAAAATGCCAATTGCTCTGATATTTAATTTTTTTGAAATCAATTCTCAGAACAAATTGTTAGATAGAAAGCCCTAAGCGAACGCTCAGAAGTAATATGATGTGAATTGAAAATATTAAAATAAATTATATCTATGTGTGACAATAAACTAGTATTCTCATCGGAGTTGTTCTCAACTGAATGGAGTAAGATACTCTCCTTAGCCCTCAGCTGGTTTTACGGAACTAAGATGAAAAAGCGAATTCCTAGCCCTCAACCGTGAAGTTGGAAAAACCAATTCCCAATTAAACGGCTAGTTAATACGTTACAATGTGTACTCTGACATGACTAGTATGACATGGTCATTTGACCCTTAGCAGCCCGACTAGTCCAATAGTACTAAGCGTTCTCGGCTAAAGTTTAGGGAACCCGGTGACTAGTCAGACTTAACGTAATAGGACAATAAAAAACGACTTCAACCAGTAGCGATATGAGAAAAGAAGATTAACGGATAAATATTGCACATTTGATTTGTATAAAAACTTGCATATATTAATGCATGGGGATAATAGGATCGCTACACACATTGGTTGAGCGAGGACCAAGTATATAATCATATCCAAACTACTCACAGAGATTTTGGGAGAATCGCTATCACGTTGGTCGAGGACTAGGTGTGTAGTCGTACTCAACCACTCGCAAAGGTGGTGGGAGGATCATTACAACACTGGTCGAAGATCAGGTGTGTAATCATACTCAACCACTCGTAGAGGTGGTAGGAGAATCGCTACAATGTTGGTTGAGGACCAGGTGTGTAGTCGTACTCAACCACTCGCAGAGGTAGTGGGAGGATCACTACAACGCTGGTCGAGGGCCAGGTGTGTAGTCGTACTTGACCACTAACAGAAGATTTATAGAGTTGGTGAGATCGCTACCACGCTAGTTGAGAACCAGGTGTGTAATCGTACTCGACCACTTGTAGAAAATTTGTACAGTTGGTGAGATCTACCACGCTGGTTGAGAACCAGTTGTGTAGTCGTACTCGACCACTCGTAGAAGATTTATAGAGTTGGTGAGATCGCTATCATGCTGGTTGAGAACCAGATGTGTAGTCGTACTCGACCACTCGCAAAGGTGGTGGTAGAATCGATACAACCGTTGACCGAGTACCAGGTGTAGTCGTACCTCGACCACTTTTAGGGAGCTTGAGTTGGTTATTACATGTGCTTTTCATGTGGCCAGTATGACTTTACATACCCAACTTATAAGTATATCGGACGTCTATTCACAAACATGTCGGGTGATCAAGCCAACAATGTTCACGAGGAGATTTTATGTAGCAACCTTTTCACAAATAGATCAGGTTGTGACCGATAGTTGATGTGAGATAGGTCGCTGGTCTTTGTTGGTAGGTTTGGTCCGACAACTTCTTATTTGTTCGAGAACGTTCTCGACAATGGGGTGTACTCGACCTTGGCCTACTAGAATGTCCAATTATTCCTGAAAAATATTTTCTAGAAGACAAGATATATAGTAGAGAATATCGAGTACGTACTCAAAAAATTGTATAAATCTTCTAGTATTATCAGGATATAATGGACAGATTTCAGATTAAATATCGGGTACTATGTATATCGTAAACAAGCATGATTTATACAGAAGAAACAAAGCGAGCCTCAGTATTAAACCGTAGTCGGCCTAACATAGAAAACACTCACACATCAGATATGGTATAAAAAACATGATATAGGCAAATATAATAATTTATTGGCCTGGAAAAGGTGTGATAAATTGTATGGATAAAATATTACATACCTTTATATAGATACATGCGGATGTATCTACAAGATTACAAGATTAGTAGATTAATTTAAAAAAATAATCCACTAATTACCTTTGATGTGCACTCGTCAAACATAATATATTTGGAGTCTTGTTGAATGCCTCTGGTATGCCTCCGAGTACGCGTAACGAAGGGATAGTAGTACTGTAGCCTTTGGATAGTACTGTTTTGTCTTTGTAGTGTTTGTGTACGCATGGAATTACTGATCTGGTCACATGACCAGGAGATCAACCAGTAACAGCTGCGGGCCCATGACCAAGACGATTTCTCCATGACATGGCTGAACACGTTGTGAACTGCTCGGTCTCATGTGTTTGATCAGGGGTGCTGCTTGTTGCCTTAACACCTTGGTTGGTAGACAGTCGGGAATCGATCCCGTGAAGACGCGAAGACAACAAGGAGGCCTCGCCGATCATGATATCTGGTGATGAGAAAATTTGTCGATGATGTGCTGTTGATTCCGATCTGGATTTGGCTAGTGCTCGGGTAGGTTGACATCTGAATCTGACCAAGACGACTCAATAGCCTCCAGACGTACATTCGAGCAAGCCCACACTAGATCGATCTCGGGTGCCACCAATAATGGTGAAAATAATTTGTTGGATTTTTGGCGGCGGATGCCGGTTGGAAGTAGTCGGCCCGAACCAAGATCTCATGACCGATAATGTTGAACCGTTGTTTTTCACGGTGGCGACGTCTTGAAACTTGTACGATCTCGATAGATCGAACTGTTGACGGCAACGTACTTTGGTCAGGTCATATATCTCAGAACCAAAGTCGTTAAAGTATCCCTCGTCAAAAAATTCACAGCGACGATATCTTGTTAAAGATTGAGATGACGAGGGTCCCGCTCCATAGAAGAACACACTCCGGTTGAGTTGTATCTCCCAAAGCCAAAGTTGTCGGAGAGTGTTTCGTCGGAATATCCGCTTCTTGAACCCATCTCATTGAAACCTTGAAGCACCAAGTCCCTCACCTGACGTGCCACTGTCGACGGGCTATATCCGCAAACGGCATTTGTAGAGTATGAGGATCGTTGGAACCAGGGTATACGCAAGATTGAGGTAAAGATGGGAGACATGAATTTTTATACAGGTTTGGGCCCCTTGACTAACAGGTAATAGCTCTACTCCTGTTGGCTGAAGTCGATGTTGCCTTTATATATCGGTATCACATGAGTAAAATATTTGGGATGATCTAATCTAGTCGATGTCGGCTTGGCGGCATGGAACTCGAATACGTAGTCGATGACTAGTGTAGTCTTCTTCCTCGAATATGAACTTGACGAGATTGGAGGTAGCACTAGATCCCTCATGTTGGCCTTTGTGACTCTAGATTGGGTCTGTCTAGGCTTGTATTCTAACTTAGCGCGTCCCCTATCCTTTCAGGAGGTCTTGTATTTATACCCTCGGATGTCTCTTTGTTCAAGTAGAACTAGGAAGACAAGTATGGATATGATCCGAGTAGTCCTTGTAGTGTCCGAGTAGGACTCCGCTTCTCCTTCCTTATTCAGAACACTTTCTATCCCGGAAAGATAATTTCTTTCTTTATCTGCCATATTTTCTTAAGCAAAGGACACCTTGTATACTATAAGATATATGGTATTTCTGTATATCGCGAATCCATGTATAGGATGTATACTTTATCCTTGACACTAACAACGCTGTTAGGAGCGGTGACCCGGTGGCCGACGGTGGGTAGTCGGTGGAGATGGGCGAAGCAGCGTAGAGGCCAGCACCCCGAGCGGCAGTGAAGTCTAGGCGGTGCCCTGGAACGACGGCGCAGGGAGCAGAGTGGCAGCAGTAGAGACTGGTCCATGGCGACGCGGTGGAGAGGATCTGATGGCCAGTGACGGAGGCAAGGGTCGAAGGCGCCGACGACGAGGAGCCCATGCGATCCTGGATGGAGAGCGATGGAGAGCGGAGGATGGTGCCAGTGGAGGGTAGGCCCAACCTCCACTTGGGGACGCGGAGGATGGTGCCAACGATAGGCGGTGATGGCTCAGGCAAGGGAGGCCGGCGGCGGAAAAGGAATCGAATGAGGGCACGGCGCACCAGCGAGGCCAGAGCTTGGGTAGGGCAGCTGGCGACGATGGCCCGGGAGAGGTGGAGGCGATGGAGAAGCGGCGCCGGTGATGGGGTTCCAGGAGGCACACAGGCAGGAAGGCTGGTGGAGAGGAGACGTCGGCGACGGGGAGATCTGGTGAGGGAGGGGGCGGGCAACGCATCCCTCCTCCGCTTGTCGCGCTCCCACCACGCCGGCAGTGGCCCACCACCTGCTGCCTGCCGCACCCCCATCGACTACCCGCCGCCGACCACCGGGTCACTGCTGCGCCCAAGAGAGAGGGGAAGAGGGGAAAGAGAGAGGTGAGAGAGTCTGATAAGTGGGCCTCACCATTTTTTAAAAAGAAAAATATTGACTAGATTGTCACGCGTATGCCACGTAGGACAAAACTGCTCCAGATTAGGTCGAGGAGGGTTATTCATCTAGTATTGAAAGTTCAAGGTTTAAAATGTCTGGTTTTGTTATTCAGGGAGGAGGGTTAATTTGTACTATCACGATAGTTCTGATGATAATTCATAGTTTTTTCTTTTTTTCTTAAAGAAAGAATTGCCACTGAAGGGTTCAAACATTTTAACTAGTTTAGTGAGATCACGCATTTGTGGATGATTCTTGAGCTTACGTCCAAGGGGACGTACTTGGTTGCGTTCTTTATTATGGGTTAAAAACTAATGGTCTATCGTCCATGTATACCAAAAAGAACCATGAATTAACGCATAATTAATTAACTATTAGTTATATAAAATTAAAAAAATATTAATATGATTATTTAAAACGATTTTTCTATAAAATACTTTTATAAAACAAACTGATTTAACATTATGAAAAGCGTGCGCATAAAAAACGAAGAAGTTGGAAAAGGAAAGAAAAGGACACACCCTAGAAGTGTGTGTATTTGATGTGTATGTATTTTTCATGCAATCGGATAGAAAAAAATTTCTCAACATTGAGAAATAAACATCCATATACTACTATAACCTTTTTTTGATCTTTTTGGACATATATCCTACTTGCGCAGAATCCAACTTGTTGGACAAACCTGACGACTGGTGGAATGATGTTTCTACTTTCTCGCCTCTAGCTTACTAGTACTAACTAGTTGCCACAAAATCATTATATTATGGAATGTTGTTTCTACTTGATTTTTTTTTAATGTGGCTTAGAGGAGCTTGCTCGGTGGCTAGGTGAGGTCGTTAGGGTTGAGGAAAAAAAACAGAAGTGGTGCAAAGTACTGCTCCATGTGTCTCTAAATATAAGTATTTATAGATTGTTTAGCTATTAAGGTTAAGAGAAAAATATTATGTTTCAGTCACCTCATTGATCAAATTTTAAATTTTAAATTGCTTATATTATTCCCCAAGTAGGCTAAAAATACTTAAGTTCCTGTGTATTAGAGTCAGTGTCCTAGAAATACTTATATTGCATATAATATTTAAATCATGTGTATTAGAATCATTGTCCCACATCAGAAATACTTATATTGCGTACAAAATTTAATCCTACATATGTTTGTATTTGGGAATGGAGGAAGTGAGAATTGGGAGAACTATGGTCCTATTCGTTACTTCTACAAACCGAGATAAAACTTTGGATATAAAGTGACACGTTTTTCAAACTTCTAAACGATGTGTTTTGTGCAAAAAAAAATTTTAATATGAAGGTTGCTCTAAAATGTCAGATTAATCCATTTTTCAAGTTTGTAATAATTAAAATTCACTTAATTGCACGTTAATGTCACCTCGTTTTACCTGAAACACTTTATCTTTATCTTTATCTTTATTTTCAGGAAATTCAAACATGACCTATGAGGTAATGGACGCAGTGGCATACTGGCATCACTCATACA
Organism: Oryza officinalis; assembly: GCA_008326285.1. NCBI lineage: Eukaryota > Viridiplantae > Streptophyta > Magnoliopsida > Poales > Poaceae > Oryza > Oryza officinalis. Next base: position 57,998,295 of record BDMV01000001.1, on the reverse strand, counting down.
TAGGAGAAAATAGGGATGGTGACTTCCTCCATTCTCTGATAGATTTTTTTCTTGAACACCTACAATCGAACTTCAAAATATTAACTCATAGGTATATGCAAAAGTATTAATATTTTATTTATGAAAATAACATGGTTATTTTTAATAATAGCTGTGAATATATGGTTAGAATATGCCATGATTAAGGGAAAGCACTAGCGGTATGATGGTGGAGTTGTGGGTGCATGACTCCATCCACCAGAGCTCAAATCTTGGTGTCCACGAATATTACGCACATGCAGTTGAGCTTTCAACAAAATTTTAATGAGATCAGGATGTGCAGAATTTTAATGAGATCAGAGATATGTCGTTAGAACATATATTAGGAGACACATTCGCGGGAATGAGAGTGTGGTGTTGCGTGTGTGTCTGCCGTGTAATCTAAGAATAAAAGAGAATAGGCCATGATTAAATATGTGCATACAGAATTGTATGTCTGACTATCTCTATTGATGTCCTTAACAACAAATAAAAAAATAACATTGAGGGTATGTTTTAATTAATCAGTGGAGACATGTTTCAGTCATTTCGATGTTTGTAGAATTGATCCCATGTCCTAGAATTGAACTGAAACCCCTGAAAATTTTGGCTAATACAATATATAGAAAATACTGATATTTTTGCCTCTTTTTTTTTACCAGAAGATTGATTGCTTCCTTAGTAACGGCATTCCCGGATTCTTATCATTTTTAGCTTTTGTGGATGTCATGTCTCTATAAGACAAAAGAGCATATATGGGGATAAAAATTGCGGCTAAAATTTCTGGACGAAGATAAACCGAGTTATCACTAACAGATTACACCGAGGGGAAAAATTCGATTCGCAGCAGCTCAGATACAATTAACTCTACTATTAGCACACCCTTTTGACCACCCAAAAGAATCGCAAAATTTTATCACCAAAGAACATTTAAAGCGGCAACTAATTGCGCCTCGAAATGTAGCACGAAAATGAAATGCAGCGAAAGGACATGGCAAGAAAATCACCCAACGGGCAAGAGCGAATTCAGTTCCAATCCTCGCCTCTATGTCGAGCTCGATTTTGGGAATCATGCATCCATGAGTTAGAAGAAAGAAAGCAATGCAAGAACCTCCTCCAAAAAAAAATCACACCTTTAGACTGATCGCAACGGGCACGATCGTCGCCGGCACCATCGCCGGGCCAGGGACCAGGACATGATACCGTAAAGATGAGTCAAACAAGAATAAGAACCCAAGTGTATATATTGCGACTCAATCAATGATTAGAAGAGCAATGGAGAAGCCTCCATGCATGTTGAGTTAATGTATTATTGCTCTTGCAGTTATTAGCAGAAGCCTGCCTTAATTTCTCAGATTACACTGCATCATTGTTAGTACTGTTTAATTCCTGACTGTTGGCCAGCCAAATTTGATGAAGAAACGGTAGAAATTGCACAGAAGTCTCCTGACTGTAAAAGAAAAAGGTTTTGAGTTTTGACAGTCAGTTGTTGTTTACAATTACAATCAAAGAAGGCAAAACAAGTGCAAATCAAACACATCTATCTACACGCATGACATAATGGCATGTGACAGCATAGACCATTAGCTAGCAAGGATCATCACTTCGATTCAAACTCTTCTATGTGAGTGTTTATACTTTTGCATGTGACTATGGGATTCATGTGATTAGTTGCTCGATTTAATTATGTCATGAAAGTGACCATTGCATCTTTGCACTGACAGGAAGGAGGTCGGCATCTCCCTAATCCCTATATACTGCGGGCTACCAATAAGCTAAGTACCGTGTTTTTTTAATAATTTAGTTACAACATCAGACATTCCCAAGCTCACATGAAGGCCATTTGCAGTTCTTGTCTTTCCGTCAAGTAAGTTTCCGAAGGCATGCAAATGGCTTCTAATGCTGCATATAGGTTAGTGATGAGGACAGGAGATTATTATGCTAGGAGAGCCCTATAATTAAGGGCGCACTAATTCTCCCACTTCCTTAGTATATATTTTAGAGCAAGCAGAAGCTGAATCTCTCTGCCCCTATCTCTGACTCTTTGGAATTTCTAGCTTTGAGCAAGGCTATCTCTCTTTCCCTCTCTCCGTAGAGGCGGGGAGGGTGGCTGCCGAATCTTTGTCGGCCGGTAAGCAGAGTACTTTGTGCAGATAATCTATCTTAACTAGCTATGATTTCAAGTGTAATTAGTACTCTTTTTGGCACAAATTCGTGTGCTAAGTTCATGTACCAATTTTGTAATTGCTGTTGCTGAACGTGCGACTATAGAATATAGTCAAAATGCCGCCTCCCTCTTTCAGCTAAGCTGAGTCATTTTTTTTCTTTTGTTCAGCTAACGCCGCTCGACAGTTGATGTTGGCTAATGTGCTATTCTTCAGGTAGATTAGATAGCTAGCTACTTAGCTTCATGATGATTACAATTTATGAAGAGAATGTGACCAGCAATGGTGTGTAACGGCAAAGCATATTTGTAGTAGCATGCAACCATTTACAATTAGAAGCACCAAACCACTTTCTCAAGTGGAAGAGGAAGGAAGAACAAGGGAATCATGTGAGGTGTTGCATTCCCCCTCTATATAGTATTGTGGAGATTGCTTACACAAGTGTAAGGCCCAGAGAATCAAATGATGGCCTTGCTTTCACGGATAAATCAATCATAAGCAAAACACATGGCATGAATTAACATCTAAAAGTGCACACTTGGATGCTATTGTTGACCCTAGTAAGAAATGTAGGGTACTAGCCCACCCTAACCACTTCACCAATAAGCAAGCTCTTACTTGAGGTTAGAACAAAAAAACAAAAAGATATGATCTTTGCGCACTCCAGCGAGGGATCTTGATTAGAAAAGTATCATTAATTTGTTTAAGGACGGATTCAAGATTAAGGACAAACAGGACAACGAATGTGACAATGAGGTCAAAAGATTTCTGCAGAAATTCCTTCAGGGGGGGAAAGAACATGGTAAAAAGATGGAATCAGCAAAGGGGCACAAATACTACTATTTAGAAATGCTAAGTGACAACACAAAGTTGAATTTGTTTAGTGGTAATTGGTAATGGAAGTGTTCTAAGTAATTCCCGCAAATGGAAGTTGTAAACTAGCTAGCTAGTGATTCCTTGCCACTTGTTAGCTATTAAACGCAATTAGGTTAGTAGCTTAAGCATTTTGGGGTCATGCATGACAGCAGCTGAAATGTGAACACACCAAGATTTTGTTGGATGGTCAAAGAACTTCAGCAAAGGGTCATTTTGTTGTTTTCGTGTGAAAGTCTCTATCACAGTTACCACCCGCAGTAAAAAAAACATGCATGATGTAGCGTCAAAATTCATGGTGTATACAAAGGTGATGTTACTGATGTAAGATGATGGTTAAGATAACGCGGTAAAACTATTGGATGACAATGAGCAGGTAAATGTTAAGATCGTCCAAGAGAATCAATGATAACGTCATGAAGACGTAAGAAATGCATTCCTCTATATTTTTTTAAAAGAACTGCGCTCTTCTGCAAAATTGTTACAACTATTTTTTTTAAAAAATACCCATGTATAAAGATGCTATAAGAAAGAAGAAACTAATTCAGCAAATATTATTTTTAGAATGGAAACGGTAATAAAAAACATAAGTTTTTTTAAAAAACATTTTCATTCTTCGCTTCAATTTTAAAATAGGTGAACGTTATTGTTTTTGTAAAATGCACAGGTACTATACACATATACTGGAGCTTTTTTTTTATCTCTCTTAAAAAGGGAAATGGTAAACTTAGGATTTCTTTCCTAACTTGTACAGACACCCAACCTCATCTAAATTCTCTCTTTTTTTGACATAATCCAAGTTCACATTTATGATGACACGCGAAACTTTTTAACAGTTTTTTCATAAGAAAATTTTTGTTCGTATACCATTGCTAAAGAAAGAACACATTGAATTGTACACTGAAATTACTGCGTTTCAGAAGGCCCATTAGATGATCACTTCCATAGCCGAGACGGACCCAACCGAAAACACTTTATGGGCCTCCAGAAACAGATACAAACCGACATGGCCCGAAAGGTTGCAGCCCACTACCACCTAAATCCGCTCCCATCTTCCCTGTCGGCTGTGCTGTCCAGTCCCCCACTTCGCAGAGGGATTTTGCCAGCGGCGCTCACCTCTCGCCGTTTCCGCTTCTCCGGCGACGGCGGCCACCGCGCGCCCGCCTCCCGTCGGCGCTGTGCCTCCCTCACCGGCCACCACCTTTGCGGGCGCCCCAGCGTACTACGTGGCTGCTGCCAGATCCAGGCCGTCAGGCTCTACCCCCGCCCTTCTCGTCGGAGGGTAGGGTTTGTGCGACCCGGCGACGGCGAGCGAGGTCTCTCACCCGCGAAAGTGGGGCGCATTCCTGCAGAGCCCTCCGAGTTTCGCGAGCACAGTTCCTCGCAGGGAGAGCGCAAGCCCGTGGTGAGTCCGCTGAATCTGCCATCCATACATTCTGTAGCTTGTGTCCTCTGTTATCTGCGGTGGTATACTTCGAGCGATTTCTGTTCGATGAAATGCCTCCTCCATTTTGTCTAGTAAGCGAAGCACGTTGTGCATCCGTTGGATCGTAATCTGCGGTGGTATACCGCGAGAGCTTTCTGTCCATTTTGTCTAGTAAACGAGGCGCATCGTGCATCCGTTTGGATCTGTTGGGGATCGGATGAACTGATGGCCTAGGCCCTCTGTCTGATTTATATGGTTAATTGATTGTACTTTCGATGCAAACTTGTGCCGAATTGACTTAGGCGATGTAGGGTGCACTATAGCCTCGTACCCTTAATTATTTTATGATTTGGCCTTGTTTAGAGCCCTAGTAGACGACATGTTCATATATCAGAAATGATGCATTGGATTTGAAGTGCTGCCTTTCTATTATGGGATAACACAGGTTCCTCGCCTTCTCTATGATGGTAGCTAATTACAACAAAAATCAGAGAAGAGATTGTTATTTTAGGATGTTCTGAAAAGCATGTGGGAAAGGAAGCAGTGTTATGCTGCTCGCCTCAACTTGAAAAGGAGGTTTTTATAATGCTAACACAAATGACACCTTTTTTTTGTAACATCCGAATTAACTTCTAGGTCCAATGTGCTGTGTCCACAGTTGGCATACTTTTGCATGAAAAATGAAGAAATTGATCTTAGGCTTTTTCTTCGTTGGAAGATTTATTTCATATCTGGCAAGCCTGATTGGGGAAGGACAGAAAATCTTCGTGTTTTGCTTGATTTACTTTCTTTTATCTTTTTTTTTTTGCATCAAACTGCTTAGTTATTTTATTGTATAATGTAGAAAGAAGTGTATCATCCTTGTTTGTTCAACTCCGAGTCTATTTGTGAATCAGCCTAATTCTCTCACCAAATTGTATGTGATGTTATACTGTGATCAGAACTTTCAGATAGCTGTTTCTGAAACAGATTTGGGAAGCTGAGTTCTAGTTAATCGAATTTATATGAGCTAGTTTTAAGGAATATATTTAGCTATTATTTGTTTTCTAATCAATGTTGTAATACACTTTTTTTTTGGATTTGAGTTGTACTTTCGTCTGGGAAAAAACAGATACTTGCTGTTGTAGGTAGTCCCTTTCTGAAACGCGTAAATTAGTTTTAGTTCAATTTGGTTGTCCCATTTATTTCTGAAATTAGAGCTAATGGAACAAGCCATGTTTTATTTTTAATTGGCCTTTGTTTGTTTTAAAAATTGATCTTTGGATAAGCAGTAAACCACCAAATGGATCTTGACCAGTTGATGGCCGAGTTCAGTCTCTAGTGCAGTGCTGAAATTGGCAGCAGATAACCGGCAAGGGTTAGATGCAGTGCCAATTTTGCTGGCTCAGACGTATCAGAATTTCAGAGCACACCACACTTTGTTGGAAAATTTCCTTTTTTCTGAATGGACATGCTTACTCCAGCAATACCTACCACTGCTATACTGAGACCTGCCATGTATCATGGAACCATCACGTCATGTGTGAACTACCCGTGCTTCTAACTTCCTAGATGCTCACCAATGCTTTTTATGTTTCTTCATATGTTACATTAGCTTTGAAGTGCTTGGTTCATGGTTACTTGTTCTCTGTGGACTAAGCTTGCTCATGGTTTCTTAGTTTGGGAATATTTCATTGTTTCTTATATCCTCTCTGTGTCAGGCTGTTGTAGCTACATAGAAGGACAACTGATACGGTATTAGGTCATGGAGGAGATCCATAGCATGCAAGAATCAGAGACTGCATCTGTCATCAAAGTTGCCAGAGAGCCTGCCATCATTATCAATGGTGTTCCAGACTTGCCTCCTGATGTAGCAGCCGAATCACAACCTGAACCAAGTAATGCTGCAGAACCTCAAGTTGATCATCGTTTTGGTGAATGGCTAGAAGGGCGGAAAGTAAGGAAACCTTTTGGGGACAAGTATTTTGTAGGGAAAGTGGACAAGTATGACAGTGAAAGCAACTGGTACAATGTTGTCTATCAAGATGGAGACCAGGAAGATCTCGAGTGGAACGAAGTGGAGGAGGTCCTGCTGCCATTGGACATAACTATCCCGCTGAAAACACTTATTTCGGATAAATTCGGACTTCAAAATACAGTTCCTGTCTTCAAACCTAAGGTGGGTAGACCAAGAAAAGTCTACGCTATAACGGATGGCAACACAAACAATGTTATGGAAGATCAGATGATGACTGGAGCAGCAAATGAACATCAACCCAATAACTTACTAGCGTTGGTTCCAGCATCTACATCCAATGATGCATCGGGTGGCCAGTTAGTGACAGTCACAGCAGGGGTAAATGCGCAGGCATCCAATGATGCATCGGGTGGCCAGTTAGTGACAGTCACTGCAGGGGTAAATGCGCAGGCATATGTGAACGCTAGTAGTCAACCTAGAAAAAGGGGCAGGCCTCGAAAGGATGCAACTATGTATCCTCGAAAGGATGCAACTATTCCTGCCAATACTCAGCCTAAAAAAAGAGGCAGGCCTCCAAAAAACAGGAATTTGTCTGGAAATGCTCAGAGTGCAGAATGCACACCGAATTCTCTGGCGATTGTTCCAGTGCAAGATGCAAGGAGACTGAATAGTGTTCTTATACGCAATGCACAGACAGCCAGGGCAGAAAAACTGGCGAAGGCAGAAAGACTGAAGAGAGAAAATATGCATGTTTAAGGCGCACCACCTGGAACTCAATTTCTCTAACAAGCATTCCCACTGTCCCAATACATATATCTGTAAACATTCCAGAATCTATGCACGATGGTGACACTAGCTTTCAACATATATTTTGTACAATCCACCGTAGAGCAAAACTTGTAAGACTATATTTGCTATCCCAATGCTATCGTATTTCTTTCCTATACAAGTATATCTGCAGTCTGTTTAGACTTCCTTTGGTATGGTCTTAAAAGTTTTCCTTGTGGAAATGGAATCTAGTTGTGGTTGTCTGGCTGAATTCTTTTGAAAGATCCTTGAGTTGTTTCGTGAGTGTTGGAGATCCACAATAGAAAACACCTGCATATTTATGAATTTGTTAACTGCCCTTACTGCAAAGCTGAAAATTGTTGCATCGACGATGTTCGCTGAAAAAGGGGCTCACCTATACGTGAGTTTTTGTGGGCATTCGCTAAGTCAGAGAACACCTTTCTCCAGTTAGGCCTCGCAAAATGTGTGCGAATCTGCAACAGATCAATCAGAAATAAGAGGAATATACTGGAAACAAATAAGTATTTCATATAGAAGAGGGGGAAGATGTCGAATACCCTGCTGCCAGAGACGATATCCACACCATTTTTGGCATGTTGAAGTGACTGAACCATGGCAATCAAAGCTGACCTTGCGTCGCCTTCTTCATACACGCTGGTCAGGTAATTGTGCATCTCTATAACATTCTGCAATTCCCATATATATTAGTTTACGTTCTATCTATGACTGAACTATGGAAATTTGAAAATGCTGTGAAGTATTGAGAGTGAGACAGTACATTGTGATCACTTTCAGCGACATCGTTCATGACTCCTTTAAACCACTCGAAGGACCCTTGCTCTCTGGTCACCCAGTAGAAGTAAGCTCTTCCTGGCCCATTATTCTTGAAGCTGCCTATCTCAGAACCATGTATGCTTTCCACCTCCTGTTGCCATCAACTCATTTTAGTCACCTATTTCCTAGGAAATAAGGAAATACTACTTATCGGGGAAGAATTTTACTTCGTTGGATTTAATGTTGTTCAACAGATCCTTCAGAATGCTGATGAAAGGAGTAGCACCAATTCCAAGACCAATAAGCAAAAGAATGTCATACTTCTTGTAGTTTTGCGCCGGTGCACCATAGGGCCCATCAATAAGGACCTTAGGAAACCTAAAGTAACATGGTGAAGATAACCAGGGTTAGAAAATGATTGTAGACCAAATACATTTGGTAGGTGAAATAGAAGAGCTTCTCTAGTCACCTAGTATCCTCTGTCTGAGCGTCCGCCACAACTGTAGTTTCAAGTCTTGAAAGGGTAGCCTTCTTAGAAGTAACCTGTGCCTCGCAAGCCTACAGAAATACTAGATTTAGTTCTCCATCTTTTGGCAATCTGCATTATTCTCCTAGAATTGTTTCACGATGGAAACTAAGGCTATGTTCTTTCTCTATATTTCCCAACTTACCTGTCTCTTTTTCGCACGCACGCTTTTCAAACTACTAAACAATGTGTTTTTTCAAAAAAAATTTATACGAAAGTTGTTTAAAAAAATCATATTAATCTATTTTTCAAAAAAAAATAAATTAATACTTAATTGATTATGTGCTAATGAGTTGTTCCGTTTTGCGTGTGGGTTGGGATAGTTCCCAACCCACGCATCCGAATGCAGCCTTGTTCTTGTAACTCTTTGCAGCTGTCCTGCCTCAACTGACCTTCCCAAACAGGTTTCTGAGTTCAGTCGTCCAGTCACCTAGTGTACGGATATGCACACTCAGGTAGTCATCTCCAGGTGCAGAAGTGATGGAGAAGGGATGCCTGCAAAGGTAGGAAAACAGTTAGAAATAGTCTCAGATAAACCACATTTTGGACATGCATGCATGCATGCCGCAAGGGTGAATTGGTTACCATTCGAAAGGAGAGACATCAGGGCACTTCACAAACAGGTACATCCCGCTCTTGTACTTAAAACCCGGCGGCTTCTTCATGTGAAGAGAGAGCACATTTCCTGGGTAAATCGCTGCCTGTATGTGCCACACCACATCACCAATTTTATGAGTAACAGGCTAACAGCTAAGAAAGAACGGATCCAGTTAGACGAGTTAGTTGCTTACCTTGACGATGCTCACGCGGTAGTTGTTCTCTCGAACTTTTCTGATTGTTCTCTCGCATGCATAGAAGAGCACTGGGACTATCAGGTACATCCATGTCTGCAGGAACAAGATTGAGAATTTGTGATAATGTCCATTTCATGTTACTGCTCATAAAATTGAAGTCAGAGGAAGAGCCTGAGAATTTTACCGTTTTCTTGTACCACTCCCTGGTGAGGAATATGAAGTAGGAGTGCACGACGAGGAGGACGTAGGCGAGCACCAGGAGGTGGTGCGCGTACCAGAAGGCATTGAAGCCGGCGAGGTGGTGCAGCGGCGACGGCAGCTTGACGACGCTCCGTCGGAAGGAGTGCGTCGCCAGCGTGAAGGAGAAGGACATGATGATGATCATGAGGATGCCGGTGACACCGGGGGCGCTCTCCAGCAGGTCGGCGTACGTCGGCTGCCTGTACCCGAAGTTGGAGCCCAGCGTGGCCATGAACTTGTCGCTGGGGCAGCTGATGAGCCTCGGGAAGTCGCAGGTGACGTGCGCCAGCGTGTGGACGGCGGTGGCGACGGCGATGGTCGCCGCGATCACCTTGTGGAAGTTGATGTTGTCGTCGAATGGGATGACGTGGCTGAGCGCGGTGGACCTGAGCGTGGTGAGCGTGTTCCGGCACACGGGGAGGAGGATGAGCGCCATGTTGAGCTTGAGCACCTCGGCGGCGCCCTTGGCGACGCACACGCAGTAGCCCATCACCTGGAACGCGGCGCGCCGCTTGTACTGCTCGAACTTGTAGGCGAACAGGCCGACGTTGACGGCGAGCCACAGCGCGACGAGCCATATCCGCTTCCAGTTCTCGTGCACGAAGTCCACCGTCCTGGACACGTGCCGCTTCAGCGGGCTCCGGTACCGCGACGGGATCATCGTCCTCGCCAGGCTCGACGTCGTCCGCTTCATCTTCTCCGGCGCCGCCTGCGCGCTCACCATGCCGCGCAGCAGCGTCTCCAGCTGCCAAATCTCGATGTACCCGCGGTCGTCGGGGTCCAGCTCCTCCATGATCAGCGACGCGTACGTCGCCGCGTGCCCCTTCAGCTTCGCCAGCTTGTTCGCCGACGCGCTCAGTATAATAACCTACAAATCCATTCCAGCCAAACAAAGAAAATGATTTTTAATCCAGGCTAGTGATCCTCTATCCATGTTCCAGAATGGCAGATGAGATCCAATCCAGCGGAATTCTTCTTCCTCACCTCCTTGACCTCATCTTCCGTGAGCATCCCATCGCCATTCTTGTCGCACCTGGATGCATCAGAGAGAGGGGGAAAAAAGTGTCCAATTCGTCAGTAGGCGATCGATTTATCGTGTTCATCGGCTTGGAAATTTCTGGGACGGTGAATCTTTACATATCAAAGAAAATGCGAAGCCGCGAGTCGAAGTTCTGGTCGGTCATCTCCTCCCAGAACTCCTTGAGCTGCTCCTTGGTGATGCCGTCCTCCGGCTCCAGGTTCCTCCGCCGCGCCAGCGCTACGAACAGCTCGCCGGCGAACTCCTTGGAGTCTCCCATGCCTTTTGATGTCAAGCAGATCCACCATGAACCAATTTTTCTTAGTTCAATTAAAATCATGAATCACGGGCATTGCTAGAGATCCAAACTATCTAAAAAGAGAAATGATTTGCTTAGCGCTACACGATTGTTGTGCCATCGATCGCCTAATTGCGTCAAGCATGAAGCGGTCGCTATAACTCCATTTTCTCCGTAAGCATGTGCAATAACAAAACAGAAGTACAGAGTACTTGTATTTTGCTGTACCGATTTACTGCTTAATAAGGGACCATTTCGCAAGGCAAAAGCATTAATTTGAGGGGATAGTTGAGAAGCAAAGAGCCGATCTCAGTTAGGCAGACCTGTCCCTGCCCACTCTTTGGGCAAAGATGAACAGTTCACGGCATCATCACACAACTGTTGCAGAGCATAAAAATGATTGATAAAAAACAAAAAAGATGGCGCCAACACAATATTCCTTCAACCAGAGATATTTTTGCTCTTATCAGCAACAGCTAATCGCCTTTTGGAATTGAATTTACGGTTTCTGGATCACACCGTCGGTCGATCGATCGATAGCTAGGCAGAGGCAGGAAGCAGCGCGGACTCACCGATGCACTTGCCGAAGCTCTCCTTGGGAAGGCGGCCGTTGCGGTTCATCTCGTCGAAGCGGCGCTCGACGGACTTCCACCCCTCCTTCCCGCCGGACGTCTTGTCGAGGAAGCGGAGTCCCCGGAGCCCCACCTGCGCGCTGGACTGCATCCGCGTCATCCTCCCCCCCGGCCGCATGCCCATCCCGGCCACCCCCTCCGGCACCTTCATCGACACCCTCGACGCGAACTGCCTCACCCCGGACGCCAGCCTCGACGGCTGCTTCATCAGCCCCCGCGCGAACCCACCCGCCGCCGCCCCCGGCGGCCTCGGCAACCCCGACGGGTGCTGCTGCGCCGCCCTGCCGTCCATCGGCGACTGGTGGTCGTACGGCGACGCCATCCCAGAACACGCAATGCCGCCCGCACGCACGCCCCGCCGGCCGGATCACCGGAGTACGGACGGTGGCCGGTGGGACCCGCTCGCCAAGGGAGGTGGTGGTGGTAGGCAACTACTACTAGACGACTACTACTTCTCGGAAGACGAGAAGGGGAGAGACAGATATGGCGGGGANATATGGCGGGTAACATGCGCGGATGTCGTCTCCAGTTATAGCCGTTGCGACGACGCCGCGAGCCCGCGGCGGCGTGTGCACTGCTGCTGCGCCGGAGGAGATCCTCGCCGTCGGATACGAGATCGGCGGCCCACGTAGCATCGCGCCGCCGTATGATCGTATCTCGTATTTTCGTGTCTCGTCGTCGCGGCTCGCGACTCGCCCCTTTCTTCTCGAGCAGGCAAGGTAGGGGGGACACGTGGGTGGGAGATGGGACGTCGGATGGGGAACGGACGGCTCTGGGAGGCGGGCGTTATGTGCGGCAACTTGGCTGGCCTCTTTCTGAGCCTGACCGCATGGGCCCGCGCCGGAAAGGGGTCAGTTGGTGCGTGTCGTGTGGTGGCCTTTGCCGCAGGTAGCTGGCAGGCACCGGAAGAAATCGGAGGGTAGAAATAAACCAAAAGCGACCGGATCGCTAGCCTATAATTAACGATCATTTCTTCATTTCTGTTAATCACCTGGTACAATACTGAGTTACTGACTGATCACTTTTGCTGTTCCCTCTGAAAAAAGATGTTCATTTTTACTAATAGCTTGGCTAAATGTCATTAAGGCGATGGCTATATACACGCCAATTCGCCGGTCTTTTCGACCAAGAATGCATTTATGTACCACATTTTGTACTTGAACAAGGGTTGCTTGGCTAGATATATACACAGCCAAAAATCTAGCTCCAGGAATATACGGTCTCTAAGTTGGAGCCACACGATGGCCCGAGCTTAGCTTGTTTGAGCAGGTGACAGGCTTGTCCTGATGTATTACAGTGGCCATCGTGTGCAAGGCCCACACTGTCTTCGGCAGGAGGATCTCAAGGGTAAATTCCGTTCACTCGACGGTCAGTGTCCTGATTTTTTTTCTCACATCCACTAATTACTGTCAGCAGCCGGGATGACCGGAAGTTCAGGCTTGATGTGATTCTAAGGCAAGCGAATTCCAGCTTTATTTCGGTCCTGATGGAATGATGGAGTTACAGATTTGCAGAGAGAATGATGATCTGTGTGTATGTTTCTTTGTTTTTTATTAAAAAAATATGTACCCGGATGATGCCTGGACTTTCAAAGGTGGAGATCACTGATGTGTGAACTGAACACGTGATTTCTGATCAACAACAACAGCAGCAAAAATGCCTCCGGGGCCAGAAAAGCATCCGGCCCTAGTCCAGACAGTTTTGCAGTGCAGTAGATCAACTAATGCAAGGTAGTAACCAGTACCTTGCTTGGGACATGTGTGTAGCTTTGTAGAACGCATTAATATATGCCAAAGGGTGGCCATCTGAAATTATCAAATTAGTGTGGTGGGTACTGCACACGGTCTGAAAAGCCACACAAACGGGAAAGCCATCGCCTGATCTTTTGAGAAAGGCACCAATGATCTGAATTCTTGTCTGAAATTTTCTAATGGAGCATTGCATCTTTATGATCTATCATTGCGACGTCTAAACAGTGCAGAATTAAGAGAGCTTTACCAAGCATGTTCGCTCTTAATCGATTAAAAAACTAACCCTGATTAACACATGACAAAACAAGGACAGTAATTAATGACAAAGTTATCGTACTTACACGTAACTCGGACATTAAGACTGCTCGGACGATTCCATTAAAAAAAATTAAAGATTGCTCGGACAGTAGGACAGGGTGATTAGCTCACCTATTTGCTTGCACATTGCCGTATAGAGTTCTAGACATATACATTTCTTCCCTAATGGCAGACAACACATTACAATTCTATCAAAATTTGCATATGTCATAGTCACCGGTTCAAATCAGGTAATTCAGAAGCTTTAAGCTAATGGAAACGGCATCATTCACCAACTAATACGGAGGCCCAGAAATGTGGTATTCCATTGTCCAGAAAAAAAAATGGCACTCGTACAGCGGATCAATGATAGGGATGGCTTTTTGCAGCAGGATGGCGCGCAAATGCGACACCTGAAAATGACCAAAAGATGAGAATCGCCGGTGAGATCATCATCGTTTAACAAGTGGAGCTCGCTGTCGGTGGGTCTCTGTCGAGGGCAAGCCGGATGGGGTGTGAAACAAGAGCCCTGCAAAGAGAAATGGTTGTTAGCCGCACGTGCCACTGCTAATGATATTCTCAACCTTCTCTTGGCTTGCACTTGCAATGGCTGCCAGCTTGGTTGACATGACAGTGAGCAGTGATCGATCGATCAAATGTTGGTTTGGTTTTCCTTTTTGCAATCGGTTGGGGAGGAAGCTTTCATGCTTTTTCATGGCGTTTCTTCTCTTTACCTCACCAAACTGCATTGATTTTTATTGGCATGATCACAGCATCGTCCTCCTCCAGGTCAGCTAGCTAGCACACCCTATTTATGATTACGGACACCGATTCTTTGACGAGGGTTATCAGAGATTCTCCTGTACGTGTATTACGCGGAAAGGCTTGACGAATTCGTAGCCATGCAGCGTTGTGCTTGCCACTAAAGAAAACGAGTTGGATATGGCATGGAATAGAATGTTCCAAGCTGCAATTATTTATACGCCAAGATTACTGCAATGCCACAAGCCGGCCGGTGGGAGAAGAAAGGTTGGCATGATGTAGTACTAAGCATCTATCACGAGATGGATCGGAGGTTTGCAACGCATGTCTCGCAGATTTTAGCCGAGTCGTCGCAGAATTTGGTGCCGGGAAAATGGGCCGCACGTTGGGAGGAGATCAGAGTTCATCCACTCTAGCTAGTTGTTCAATGTGAAAGACATGTAGGCTAATGGTTGCAATGACCTGATTAGCATCTCAAGGTCTTGAGTTTAAATCTTTGTAGAAGTGAGTTTCAGATTGAGTTTATTTGAGGGGCTAAGTTTTCAATTTAAAAGACATCTTCATATAAACGAATTTCAGATTGAGTTTGTTTGAGAGGTAAGTTCTCAATTTAAAATGTTACATATATTCAGTTGGATGTAGAGGCCGAGTAAAAAAATACCCTTCTTTAATAAAATAAAATAAAGCTAGTTGTTCAACTCCGCATACATTCAGTTAGACGTAGAAGCTGAATAAAAAAATACTTTTCTCAAAAAAATAAAATAAAAAAGCTAGCTGTTCAACTCCTTCCTCTGATCAACTGCTCCACTGAGCCCTCTCGTTCTAATCAACTTTTTTTTCCATTTGTTTAAGTACGGAAACTGAACTTTATTAAACTAATAGTCTACGAGATGCAGATGCATTCCTGTTGTTGTATTCTCTATGCTTTGACATCTCTGTGGAGGTTCAGTGAACAAAAAAGATAATGATACTTTGGAATTAGAGTAGACCGACTGATACTTTAAATGTACTAGGCACATGGTCCGGTCTCTTTTGGACCGGCTGTGTTTGCTTGTTTTTGTACCTAAACCCTAAAGCATGCATTTATTCTGCAAATCATATTTATCGTACCACAGAAAAATCATTTTCTACTTTCTCTTTTTTTATCTGTCGCTCGAAAGATCCTCTCTAATTTTTCTTAATCTTAATACAGAGATACGCGAAGCGTATTAAAAGCACAGAGAAATCAATAATCACTGGAGGAAATGTCGGCTTGTTCACTCAAATACCACCTAAATGGTTATGAGAAATTCAAAAAACAAGTTTACAACACTCATCCAATCTACATATACCACTTCACAGATTCTCAAGTGTCTAAATTTAACTCGTACATCAAGAAATGAAAGGACAAATCCGACATATGAATAGAATTGGTACTATTCTTGCCTGATTTTGTCTCTCTTTTTTTTTTCTCGATGTATAGATAAATTTTGAACTTAATTTTTTTTATGGAGTGATCGATGCCACTATACTCTGCATTGTAATTTTTTTTTAAAAAATTCATAACCACATCTACATTATATTTCAGGGAGAAAAAGGTATATGAGGGGACATCTCCTAATAGATTAGAATCCATTCTTGGCAAACACATCATTAAAAATTTTATGAATATTAAAGTAAAGTGATTAATATAAAGGCCAAAATTGTTTTAGTTAGAAAAATGGCCAAAGATTTGCCCTATCTAATATTTAAATCTATTACAGTATCAAATTTAATTTCCTTTAGTCCTCTAAAAAAATTATTTTGCTTTAGGATCTATGAACTTTTTTAAGAGAGATGACCAACGAAGGTCTTAATTCTCTGGTTCAATGTAGTGGCATATCAGGCTCCTGCTTCTCAAAATATCATAGTCTTGTCCCTGAGGTACCCATTGTTTTCAGAACTATGAGATCTAGTACTGCAGACGGTCCAGGCCCAGGGGGCCAAGACAAGTTGTGTTCCAATGAGCGGTTTGACAAACCACTGAGATTGTACTACTACTGTGCAATATCAATATCAAACAGCTACGAGTATCTTGTCTATATATGTCTTACGACGTTTTCGAAAGAGAAAAGATGTGGTTCTGCAAATGTGACAAAGAATTAAGAGATGGTTAGCGTATCTTAGTCACACAGGAGATGTGCCCATGTGTGCAGGGAGCATTTGATGCTTTGGTGGGGTTTTGGTAGGATTCATGAAGTGGGCACTTCCTTGGTTGCACATCAGCAAGTTGGGACAACAGCAACCTTTAGAAAAAATAAAATAAAATGGGGCACTGCGATCCAATTAATTTTAGCATTTTTTCTAGTGTAACTCGGGTGTATGTCTACCACCAGGATAGATTAAGTTCATACTCTTCTGGCATGCATGCACTGAGTTCTCTCTTGTCATTTGGTCAAGACGACAGTTCATTTCTGTCTGCTAAACAGTGACCATATCAAAGAATATTTCTAGTGAAAGCTGGATGAAGTAAAGGGGCTCTAGCTATTATTGTCAAATCAGATTGTTTGAGTCCTTTTTCTTGTTTGAAACTCAAATCAAATTAAGAAGATATTCTTGATGACCATTGATTGTATGATTGTTCTTTGGATGGATAATACCAACTCAATGCGACAATGCCTATCTTTCTCAGCTATCTTGGGCTCCATCTTGAAAGCAGACACGATGTTGCATCATTTTTCCCACCGTTGTTGCATCCATATGTCCAGTCTCAATTTTTCAGTACACCTGTACTCCGTGCGCATCATAATCACTCGAAGACGTGCGTCGTTTCATTATTTTCATATCTAAAAAAGATTCGTGTAGTACATATGCCCCCGTAGAACCAGAACAATCAATATGCAGAGAGAAATGAAATAGGGAATTCGGTGGAGGATGTTAGCTGGTCATTCAACGTAGCGAATCTAATTAAATATAACACTATTAAGTTGGATAAATTCTATAGATTGATTAATTAATTAACGATCAGCACTCAGCTCTCAGCACAATTGCATTTGCAGGTTGAGACATCATGTCCTTCGGGAAAGCGACTGGGAAACACTTTCACCCTGCAGTAAACCTGCAAAAGCGCAAGAATATCCCTTTACCATTTCAGGTAAAATGCTGACAGTAACCTGGCGAGACGCCCTGTCCATAACCGTTTGGCCACTGGCAAATTGGCAAGTGATCCTCATCCCCTGCCTACTGCAAGATTGGACTACATATATAGCGCGTTAATCAAAGTGGGCAGGGGGTGACACATGGCAGCATCCGGATCACACTTAACATGTGGAGCTCGCCATCGCCTGATCGCCATTCGCTCCTCGACTTGTCCTAACTCCACTCAGCACGAGCTGTTCCTTTCCTTCCTTTCGATTTGCTCATGATTCCAACGCAGAGAAAGACGACGTTTTTGTATGTTTGGAGATACTGTTCTTTTCATCAGAAAAAGAACTTCTTGCGATTGGCGCGGGCAATTTATTCAGAAACGCATTGCCTTTCTTTTCGCACTTAGCAACAACTTCTGGTAGCTAGCGGATCCTGCAGATCATGGCAGTGTCTTTTGATGTATCAGTTTATTAAACTTCAATAATGGTTTGGACCATGAGATTATTTTGCCCGCTAAAAGCTTGCTTTGATAATTCCTCTTGGCATTGAAATAGCGAGAGTGCACCGGTTTGATGAGACCATTCCCCTACCAACAGGATATCTGAAGATTTTGATCATTTTGTTAGCACAGAAAGAAAGAGTCAAGTAGGACTTCGATTCAATCCTCTCTTTTTGAAAGGAAAGCAATCTGACTTCGATATAGTCCTCGCAATGACGATAAATGATACTGGTTTGAAAGACAAAGACAAGCATAATGTCCATAACTACTTTCGTTTCTTTGTTATCTTTAGTAGAGATCATAGGCATGTCAAATCGAACTGATTTTCGGTTTTATATAAGGTAGCAGTGAAACTATGCTGAATTATTGTGGATACAGGGAACAGGGTACTTGTCCAGAATACTTGTCAGTATCTCTTCTCCAGGATATTTCGGGTCTCATTTAGAGAAACCAAGCTAAATAAAATCATGGCAATTCCCTCTCAGGCAAGATCCGTTGTAGTCTAGCTGGTTAGGATACTCAGCTCTCACCCGAGAGACCCGGGTTTGAGTCCCGGCAACGGAAGTTTTAAATTTTGAACATTTTAATCTTTCGTTACGCCGCTAACACGCGATACGGATCGCCAGCGAGACTAATGCCTCAAACCGAATCAGAAAGAAAGGAAGAAAGGATTAAGTTGGAGTCAGACCAGGTCTCGTATCGGACCCGGTAGCTGTATCGGACTGGGAGAGGCGCTAGGAAGAGCGTATCGGCCGATACGGATTCAATATGGTCAGCATGGGCTTGGTCTGGGCTCGAGATAAGCTTTAAAGAAGTTGCCAAATAGAGATAAAGCTCGGTTTTAGGCAATTGTATGTTGTAAATCAAGTAAGTTTAGATCTAATCTGTGGCAAGAGTCTGCCGTAAAGACTTGTTTGTTAGTTAGAGATAAGATCGTGTCCTACAAGGACCCTGTTGTAATCTCGGTTATAAATATCCCGATAGTTTGTACATAAACTCTCTCTCAATCAATCACACAATCAACTAAGTTTAATTTATCTTCGGCGCATCGCCAACCCTCGTAAGAGGTTAACTCCCGACGAGTTCTTGCTTCCCCAGAACAGAGGTAAGAACTCATACCCGACGATCTACATCGTCGGGGCTAGCATGTCGATTTAGGCACATTAAGCCCTGGTGATGTGATCGTCGTTTATCGTGTGTTAGCTAATCTTGATGCGGTTTTCTAATTCTATCTCGCCAGCGGCTAACTCGTTTTAGGGTTTGTTGCCGACGATGATCGAATTAGCTTGCTCGTCTAGATTATCTAAGACATTTACCATCCCCAAAAGCGATCGACGACTTGATTTTCTTTGTGTTAACTCTCGATCTACACTTTGAGTTGCTATCGACCTTAGTCGTGTTTCGAGGTTTAACCCGAAGCCTGTTTTCTGATCGTAATTAAGGATAGCGCCGGGGTTTCAGCCGGTCTTACCTAATGCATGTGATCGGTTGTGTTCTTGCATGTGTTTGCCACTTATACAGGTGGATTGATGAATATAAGCATATCGGTTACAGGGTATTCTTAGGATCTCTCTCTGTGATTGATATGTTTATATTAGCCGATTGGCTTGTATAAGTCCGCACTAGAGTATTAGCTAGTGTATTTGTTTTTATGCAACCCTCATCGGCCGATTCCAGTGATTCGTTATAAACATATTAACATGGGCCGATGGGATTAGATCTGTTTTATCAGTTATATCATATTATTACTTCAAGTAAGCCGGTATAGCTTTGCCCTATCGGCCAGGCCTCCATGATGCAGCATTGGCCTATCGGCCGATCGGCCATCGTTTCTCACATGGTTTACTTGTTTATTCTTGTTGATTGCAGATCAAATCAACTGGCACGCCCTGCACGCACCTAGGCAAGCCATTGGACCTGCACTGGAGTTAAGTAGACCTCCCAGGCCGCCGTGGAAACGTGGAACCCGTTTTGTTGCGAGGCGGGTCTAAATTCTATGCCAACAATCCCTCAGGAATAAGTCTATATTGCCTCCCTTAACTCTTGCTTGCAGTTGAATCGCATTTCTCAACCGCGAAACCAAATATAACTTATGCATCATCTTTAAAAACTAATGCAAATCGCCTTCTTTGGTGGTTTGGGAGATGGTTTCGTTTGACGTGATAGCTTTCACCCCGTTGACTGGCTTACTCATTTTGTGGGCCCCAGCTGCCAGCGACCTCCTCCATCCTATCTTCTTCCTCCTCTCTTTCCTCTCTCTCTTTCCTCTCTCCTCCTCTCTCACCGTACAGCAGCACACGGGAGGAGTCACCGGCCGGCCGCTGCAAGGGTAGGGGTTGCTAGGCAGCCGCCGCGAGGGTAGGAGTCGTCGTGCGGTAAGGAGCTCGCCAACCATGGCCGCGCGTGGGGGGAGGGGTCATCGGCCATGGTGTGCGCAGGGAGGAGGTCGCCCACCGCGGCGCGCACGCGAGAGGAGGAGTTGCCGGCCATGTCGCGTGCGGGGAGGAGCTTGTCCGCCACAGCGGGCGCGAGAGAGGGGTCGTCGACCACGGTGCGCGTGCAAGGGAGGGGTCGCTGACCACGGCGAGCGCGGGAGTAGGGGTCGCCGTCGCGGTGGTAGGAGTTGTCGGCTATGAGCGTGGGCGGGGAGGAGCTCGCCTGTCACGGCGTGCGCGAGAAGGGGTAGCTGGCCGAGCGCGCGCAATGAAGGGTTGGCGGCCATGATGTGCGCGGGGGTAGGAGTCGTCAACCGTGGTGCGCGCACGGGGAAAAGGCCACTGTCGTAGGAGCTCCTCCATTCTCCGTATAGCCCGGGCCCACCGTCTCCCCCTTGACCATGACACCGGCAACTCTGTCGGCGGGTTTGCAACAAACTTCTTCATCTATCCCCAAACCTGCAAGAGAAAGAGCTAAGGAAGGAAGAAGGAGAAGGAGAAAGGGGCTGATAGGTGGGCCCTACCCTTTTTTATTTTTACCATTGTCGCCTACATGTGGGACCCACTTCTATTTTCAACTCCTTTGATGACTAGGCTGTCATGTCAGTACACTTAGACTAAGTCAATTTGCCATGTCAGTAAAAACCGCTTTCAAAACCATTGAAGGAGTCAATTTACATCGGTTTTTGAAGTTGGGAGAGATGTTATACCCTGTTTTGTGGTTAAGGGATGCGATTCAACCAAGGGCAAGAGATGAGGGAGGCCAAATAGACGTACTCCCATCCCTCACTGAACCGTGGACACGCGTGGTCAACCACGACGTCAAGGCCACAACCCCACGGCATGGGCAGTGGCCGTCCAGCACCGGCCCTAGGGCGTCAATCCATCAGCTAATTCACCGTGCGTTGTGACGTAGTACAGTCCAGTGGCGACGTGATCTAGGACTGGCCCACTGACGGGCATGTTGTATAGTTCGGCCCAGATACCGTACACATCTGTCATATTTCCAAGTTGCGGATTTGCTGGGCCAGTGAGATGACAAACCTCAGGAAAGTGGCGATTTTTTTATTTTATTTATTAAAATATTTACAAAAATAATTTTCTATTTCAAAAATTTACAAATCTAGTCGCTCATCGCTCTCTGGAAGGGCGATTTTTCTGACGTGGCAGACGATCGTTGGCCCCAACGGGGAGGGGCATTTTGCAAGCGGTCTCCTTGCCGCCCTCCCAGAGGGCAATTTTTCACTATGCGGGGGCCGCCTAGAAAAGGGCTAGGAGGACGGCTTGGCTCTTTTGCAGGCGGCCCTCTTGCCGCCCTCACGAAGAGCGTTTTCGAACTGTGTGGCCCCCGCACAGTGTAAAATCGCTCTCTGGAAGGGCGGCAAGGGGGTCGCCTGCAAAAAAGCCATGCCGCCCTTTAAGTATGCGGCCTCCCGCACAGTGTAAAATCACCCTTTAGGAGGACGGTAAGGAGGCCGCTTACAAAAATGTCAGGCCGTCCTCCTAGCCATTTTGCAGGCGACTCCCTACAGTGAAAAATCGTCCTCTAGGAGGGCGACAAGGGGACCGCATGCAAATTTTTCTTTCCCCGTTGGCCAACCATTAGGCGAGGGCCAACGGCTGTGTCACACCCTGAAGTTCTCCTAAATCGTAAAATTCGAATTTAATAATTTATTTGAGAAATTGTTCAATTAATCTGGAGGAAAATCCAATTAAATAATGCATTAAATAAGTGAAAAAGGCATAGTGGAATTTTTTTTGAGTTCCCCATGTCAAAATACATTAACAAGATTTTTAGTGGAATTTTCAGAGCCCTGAAAATAATTTTAAACCAATTAAAAGCAAATTCGGATTTAAATTAATCCCAGGAAAATCCGTTTCTCCTTTTTTCTTTTTCTTTTTCTTTTTCCTCTTCTTCTTCCTTCTTGGGCCGTCGGCCCAGCCTAGCCGCGCGCCTCTTCCCCCCTCCCGCTGGGCCGGCCCAGCCGCCCCGGCCCCTCTCTCCCGTCCGCTGCCGAAGTCCATCCTCCCTCCCCCTGTTCGCTTGGGTCGCCGACAGGTGGGCCCCACCTGTCGGGCCCGTCTCCTTCCTCTGGCCGGCGGATCCGGAGGGAGCAACCGCTCTGCCGCTCCCGCACGCCCCGCGCCACGCCGTGCACGTGCACGCCCACGCGCCGCCTCCCCGCGCCCACTCCGCCCGCAGCCGCCGCGTGAGAGGGGCGGGATCCGTTTTCCCCGGCCGCCTCTCTCTCTCCCCACTCCGGCGAGAAATCCGCGCCCACTCGGCCCCGATCTCTCCTCCCCGTGCCCATATAAACACTCTCCGCGTCCTCCTCTCCCTTTTTTCCCTTTTAGCCATCGCTCCCGTGCATCCCTCCGCCCTAGCGCCGCCGTGCTCTCGCGCCGCCGTCGTCCGCCGACTTCGGCCGAGCCGTGCACGCATCCGCCGCCGCGCCGGACTCCGCCTCCGCGTCCGCCGCACTCGCCGCATCCTCCCGCCTCTCAGCCGGGTGCTCGCGCCGCCGGATCCGCGCCGGAGCACCGCCGTCCCTTCCTTCTTCTCCGCCTCCGGTGGAGCTCGGTGAGCACCTCCCCTTTTTCCCTCTCTCTTCCCTCTCCCTCTCTCGGCCGCGTCGCTCCTTCCCGTGCGCGTGCCCGCGAGCGTCGCCTCCCGTCCCGCTTGCGGCGTCGCCTTTCTCCGGCCGCTGGCCCGGCCGCCGCCGCCGCCGCGCGCCATGGCTGGCCGGCCGCGTTCGGGCCGTGCCGCCCAGCCGCCAGCCGCCAGCGCCCGTGCGCCTTGGGCCGTTGGATCGGCCACTCGGGCCGATCCCAGCCGTTCCCCGCCCGTCCCGCGTGGCCGCCGCGTGTCCGCCGCGTCGGCGCCACGCGTGCGCCACGTGGTGCGCCGCGGCGCCGTGGACCCGTGGACTCGATCCACGGTGGACCGGCTGCCGTCGCCCGCTGACGTCAGCCCTGGGGTTAATTGCGCAATAAATTAATTAAGGTTTTTCTTTCTATAGTAAAAACACAGATAACTTCAAAAATTCATAACTAATTCATCTGAGCTCCATTTAAGTCCATTCAAATTTCATTAAATTCATAAAAACGCAAAGAATCCATTAAAAATGGTTTTGTGCTTTGTTTCAGTAGACTTATAGCATGTATTGTTGTTTGCTTTGTTTGTCACGTAGATTCCGACAATTTCGACGCTCCCGTTTATTTCGAGATCGTCGCAGAAGTTGCTTCAGCTCAAGAGCAAGGCAAGTCATGCTTCACATTGATCATATTGCTCCTAAATTTACAAATACCTTATTTTTCAGTAAAAGCTGCATTATTTCATAATGTCATTTTATGTCGGTTCTTACCTATTGTACTCAGCCAATTATATTGATTATCTTGTACCTTGAGTAACCTGGGTAATTAACTAGTTAATCGCTGATTTTAGGAGTGCTTAGCCATGCTTAGCTAACTTAGCTCACTAAAGGGGATCACCTTAAATAATTAATTAATGTAGTCCCTATGGTGACACTTTGGTTTAGGAGCCACCATGGTAATAATAATTAATCAAAATATGCTAATGGTGGGCTGTGGATGCATGATTTTGATGGAAGCACCCATGGCAATTAAGGACCGGTTCACGGGAAACCCTGGAAGAAATACCGTGCGTACCACAAGCCAGCGTGGGCAACGGCTGGACTTGTAGTGTAGCTTTCCTCTAGCTAACGTACACTGGCTAGGGTGAGCGTGATGGAGTGCGGATGGACCCTGCTGTAACATCCTGAATATTTCGACTTTGGAATACGGAATTAAAAATTCAGAATAACCAAAAATCTCTTTCAAAATACATTCATGCCTGAATTAATTTAATTCGATCTATCGTTTTTCGTTTATACGTGGGCTAATAGACGAACGTCTGAGGATATGTCGATATTTGATTTCAAATATTATTTATTCAAGGAGCTATGATTTGCATATGCCAATTATTTTCGAAAAACAAAAACCCTCGGGCATATTTGCTTTATAAATAAAGCTATATACCTAAATGTATCACCATTTTGGATAAAACCCATTAAGGGATAGTTTATTAAAACAAATATTGTTCCACTACAGAAATAGCTTTGATTATTTTCTATGAACCTTTATATAGAGTGATAAGCTTTTGTAAATTATTTGCAAAATAATGTCTATTGGTAAAGTATTTACTAGAAACCTTAATTGCGAAATATAAATTCCTAATAGGCTATTTTCAAAGATATGACCTCCTCAGACAAAGTCTAGTCCTAAGCATAATTTTAGTTTGCTTGTTAATTGTTTATTTGTGTGTGTCTAGAATCTGTGCCAAAGATCTCGATTAAATCCATCCTTGAGAACCTAAATTCTTGCCATGCATTGAATTCCTTAGTGTTCGAATTTCGTAAATCGATCCTCTTCCTGAATTGAACACCTCTCGGGGTAATATCCCTCCTTTGTCTTCTCGACCATCCATCTATTCTGGTAATTGCGGTTCTCTAATCAAAGTCTCGAGAGCTATTGTCAATTATCGAAATGTCACGTCCCTCCTTGACATCCTCGACTACCACAATTGAATATTAAACCCAACTCTATTTAATCGAAATTTTCTCTGTTCGAATCCTTTTTCCTCATAAATCATTTTATTCAAAATTCCCTAATTTAGTCCCTTCCTCGGAATCCTAGGACTACCGATGAATTCGTATATCGAACGTTGATTCGGTAACGCGGTCCATCCATCCGATTAAATTCGGGGAAATCTCTAAGTCTGATCCTTGCCCATCTAAATGCCAGATTAAATCCAAGAGCTCACTTAACAGTCCAATTGTAATTCAAACTCAAAATTAAATGTCCATTTATACAGTCCCTTTACAATTTTGGAATTTAATCTCATTCAAATTCCATAAATCCAAATTCCTATAAAATTACAAAACATCCTATTCCTTTGGACTCTTTCCTGTTCGGCCCAACTCTTTTCTCCCTCCCTCTCCTTATTGGGCCAGCCCATCTTCCTCTAGGCCAGCCTAGTACTCTTCCCTTCCCCTGGCCCAAGGCCTGCCCAGCAAAACAAGTCTGTTTGTTGTCCCTCTTCCTCAGCCAGCTCGCACGCCAGGTGTTCGACGGAATGCCTGCAAGCACCGAGCCCCACGGCTCCCCCCCTGCACCGAGCTTCCAGTCCACCGAGGCTTTCCCCCAAAACACCGGCAACACAGTGAGCAAAGTCCACACCGAACGCGTACGCCGCGTCCACGCCGTCCTGCAGCAGTCCCATCCTCGCTCTGCGATAACTCCCTGTCGACGACGACCGCCCCACAGGACCGTCGGCCCCACTCGGCCGAGCAAGCTTGTCGCTGTCCGCCGGCTGCGACGGCTATAAAAACCGCCCTATTTCGCTCACTGTCGCCATCACACCGACGAACGCGAGTCGCCCCGGCCGGCACTACCCCGGCTGAGGTTGCCGCACCGCTGCACCAACTCGCGCCAAGCAGCGTGCCCGGCCAACGCCGCGCCAGCCGCACCCATCGTCCTCGCCGCGTCGCGCCGCAGCCGCGGCCGCTGCCCGAGCCGGAGCCAGCGCCCCGCTGCCCGGCCGCGCCACCAGCCTTCTCCAGCCCGGCCGCCGCCCCGGCCTCCCAGCCGCGCCCGCGCCGCGCGCTGCCGGCCTTGCCGTGCCGCGCGCCAAGCCGCTCCCAGCCGGGCTCGCCGTGCCACACCGCAGCCGCCCCGGCCTCCTGGCCGCAGCCACACCCTGCCGGCCGCAGCCGCCATGCCGCACCACCGCGCCGCGCCACCGCCGCCCCGCCTCCCCAGCCGCCGCCCCTGTCGACGCCGCCTCCCAGCCGTGGCTGGCGCACGCGCCCAAGGCCGCGCCGTGCGCCATCTCACGCCGCCCTGCGCCGTCCCCGACCGCGCCGCCAGCGCGCCGCACCGCCCGGCCTCCGCGCCGCCGCTTGCCGGGCCGCGCCCGCGCGCCCGCGCGCCCGCGCCGCAACGCCGCCGTCGCCCCGTGCCCCGGCCGGCCGCCTCCCCCAGCCATCGGCCCTCCCGCGGCACCCTCCTCTCCTCTGGAAGCAAGAGCAAGAGAAAGAAGGGATGAGACAGAGAGAAGAAAGAGATAAGGAGGAGAAGGGAAGAAAAAAAAAAGAAAAGAAAAAAAAGAAAAAAAAAAAAGAGAAAAAGAAGTGGGACCCACGTTTGATTCTCCACCCGTGGGCCCCATCTTGACCCATACTTTGAAAAAGTCTGTATCACCTCCCTCTCGTTGTCGGGCAAAGCCCATAAAGCCTCCCAAAAAGTTTACCAAACGTCCCTCTGCGTCCATTGGGCTGCCGACTACAAAGTCTATATGGCGTCCCTCATCCTTTGTCGGGCTGAGCCCAAAAGATCAATCCCCTGCCAAAAGTCTATATGTCATCCTTTTCTCCAAATTTCAGGCTAAAGCCCACCAACAGCCTCCCACCTCACCAAAGTCTAACATATATCCCTCTACTCACCCAACCCCCTCTATTGAAGTCCATCTTGCCTCCCCAAGCCATTCATTCCTGTTGGGTCGGCAATAAAAAGATAAAATCTAATGCTCCTCCCCGGTACTACTCCCGGCAACGACGTCGCCGTGCGCCGCGCCGTCATCTGAACCCCGAGAACGACTAACTTATTGGACGGTTAACCTCTAACATCTAACATTTGACCCATTGACTCACTAACCCGCTGACTTCTAACTCACTAACCCGCTGACCTCTAACTCACTAACCCGCTGACCTCTAACTCACTAACCCGCTGACCTCTAACTCGCTAATCCCTAACCCCTAACCTGCACTAACCCGCTAACATTTATTCCTTAACGCTGTGTGTTCGTTTGTTGCCACCGATCGAACACGTGGTGTGCGAGGACGATCCGCGGGCCGACTGTCCCCAGGCTGTACATCGACGACCGTAGTTTCGTGTGAGGACCACCGCTCGGTGTGCCGCTACCCGGCTGCCGCAAGGTGAGCTCCTCTCCTGTTCTTCCTCTTGCTTTTGTTTCCTTACCGCCGTTGTTGCCGCGGCACGGTAACGTTGTGAGGCGCAACACCGTACCCGTTCATTACGCGGTTGCCCTCCGCAGCGATCACCGCTGTGCTGCCGGCCATGCATGCGCCACACAGCTAGCTGGCTGTACGTGTGCATGCACGCAAGCAGCTCACATTCACGCAGCTAGCTAGCCGTGTGTATGCATATGCATGCATGCTTGTAGCTCGCCCAAGCCCTTCACCTCACCATGCGCACCCTCTTTTAAAAACAAAACCCGTACGTGAGGAGTTAAGGGCGGTTCCACCCGTCAGACCTTTCCCTTTTCTTTGTTTTAAAACTTTTTCAATCTTTCGAATTCCATATCTCCCTCGTTTTAAGTCGGATTTGAACGAAACTTTTGTCAAAATCTTTCTAAAATCAAGATCTACGCAATGGCACTAGTTTGGTTATTTTTGATTGTTCTAGAATATTTGGCTCTTTTGTGTTAGCGAGTAGTTTGTGACGTTAGTATTCAACCGGACAGGGTACATCTGCGAGGAGGAAACTGAGCTAATCGAGAACGAACCCCCAATTGAGCAAGGCAAGTCACTACGCCCCCTTCCTCGAACATGTTGATCCTATTTTTATAAATGTGTTGATTGCAAATAAAATTGCATGCTAATTATAAAACGCGTACCCACATTTGCTTAAAGCCTTACCTTTGATATTGTTTATCCTTATGTATTTACACACCTTTGTTACCTGAGTATATTACTTTACGCGTGATTATTTACTCACTGCTTAGCCCTGCTTACATAGACGTTATACACTCCATATGTGGGATATGTGGATGTGGTTACACTGATCACTCGATGGGAGTGATTGATAGAGATCGGGTGGAGACATAAGCGCCACCCACAGCATGAAAACCTTTGTGAAAACCCAAAAACTTAATTAAACAAAAGTGATTTCGACTGGGGCGGCACGGATAGAATATGGGTGGTTCTGGGAACGGTAAGCCGCCGACCCTGGTCAGTTAAGGACCGAGTCAAGAAGCTAAGCAGGAAACGAACCGAGTACGACCACACTTCTTGAGTGGGGTTAGACCCGGTGGACTAGGTTATTCTCGTGGGGTGGCACCCCAGACATGGTAGGTTCTGGATATCGGTATGGAAATGTGGAAGTGTGTGGTTTAATGACGTCAAGCTTTATATATGTATGATGTAACCTTCAATCTCGGGAGCGCCAGGACTCCCCTCACAACCGGCTCGAGGTAGGAATGTGGCGCCGGGGGTGCAATGGGGATTCATAGTCCTTGGAGCGGGTGCCGCCATGCGAGGGTAACTGAAAAACCGGGCCGTGACAAGTCTCATGTGTTGGGTGCGTCACGGAGTGTGGGATTAAAAGCGTACATCCACTGCAGTGTGAGTAAATTAAACTATTCGAATAGCCGTGCTCGCGGTTAATGAGCGCCGGGACTTGTATTACTCTTGACTAGCCTCGTCAATTTGTAATATTGCTTAAAATATGATGGGTGTGGAAGGTGTGACCTTGCCTGATATGCAAAAAGGTCATAGTGGTTAAAATTGTGGAAATTGGATGCGAGGGTAAACCGGACCAAGCGAGGCTTGGGGAAGGTGGATGAACCCTCGCAGGTTAATGATAACTTCAACTTAACGTGGTTTTCAGTTAAAACTGTTGTGGGATAGGTTTGTGAAATAATTTGTGAAAACTAGCTTTATGCAAATAAACCAAGCCATCCTTGAACCCCTATGAACATTATATGCATTCTGTAGTGGTGGCTTGCTGAGTACGGTTGGTACTCACTCTTGCTTATTTACATCTTTTAGAAAGGTGTTGGTGTCGACCTGTACATGTGCTATGCTGGCAAGGAGTTACCGAGGACGGTGGAATAGGGACCTAGGTTCACCAGTCGATGCGTGTGGGATAAGATGGACCGCCGCTGCTTCGCTTCCGCTACTTCATTTAGTTGTTTTGGTATTTTGTGTTGCTATCGACCATGCTTGGTCTATTCGGGTTTCATTTGGGCTACCCTTGTATTATTAATATATTGTAAGACCTGTATGACGATGTCAGCTTGAGATATACAACTGTGTCATGTGTGTACCATCTACTGATCCAGGGAATGGTATTGTAATGCACATGGGGTTTCCGGTATACAAAACCGGGGGCTCACACCTGCGACGGTCTATGCGACTGCCGGATTCACCAAGGCACGAGAGGGGGCTACCCACTGCCTTTTGAGGAGTGGGGGCGAAACCTGAGGTGGTACGATTGGTTAGAGGGGGTTATGCGAAGGGTCCTGTCACAGTCCCTTTCCGGGGTACCGTGGTGGTACACTAGCACACGGAAACGTGTCGTGGGGCTGTGTCTTGTGGGTACAGATGTACACCTCTGATCATGTTATGGGCGATCAACCAGATTCACCGTGATTAGTCCCACCTTCTTAATAATTGGATTTACTGGAACTGGTTTAGTTCAGGTGGTTGGTTTGGGCCTGTTACAACGTGGATGTAGCGTTGGACAGTGATGGTTTAATATTGTTCAATTAATTCAACGTTTTACTACTGCTTTCAACTATTGTTTTAAATGCTTACTTTATGCAAATAAACCCTTGCTTGCCTTAGGAATACCGTGCATTATACTTTCCTTCCCGGTATGACTTGTTGAGTACAGTGGGTAGTACTCAGCCTTGATTAATTTTTCCCCACATCAGAAGAGGAGTATGCGTCCGATGGAGGCTTTTCAGAGGAGTAGGCTTCGTCCGCCGTTGAGGATGCTTGTGGAATGGTGTCAGCCCGCTGCAAGAGTCTCGTTCTAGTTTAGTTTGTTTTTTCGTTTTTCCGCTGCATTTCTGTAAGACTTTTACTGTGTTTGCAAGACGTGGATCTGTATGTCAACATTGTCGTTTGTGTATCCTGGCTGGTCCTGGACAGGGAAATCAATACACAATCAGTTTCGGAAATTTTGTTTGTGAATTTCCGGGCGTGACAGGCTGTCTGCCACGTTAGAAAAATCGCCCTCCGAAAAAACGATGGGCGACTAGATTTATAAATTTTTGAAATAGAAAATTATTTTTGTAAATATTTTAATAAATAAAATAAAAAATAAAAAAATTTAGAAGGTGGCGACCCACTTCCCACCGTCCCCGCCTCCGTACTTGCGAATTGCGAATTGCGAATTTGTGAAGGCGTAGTAAAATTGGTAATGGTACGGTGACGGACCGACTGTAGCAGAGGTTACACGGTTAGGGCTGATAAAAACTCGTTAGCTCGTTTGGCTCGGGACTGATCTGACGAAAAACTCGTGAACTCGTTTAGCTCGAGACTGGCTTGCTTGACTCGTTTGATTTTTTTGACGAGCCAAGCTAGTAGTTTAGCTCGTTAAGTACTAGCTGCTAGCTTGAGCTGGCTCGTGAGCCCAACGAGATATGCACAAATCCAATAGCCCCAAACGAAAAATATGCCAAGCGAACGTTAGATGCATAATGACAGTTAAGAATAACCCATCACAATGCAGTCCATCCTTACGTTCATACCAGGCCGACCCAAATATTCAAGCTATAAAATTACTGAACCCTAATTTCTTTCTCCCATCCCCACACGACGAGCGCCGCCGCCGCCGTGCACATGTTGCGCACTCGTGCGCGGGTAGGCAGGCAACGAGTGACGGTCCTCGACGTCCTCCCACATGGAGCTTCTCAGCCAGCAGTGGTCTAACTCACGATCATGAGTCAAATGAGCTAGCTCGAGCTTTTTTACGAACCGAGTCGAGTCGCTGTCTTGTCTCGTTTGCTTATTGAGCCGAGCCGAGCTAGCTCGTTATCTTAACGAGTTGACACCATTGGTAGATCTATGGGTGGTCCGGGTGTGCCCTTCAGTCTTAGCGACATCGTTTCGATTCCTCTCCCTCTTCGCGACCACGACTCCGCCTCCTGCCTACCTTGCGTGAATCATGATCGACAGATCATAGCAGCGAGCCAGTGAGCGTGTATACTGCCTCGGGTTAGTCCTCCCGTCTCCTTGACCTGGTTGACTTGTGCTTCCCTTCCCGACATCATGCGGCAATGGCAAGGCAGTAAGGGCAGTGTGTGCGGCAGCCGCTGGCGGCGCGCGTGTGTGGCAACCAATGGCGTCCAGGCAGCGGGCAAGCTGTGCGCAAGGAATCAAGGCAAGGGTTGGTATTTTTTTTATTAATGATTAGCCGATTAGGACTTGTACTCTTCTTTTTAATTTTCGGTTTTGATCATTCTCATCTCAGATTATACTTTGGTATTATACATAGATCGTTAAAACAGGAAGAAAGATGAAGATAATAGACACTTTGTATGGTCATTAGAAAGCCTAGACCAGACAAGTAGTATGGTAATTAATACTTAGTATCCATACAAGTTTCTTTCCTTATGGTTGACGAAAAATCCGCGTCAGGTCAATGGTGTCAAATTTGTATTGACACGAACTATATCGACAAACACAATGACCTGAGAGATATGCTTAGCTTCAGTGTAGGTCCTAAAATATTGATGAGATACGGGCATGACAGTCAGTTTGATCCTGCAAATGATAAGATAGATAAATTCGTTGATGATCAAAGAGCCGATCGGCTAACAAGCCGATGTCCGATGTAGATTCTGACACTTGAATAAATAATGATATAAAGGCAATCGGCCAATGATAATGTAATAAGATAATGAACCAATCGGCCAATATATATGTGACAAAGTAGATATCCAATGAACCAATCGGCCGATATAGATATAATGAATCAAATATCTAACAAACCAATCGGCCGATGCTGATATAGAAATTTAGATATAGGCTCGATAATTAAAACATACATCGGCCAGAAATTCGATGTCATTAAATCCAAGTGATTAAGTGATTAATAAAACATTTCCTGCAATCAGCTAAAACTAACTTGTATATAATCCTTATAAGCCGATGCAACACTTTAAACAATATTTAGATAACTTATCGGCTGAAACCCCGATGAAACAATGATTGATGCCTACTGACTTAAATAAATCTAACTTACAACCACAACCTCATAGGTCGAACCTAACCGATGCAGCACAAGATTGATAATTGCCTGATAGATTTAAATAGCCGATATGACACCGACCAAAGTGATCGTGTATTAAATTTAATCAAGACAGTAAAACCATCAAAGAGAAATTTAGCACATCAGATAAGATCGGCTAACCCTTTGATGAAATATTAGCATAAACCTATGGGCTTAATAAGATTTAAATTATCAATAACAATTTAGTAGGTTGGACCTAACCGATGCAGTACGAAATTGTATATGATAATCTAATACTCAATGAGCCGATAAATCTGTCTAATTAGATGGATATAACAAATCTATCTAAAGCGACATTATGTTTAAAAAAACATCAACTTGATCAGAATATCGGACCTAACTGAGAAAGTACTAACTAAGCCGATGTGACTATAAACAGTAATGAAACTAAAGATAGAAATGATATACCCGATAAACAACACTTGCGTCGGCCCGATTAAAATATCGAACTCAACAGGGAAAGTCCTAGCCATGCCAGCGCAAGCAAAGATGACATAACTCACTTTTTGTCGGAGGTCGAACTCAATCGATGCAGCCCATACGCGAAAACAAGAACTCATCGAAATAAAACCTCATAAGAGAGTAGCGATGCGCCGAAAGTATATGTATATTGATTTGTGGAGATAGATTACAAGGACCCCGGGTGTACATATTTATACCCATAGGCTGATATGAGTCATGATCGAACATGACATAAACTTTTCTAACGATAAAAGGAAAAACATAAGTCCTGATCGGACACTAAACAAAACTTACTAAAGATAAATCCTGTCTAATTAATAGATAAATTAAGCTGTTATGTCGTGGTCTTTACGATTCATTCTTGAACTCAGTTTCTTCTGGATAAGCTTTTCATCGGCTGATTGTGTTCTTTTCTTAACCAAATCCACTAAAGAATCTTACCAAATTTTGTCATTAACACATAATGTTAATTTTAAGATGTTTATAAGATGTCTTACTAATCAAAAGAACTAGGGAACGAGATATCATCTAGACAATTGGATAAGTTATGAGTGAACCATTATTTTTTATGATTTAGATATGTTCTGAGTGCATGCAAAGGTGAGCCAGGCATGACGTGAGGAGGCTGAGTCTGGCTAAGTTGGTCAGAGGTTAGAGTAGCACATCCGCCTACTTGCCTTTGGGTCTTTGCATGTTGTTGTACTGGTAGTACTATTGTATAATAGAGTTTTCTACTAAAATACTACTAGCTTTTCTTTGGTACAAATTTTTATGTAGCCAAAGTCTACACTAAAGACTTGCTCTAGCACTCTTCTATATATTTTTATGCAATAAAGTTAAGAGCTTGGACATATGTGTAGTATTTCTTATGGCTCTCGTTGTTGTTGGCGCGGAGATCTGATACCTACGAATCATACAAGATACCCACAGGGAATTTGATGTTTGGTATCAAGTCCCTGATGTCTAGGTATCGGGTAACTGGTACCCAGATTATTCGGGTTAGTACCTTAGGTACTAGACCTTATACCTCAGATATCAGGGTACCTGGTACCTAGATCGGTCTGGTACACATAGGTACCCAATTCCCAGCACAACACGAACCTAGTATTAGGTATCGGGTATTTAGGTATCAGGTACTTGGTATATAGATCAGTTTGATACCTATAGGTATCAGACCTGATACTAAGTATCGGGTACCTATGTATTAGGTACTTGGTACTTGGTATCTAAATCGGTCTGACGCTTATAGGTACCAGACCTAGTACTGGTTATGAGGTACCTAGTACCGAGATAAGTTTGGTATCTAAACTGGCACTGATGTTAGTCTCATAACAATCGAAGCGGGTGTGTTGTGTCTTTAGCGAGAAGACGTGCACTGACGTATGGTCCCTTGAAAGGACACGAGGAGATGTGGGCTGACGTGTGAATCCTCACGTGGGGATTTATATGAAGTTGATAAAATAATATGAGTGGTTGGTTGGTTGGTCAAACAATCATGCTCATTAAGTTATTGCGTTGGGACGGAAGTCCATGCTGTAGCAGTCCTCCTTACTAATATGTCTTGATATACTTTTGGACAATTATATTATCTACACTTGTTTTGTATATATTGATATTGTTACATTTGTGATGTTTAAAAAAAATTATAAGTCGGATCATCCAATATCTTAAATCCTAGATATGCTACTAACTGACACGATCCTAGCTGGCTTGCTATCCATCCCTACACACAGGCCTTTGGCCAATTGAGCGGGCGGGAATGCAGCATTCCGAATGCTGAATGTTTCCTTTGACGTGAACTGGTGAACGCTGCCGGCAAGTTGCAAGGCCTTGTGCCTGTGCAGTAGCGGTTCGTAGGAGTTGAGCTCCAACCGCTACCAAAGTGCGTCAATCACTTATTTTGGTCTGGTTGTCGGAGCTAACAGATTAGTAGATTTCTCCGGGAACTAGCAGTATCTTCCGTTGTAGTCTAGCTGGTTAGGATACTCGGCTCTCACCCGAGAGACCCGGGTTCGAGTCCCGGCAACGGAATTTTTTTTTTCTGGTTCCTGTTTCTGTTACGGCAATCCAGCTGCAGTCCTCCGCGGTAGGCTGGTGGCCGGCACGGCGGCCTTCTAGCTTGCGCCGACCTCGTCAGGTGATACGAAGACAAGCACATGCTCCGGCGTACGGCGCACCCCGCCCCCCTCAAATATCGTATTCGCGCTTCGTGTGCGGTGTGCCTGTACTGCTAGCTGTACGCCCTGTACGGCAGCTGTGTGTCCCTTGTGGTGGGTGCGAGCATGCTAGGTGCTAAACCAGTGTGCCCATCGTCCATGCCACGAGGGGCCACGGCGTACTCTATCCCACCGACACTGGGCGATCCATCGATCGAGATCTGGACGGTACGTCGCGTTACTCTGTGTGCTAGTAGCTCGTCCGCACGTCGTGAGTACGCAGGCAGGCGGGCAGGCACCCATAGCCACCCCATAGCCTCCCCTGATCAGCCAGTGTACTGCTGTACGCATTACCGGTGAAAATGCCAGTGCGACTATACAATCAAGCACACGTACATTTCAGCAGCTAGTATAGTACTAGTTAGTAGTACACGTATACTTACTGGACGGCCTTAATGTGCTACAGCACAGCAGAGTTACATACTTACATTACCACTCTTCTTTTATAAGCATAGCACAAGCTAGGAGCTAGCACACAGGGCTGAGACTAAAATCTGGACTTCAGTACTACTAGTAGTTCAGTAATTCAGGTGCTCCGTTTTCACCACGAAGTAAAAGGAACCTGTTGGCTCTACCTGAAGTCCTGAACCGGATGCTATACTACTACCTCTATCCTAAAATAAATTCATTTCTCATTCATTTCAGATATACCAATACAAAACCAAAAAACCTAAAATACCCCTACTTTATCAAATCTCAATGCAAATATTTTTCACTTTATTTTCTTTCAATACGACTACATCCTTCGTTCCAAAATAAGTTCATTTGTGGGTTTCTGTGTCCAACATTTGACCGTCCATTTTATTTAAAAATTTTTTATGATTATTAATTTTATTATTATTAGATGATAAAACATTAATAATACTTTATGCGTGACTTAAATTTTTTTAAAAAAATAAAAAAAAGTCATGCATAAAGTATTATTCATGTTTTATCATCTAAAACAATAAAATTACTAATCATAAAAAAATTTAAATAAGACGGACGATCAAACGTTGGACACAGAAACCCATAATAAACTTATTTTAGGACAGATCATGTATTTTTTTTATTTTTACAAACTTTGATACAATGATTATTCTAAAAATAAATTTATTTTAAGATAAATAAAAAAATTAGAAATAAATTTAATATAAGATGAGGAAGTAATTACTACGCGGCCGGGGTGCCACTCAAGTTGCAGTTTATGATGAAACCAAGGAAGGAGGAGACCGGCGTGCCTAGGTGCTCACTTTCTTGTCAGGACGGCTGCAGCTCTACAGGTACCCTGTCTCCTGTTTGTTGGGAGGCCAGTTCAGTCCCAGTCGATCACCCTCTCATCAATTCTTTTCACTTCCTACTACTGCTCCTACCTGTCTTCGTCTGTGAATCGCGAGATAGCTTGGTCCGATCCGATGAAAGTAGCTGAGCGCGAGAGGACGGGTCGACAGCTAGAGTTTGTACCGGTTGCCAAATCGGAGTAACATCAGGACGGATACGGTTGATGCCAACCGAACGAGCGATGCACATCACATACTCACATCCAGGCCGCACTTTGGGAAATATGGCAAGGGAGAGGAGACAGAGGGTTCAATTCAGAGAGGACAAGCGGCACGGCCCGGTGTATAAATGGATGATGCGTACAAACATTTATGGATCCAATTGCTGTTACAGTAACTGGAGCGGCCGGGGAAGTTCGAGGTGATGAGGTGAGGAGTAGCAAAGAGGGGAAAGCGCAGGGAGCCGGCCGGAAATAGCCGGCAGGCGGGCAAGGTAATCGATCCCATTTCGCTGAAGCGTTGCAGAAGGCTGCTGCACTGGCTTGTGCTGAGGCGCCTGGTCCTACTATCTTGCCTGATACATCGCACCGCTGCATGCAGGAGGCACGTACCCATCATTTCGTCCGAAATATAATCTGTATACCATGGATCCTTTGTGGCCTGCAGCTTCTCTGCACAGTTTGGTGCCCGCCCAGCAGGCTTGCATCGGCGGAGGTCAAATTACACGATTAATTAAAGTGTAAATTTACAAACGGAGTTACTAACCTTCATGCAATAGAAATTTAGGGGATATCTCTGTCAAATTTTTAGACCATCGTATCTGCGTCAAAATTCATGCCAGTCTTCTTCTTTTTCAGTTGGTGAGACAAAATCGGTGACGATAGAATTACAATTAATTTAAGAGTAAACTTAAAAACATAATTTCTAAACTTCATGGGACATCAATTTTAAGGAGGGAAGGGGAGGTGAGTTTCCCCGCGAATTAGAGAGATGGGCGTGGATAGCGGATCGAGGACCGGCGGTGGACGACAATACGGTGATAGTGACGTCGAAGCCACAAGAATAAAGAAGCACGGTGGATGGGCGTTGAAGGCGAGGGCGAGGCAAATGAGATAGGGGAGGAGGCCGGCTAGATGGGCTTAGCCTGCGCTATTCGCACCTTTAGGCACCAACGAGGCAGGGGTGACGCTGGCGAGCTCGCTCCTCTCATTCTGCCCAGCTATGCAAGAGAGAAAAAAAGGAAGATAATAAGGTTACTGTTAATGCATGAATTTTGATGTAATCCTAATCATCCAAAAAGTGACTAAACTCTAAAATAGTTTTCTATTAAATGTCTAATAGACATTTTAGAAAAAAAAACATATATGAATGGTAGGTTTTACAAATGCCCGACTTTTTTTAAACCAACTACGCATTATGTAAGACAAAGAAAGTATTATTTGTTTCGTTGGTGCACGTCTGTGACACTGATCATGTCAATTTATCATTTGCTATTCTTTCTATTTTCATTTCAAATTATTTATTTATCAATAAATACATCCTAGCACAACATTTTTTGTCATCAATCAAGTCAAGATTTTTCATCAAATAATAAAAGTTAGTTCATACACAGTCATTGCAATATCACATGTCAAATGAAAAATCTATTAAAGGTTGTCTCCTAATACTATGTCACAATAAAGACTGTCTATACTTTATTAGTTAGTATGCAAAAGATAGAAATAAGACAAGCTTAATGATGGATTTTATGTGTTCCCCAGATGTCGATGCGCCAACAACAAATCCATATAAGAATAATCAATACGCAGCTTAAAACATGAACTTTACAAAAAATCCACCACAAGGTCCTCTACACTCCACAACACACAAACGAACACAGCTCCACTTGGCACGGATAATCGAGATCTCGGTGTGGCCGAACCCCCGCCAGCGCCAAGTCCATGTCGACGAGGAGAAACCCACGAGGGTGGTCATTCCCGAGTCCCCATCTCTCCAATCTCCATGACAAAAAAAATAACCGGTAGAAGGAAAAATTCAACGAGTTGAAGACTTGTCCTCCAATTTCCCAACTCCCCAATCGGCCAATCTGTCACTTCGCAGCTTCACGCTTCCACGCACACAGATCAAATCTCAAAAATCCTACGACTCGTACGATGGAGTAGTAAACGGCGATCGGGATCGAATCGAATCATCGGCGCTGCTGCCTCCCCGAGCCGTGACCCCCAAACCGCCGATAAGCTAATTCACACTCCACTTCACTCGCTCACGCTTCGCCGTCCGCGTCGCGTCGAGTCGGCGGCGCCGCTGCACTGCACGCATCGCCACCGGCAATCGAAAGGGAGGAGGTGGTGGAGGAGGAGGCGGTGGTGGCGGGGAGTCAGCGGCGGCGGCTCGAGTGGAGATGAAGGCGAAGAGCCTCCCGTTTATCGCCTCGGAGCACAAGCGGTTCGTTTCGTCTCCCGCTCCTTTCCCACCGCGCGCGCGCGCGCATCTCGCCGTTCGTGCCGGTCTATTGCTGTTTCTGATGTTTTTTTATTTCTTCGGAAGTTTTTCGCCGGGGTTTTTTTGAAGTTTCTGCTGCACGAAACTTCCGTAGTTTACTTGCTTTTTTCTCGTGGTTATATTTTGCGCGGGGATCTCGATCTGATGCGAGATGTTGGGGCCAAATTTGGGCAATGCAGTCCTAGATCTCCGTGTGTACGATGCGATTTTTTTCCCCTCAGAAAGGAGTATTTGAATCGTGTTGCTTCTCTGATCCATGGAAGGATTGGAGTTTGTGTGAATGTCCGCTATAATCGAAGCAAAATAACTCGAATTTTTGCAACGAGTCAGACGTTGTAAACATTGATTGATCAGACCAATTTTTAGTTGGAATTATTGGATTCTTTTTAATAAACTCACTAGAGTATGAATTTGGATTGGTTCCGGTCTTGTAGTACATAACTCGAGTACCAACGGTTCAGTCTTAGCGGCATTCTCCTTTCTGTTTCTGATGCATTGTGGATGGTACAGGGATGCATATGGATTCGCTGTGCGGCCACAACACTTGCAACGGTACAGAGAGTATGCAAACATCTACAAGGTAGAAAAGCATCCATTTGATACCTGGTGATGCCTCCATTTGATACCTTCTTGTTCCATCTCGCTGAGTTGCATTGCATAATCTCCAGGAGGAGGAAGAGGAGAGATCTGAGAGATGGAAGAATTTTCTGGATAGCCAAGCTGAGTACGATGAATCATCCGGAGAGGATGCCAAAGTTTCACCATCCGCTGAGGATGAAGAAGCTGGCAAGAAAGCTGAGGATGGCAGTTCCAAATTGTCAGACGAACAGAAAGTGAAACAGCAGAGACCACATAAGATTCAGATATGGTCGGAAATTAGGCCCTCCTTAGGCCACATTGGGGAGATGATGAACTTGCGTGTCAAGAAGAAGCAATCTTCTGCAGATAAGGAGAATGCAGCGAATGAACTCCATTCTGCAAATAATGAAGAAATCAAACCCTCAGAGGACTCCGATGATGAGTTCTATGATGTAGAGAAAGTCGATCCCAACCAAGAAGGGCCTGTAGCTGATAGTGCCGATGCTGATTCAGGCATGAATGTTGATGCAAATCAAGAAGGGCATTATCCTTGGAAGGAAGAATTGGAATGCCTAGTCCGTGATGGATTGCCAATGGCTCTGAGAGGAGAGGTACATCGTGCTCTTTATATTAATCTTGTTTAGATTTTTTTATTCTATTAAATCAATGGCCCCTCTTCGTTTTGGTGACAGCTATGGCAAGCTTTTGTTGGTATCGGAGCTCGTCGGGTGAAGGGCTACTATGAGTCTCTCCTTGCAGCTGATGATGAAAGAGAGAACAGCAAAGGTTCTGATTCT
Source organism: Oryza officinalis (assembly GCA_008326285.1). Lineage (NCBI taxonomy): Eukaryota > Viridiplantae > Streptophyta > Magnoliopsida > Poales > Poaceae > Oryza > Oryza officinalis. Next base: position 57,958,019 of record BDMV01000001.1, on the reverse strand, counting down.
CCAACTATGGAAGGGAAACCAAAAGGATCGCCATTTTCTTCTGAAAAGTGGAAAGGGCAAATAGAGAAGGTAGAAGGATAATTTAATTGTTATTATTGGAATTTAACTCTCTCCATGCAATGGTGATTTTACTAGTATATTTTGGAGTCCGGTGCTAAGAGGTTAATCTGTTGCTTTGGGTTCTTTTTAGGATTTGCCTAGAACGTTCCCAGGTCATCCTGCACTAGATGAGGATGGCAGAAATGCTTTAAGACGCTTGCTCACAGCTTATGCGAGACATAACCCATCAGTTGGTTACTGTCAGGTATGGATTTCCCTTACTTCTGACTCATGTCACTTTTCTTGTCACTGGATTGATGTAGCTTCTTTGGGAAACCTTGCATATTATGCGAGACCAATCTGTTGCACATGTAATGCTGTTTGCACTGTTGCCCAAAATGTCCACCTAGCCTGCCTAATCAGTGATTAGGTGCAGCTTAGGTAACAGTCTGCCACACAACTAGCACCTTGGTGAATGCTGGTTAGTTGAATATTGATAAGACTGAAATCATGCACCAACAGGGCAACGCCAAAACATATCTTTCTTACTTCACCATAAAAGTGAAGTTCTGAGCACAGTATTTGTTACTCTTATTTGTATATGATTCTTCTGAATTTCTTTTTCAAGGTGAAGTACTGGATGATACTGATAGACCCTTTGTGTAATTTGCAAGCTACATGGGTGTACTACTAAGCCCATATGACTGGATATTGGTAGATAGAAACTTCAGATAAAACTAAAATGCACATCTACGGTTGCTTCGCTTATTGATATACCTGCACTCCAGTTGTTTTTATTGATGGTAGGTGCGAACCAATGCTCATGGAGCATTATGCATAGTCATTCCAACTCTTTTCAAAGTGTAGCTTCTGCTGATCAATAATTCATTATTCATTTAGTCAATTCTGTTTTATTCCCCACTTGATGGTCCATTATGTTATTTGACTTGTATCTTCTTCCTTTGTGATTTGACATTAGCAGTGTCCAAACTTGCACACACTGCTCAGTGCTGTTTTACTTTTATTCCCTGATGTTAGTTGAAATCTTTTTGAAATATTATCAAAATATCATTTAAATTTCTGAAAATCACCAAGTGTCATATAAAAGGGAATCTAGAGGTCAAATATTGTTTCTATGTATGTAATTTTTAAAAAAAAAACTTTTTAATGGTAAAATTTACACACAGAGAGATCTTCTCTTGTTATTCAATAATCACTATTCTATTTTGCACAATTATATGGTCCCCAAACATTTTTACTTTATGTCCAATGCTGATCTCAGCTAAGATCAATCATCTGGATATGCAGGCGATGAATTTCTTTGCTGGTCTGTTACTTCTACTAATGCCAGAGGAGAACGCATTTTGGTAGGTTTTGCAGAAGAACACCCATGGAGTTTCTGTGTTCTCTCACGTTACATCTGTTGCTGCATTGTATTAGAGCTGAAGTAAAAAGTTTGTTAAATCAATTATCTGTTCGCAGGGCATTGACAGGCATTATGGATGATTATTTTGATGGCTACTTTTCTGAAGAAATGATAGAATGTCAGGTATCTTAAGTATTATATTTTGTTATGTTAGTGTTTGCATGTGCCATTATGTGCTTATAGCTCCAAACTTCACTATTCGTTATTAAATAATATACACTTTGATTTTCTTTAGGTTGATCAGCTTGTTTTAGAGGAGTTAGTCCGGGAGAAATTTCCAAAACTAGGTTTGTGCTTTATTCTTGTTCGTATTAAAATATATGTATATCATGACTTGACATATATGTTAATTGACAATTTTGACAACTTTTCTGCATGACTTTTTGCAGTAAATCACCTGGATTACCTCGGTGTTCAAGTTGCATGGGTTACTGGACCATGGTTCCTATCTATATTCATGAACATGCTACCATGGGAAAGTGGTAAGTCTTATTTTTCTTTATTTGAAAGAGCAAATTTCGGAAACCTCAGGTTTTATGGTCAAAGTTGTAGAAAACCATGGGTATATAGCCCTACATTCATTCATATATCAATTAATTTTAGCATATCTGAAACAATATTATTCAAAGTAATGAAGAGTTAAACCAATCACCTTAACCAATAAATAAATAATTCAGAATTCTGTAGATACTTTGTGAAACGGAAGTTTGAGTAAATATGTGTCCAAGGTGACAATATGTTATACTGTTTGGAATTTAAATAGGGGTTAGGGTTTTGTGAAACCGTAGGACCATAGTACCTGAGGTTATCTACCTCAAGTCATTATATCTAGGGTTTTGTGCAACTTTGACCATAAAATATGGGGTTTTCTGAAATTTACTCTATTTGAAATGTTATCATTCTGAGAAAGATTTCTGTCAACTGCAAGACTATATGTTACAATCTTTTTTTTTGTACTTGATCTAATAATATATCTAGCTATTATATTATCTCAAAATATGCTTAATACTTAACTGCTATTTGAACATTTCAGTTCTTCGAGTTTGGGATGTGCTTCTGTTTGATGGAAATCGCGTGATGCTCTTTCGAACAGCTCTTGCCCTAATGGAGTTGTACGGTACTGGGTCAATCTTTTGCATTTTTGTCGCTCAAACAATGATTAAAAAAAATGTTTGTATGATCTCAGGATATATATTGGTCACTGCATGAATACTTACCACCGGTGTTGGTTACAGGTCCTGCGCTTGTAACAACAAAAGATGCTGGGGATGCTGTGACCCTTTTACAGTCTTTGGCCGGTTCCACTTTTGACAGCAGCCAACTTGTTTTAACAGCATGCATGGGTTATCAAGCTGTAGACGAAGCAAGGCTGCAAGAACTGCGAAATAAACACCGGCCATCTGTTATATCTTCAATGGAACAGAGAGCAAAAGGTCTTCGTGTTTGGAGGGACACCAATGGCCTTGCGTCAAAGCTGTACAATTTCAAGCGTGACCCTGAACCATTGGTGTCTTTATCAACAGAACAATTAAGTGACTTGACGGAAACTAGTTCTGGAAGTACAGATGACTTGTATAGTGGCCTGACTGTCAACACTGAGATCGATTCTTTGCCTGATCCAAAAGACCAGGTATCCTTCTCAAAATAACACTTCTTTCACCTCTAAAATTATCAATTATGGTTTCAAAAAATTCAGCAGACAAACTAAATAAGTCAGAAAGTCATGTATAAATATTTAATCAATACTTTTCTCCATGTTATAAGTGCATACAGTGTAACGCATGCTTAGGATTTCAGGAAACTGTTTGCATCCATTCTTTTTCATATTTTTGGCAAATTTTATTTGGGGTAGAGGACGATTGGTGAGATGAACAAGATGCATTATTATCCTTATGCTCTTGATAGGGCAAATCAGTTATTTCTGAAGTAGACAGCTTGACTACTTCTGAAAGCAAACTGCTTTGGTCTAATATTTTGCATATTCACCAGAGAATAGCTTCTGTTGGGATTCTTTATGGTTTATTTCTCCATATTCACAATATGAGGATCGAGAGCTCATGGCACAATATAGTTATAGATAATAGATGTTATAATTTGTTTTGGTTATCATTTAAATAAAATAGAATGATGTACTATTGATGGTTTCCTTTTGTTTTAGTATATTGATTTTGGTTTCCTTTTGTTGTTCATGGCACAATACTATTTGTTTTAGTATATCGGTTTTGGTTTCCTTTTGTTGTTTTTTGTTAAGTACTAGTTGATACCTCATACTTGGTGGTGGTTCTGTTATTTCAGGTGGTCTGGCTGAAGGTTGAGTTATGCCAACTGCTGGAGGAGAGAAGATCAGCTGTTCTGAGGTATGTTTGTTTCAAATATCCAAAGATTTCATCTTTCGGTTGCTCGAAAAGTTTCAGATCAACATGGCATAAACAAAGATGTCTACGATGCAAGTATTAGTAATGGGACTTTCTGTCAACCTGGTGACATCATGTCCTATTTAAACTGGCAGTATATAACATATTAATCTATAGCTGGTTGACCATGGTCTATTTCATGGCAATTCCTAGCAGATTCTGGTTCATGTGTAAGCAGTTCATTATATCTAAACAAAAAGTGAAAACAGTTATGATTTGTCCTATAGGTGGCCCAAAAAGTCACTCAATCTTTTATGGTTTCTTGAGAAGAAAATAGTTGATCTTATATATCAACTATGAGTGTACTCAAGGTGGTCGAAATTCAACAAATTATCTGCTGAAACCCCCCTAATGTCGACCGGGCCATGAACCTGTGACCTTTGGTTTATAAAAATTGTGCCGAACTCCTCAACGAACGAACCATGTGACTGGTTGACCAATTGTATTTTCAGGTGTACTTAGGTATTCTCATGTTCCCATGTTTATGTTGCCAAGCAAATACCTACACTCCACAAGCTAAATACTTACTATTAGCTGCTGGAAATTCACAAACAAATGCTACCATTGAGGGTTTGCTAAATTATTCTTGCATCTTCTCATCCAAATCCAGGGCTGATGAATTAGAGACAGCGCTGATGGAGATGGTTAAGCAGGATAATAGGCGGGAATTAAGCGCAAAGGTTAGCATTGAACTACTGTTTTCTATGGCAGTTGCATTTCTTATACTGTCACCTGTTATTATTTAGCTCTATTTTGTTGCCTCTACTGTTGAATTCATATTGCTGCGGTCTTGTGTTTGAACCAAAATTTGTGAAATAATATCTCCTTTCCTTTTGATAACCAATTTATCAACTAGCAAACTCATATACATCATTTGGTCCACCTCACTGACTGGACATTTCTTGTTTTCCTGGAGGCTTGGGGCACGGTTGTTCTCATACTTGCATTTCCATTTTTCTAGGTCGAGCAATTGGAACAGGAGTTATCTGATCTAAGGCAAGCTCTATTAGACAAGCAGGAACAGGAGCAAGCAATGCTTCAGGTGTAGTTGCTACTGATATGTTGCTCTAAATAAACCTTGTCACTACTACATCATGCCATTTACTACTGGTTTATCCAGTTATAAACTAACTAGGTAATGCATGTAGGTCCTGATGCGTGTAGAGCAAGAACAGAAAGTCACTGAGGATGCACGCATATTCGCTGAGCAAGATGCTGCTGCTCAGAAATATGCTGCACATGTGCTCCAGGTTAGTTTAATTTCATCAATTATCTATGTATAGTATTTTTTGTATTCTAATGCTTATGTCATGTTGAAACATGAAATGGTCATTCTTTTCTTGATTGCACCTGGAGGACACTAATAATTCCCTCTGCAATGGATTAGCCAACTAGATATGTTTGTGTAACTATATGCTTCATTGCTCTATACATTATTTGAACTATGTGATGCTTTTATTCATGGAACGGACTCCATTTTGCTGTCATTTTTTTTCAACATGTAATCTAGCAAATACATGCCTGTCCTTTCAATATTATGATTCTCTTGTTATAACATTTGACTCTGTATGCAGGAGAAGTATGAGGAAGCTATGGCTTCACTGGCACAAATGGAGAACAGAGCAGTCATGGCAGAAACTATGCTGGAAGCAACACTGCAGTATCAATCAAGCCAGCAAAAGGCACAATTGCCATCCCCTTCACCTTCTCCAAGGTATTATGGTATTATAGCAGTCTACACACACTAGCATGGAAAGTTGGAAACTAATAAATTAATTTATTGAATATATCCTTTCTCTTTATGGTTTGGAAGTGTTGGTATGATACAGCATAAATGCCATCATGTTCAATACTGGCAAAATGTTCTGTGAAAAATTCCAGTCATTTGCTTTATACCAATTGTCCCTATGTGTAACCTTTTTATTTTTAGGACACCAACACGGGATGCATCACCTGGCCAAGTGAACCAAGATTCATCACAGGAGTTTCAACCTAGAAGAATAAGTTTGCTTGCTCCGTTTTCCCTTGGCTGGCGTGACAAGAACAAGGTAATTTTTATTGGAAAGTGGATTACTGGATTCCTTTCCTGTGTAATGACAATAAATCTATTTCTAGTCTAAAAAAACTCTATAGTCCAACATGAGGACCATTATAATTATTTATCTAGCAGGCTGCAAAAATGGTGAAATATTTTGATGTCTTTTACTTGTATGATTGTGATCAAGCAGTGCGATCCGTGAAATGTCCTTCTATGCTTATTGTTACTGATGGTCATTATATCCCGAACCATAATTTAGTTTACCATATCACTGTAACTTTTTATCTATTGATTTGCGTCAACTTGACCATTATCCAGATATCATAGTTAAATTTAGTTTGCCGTGTGATAAATTTAAATTATAATACCAAGCTAGAGTTTTCCTGATTTTTTTTAAAAAACTGACTTCACTTGCTATTGTTTCTTAACAAACATGTTGAATGGAACCTGGTTTCTGTCTGGTATCTGGAAATAACATTTCTTGTTTACAAACCCTCTCAGGCATAATATTGACTAACGCATTTCTCTCGTCTTAGAAGTATATGGCTTTAAACAATGAGATATGAATTGCTATGCCCTTTATTATTTCGTGATAACAATCTTTTCTTTTTTGACACGTCGTGATATCAATCTTGCGTCGTTGATTCTTTACAGGGCAAACAGAATATCTCCGACGAGTCAACAAACGGCAATCTTAACAGCAATACTGAGCAAATGATTGACACACCCAAGAAGGATGATGAAAAGCAAGGGGACTCTCCACAAGAGGGTGAACAAAGAGTGGATACACCCAGAAGAGATAGTGAGCACAGATTAGATACGCCCGAGACCACAATAAATAGTATGAATGGGCAGGAAGAACAGTTGGAAGAAATAAAGTTGGATTGATAATCACAAGCCCACCCATCGGCGAATTTTTACCAATATGGTTAACTACTGCCGTGGTATTAAAGGGTAGCTCAAGCCACAATGTACGGCCAATATAAAAGTATGTGTTGTATTTATTCTTTTTGTTTATTTTCTCCTACTCTTCCTTCTTATTTTTGTCTTTGTTTTGCAACCATTTTTCCTAGGTTTATAGATTTAATATTTTTAGCCACGAGTTGATGGGAGAGAATAAGTTATGTTTATTCATTCAATCAGGATGAGTTGTAAGTTATCGATAGGCACATGAAAAATGTATGAAATGAATGAATCTACCTGCGATTTATGGAAGAGCACGCTCGCTATTGGCATCAGCATCACTGAGAATTACTGTTGCTGTTGCATTTTCTGGTTGCCTTTCTTATTTGCTTCTCCTGTATTTTTTTACACACTGACACGTGACATGTAAAAAAGGTCAGCTCTACTTCACATTTTTCCCATTTAATACGGAGTATTTGAAAGGCGAGGTTGTCCACAAGCATGGACGTTATCCAGTAAGGTCATGTGTGGTGAAGCAGAAGCAAGTTTTAGTGCTACTGTGCTGTATATGGCTGTGGAAGCTGGAAGCATGGGACCTTGGCAATTTTCAGCAGATAGTCCAGATATTACTACGGAGTCAGGATCAAACAATCCTTTTGATAACAAGACTTATGATAACAAGAAAAAATATGGGCTTTTGCTATTGGTCAGTTAATTGAAAATAAGGAAAACATCAATTGATTTTTTAACGGCCAGGATCGCTTTAAGTTTCTTGCTGCATTATAACCCTAACCCACCTCTTCCTCTCTCCTCACTGGCTTCTTCCCGAGTTCATTCCCGTCCGCCCTCATCCCCCATTGCTCAATGCTCAGTGCAGCTTCGCTGGGCTTTACCGCCAGTGGCGAAGGACGGATAAAAAAATGAGGCACGACGAAGGTTAAAATCTTTGTCATTTGTGATTGCACTTATAATATATCAAAGTTAATGTTACGAATATGAAACGTGTCGCAAAAAATAATACTAAGTAATAATATGATATCTAAAATGAGCTACACACTAAACGAAACTTCTGATGTAAATTTCATGGATATAGACTTTAAAAATAAACTTTTAACAAGAATCTTTTAAAAAACTCCCGGCTGCTGCTGCCTCCACACGTGAGTGTGATGTGGGGCGTGGCTCGTGTTGTTAGCTGCTGAAGGATGCAGGCTCACCGGAACGTTTGGCGCCGTCGCCACTTGCTCGATGAGAAACTTCACACGGATACATGACACAAGCGGGCCAGTGATGAGTCTACGATCCAGGCGCTATGGCCCAACAGGAGTGCGCTGGGAGGGGATATTCGTGGTTGCACGAGGTATTGCGCGTGCCATGCCTTGCCCTACCGAGCGCTCCGCCGCTGCTGACCGCCACTGCTCTCCGCCTCGTGGTGCTACCTGTGTGTTGCCGGCCTGTCTCACGGCGCTAGCGAGGCCCACCGGCCACTCCCTTCCTATCATATCCTTCCCTCCTCCTCCTTTCCCACCTCGGCTGGGTTTGCTGTTTTCATGTATTCTCTAGGTGACATCAAGCCTAGTGGGATTACTCTGCCCCTTTTTCCGTTCCTCGTCTCCGGCGTTTCATGACACTAGATTCGTTGTAACCGTCTCCTAACCACAACGCTTCTCTCGCATTCGCTACTGACCCCGATCACAACCCTCCTCCATTCTTACGTTTTCGGTGCCAAAATGGGTGCCTTGCCACCCACTCATCACTATTGATTTTCCATCACTTTGGCCGTCCCTCTAAAGCTATCCTCACCAGTCACCACCCCTATCCCCTCACACCACCTTCAACCTTGAAACCCTAATTCGAAGAAAGCTTGTGGGAGTTTAGGTGTTGTCGGTGCCAAGGCTCGTCAAGGAAGTCACTGTTGTGTCACCAGTGAGTCCACCATCTCCCTCCCTGTATTCTCTTCTTGCCTCCCTTGGTCTAAGGTGGAAGGCGATGGGCAAGCCATTGGATCAATCAGTCAATTTGGCTCATTTTCAATTGATTGACTAATAACAAAGGTGGAAAAGAAAATACCTCGATAGCTCTTGTCCAAACTGGACAGCTCCCAAACGAGAAAACCTAGGTTTCATGTGTGGCAGAGCATCTCTTTTTTACAGTTGCATAAGTCCATCCTATTGTGGAAGCCTATGATTGGCACAAGAACGAATCCAACGTGGGTGTCGGGGTAGGGGGACTTGACCCCCCTACCTTGTTGGATCCCCATGGAGAGCAATGAGGGAGAGGAGTCCCCCCCTCCAAACTCATCTTTGATTTGCCCTTGATTGACACGTATTTTTCTCATGCACATCTCATATATATATACCCCCTATAGAATAACTATTCTACACCTCCCTCCCACCTCCCAAACCATCCCCTCCACTTCCCGCCCCCTCCCTCCCTCTCTCCCTCCCTCCCGTCACGTGGGATTTTTTTTCTTTCTTTTTCGTGCGGGATTTTTTTTCCGATCCCGAGCCTTTTTTTTTCGCGTGACCTCTCTCTCCCGGTCGCGATCCCGAGTGTTTTTTTTCTTTTTTTTGATCCCGAGCTTTTTTTTCTTTTTTCACGCGACCTCTCTCTCCTGGTTGTGATCCCGAGCTTTTTTTTCTTTTTTTCATGCCCGAGCCTTTTTTTTCTTTTTCGCGCGACCTCTCTCCTGGTCGCGATCCCGAGTCTTTTTTTTCTTTTTTTTGATCCCGAGCCTTTTTTTCTTTTTTCGCGCGACCTTTCTCTCCCGGTCGCGATCCCGAGTCTTTTTTTTTTATCCCAAGCTTTTTTTTCTTTTTTTCACGCGACCTCTCTCTCCCGGTCGCGGGATTTTTTTTTTTAGATCCCGATCATTCTCCCACCTCTCTTTATTGTTTTTTCTTCACCTTGTTGAGAAAATTAAAAATTTAAATATGACAAAACCAATACTTTAACCCATGACCTCATGGTTTATGACAAGCTCTTTTAACCAATTTACTCTTTGACACTATGTGATTAGAGCTTATTATTTGATTGTTATGTATTTAGTAGTAACATTATCATAGAAGTGCAATAACATGTCATGTTACTATAGAACTTATAAGACGTTGTTCCAGAACATATAGGACGTTACTACACTTTTCGCAGTAACATCGTCGTGAAAATTGTAATAACACAGAACATGTAGTAATAACGGTACTGCTATAGAACTATCGATTATAAAGAGCTAAATTTTAAAAATCTTATTCTTGTAGTAGTGTTTTTATATTACTATTGCTTTAGATAAAAGAGTTAAATGGCCACAAGTTGACACAAGTGCTAAAAGTACTTCTCTTTACACACACAAAAATACATAGTAACAAGTTAAGTACAAGCGAATTTTTTGAAATTCTAATCTTTAAACAATCATATATCTCACACCGCATATTATATTTTTAAACCGTTTCCACCATAATGCTTTAAAAAAGAGCTCTACAAAACTAGATCCATCATCACTATATTTTGATGACCTTATAATGATGTTACTGCGAGATAATAGTCCTGTTACTATACGATGATCGTTATGTTACTGCATAATTCCTGCGAGACGAAGACAACAAAGAGGTGGACGTGGGGAGAGTGAGCAGACGGGTTTGACTAAGATTTGCCTGGTGGGAGAGGCCTTTGACCGGCCTTTGATTGAGGTGGGATGAGAGTTTGGAAGGGAGGGGGAGGTGGGTTTGGTCCATGGGAAAGGGGTGTAGAATAGTTATTCTATTGGGGGTGTAGAATAGATTCCCTATACACACACAAACACACACACATCTATGTATGTACATATATGTATGTATGTATATATGTGTGTGTATAGGAAATGTATTCTATGGACACAAGCTTTCTCGTATACACACCATGCACACTAACTAACAAATTTTATCGAAAAATTTAGAAAAAATTATACATTTAGTTTTATTAGTATTACATTTATGTGTGAAGTCTCATCTTAAAATTTATTATATATAGGGAGCAACAAAAAAGACAAAATTCTGACATATTTATGCTCTCAAAACTGTCAGAATTTTTATCTTTTTTGCTACGGCTAAAATATAATGAATTTAAGGTTAAGACTTTACACATAAATGTAATACTATTTAAAGTACTTGTACAATTTTTTTAGATTTTTTGGTGAATTTTGTTAGTTGATGTGCACGGTGTATACACGAGAAGACTTGTGTGCATAGGATATGTTTTCGTGTGTGTACAAATATATATAGAGAGAGAAATTAGCTTGTCTATGTGTGATTAATTAGGAGAGGTGTCACATCATAACTACCTGGTAGGAGCAGACCTTTCATGTCCAGATTTTATGCCAGCAACATATCCAAACCTCTAGTCTTCTGACTTCCTAGGCATTCATAGTGCGTCATGTTATTACGAGGAGCCTCAGTGTGCCACATGAGATGGGGTAACATGTCTCAGCTCTCTTTATCCCACAATGCAAAGGAGCTATAGCTGTGGCTTTAATTTTTCATGTCAGCCCCTAATATTTTACATTTAAGTCCTCGTAGTTTTTCAATTTAGAGAATAGCTCAAAATTTACACAAAACACCCTCAAAATCGGAAACATATATAAAATCTCTCCTTCCTCACTTTCCCCATTCCCCTTCCAACGCCGCCGACACCTCTCGACGGCGTGGAGCAGTGTCGCACGGAGCTCGTCGGCGTGGATCTGGTGGTGAATGACCTCGAGCTCCTCTCCGGCGACACGGATCTGGCAGCTGGCCGGCGGCAACAAGGGGAAATCGACCCCGAGGTCATGGCCGGCGACGTGGTGGAGTTGCCGTCTCTCCCCTCCTCCCTCCACCTCACCCCTCCATTCAAGGCCGGCATCCTCTCCTCCTCCCCTAATTGACGCGCTCGGCTAATGCGCGAGTGGAGGACGAAGACGACGACGAGCTCGGCCGACGCGAATGGCCTCCACCGCCTCTTCCCTCTCGTCTCGGGGGGCGGCGTGGCCAACGAGCTCCGATCGACGCGGATCGGGAAGGGCACAGCCGGCGAGCTCCGATCGGCGTGGATCGAGGAGCGGTGCGGCCGGCGAGCTCCAGGCGGCACGAATCGTGGGGCGGCGTGGCCGACGAGCTTCGACCGACGCGGATCGAGGGGCAGCGCGGTGTAGTTGCCTCGGCGATGGATCCTGACGGTGGTGCTCCTAGGTCGCCAGTAGGCTTCTCTTCTCCCCCGTCGCTCTTGTTCTCCCTTCCGCTGCCTTCTTGTCGTCACTCCTCTCGTTCTCCCTTCCGTCGCCGTTGCGCGAGTTGTTGGCGCGAGAGAAGGAGAACACGGGAGAGGAATAGTATCGCTGCCGCCTGCGCGAAGCCACGGAGCGACGAGGCGACAACCTCCACAACGCCGCGCTCCACCTTTTTTCCTGCGCCGCATGCCTCGATGGAAGCGGAGTCCGTGTGACCAGTTTTGGCTTCGCACGCTTCGCTTGGCTACGCGGCTAGCCGACGTGGAGGCGAATATTCCATGTCACGCGCTCGGGCTGAACGACACGGAGGCGCACTGTGAATGGCCTCGATGTCGCTGCTTACTGCGTGTCTCGTCTTCGTGAATTCTTTTTTGGCAGATATTTTTGATTCCATGTCTATACTAGATAGAAAAAATGTCATATTGTTGCCTGTTGCAAAGTTTGGATTGTAGTTTAAGCGATATTTTGTACTAACATCCGAGCTTCACAATGGGAACTACTGTAGCAATCTTTTTGTTTTTCTTTTACGTTGGTTAGTTTAAAATTCAACTAACCAAAAATATTTAAGAGCAGAGGTAGTATATTGTTTACTAGTAAGATGATTTTGTTTATTGATCCGATTGAGTGATAGCCACGCGGCCGCGGCTTTAGGTGCGGGGCTCACCGCTCGCGCACTACACGGTGTGGGTTGATCACTTGATTGAGTGGCATAGTGCAGCCACCAGCGCATGTGTTCCTTTCCCAAAGCAGGCCACCTCAAAAGGAGCCCCCCACCAATCACCACCATCTATCGATGCACCAACCGCTCCTCCTAAAACACGCCCAATTTTGCCATGTGATCCATGCTTTCCTCCACCCCATCTGCTTCCGCAGGTGGACCAACAAAATGTCTAGTAGCCCTACCAATCTATAAGTATCATGTGACACGGTCTGGAGTGCGATAATTTGGACTCCTCTCTCAACGGGTTCTGTCACTGACAGAGGGATCAGTGAGTGAATTCACATTTCTCCTACCGTTTGTGTAATCAATTTTAGCACTATTACTCGATACTAATCAAATTTTCTTAGATTCTTCAATCCTCAGGTGTACCTAACAGCGCAATTGAATTAATTAACTCAAAATCTAATGAACACATAAAACGAGAAAGTCGTTAACATGTGATTAATTAAGTTTTAATTATTTCAAACTTAAAAAACAAATTTATCAAATATTTCAAAGCAATTTTTATATAAAGTTTTCATACAAAATATATCATTTAACAGTTTAAAAAATGTATTAATAAAAACCGAGATAAAATTTATATATTAATAAAAACAAACGAGACGTGCAGTAGTAGCAACAAATCTAGTCTGAGAATGAGGCGCCGAAGCATCTAGCATCTTGGCCTACATACCAATAATTTTATCGTCAATTTGTCATGAGGTTAAAATTCTTAGGGCAAGGATAATAGTGGGTTATAGGTTAACTATAAATTTATATGAAAAAGAGATAAAAGAAAAGTGAGTAATGTTGGCTCTCATACAACTAATTATATACTTCCTTCAAAATACTTACATTAAATTCATAGTGAGAGAAAAAGAGAAGAGAAAAAATAGAGCCAAACTTATAGTTAACTTATTATACATGTTAGCTCTAGTATGAGCTAATAGTCAATAGTTAGCTATACTATTAAACTTACTTAGTAGTCTAATCATCATAGGATTAATCAATCCTAATCGTGAAGGCTTCAAAAATATTACCTCTTTTTAAAATATAACTATTTCTAGTACAGTATCTTGTCCTAAAATAAAGTTATTTTTTTATCTACTTTCTTATCTCAATTAATCACAACCATTTTTCTTTCATCTACTTTTCTTTTTAACCAATCATAATCATTTTTCAATCATTCTTATTTATTTTTTTAATATTTATGTCAACTTAAAATATACTTATGATTTAAGACGGAGTAAGTACCCTTTAGAAATGAGTCAAGTGACTCAGCTCACACTCGCAACAGAAGCGCAAACAAACACATGACTAGAAACAAAGTTGCAATTATTGCGGGACCCCAACGGATAGGACATGTGAGTAACTAATTAAGAATAAATAAAAAAACGCGCAAACCAACACACATGGCTAAAAACTTCTGCTATAAATCAGTGGTGCCTTGCACTTGCACACTCATCTCCCAACTCTCCAAGCCAGCAGCACTCACCTTCTCCAGCAACACACAACCACCACCAGCAGCAGCTCAGGGGAGAGGAGAAAGAGCAAGTTACAACAACTTACGCAATGGAGTACAGCTATCCCTGCAACAGCTGCAGCTGCAACAAAGAGAAGAGGCCTCCGCTGAAGAGGGGGCAGCTCAAGCTGCAGATCGCCAAGGCCCTGGGCAGCCTCGTGGTGCCCGGAAAGAACAGGGATCACAGCTTCAGGAGATGAGCCTCGTTGTGCCCGAAGGCAAGAACAGGGAGCCACAGCTCCAGGAGATGAACACTCGAGCAGCAGCACCGGCAAACTGATGGAAGTTCTGGTGTACTACGGTGGTGGGCATAGGAATTGTGCAAATTGAGGAGCTGTTTCGGTAGCTAGTAGTTGGTGTGTAGTTTTTCCCCCTTTCCGCACCGTAGCTCATGGCTTGAGACTTCGAGAGTGTCTCGCTTCCTCGGCAATTACTTTGTTCTTGAGTGAAGAAATAGTTAGGGAGAGACTCGGAGGTGTGTTCCTTAGCAATCTCATGTCTGGTTTGGTAATGTACTGATGTGCCGCATAATTTTGATGGTAATGAGAGTGTTATTAGTACTTCCTTACCATCTGTGTAAAGCCCCTCCGCTCTGCCCCCGCTTCCGCCATCTGCCGACTGCCGTGATAGATCGCCAGATCCTTCGAGTTATCCGGTCCCCGCTGGCCGCTGCGCCTTCCCTAACGAAGGCGCCGCGCCGGCGGGTTGCCTTCATTCTCCGATTCGCTGGTTCGCTGCACGGATTTGCTGGTTCGTGCGTGCACGCCGCTGCCATGACCCACGGGTGCGCCAGGTCACGCTGCCTTTCGTAACGAGGGCGCCGTGCCGCGCGCGGGTCTGGGCGGGTCGCCTCCGTGATCAGCTCGTGACATGCGCCGTTCTCGCTGGCTCCCGGCACGGAGATGCTCGCCCGGTCACGCGAGAGTGCGCGTGCCGCTGCCACGACCCACGGGTACGCGGGCGCAAGTAGTACGTGACAGCCTCACAACTGATTGCCATCAGGCGCTGATGCGCGCGGCACCGTGAGACGAGTCGGGATTGGGAACCGACGAACCGTGGACTGGAGTGATACGACGGGGTGTCGCTAGCGTGATCCCAAGTCGTCCCAACGTCCTATCCATGTTATCTCGCCACGCCATTGCTAGTTTGGCCGTTTGCCTCATCCATGTTATCTCGACCGGACACTGGATCCTGCTGCATTTCTTATCTATAATAATCAAAAGTTACTATGCCACAGCAACATAATAACAACAATAAGAAGAAAGCGTATTTAGATAATGGTGCTAATCAAGCTATATACATATGGATTTAGTATTAGTCTCTGCGGTCGAATCTCTGTGCTGGATCGGTACGAGATTTATCATATATCTCCACTGCGCGAGAAAATTCCCTCAAATCCAGTCCAGATTTGCTTAATGCAACACTCAGCTAGTAAATTGTGCTGGGTGACTGGATCATTCCAGAACTAAACAAAACCATAGCACAGTGAGTAGTGACATTCCGGCTGTTCTTATCCAGGGAGGATAATCGTCGATTCTAAAAATGGGCAATAAAAAAAAAGTAACGTGTGATATCTAAAAATGTATGGATACGAAAGACAAGAATTTAGACAGGTTCAGACTTTCTCGATGAGAGATAATAACATACTCCTGTTTAGGAATTATATCTGTTAAATGTTATATTGATTTGACGATCGAGTTATGGTTATGGCTTGGAGGACTCCCTTGTCACCTTATATAGATTAGGGGAAAAAGTTACATAGAAAAAAAATCTTAACCGGATACGACATCAGTTTTCTTATCTATTATATGATAGTATTCAATCGAGACTTTAGACCTTCTCATAAAACTTAAAACTTAACATTATAATCGAGTTCTATTCTATTACACAATACATGAACTCGGCATACCATTTATCTTTAATCACATATACAGATCGTATGAGTATCTGGTATCCATATTATTTGTAATAACCGGCTTCTCTGAACAGTGAACGCACAAACACAAGGAGCTAATGATATGATGAGATGGATGACTAATACATTTGACAGAATAAAAACGCCACTAAAGCTGTGTTCGTTTGCCTGTGTCCTAGCGCACGCAGTGCGCACGGAAAACGGAACGATCCATTAGCGCGTGATTAATTAAGTATTAGCTAATTTTTTTTCAAAAATGGATTAATTTGATTTTTTAAGCAACTTTTGTATAGAAATTTTTTGCAAAAACACACACCGTTTAGTAGTTTGAAAAGCGTGCGCGTGAAAAAAAGAGTGGTGAGTTGAAAAGATGAGATGAAGAACAAAGCCTTAATCATTCGCCATCATACACATTAGCTAGCTAACTCATACTTTCTCCGTCCCAAATATAAGATTTTTTGATTGGATGTGATATTTTTCTAGTATAATGAATTTGGACAGAGAGTCTGTTCAAATTTATTGTACTAGGATGTGTCACATTTGGACAAAAACTCTTATATTTTAGAACGAAGGAAGTATGTCCGTATCATATCGCCACGTAGGAATACCACTCAAACTATGTAGCACGATGCTAAGGAACTTGCAGTTAAAAACGATAACTAATCTTGGGAATGACGTGCGCAATTATTAGGATCCGCAAGTTAGGCTAAAAGATAACCAAGTGTAATCTACTCCTACCAATTAGTTAGGCTCAGAAACAGTGTACCGTACCTGACGCCTTCTGCTGTTACCAAGTGTGACACAACCCACCCCGTCCCCCTTACCTCAGCCACTCTAGGCACCCACACCCTCAGCCTATGTCATAATAATTTTTTCACTATCAACTCTATCTACTATTTATATTACTTCATGGCTCCACCACAGAAACGGTCCCTTCCCCCCAACTTTTCCCTCATCACTCTTCATTTTTTACGGATCTACGCCAGTGAGAGACGATCATCGTGCAGACAACCAGATCCAGGAAGAAGCAACGACGAGGAGGATAGCTTCGCTGTGGCGACGTGTTCCTACTTCATCGACTACTCGGCTAGTGGTGCGCAGTGACAATGTCTCGGTGGAGGGTGGGGGTAGAGGGTGGTTGAGGGTACGCGAGAGGAGCGTTTTAGATAACACACACGTGGTGGTGGTTGTTGGTGGGGCAGGCTAGGGGTCGACGCCCAAGCGAGGTCACTACTTTACCCTGCGCTGGCTGGCGCAGGGATCGATCTGGCACCCACTTCTTCCTGGCCCGCTGCTCTGGCCACCAGAGCGAAGCGTCGTCGCCGGCCGGAGTCCGCTCCCACCAACAGATCTGAGAGGCCCATCAGCCTGTGAGCCCATCGTCGACCCTGTTGGTGACGAGGAGAGGGTTGGCGTGGTGCATGGCTGCACCCGCCGCCCGTGCCGATGGTAGCAAGGACACTCGAGACCGTCGACCACCTCCCCTCAGGCCCGGTCTTCTAGGTCCATGGATCGAACATCTTCTTGTTGGACCTACCCGTTATCTCCGTGGGTTGGCATCGACGCTTCACGGCTGTCCCATGCCCATAATCGCAATGCCGGGCTCGGAGAAGACAGCAACATCTTCCTGGATCTGGGCTCTCATGATGGAAATCGGAGCAGCCCTTTCTCCTGCGAGCACACCATTGCCCGCTATTAGGAGACGAGCAAAGGGCATGGCGGCTGCGCCAGGAAGGACGATCGCCTCCGTGGCGCTGGATCTGGCGAACCGGTGTGGCCGGGGTACCGACCTCCCACAACGATGAGGTGGCAGCTGCGGGAGATGCACGATGGAGGCGTCGGCGTTGTCGTGCTTGTCCCCAGAGCGGCGATTGTCCCCGAAGTGGCGATCGTTCCCGGAGCCGATGACGTGGTGGCACGGCACCAAGATGGGGCGTTTGACGGCTGGGTGAATCAATCCAGAAAATTCGGGATGGATTGTTACTGCCGAATAGGAAGACATACATATAGACGGTGCCAATTATAGTAAAAAAATTACACGATCTCTTGAGAATCGCTCGCTCCTACGGTGGAAAGGTCGTGGGATGTATCCGCGTAAAAAAATTACTAGCATGCTAGCTGGAGGTGCTACGTACCTTAGGTGACACGTAGGGATACCATGTAGTAGTGTGTGTATATATATATATATTCCTAGGAATATCCCGTGGACCTCACTGTGTCCGCTAGTGACTAGGCCCCGTTTGAAACTGAGTCAGATTAACTCACCGATAAGAATGGAGAACCAACTTAATTTTGTGTTTTTTCGGCGTCTCCGCTTGGCAGTATCGATGACGTGGCATCCATCGATCGTGACGTCCTCCCGATGATGTCATGCATGCGTTCAGCGCGGTACATTGTATACTGCCCTGCTCGATCAGCTCAGCTGCTGCTCCTCCTCGCTCCAGCTTTCGGTTCTTCTCTCAAGATCGCCCCAAAAGGCAAGCATTATGGCCTTTCGGTTATTGCCTAATGATCGCGCTTCTATTCCATACTAGAACAGAATCGATGATTATATCCTAAGCAAAATGGATTATGAGCAGAGTGTGCAGCTTAGATTCGTACCCATCCAGTTGGGAACTACGAACATGTTCTGTTCACTTGCGATGCAGCCTACTTCCTCCATTCAAAACAACCAACCTAGATTTGTTTTTTAGTGCTTTCTCTCTCTTTCTCTATATGTGCGTGCATGCACAAGTCAGCAGTGCGTCAACCGCGTCAACCGCGGACGGCCGGGCCCGCTCGGTCGCTGAATGCTGATGCCGTCA
Source organism: Oryza officinalis (assembly GCA_008326285.1). Lineage (NCBI taxonomy): Eukaryota > Viridiplantae > Streptophyta > Magnoliopsida > Poales > Poaceae > Oryza > Oryza officinalis. The sequence continues at coordinate 57,939,028 of BDMV01000001.1, read as the reverse complement.
AGCTAGCGGCGCCAGTCGTAGCTGTGCGACGACGACGACGAACCCGGCCACGCGCGGTCGTCGCTTCGATCCGCCCAAATCTACGGGAATCTCGGGCAAATTAAAGGCACTATGAGAATGAAAGAACAAAAAAATAAAAAAAACATAAGATCCTGATAAAAAATACAAATACAAGTACAAAATATAGGATTGTAAAACACAGAAATAACCGTTTGATTGGATCGCAAGAAAAATACAGGAATCGAATGAAAAAGATAGACTCAAATAAAATTTTTCAAGAGCTGAAATTTTCTCAAGAGATTAAAACTCTTACTAAATTTCCTTCAGAATCTCTATAGGATTGTGCATTTTATAGAATTTTCAAATAATAGGATATAATTCAATCCTTTGTTTCAAAATCATTCATATGAATTTTTTCTATAGGATTGGAATCCTTCAAAATTTATATGTTTTTTCAAAAGAGGCCCTAAGCATCGGGCCATCGAGACCAACCGCCGCGCGGGGGCGCCCCCAACCCCACCCCACCGGCCTTTCCATCGTTGTGCACTCCACAGTTCCACTTCCACTGCCCACTTCCGGACTCGAAGCCAGTCACGATCTCGGCTTGCCTGCCGCTGGTTGGTTTAGCTTGATCACCTCTCCGCCCTCTCCGACAAGATGCGGTCCAAGTCAACCGGTACTCCTCGTGCAGTCTTTGCATCACCATCCTCGGCTGGTTGGCACGGTGGGGGCCGCACCGAATCGATGAAATGGACCCATTCTGCTTGCACGGCTGCACCGTGGCACGTAGTACTATGCCCCCCTTGGTTTGCTGTTCACCTTCTCCCTATTTATACCCGGTTGTTGCCGGATCAGTCCCACCAACACCAACACAACAAAAGTACAAAGCACGAACTACATTGTCTGCTTTGCTCAGTGGTCGAAGCGAGAGAGAGTGTGTGCATCGTCGATGGCAACGAGCAGCCACGCTCCGGTGAAGCGCTCCCTGAGCAAAACGCCGTCGGGGAACCCGCTGCCACGGAGGGGCCAGGTCAAGGAGAGCATGGGAAAGCAAATCGCGGCGGCCGCGGCCGCCGTGGCCACCGCAGCGGCGCTGGCCTGCGAAAAGACGAGCGGGCGTGGCGCTGGCTCTGGCGATAAGAAAGGCAGCGGCAAGCCCGCCCCCGTGGCCGGCGCCAAGAAGAAATGACCAGCGAGAGCACAAAAGCAGAGTGCATGCATGCATGGTCCTTTTCAGTGCACCAAACAGAGGGACCTGCAGCTGCAGCTGTAGTCTTTGTGAAGCGTGTGTCGTCTACGTGGCATTGGTTTCGAGCCGTTGTATAACCTGTCATCAGCCGGATAGCGATTTTCCTACGTGTGTGTGTTTCTTGGTGTCAGTTACTACTTGATAGTAGAAGTTTGGAGGGGGGATTTAACTATTTGCCACTCGTCACCAGGTCTGTTTAATCCCTCTCACAAAATACTAAAAATGTTGCCACTCACCCCTAAAAAATGAAAAAAAAAGTTAATTACGTAGGTTGAGTTTTTCATCTCATCTTCCCAACTAATCACTTTTTTTCACGCGCACGCTTTTCAAACTACTAAACGATGTGTTTTTTTTGTAAAAAGTTTCTATACAAAAATTATTTAAAAAATCAAATTAATCCATTTTTGAAAAAAAAAATTAGCTAATACTTAATTAATCACGCGCTAATAAACTGTTTCGTTTTTCGTGCATACTGTGATCCCTAAATACACAGCCTGCCGAACAGGCCTGTAGAATACTTCCTTGTCATGCATGCAGACCACATATGCTCAGAGATGAAAACGGTTCAGAGACAAACGAAAACTATCTCACTATATTTGTTTTCATATTTTTTAAAAACAGAAATCCCAAATACGAAAAAAGAAATTAAATATTATTGAATACATATACAAAGTGAATACGAACCGAAACAAGTATGATCATGAATATTTATCAAAACATGAAAACCCCTTATAACATGCTTCTGAAATCAACAGTGACATATAACTAGTTCTTTTATCCAAAGGAAATATAAATGTGAAGTTGTATCGTATTAGAACCTCAATTTCAAAATGCTGTTTATTTAATTCTAAAATAATAATTAACAAATGCAATTGCCACGGGCTCCTTTTTTTCAAAGAATAAGCTAATTTTACATTAAAAAGAATCAATTTATTTAATATATTATTAAAATTTTAATATCAAATAATAGTGTCGAATATAGTGTATAGTTTAGAACTAGCAAATATAGCATATTATGGGTAGCTACATACCATATTTCTAAAATAATAACATTTGACAAATAAGTTGGGTTAGAGCTGTGGGCTTAAAGTTAGAGGAATGTGGGCTAGGTTTTTATATCCTGAAACTATCCAAAAAGTATCCGATCGTTTTCCATTTTAGAAAATATTCAAAAATTATCCGACCGATGTTATCCGTTTCCTAAAAGGTAAACTATGCAAACCAATTTCATCTCTATATATGTTGATGTCTCTACTTCTAATCTTACGTAAAAAGAATTTCAGTAAAAAAAAAACTTGCAAAAAAATGATCATGTCGCCTGCCCCACTTGATCTTGGAATTTTTTTTTAGAAATAATACTTTTTTAATAGATAATTGCAAAAATAGAGGTCGATTGAATGAAATTGCAAGTTTAGCATCCCATCGAACAACCAAAGTTCGACAGGGGACATATCGAACTGCGACAGTTCGACAGAGGGATAAAAGGTTTTTTAAAAAAAGAAAAATCATTGTTTGACACTGTTTTGTACTGTTCATGTGGGGCCTGTCGAACTCAGGGAGTTCGATAGGAAGCGCTGTTTATCACTATTTGACACTGTTTACCACTGTTTACCACTGTTTTTTCGGGCTCGCCAATCCTGTCGAACTGCCGCAGTTCGATATGTCCCCTGTCGAACTTTGGTTGTTCGATGGGGTGCTAAACTTGTAATTTCATTCAATCGACCTCTATTTTTGCAATTATCTATTAAAAAAGTATTATTTCTAAAAAAAAACTTCTTGATCTTGCGGTAGTACCTCAAACATGTTTGATTGAGTATTTGAGTTGCTAATGAACAAAGGTTCTTTCATAAAAAAAAATTATGTTCTACCGTTGATAAGTTTAATGATTATACAAATTACCATTTACTCCAAACGTGAGTTATACAAAATGCCATCTCAGAAGCGCTCTTTGCTTCGATCTCTCTTTTGCCTTCACGGTTAGCTTACCATCAAATACAATTAAGTGTTTGTTAGAAAACCGGTCCCGATAACACATCGATAACCGAACATGAAAAAAATGTTATAGACAATCCAACACTGAAGACGACACCGAGACACGATATTTGTTAATGAGGTTTAGTCAAAACCTACATTCCCAGAACACTGATCACGGGCACTCCTCCCCGATCCAGCATACAACAGTGTATCCGGGTATCCACGATCCTCCACTGGCTAGGCCGCCGGTTAGTCGTACCCACATCTATGTTACTATCGCTTTTATCATCTTGCGGTTACAACAGGTCCGTTCCTCTATTTAAGAGAAAGAGTCTATCAGAGTCCGACTCTAACTTTATCTTACAACTATTCCAACTCCTTATAAAACTAGTATATTCCACATCCATTCTAAAGTGGTATTAACCAATAACCAAGGGTTTTATCGGTTGCCCTAATAAACCAAAATCAAAATCAAATTTAAAATTTTCAAACTTAATTTTGAAGTTTATTTTAAGATATTTTCAATGTTGTTTTTTAAGCATCGGCTTTTATGTCTCTAAGAACATACCTGTGAAATTTTTACCTATAAATTAATTTTTATTTTCTAATAAATTATTTTGATTTATTAGGGAAGATGAACAACCGATGCTGCAAGACATCGGGAGTTGGGGAACAACTCATGTCAAATCTAGCTGGAGCATTGCCAGAGCTTCTGCCTTACTGTGCTCCAGCGCCATCAGCCACCATGATCCCATCCCTGGACAGTCCACATTTAATGCATGGCTAATTAAGGTAAAATATTAAAAATAGATTAATATGATTTTTCAAACAATTTTTTGTTTAACTTTTTTAAAAAAAATGTATCGTTTGACAGTTCAAAAAATGTGTGCGTAAAATAAACTAGAGTAAAAGTCGGGCATGGAAAAAAATGACGTATAATCAAGCAAAGGTCATACCAGATCATGTTAGCCACTTTTACAATTTTAGATAAGGTGGAGTTTATTTGTTTAGATGTTTTCGAGTTCTTGGTTCAGAACTTCAGATGATCATCTCAATTGGAGATCAAGTAGTCCGTAATAAATTATATTAAGTGAATTGTAGTTTAAGCTTAAAATTTCTATTTAAACTACCTCAACTAAATTTTTCTCTAGCCTGTCTAGTCTCGATCTTTTCTCTAGCCATATCTAGCCTCTCTTTCTCTAGAGTCATGTTAAATCTCTCCGTGAAAGGTGTGGGAGATGTATTCGGTCATTGATGTTCCGGAGAAGAGGTTTGGTACGCTTTTAATAACAGAGAGGGAATTGTCTAGTCGATCAGGGAATTGTCTAGTCGACCAGATAAATGGATTGTTCAAAATGATCAGATAAATCAGATAACAAGTCTGGCCAAACCGTGGTTCACTCGATTAATCGTAATCAAACCGCGGTTCACTCGATTATTCGTAATCAAACAAACTGCGGTTCATAGTAGATTATTCATAATCAAGCCGGAGGATATGCACGTCTAACAAAACTCTGTCGCCTATCAAGGAGCCAAGGATGATTCACAGATCGGCAGCAATAAACTTCTCAAAGTGGCAAACATAAAGAAAATGGCGTGCCGATTCATGCAGTAATCAAATGATCCTAGGGTACTCTGAACCATCTTTGTTAACAGGGTAAAGACTAAACTCGAGGCACAACTTATAACAATGTTACACCAAAAATTGCTTATACAGCTATGGTGCATAAGGCCAAAAAGAAAGTAGTCATGTTATTCACAAGTAGCAACGTAACTCCCGCAAAGATAATATAAAGGGCAGATGCGTCAAAAATTCAATTATCATCATGTCATAACAGCACTGGGCATCATTCATTAGTCATGGATAGATGGTCAGTCTGCTAGAAACAAATTGCACTTGCATCTATGCTCCACCTCTTTTGTTTCTAAAGCAAGTAGGCAATTAGGGCGCAAAAATGGTGTTCTACTTCTCAATGGCCTTCCAGTTCCAGTGTAGAGCTCAAGATGATGTTCCCTCGCCAGGTTCTCGAATCTGAATGGTAGTTCTTGACAGGCTTGCTTCAAGTTCGTTTAACTCATCAATATCCAGGTCATCATCAATATCTATATCTTCATCGTCGGACTCTTCCACCTCCTTGCCATTAGAATTTGATGAACTTGGCCCCTCATCCTGGCTTTTCTTGCTCTGCAAACATGGAAATAAAAATATATGTAACACATCCGTTAAATTGCCACAGAGCAGCCTGCACTTATCTACTATCTGCCAAAATCCCTTTCAAGTGGAAAAAGGAAAATTATTTTTGGGGTCAAAGGAACCAAAAATGTTAGGATTAGGATCATAGGTAGGATCGCTTTTCTCCAAGCAATATCGGATCGTAGGATCAGGATCCTATGAGATGTCTTTTTTTAATTTTAATTTAATTATTTGTATTTAATTATATGTAGCTATTATGTGAAAAATAGAGTAACAATAATACCATGACAATCAGGTTGTCAGTATCACAATACATATCATAGGATCATACAATCCATATCTCGATCCCAGACTGATCCTACCAGAAAACGATCCACAGTCCGATATGTATCATTCAGCCTAGGTAGTATCATAGGATTGCATGATACTACGATCCATATCACGATACTAAGTTACTGAAAACAATGGGTGGAACTGAACATAATAACGTGACATGGATACACAATATGTGTATTTCATGTTTTACCATTCAATCCAGGCATACCTATTCTACTTCAACGTACACAGGTGTTTCAAGCACAATAAATATTTTCTAATAAGCTAAGAAAACAGTCTCATTATGAAGTGTCTTTTTTGTACATTCATGGAAGAAGAAAATATCAGTTTGGCATAAGATTCAGATTACTTCTTTGTTGGAAGTTTTTCCTATTCAATTATTCATTTGATTTCTCAGGAGGCAATCGAGCATAGAGTTACCGCCTTCTGTGGAAGTGCCCAAAAAGATGTTCCAATTTTCCATAGACTTGATTTCAGATATGTGAAGGACACCAGCCCAACAGATGTTCTGATCATTTGTTCTTGTTTATTGCATCCTCTTAGGATGGGTGAACTTCTGTTAGTTTAAATCTGCTGCATCCATGGGTATCTACAACCCACTTATGTTTCAGGCATGTTCACAAGTCTTGAAAATAACATAGGGAATACAAAAGGAGTGCTCAACAAATAATTTTAACATGGCATTCAAGCACCATAAAACACAAGAACACCTATCCTTAACATAAAGTTGGAGGTGCATTTGCCAAAACTGACAGTTTCATTATATCATTTTAGAATCTTTGAGGGAGGGTATCTGGCCCTTTTCTGCTCCCTCAAACCATAGTACTTTCAATCTTTAATTGTAACATTAATCAAACAATTGGTTCGGAGCAAATATTATAGCACATGAATGAAAATTTACCTGTTCATCGTTAGCCTCTGATTCTTCCTGTCTTTCATATACATCATATGCTTCAGCATCATCAACAAACACACTTGAATCAGCCATGAACAGCTCACGGCCACTGGACACAATAGCAAATACAATCACAGTAAGTACCTCAAGCCTCAAGGGCTCAAAACAATTAACTAATAGGAGTAAATACTACCTCATGCGATCATTCTTAGCCCTCTCTGCCCTCAAGGCAGCCAGACCAGCTTCTCTTTCTTCTGCCTTCTTCCTTTTCCATTCCATGAATAATTGTGTGGTCATAGGGGTTGTTGTTTTTACCTTTTTACGCTGTTAGATGACATGGCAACGAAACGTCATAATAGTGAACAAGTAGAAAGAAGACAACAAAATTCAATATTCCAGACGCAACGGTTTGACTGTTGATCTTAATTCTACCTGATCTTCAATCTCATCTTCGATAGCGATCTTTTCACTCTCTTCCTCCAATAAGGCCTTCATTTGGGACTTCAGTACATAGCCAGGTGGAAGTGCATGCCTGTAGTGGCAATCTTTGCCCCCATTTGGGCAAACCCAAAACCACCCGTACTGTTTCTTCTCCACGGCATCAAGAAAGTACTTGCAAACCTACAAGACGAAAGAATTACCAAATCAACATCATGTTTGAAGACAACATCTTTCAGCTTGCAAAACAAACATAGCTGTTATGATTTCACTGGTACATAAATTCATCTTCCAGGAGAGAGAGAGAGAGAGAGAGAGTAAACAAGGCAATAGAAGTTACAAATGCAACAGAAATAACATAAAGAAACAGAACACCGATTATGCAAATCGTAGCAGCAATGCAATGAAGACAATAAATATGACTTGTTAGAACAGATGCCAATGCATCAGAGCATGATCATAGCTTGTTAATTTATTATATTTTCAAACTGTGCATCATTAAACTTCCCTCCCTGCCAATATATTGGCATTCAATAGGTTAGGTTAGCATTTTGTAAGGAATAAGATAATGGCTTCTATAACTTATAGGTGAAAGCTATTACTTAAAAAATGATGCTGCATCATGCACGTTGGGAAACTATATACATAGCCAAATTGCCACTCAGAATTCTAGTAAGAGCAATGGTGGCATGACAGTAGACCCTAACATGAGAACAATTAAGAAAGAGTCCCCCATGCCAATCCATCATACCATATCATGTTAATCACTGTTGCAACATGACATATGTCAGGTTTTCCTCTAGTTGTTCCAGGTGCATTGAGAACTAAAATCAATGCAGTTGGCTTGCTAATGATATGACCCAAGATGACACCCTAATAACTGCTGTATGCAACATATATTCAGAGGATAAAATGATGCTAACCATAAGATGGTCTGTGTAAATTGTAAAACATAATCGTTTCATGGTAAGATTTGAGTATCCAATTATCATGCATTAGAAGACACAACACAAGCAGCAAAAGTAAAAATATAGAAGCAGTGAAGCATTGCCTTGCACAAATATAAACAAAAAAAGAAAAAAAAATACTATAGCCCTTGATTCATTCATAACAAGTTGAAAAATGGCATGCCACACAATGGGCATGACTTAAAATGATTGGATCACAGGTAACATGTTGAGTAGGGCATACAATATCGGTAGGTTTATTCTGCTGGTACTCTGCCCCTTTTGACGCAACAACCTTCTCAAGAGTCTCCTGGTCCCAGTCTTCCATGGTTTCTGCCATGAAAAAGCATATGAGAATCTTCACAGATCAACTGACGAATTATGGACAAATAGTATAAAAATAGCAATCAAAACCCATATCAGTGTCTTTTACCTGCATCACGCTTGTCGGTGTAAATATCAATCTTTTCACCCTTTCTTTGGACATTCAGGTCATGTGAGAACTTGCACTTAAAACCCTTCTGGCACTGGCCAACCTTAAAGAATTCACACACTATGGACTTGGGATCGACACCTGCATAATAAAATGTATGCCATCATCATCGTGACCAGCATATGAGTTGCAACATCTTACAAAAATACCAAGCTGTGCTCATCCTAGTGAAGCTATGCTTCCTCTACCTGCAGCCTGTTTTAGCCCCTAGGTGCTCACAATGTACAGCTTTGAACAAATCAATCAAACCTTAGCGGCATTAGCATCAATCAACACCAATACAATGAGAAACACTTCCATACCACAACTGCTATCCTAGCGTATAGAGATTATATGGACATATACTCCTTTTCATATTGGCCTGAGATTCGCCCAAACAGCACATCAATCACATATAAACTCACTGACTCACATTAACTACATAAGCATAACAAATACTACTCAGTGCGCCTACATCTATTTGCTCAACCCTAAATCGGGGGAGACATACACACACTATAAAGGCTGGGTGATGACAAGGGGGAGAGGAGGCCATACCAACTGGGACCTTGGGCTGGCTGACGGCGACCTTGAATAGATCATTGAGTTCCTTCTCGCGCGCCTTCTCCTCCTCCTTCTTCTTCTGCGCATCCACATCCACAGCAACAACAAAAAACAACAAGCATCAGAGGAGCAAAGCAACCGAAAAGTAGGGGAAAGAAGAGCTTCGATCTGAGCATCCTCCGTGCCTTGGCGGCGGTCTTGGTCGGGTCGGGCTTCGGCTGGACGGCCTGATGCAGAGACTGGACGTACTTCTGGACGTTCTTGCTCTTGTTCTTGTTCTTGAGCCCGAACGTCTTGTCCTCCACGACCTTCTGCTTCTTGGCCAGGTCCGCCTTCGATGGCGCTGCCTTCTTCGGCGGCATCCTCCCTTCTTCCGGCTGCTCTGCTTCTCCCTTCGCGCTCCGGCGGGTCGGATTGGGCGGCGGGCGGCGGGCGGAGGAGGAGGGTTTCTTGGGTTTGGAGCTTGGGAGGTGGGGGAGGCGGAGGCGGAGGCGAGATGGAAAGTTCTAGAGATGGTGGTGGACTGGTTTCGTGGAGATGCGAGGAAACGAGTTGGATGATGATGGTGGAAGATGCCTGGGCCTCCGGCTAATGTCTTTATTCTCTTTGGGCTGTGGGCTGTAGGCCGTCGCCTTTGTAGCCTTCGCATTAATGTAATACAGACCATAGTACAATCTCAAATGATAACTAAATTAATAACCTTGAAGAAACATATACTAAAAAAATATTGATCATTTTTTTCTCCATGTCGGCTATTCTTTCTTTTTTTCTTCATTTTTTCCCTCCTTGTCGAGTCACCTTCCAAATTTTTTTTCTAAATTTTTTTCTTCCTATTTGTTCAGTTTTCATTTTTTTCTCAGTATATTTAGACTGTGTTCCTTTTATGGAGGGGTTAGGAACACCTCTCCATCACACGCAAAACAAAGTGATGAATCAAAGCATGATTAATTAGCTATTTGCTAAAGAAAACTTTAAAATGGATTCAGATGTCGTGAATAGAAAAATTATATACAGTAGAAGAAAATATAATTTCCACATATCATGAATTTGGATGTTCCCTTAGGTCAATTCCATTCATTTTTCTTTTGTCTTATGTAGTTAAAAAAATATTGATTTTTCTATTTGTCACACAAGGCACACGTCGGCCACAGCCCACTAAGGACATAGCGTGAGGGTGTCGATATAAACCCAAATAACAAATTGATATGATACAAATATCAAAGTAATAGTTTCACAATGTATAACAATATAACAATTGTTGGTCATCTCGTTAACGTCTTCTGTCAAGGTCTACATGGAACGATTACTAAAATTTGTCGATGGCAAAAGTACATATTTAGAAAGATACAAGTGTTAACATATAGTCATGTTATCAGCTCAGTGCAAACTGACGTATGTAGAACATAATGGTATAGAGAAGATAATAACACAATATTCCACCTGAATGGTGATGGTGTGATGTACAACAAGAGGACGATGGTGAGTCATTTTGATCGGTAATTTACTATCTTCTAGAATATATTTTCGAATTAATTTTGATAATGCGAACTTATCTTTGCTCATCAGTTTTAAATTAATTTTCAAATTAATCAACTGGCATGTTTTGTACAACCAACACTTCAATTCTAACCAAACTATTTTGTTGAGCAGCAATATTACTTGTGGCAGAGCAATGAAGATACACTATATGAATCAAAGTGGCTAACCTGAAAAGGATAATCAAAGTCTTAACAATCTTATTTGCAAAGGGATTAATCCGAATTGCAAAAGGATCCTACATTTTTGCTTGATCACTTATTTGTATGAACACAAAGAACATAGTGTGGTTAGGAACGGAAGCTAGGCACAATTAAATCATAACGATCAGAATCTGTAATGCAAAATTATCCCAAAGTCCAGATTTTCAAAATATTAGCCACTGCATATTCGGTTCACACTTTCCGACTTTGGTTGTACCTTAAATAAAAACCTGAAATTGGTTGTACCTTCAATTCAGGGAAGGAGGTTTTGTGAGTGTGAAGCACCTGTTCGTAGTGATATGGGAATGGATAATTGATGGCGGCGTCGTAGTCTGAAACGACGACGAGATGGCCCAATAACTGACACATTTTTATTTAATAGTCGCTAGCATTTGACAAGTATACAGTATAAATCTATGATCTTAAAAAAATAATATTGATCCCGAATATATAAACACATGAATGATCCAGACATATCTACCTATAATGCTTAGACAAGTTACTGGAATCAAGACACATTTTTATTTAATAGTCGCTAGCATTTGACATGTATACGGTCTAAATCTATGATCTTAAGAAAATAATATTGATCCCGAATATATAAACGCATGAATGATCCAGACATATCTACCCTTTCAAGGGACAATAACAATGACCATTTCAGTGTTATAAATTCCAGACAATCCAATGTTTATTAAAAACAACTGTACCCTTTATCTATTTCTATTTCAGCATAGAACTATAAAGGCTTTTCCCTTTCAATTTGACTATATAGCAATTTACTTGCACACGGTGCTATGTGTATAAAAGTGTAGCCCTGATATGTTTTATAATATAGAATCCTCGGCAGACAAACTTACCAACAAAACAAGTCGGCCATTGAAAATCGAGGGATCAATCACGAGGAGAGATGGGTAAGGGTACTCACGTGTCAGGCGACAGAGACGAAGAAGCCCGGTAATCTAGGACAGGGGATCGGTGATGAAGCTTGAGGTTACAATCGAAAGAGTAAAAATTAATTTCAATCGACATGACGAATCAATCTTCCATATAGTGCAAACTCAAATGCTAATTTTGTGATTCCAACATGAAGAATCATTGATTTGTTTCTTACCCAACACTTTATGAAGGAGATGGATCGACTGTGGGCTGATGTCAGAGCGACGGAGATCGCAGCGCGCCAGTGCCCTTGACCACAGAGGATTGAAGGCGGCGGCGGCGGTAGGGAGGGCTAATAACGATTCATAATTATGAAAGAATGACTACAAAGTTTGATTGCAACAGCATAGAAAATAAGTTTGATCGCAATAACTGATGGAGAGAAACAATGGCTATATGGACAGGTAATAACATAACTACGAGTTCAACATATATGCATGCACCAAAACATTGTTTCAGAAAAAAAAATTTGCATCCTAACTAATCAACTAAACTTTTTTCCAATGATCCATATATATATGATTTATCATAATTTCCGAAATGATCATACCTCTATTGTTTTTGAATATAATACAAAATCGCCAACCAACTCAATCTTGATTTGCTTTATGTTCTCTGCAGGAATTTTAGATTGTCACCACTCCTATTTTGGCTTCACAAAATCACACATATCACCAACTTGAATGCCCACATGACAGATCCACAAAAACAACGAAAAGAGGAGAAACAGGATCTTACCTTCATTGCAAGTATATGAAGAGGGGAATGAGATCAAGCAGCGATATGTGATCCAAATGGGACCACCGTGGAGATCGACGGAGACGAGTGGGTCCAGTCAACGCAGGCCACCTCGAGATGGAGGTGGTTGTGAGGTGGGTGGCGGCGGGAGATCGGCGAGGCGGAGGGACGGCAGCGGGACTACAGCTCGCCCGCGGTGGAGGCGGCACCAGTAGCACCGACGACGCGGAAGAGATGATTAGGGCGTGGGGCGCGGATGGGAGGAGGACGGTGGCAATCTGCGGAGTAGCGACAGGGATCGCGCACTGCATGAGGAGGGCTGATGGGCAGCGATGGAGGGGGTGTGCGCAGCGGCGCATGAGATGGGGAGAGGAGGGATTAGGACTGGGGGAGGCGTAGGTCGGGATTGGGGCGCGGGTCAGGGTGGGAAGGAGGCTTCATATGCAGGGAGGGAGGTGACGCGAAGGCATGGGAAGCGATGGCGCCGAGGACGGTGTTGGTGGGGAGGCGAAGGGCGAGAGAACTGGCGAAGGAGATGGATTTCGCGATCTGGAAGGAGGGCGGCGGCAGCGAGTAATGCGACGGCGGGAGGGAGGGATGCGGTTCAGAGAAAGAGAGGAGCGGATCTAGGAGAGCGAGAGAGAGAGAGGAGCAGATTGGGAGAGAGAGATAGAGTTGCGCGCGATTTAGGGAGGTGGGAGGTGGGAGTGATCTCGATCGTTGGATCTCAGCGAGATAATCTGGACCGTTCCATGAGTAATGAAAGAATGAAAGAATAAGTGGAGAGTGAAACCATTTGTTAAACTATAGGATAGATAGATAACAATTACATTCATAATTAGACGCACCTATGTACAAACCAAGAATAATATATGCTGCAGATGCTCATAGTTGGAACAAATCGACTAACAATTAGACATTTAACATGTATAATTACCGCTACAATGAAGGTTTTTCATAGAATCCCCGTCTTCAATAAGCATCAAGCATACGTCAGTATGGTACCCATAACTGCAGATAGATAGATTATGCTTATGTGCTATAATGCTTATCAATTATTGAAAAAAACTTTTACAATATGAAATAACGGGAAAAAAATCGTGCAAAACACACTCAGAAATTACAAGAGAAATCGTGCTATACGTACATTCCTCCCTCCCACGATCAACTTCTCAACATCTGGGCCGTTCCATCCAGCACGGATCTTGAAGCAAGAAGGCCCATTAGCAAACCCTAGACCGCACCGCCGCCGCACATAAATAGCTTCCTCCCCTTCCCCTATCCCTCTCCTCTATTGCAGCCGCCGCCGCTCCCAGCTCGCGCTCCGCTCGCTTCCGCCGCCGCGCCGCCGCCTCGGAGATCTTCCGAACCCTTCCGCCAACATGGGGTAAGCTCGCGACCTCTCGTCACTCTCTTTCGATGGGTTTTGTCTGCCTAGGCTTAGCGATCTGGAATGGTTTTGTCGGCGAGTCCCTTGTAGTTGTAGCTGGATGCTTGAATATAACCACTTGATTTGCGAATGCAGTGGCATATGCCTCAAACTTTGTTGCCCTCGTACTATTGCTTTGAGCAATTTGCGTGTGATGGAACCAAGCTTATTGACGGTCCAGTGCTGATCAGATTCTAAAGCCGTCAGCACTAAACATATTCATAAGCGATATCAATCCGTTGCTGCTGTGTAACCAAAATAACTTAGATCAAATTACTTGGATCTGGGTGGTTATGCATGGTAGCATACACACGGTTATCATTTATACTATATCAAGGAATTACCCTTAGCTTATCTGTCAAATATTTTTGTGGTTTGTGCTAAGCCCATCACTATGCCAAAAAATATTGACTTTGATGGCAAATTTACATATTATGTTCATCTAAGAATACTGTTTCTCATGCTTATGGTCAATAATCTGTATTTGGAGGGCATGTCCCTTTTTAATTATTCATTTCGTCCCTTTTCATTCAGCACTCATTCTTTTCTAGCACCGTGCTATATGGTTATTGCGTTTGGATGCAATGTCAACTGTCATGTGGTAGACCATGGTCTTGTTTTAATAGTTGCATTAACCATGATTTCTCCAAACGCAGTAAGACACGTGGTATGGGAGCTGGGCGCAAGCTCAAGACCCACCGCAGGAACCAGAGATGGGCAGACAAGGCCTACAAGAAGAGCCACTTGGGTAACGAGTGGAAGAAACCCTTCGCTGGGTCATCTCATGCCAAGGGCATTGTTCTGGAGAAGATGTATGTAGACACTATAATATGATTTTGTCACCCTTTGCCTTGTGATATGCTAATGCGAGAAATTTGATGGCTCTATTGCAGTGGTATTGAGGCCAAGCAGCCTAACTCTGCCATCCGCAAGTGTGCTCGTGTGCAGCTTGTGAAGAATGGGAAGAAGATTGCTGCCTTTGTGCCCAATGACGGTTGCCTGAACTTCATCGAGGAAAATGTACATTCTTCAACCCTGTACTTTCTTGAATGTTTGCTGTGGCCTATACTTATTTCTTGTGTCATTATCCAGGACGAGGTGTTGATTGCTGGATTTGGTCGTAAGGGCCATGCTGTGGGAGATATTCCTGGTGTCCGATTCAAGGTCGTCAAGGTCTCTGGTGTGTCTCTCCTTGCTCTCTTTAAGGAGAAGAAGGAGAAGCCAAGGTCTTAGATTACTGTTACATCTTGGTTGGCAAGCATGGAATAGACAGAATGAAGGCTTTAGATGCTCAAGAAGATGGTTCCTTGCTATGTTTAAAGTGCACTCTCTATATTGTTAACTTAAGATTGTGTTGGTAAAAACCATGTCTTGTCATCAGATTTTGCTTCTGTTGAGGGAAAGTACTATGCTGAGTTTTTATTTGAGTTGCCAATGTTTATCTGTGTTTGTGTTTTGAGGATTCTTGACCCTTGAGGCTATCGTTCGGCTTAGTTCTGTTCAATGCGAATTGCTACGCTTTGGAGTTCCCTGCGGCTAATACTCCTACATATTTAGGCCAACTATGTGGTACTCTAGAATACAGAGGGAAGTGAAATTCTGCCGGAGTCATCAAAATGATGCATATCATCAAATTCGGTCGACGAAAATTGGATTTGTATGAGTTATGGAATTTTGTTGCCTAAAATTAGAAGCTCTCTCAAACCACCGGGTTATGTGAAATTCGTCATCTTTCAGATTGCAAACGCTGCTTTCAGATCAATTGAAAATATCCGAAACAAGATCGCATACGCTGCTTTCAGATTAATTGGTAAAGATATAAAGAAAGTGATCTTTTATGTCCCCTTTATGACATTAGTTAATGTGAATTAGTAGTTTTCGGTACGTCTAAATCCCCACTTGAATTTTGATTGAAGGTATGTATAACACCCTGAACTTTGAATCCGACATTGAGTCCCCAAACTATATGATATCGTTCATATAACATCATAAGTTGATTTTATAAAATGGATTTTATCTTATTTACATATAAATTGAATGAGTTTGACCATGTGACATATATTGCACATATATGTTAAAATCTTCACTTATAAAAGGTGTAGATATTTATAATACTAGTACGATATCACTACATAGTATAAATTGATGATGTAATTGATGATATGTAAACATGCTATATTAATTATCAAAACCGCTCATTTAAGTTTCCTAATACGCAAAAGCACTATACAGAACCATCTTAGGAGGTAACATAAACAACATTGCAATATTTTGGGGGTAATATGAACATTGCAAAGTTTGGGGTAATATGAACAACATTGCAAAATTTGAGAGTTGGATGGTATTTGATGGACTTTCCAACAAAATTGAGGGGTATTTAGACTTTTTTCTTACATTTCTAAAATCATGAGCTACAACTTTTCGCCATGAAAAAAAAATTAACGATGGAGTACATCTAGTTTCATTCGTTGCCCAAAAACTTATCTTCACTTTTCGCTTTTGCCTTTTATGCTAACTGATGGGACTCATCATTTCAACAAATAAGTACTACCTCCGTTTTATGTTACAAGTCGTTTTGATTTTTTTTAGTTAAATTTATATAAAAATATAGTAATATTTTTAACACAAAACAAACATTTATCAAAATATATTCAATGTTATATTTAATGAAACTAATTTGATATTATAAATGTTATTTTTTTTATAAACTTAATCAAATTAAAAATTTTGATTAGAAAAAAGTCAAAACGATTTATAATATGAATAGAATAATTAAAGCAAGCCAAATAAAGCCCAAACAGCGAGTGCTCCGGGTCCACCGGTCAGGACACCCCCCCCCCCCCCCCCCCCTTCTCTGCGTCCGACGAACGGCCCGGATACCCCGGCTTCCCCCATCGCACCGGCCCAGACCGCCTCTCCCTTCTCCAGCGTCCGATCTCCTATTCCCCACCCTTCCTCACCGCACCATTCACCAACCGCCGTCTCCTCCTTCCCCCGTCCCCCTCGCCTCCTCTCTCTCTCTCCCCTCCTCCGCGCCTCTCCCCCTCGCGCGCGCGCGCGCGTTTTTTTTTTTCATAAGGTACGGATCCAACGACGCTGCTCGGCTGCTCCCCCGCATCTCCGGCCTGCCTCTGATGGTTTGTGCTGTGATGGTGGATCTAGGGTTTTTGGAGGGCGGCGGCGCGGGGGCGATGGCGGACGCGGGCCACGACGAGAGCGGGAGCCCGCCGAGGAGCGGAGGGGTGAGGGAGCAGGACAGGTTCCTGCCCATCGCCAACATCAGCCGCATCATGAAGAAGGCCGTCCCGGCCAACGGCAAGATCGCCAAGGACGCCAAGGAGACCCTGCAGGAGTGCGTCTCGGAGTTCATCTCCTTTGTCACCAGCGAGTGAGTCTGCGCGGGCTCGGTACCGTGATCCTGCCCCCACCCCCCCTTCTTTTCTGCGTCGATCGGGATGCCTTTTTGATTTGTGATGGTTTAGGGTGTGATTTTGCTTTGCTTTGTGGTTTTGGGCGGCGGCGGGTGATGGGACAGGGCGAGCGACAAGTGTCAGAAGGAGAAGCGGAAGACCATCAACGGGGAAGATCTCCTCTTTGCGATGGGTACGCTTGGCTTTGAGGAGTACGTTGATCCGTTGAAGATCTATTTACACAAGTACAGAGAGGTAATTGTGCGCTTCGTACTCTCTGTCAGTATAAATGTGAAACCTTTCGTTGCTGTATATTCATCTGATGTCTCTTCTGTCCTCCTGGCAAATTTGCAATACGTGGGGGATGTGCACTGTTAACTGCAGATGGAGGTACGCCATCTACCATTCCTTTTTTACCTTCCCACAATATGCTATTGTTTCATGTGAAGTTTTTCCTTTGAACGCAAAAATGTGCCATTCTTGTACCTGTTTATAGAACAGCTCCACAAAAAATTGATATGCAATTATGCCCTTTGATTAGAGATAGTTGGCGCTTAACATGAAATGTACATATCCTACTCTGAACTGTAAGGTTAACACCTGAATCATTCTTTAATTCCTCTGCTTCATATACATCCGCATCCATTTAGTATGTCACTGTTCAATTTGCCTGGACATATATATTTGTGCCGTAGTCTAAGATCTATATTTGTGCCTTAGTAAAAGATCTATATTTGTGCATCAAGATGTATTGAGTTCTAACCATACCACTATTCCTCATTCTTGGAAGGGTGATAGTAAGCTGTCCTCAAAGGCTGGTGATGGTTCAGTAAAGAAGGATACAATTGTTCCGCCCAGTGGCGCTAGTAGCTCAAGTGCACAAGGGGTTGGTATCAGTAACTTGTATTGCTTCCCTCTTCCTGATGTTTGAAAACACTGACATACTGATAATATTTTTAGATGGTTGGAGCTTACACCCAAGGGATGGGTTATATGCAACCTCAGGTAACCTAGCACTAGCATCGTATCATCTGTCAGCACAATGCTATGCTTCATCCTTGAAGCTAAACAAGATATAAAATAATAATGCACATTCAACTTTTTTTTTCTAGCTGACACTGTTTATGCCATTACATGTGCAGTATCATAATGGGGACACCTAAAGATGAAGACAGTGAAAATTTTCAGCAACTGGTGTCCTCTGTGAGGTAAGATCTTTTGTACAGAAATTCTTGCCATCCTTGGGGCAGTTTTCGGTTAGATGCTTTTTTCACTAAAAATTGCCCATTCTACGTCTCCTTTAAAAAGGTTCACATCTACTACATCTGTAATTTTTGTTTTTTTACATGTGAACACTGGAGATGTTGAGCTGCACATCTGAAAAGTTCTCCGAGTGCTTTTATTCGTTTTTCACGCTTTTCTAGTTCTGACACAATACTCCCTTTTGCTGCAGTGATTATCCATCTGTTAAGGAAGTACCCACATTAGGGCCATATTTATTAGTAGAAGACTAAAGCACTTGAAGGGTGTTGGTTTAGAAAGGGTGTTAACAGTTGGCTGTGGCGATTGCTTCACAGATGTAAATTGCTTCATAAGTGGTTTAATGCTTGTTTTTGCCTGTATATTCAGAGCAATTTTCACATATTGGTAGTTCTGCAATCTTTTGCATTCCCATACATGTATCAGGTGGCACAAATCTATTGCAAGTACCCTAGAATTGAATAATGCTGATTAACATATAATTCTGTAACGTTCGTGTTGTCTCAACTGTGATGCTTGCCGTATGGGCAATGGCCTGTGTTCTACAGGGGCCATTTGATATTTAGGTATCTCAAGATTGTACCAAATACTTCCTCCGTTCAATTCAGAAACACCTTTTTTTAATTGAGTGAATTCCACTTAGGACTAGGTTTTATTACCTTATTTCATATTAGACTAGGTATTAGCAAATGTTTTCAGATTGGACCAGGTTTTGGTAGCTAACTTCATTTACTGCATTGATGATTGGAGTAATTCAGTTAGATGTTCTTTTTTTTTTTCTCTTCTACTGAAGTACTGATCTGATTAGAAGTAGTTTAGAGTACTGATCAAATGTGATGTGAATTGGGTATATATGCAATCTGAATTGGGGACTGATAAAATGTGATATGAATTGGAGTACTGTCAGTATGACAAATAAGAATTGTGTATGTGATGTCAATCCGATAATGGCAATACGAATGTCGATTGGAGACTTGGAGTAAATGTCTGTTTGGGTAGTCATATGTTTTCTTTGTTCTGAAGAAAAAAAAAAGAAAATGCCATATGGTTATAAGCATGTTTGGGGAGTAGTCTGAATGACACAGGTTAACACATACAGGTCCTGAATGTCAATTGGAGTACAGGTTAAAAGGAATGTCGTCTTTTCTTGATGGACAGGTTAAAACATATAGGTTCTGAAGTACAGGTCTTCAAGACAACATCTTGGCAAACTGGTTATAATGGCTGTCGATATCCTGAAACAACGAGATTAATAGAGATCACACATTTTCTTTATCTGATGGACACATTATCTTTGTCAGTTAAACATCCCTTTTTTTCTTATCTTGTGCGATCATGGCATGATGATGATGTTAATTTGCTGAACAAAACGTCTCACTGTCTGCATGTTATGAACACCATCTGCTCTTGACATTAGCTTCATCTCAATTTCTCCAGCTGAAATAAGCGAAACCAAAAACTGAAAGAGCCTGACCTAAAAGATCTGCAAGTTTTATTTTGAATTTCCGATTCTTGGTTGTCATCTCTAACTTTACAAGCACACATTATTGTGTGGAGTACAATATTGCTAGTCTCCTGGAGTGGCTAGATTTACTCAATCAACTACTCAATACTATTAATCTCCTGGACTATGCTTCGGGAGTAAAACACTTAGTACTGAACAGCAGGAAGGAGTAATTCTATCATCTTACAGAAAAGAAAGGAGTACATATTATTCCCTGACACATTCCACATTCCATCATCTTACAGGTCATGCATAAAACTGGAGCTTTTATCTAGAGAACATATGGGCTGCCTTTTAGTGTAGACAAAAGGAAAATTTTAAACAGTACTTCTGTATTACTCCAGCAAATGTCAGTGTCAAGGGAGCAGATATGGAACACCCCTCAGATAATGGAACTCTCCCCGTAGATACCGTGCACCATAGACCGTATTTGGAAAGAGAATCATGGTAGCCAGGGTATTCGTTCAGGGAAGGTCTATACACCATTCCATGTAGGACTTGGACTGCTTGATCATATCCTTGTTTAATTGCTCGCATCTGAGTTGAGTATGACAGGCTTCGCCTATATAAGCAAGGGCCCTCTTTAGGTCAAGGCAAATTAATCCAAGAACAAAAGCCTATGTTGCCAGAGCCGTTCACTAGAAGCCCTAAATACTACCCGTCGAGATACCAATCTCGTCAGATTAGTTTGTTAGGTTTCCACCATATATTTGTGTACCTGATGACATCCAATAAATACATAAAAACATAAAAACATGAGTAGGTCTATTACCCAAGTTCCAAGGACCAGAACCTCTATACATCTCGTGGCTCTTTAAATGTTGTGTTGCTTCATGACATGGCGCAATTGGGGTGGTTTCGAGTTGGGCTTAAGCCATTAGAAGGCCGAAGCATACCCCTGCCTGCCCTCCCCCTGGCAAATACCATGTAGCATGGTCATCATGGTTGTTTTTTGTTCTCGTGTCTTACTTCCTATATCCTCAAACTCTTATAGTTTTCACCATGTGCTGTTTTAGAATCATGTCAATTCCTATTGTGTAATTGCAGAACGCGGACATAACAAAGAATCATGTGTGGCATTTGCATTGAAGTTTAGGGTACATTATCTTTGTTGTTTCTTATCTGCACATTGTTATTTGTTAGTGTTCTTTGATAACTTTTGGTTTGCATCGAATGGATGAAAAATAGAAATGTAATATGCAAAAACACATCCGTATAACAAAAACTAAAACTTTGTCTGGGATCACAAGTTTAGAATCAAAATGGGCGAACTCTGGCAAGACAGCAGTCTCACATCACTTGGATCCAAGAAGGGGACGCCAACACCAGGTTCTTTCACCAATTTGTGGCGGGTCGCAGACGTCGCAACTTCATCCAGCAGATCAGCCACGAAGGCAACATGGCTTCCTCTCCATATGAGAAGGTAGCTCTGGCGTACTCCTATTCCGGGCCGCTGGGCACGGCCACCGAGAGGTCGCACACCCTGGACCTTGAAGCTTTGGGCCAGCACGTCATCTTGTTGGATGATCTAGAACTCCCCTTCTCCGAGGAGGTTTGGGCCACAATCCGTGAAATGCCAACGGAGAAGGCGCCAGGCCTGGATGGCTTCACTGGGCTGTTTTACGCGCGATGTTGGCACATAATCAAGGAGGACGTGTTGGAGGCGTTAGCACAACTGTTCCGTATGGACGGGTCGAGCTTTGGTCGCATCAACATGGCGTTTATCATCCTGCTACCTAAAAAGCAGGGTGCGACCTCGATGCGCGACTTTCGGCTGATCAGCTTGTTGCACAGCTTTGCCAAGTTGTTCACCAAGCTCCTCTCCCGCCGGCTGACGCCGCACCTAAGTTCCTGGTCGCCGCCAACCAAAGCGCCTTTATCCGAAAATGATGCATCCATGACAACTTCATGTTGGTTCGGCAGTCCACCAAGCATCAGCACGAAAGACGCAAGCCCACGACTCTCCTGAAGCTCGACATAACCCCGGCCTTCGACTCTATCTCCTAGAAGTTCATTTTGGAGGTACTGCAACACAAGGGCTTCGGTCGTTGATGGCAATCCTGGATCGCCATCCTGTTTGGGACTTCGTCCACTAGAGTCTTACTTAACGGGTCGTCGAGTGATGCGATTATCCACCACTAGGGAGTCCATCAGGGCGACCCAATCTCACCGATGTTGTTCATCCTCGTAATGGACGTCCTCTCCGCCCTCTTCGCTCTGGAAGAACGGGAGGGTCTACTGCAGCCTTTAGGAGTCCCCCACCGGATCTTCTTGTACGCCGATGATGTGGTCGCATTCGTTCATTCGACGGCTGAGGAATTGGCAGCGGCTCAGGGGATTCTCGCGTTGTTCGGAGAGGCTTCCGGACTTCACATCAACTACGGCAAATGTTCCGCAACCCTTATTAGTTGTTCAGAGGATGAGGTTGCAACGCTCAGTGAGGCCCTTCCTTGCCCGGCCGTGGAGTTCCCGTGCAAGTTCTTTGGGTTGCCTCTCTCTGTCAAAAGGTTGTGCCAGGCGGACCTGCAGCCTCTGGTCGACAAGATTGCACAACGGTTGCCGCTATGGAGATCCGATTGGCTTCAACCTGCTGGGCGCCTCGCACTGATCAAAACAGTTCTGAGTTCAATCCCGGTCTACCTGCTCATTGCCATCGACCCTCCCCCCCCCGAAATGGGTGCTGAAAGCCATCGACAAGATTCGGCGCGGTTTCCTTTGGTGCGCACCACGCGAGTGCCCATGGCGGCCACTGCTGGTTGGCTTGGCCTCGTGTATGCGCGCCACTGGAATTTGGTGGGCTCAACATCCACAACCTCAAGTTCATGGGGATCGCCCTCTGAACTAGATGGATCTGGGCTCAGCGCACTTTCGAATCGCGATCTTGGCAGAGGTTGCAAGTCCCTTGCTCTAGGCAAGAGCGCCACTTCGCGACCGCCTCCATGACTTGCATCCTTAGCAACGGCAAGTCGATCCTCTTTTGGGAGGACGAATGGCTACAAGACTTGAACTTGCGCTCTTGGGCACCCGAGCTGTATGGTCGCATCCCGGTACAAGTTTGCCGAAGATTCACGGTTGCAAATGCGCTGGCCAACAACAGATGGATCCGCGAGCTCCGTGGATCCTTCGGGGTGTAGGCGATCCTTCAATATCTAGTGATTTGGCCGATGGATTGGGCCACGACACTGATAGAAGGTCAGCCTGACTCCTTCCTCTGGAAGTGGGACAACTCGGGGTCATACTCCACCTGCTCGGCCTACCTCGCGCTCTTCTCTGGCAGGATCACTTTCCAGCACTTGCCGATCTGGAGATCCTTTGCTCCTCCTCGGTGCCGCTACTTCCTTTGGCTGGTCACTTGTCGCTGTTGCTGGATGACCGATCGTCTGAAGAAGCATGGCCTCCCACACTCGGCCCGCTGCGTCTTCTGCGACCAGAGGGAAGAAACGATTGACCACATCCTGGTTGGCTGCCTGGAGTCCCTCTAGCTGTGGTGGATCGTCCTTTCGAGCCTCGGTCTCGCTCAGTGCTTCCCCTTCGGCGTCACATCCTTCCACGACTAGCTATGCTCTAGTCGACTCAATGTTCATCGTGATCAACGTTGCGGTTTCGACACGATCGTGACTCTCGGTGCTTGGGCCATCTGGAACGAAAGGAACAACCGTGTGTTCAATAGCTGCACATGGTCGTGGCCCGAGGTGGTCGCAGTCATGTCGCAAGAAGCCACGCTTTGGGGGCTTGCCTGGCCTTCGTCGCCTATGCTCCCTATGTAGGGTTCTAGGTCGTTCGGTCGTCATATTGTTAGTGCGAGAGTAGGCTTAAGACCCTCCTTCCTTTTTCTTTTCCTTTTTTCTTCCGCTCCCCCACCACTTGTTTTTCTTTGGCTTGGGCTCACCTGTAATTTTATTCCTCTTAATACAAATGTGTGCAATCCTTTTGCGTATTCTCGAAAAAAAGAATCAAAATGAGCGGGGATTATTATTCTTATATATATAGTACAGTATTACACTGATTGTTCCTCATTTTCGCGGCCCACCATAGGTGAATTTCCCCTTAGGACTGATGGGAGATATAGAATAGATGTTTGGGTCAGTTACCATGGAAGGTAGATCTTGCGGAATCTTGGATGCTTGGCCACTTTGATCAATAACTTGAATGTTGCTGAATGATGTTGCTTTTCTGCTATCAGAAAGGTATCCACTTCCCATTGGAGCCAAATGGGGCTTAGCAGTGACCACATAGCCAACAATCTTTATGGCATCGGCTTTATCACGCAGGTTGTTGAATAAATATGCAGGAAAGCGTCCAACTTAGTATGGTTCCGAGTCAAATCCAAAATGTAGTAACCAATCTCCACCGCCATCCTGTTTTTTTTTTAAAATCAATTGAGGATATTAGGGAATGCATGTCTCACCACTTTGGACATGTTTAGTGTTATAATGATTAAACAAAATATAATTTTGTATTACCTTAAGAATTTTGAAGATGATTGTATGTTTGATTCAATTTAATGGGAATTCCTGGCATTATACTTGTACCAAATTCAGGCACATAGCCAGGACAATCTAAATTGATGCAGCCCGTCTTCTGAAAACCATCGTTCTACAGTAAAGTTGTAGAAAAATTGAAGTTCAATGACAGGGTAATATGGTCAATAAAACATATAATATAATTAAGGTGTCTTACCGTCCAATAGACATAGAAATAAACATGAGAATCACCATACAACCTAGGATAAACCTATAAATAAGAGAATACAAATATGTTGACACAAAAAAACCGCAAGAATGATGGCAATTCAGAAAAGGTTCATATACAGTCAAGAACTGGCATTTTTCCTCAACAGGATAAAGAACTAATGCATAAAGAATGTAAGAGGAGAAGAACATTACATGCCATCCGAACACAAGTGAATTATATTTGGATAATGTATGATCTCCGATGTAGTTCATCGAAACCACAATTCCACTTGTTTGCTTTTTATCTAATAAGGAGATACTGTACATATCGGTGGTTACTTCTAACCCGTAATAACTAGATAAGCCCATCACATATCCTGCAGATTGAAAAGAAAATTATAAGAAATGGAAGTTCGCACGAAACCTTCTTTTTGTTTACTCAAAATTATAATTCCATTTTCCATTTATGAATTTATGATTTATGTTGCAAAACTCATACAACAAATGAAAGAAAATATCACCCCAAAACAGCGGGAGAGGCTCCCACTGTAATTTTCTATTAAAAAGAGAATATTTACATGAAAAGAATGTACAGAAACAGTTAAGTAAATGAAAGAAAATAAGTTATCAAATATATCGAACTCACAAAGACAGAGTGGGTGCCATCATCAACAACTTGCGGTGAATCTTTACCATGGGATTGTGAATCATTGACAGTCTTGTTTGTAATCATATAGTGCGTAGGATCCATGTGAAGTGAAGTCGACCCATTGGCCTTCAAGAAATTGCCATGATATTTCATCAATAGTACTTCATCTCCTAGAGAAGTAATGCCAAGTTTGTCCTGAAAAAGTCAAAAGAAAAATGGAGATTATCTAAGGGGTTGCCTTTTCTTCAAGAAAGTATGTATAACTGAGACTAAATCATATATGAATTGAAGATAACATATATGTACAATTTCGTAGACTCACCTGATTTTCAGCATAAGCTCGACTCGAGGCTATTATGTGAACAGAAATAAGAACACAAGAGCATAGTGGAGGCACTAACTTCACCCATATCGATGTTTGGAAGCAATAAACAACACAGTGTTATGTCAGTGCAATGGAAATACCTTATTAGAGTGAAAGTTCACGTGAGTTTCTAGTGCCTCAATAAATTCTAAATCAAAATATTTTGTTTTACAAGATATTCATGCTCGTCCCGTTACAATTAATGTTTCCATATAATAGTATTAATGATTTGCAATATTTACATTAATTCTCATAATGGATGGTATTAATGTTCAATTTTACCCCGTCAAATATTGGGTTTACCTAAAAGATAAGGCATCCCTCAACTCTCAAAACCATTTAATTTGGCCCCTTAGTTCAAATGGGGACGGTTTTATCTATGTGGCACTTACTTTATGGCCAGTTAAAAAAATAATAAAAAATAGTTTGACTCACTTGTGCGACGTGTGGATGCCTGCCCTCAACAAGTTGGCGCTTACCACAAAATGTACATACATAGCCTACTCTAAACTGTAAGGTGAACACTTGAATCATCCGTTCATTCCACTGTTCCATACACATTTCCTTATATCCATTTAGTCTGTCACATTTCAATTTGCCTGGCAATATATATTCATGCATTGGTAATACTCTAAAATCTATATTTGTGCATCAAGATGTATTAAGTGATAATCATAGTACTATTCCTCATTCTTGGTAGGGTGATAGTAAGATATCCTCAAAGGCTAGTGATGGTTCAGTAAAGAAGGATGCAATTGGTCCTCACAGTGGTGCTAGTAGCTCAAGGTGCACGAGGGGTTAGAATCAGTCACTTGTATCGCTTTCCTCTCACCGATGTTTGAGAAAACTGAAATATCTTTAGATGGTTGAAGTTTACCCACAACGGATCCAACGTGGGTTATGGGGTGGGGGGCTCGAGCCCCTCCTACTCCACTGGATCGTCATTGACCGAAGGAGGAGGGGGAGGAAGAAGGAGCCCACAAGTGATGGTTATATACAACCTCAAGTAATCTAGAATAGAATCTGTAGCACAATGCTATTGGCTCATCTTTGGAGCTAAACAAGATATAAAATTATAATGCACTTATGCACATTTCAGAGGTTATATTCTCTAGCTAACACTTTTTCTGCCATTACATGTGCAGTACCATAATGGGACACATACAGATGAAGACAGTTAAAAATTTTAGCAACTGGTATACTCTGTGAGATAAATCTTTTGTACAGTGATTCTATCATCCTTCGGAGCATTTTTCAGTTAGATGCTTTGTTCATTAACAATTGCCCATTTTGAAATGGTTCACCGCTACATCTGCACTTCTTTTTACACGTGAACTCTAGAGATGTTGAGCTGCAGCCTGCAGATCAGAAAAATTCTAGTGCCTCTATTCATGTTTTGTGCTTATTTTTCTTAGCTCTGACGCAATACTCCTTTTGCTGCAGTGACTATCCATCAGTTAAGAAAGTATCGACATTAGGGCAATATTTGTTAGTAGAAGACTAAAACACTTGAAGCACTAGAAGACTAAATTTAGTGAAAAATGTAAGTCATAATTAGAGTACCTTTAATAGTAAACCAAGTCACAGCAAAACAAATATAATTATGTTTTTTTAAATAAGATAGATCATCAAACATATATTTAAAAATATATTTAAAAGTCAACAGCGTCATATATTTAAACCAAAAGAAGTAGTTGTTAGTATCCTCCCATCTTATGTGGATGCCTTCATTTGGTGCTGTTGCAATTGCTTAGATCTTAATCTCTCTTTAGGACTAAAATTTCCCCAGTTCTGTAACCCTCAAATATTTCTATAAAATCTGACGGTGTGATGGTAATGGATGTGCAGCACATCGAAGTTGGGCCGGAATAGGCTGCAGCTAACGTGAGGCCCTCTGCTAACATGTTGGCCATGTTGATTGGGATTGCGCTTTTTTTTACAGAAACTTCTGGCTTGTTCACCGACTAAAGATGCACATAAATACATTTATGTGAATCATAGTGGGTGAAGTTATGCACTCCCTAGTGCATCAAATGGGATTGTGCATGGCGCAACCCATGTTATATTGTCTTTGCATTGGAATATGGATGGCTTAGAAATTTAAAATTACAAATATGCAACAATACATCACATCAAAAAACTTAAACCTTTTCTACAAATGACAAGTTCATAATCAAAATTAACAATGATTATTTCTATTATATAGAGACGCTGCACCGATTGTTTCTTATTCTAACGGTCCACCATATGTGAATTTACCCTCAAAATTGATTGGAGATACAGAATAGACGGATGGGAAAGTCTCAGTGGCAGGTAGATCTTGTGGAATCTTGGATGTTTGGCCATCTTGATCAATAAGTTGCACGTTGCTGAATGATGCAGCTTTTGGATTATTTGGAAGATACCCGCTTCCCATTGGAGCCAAACGGGTCGTTCGAGCCACCGCATAGCCAGCGACCTTTATGTAATCAGCTTTGTTACGTAGGGTGGTGAATAAGGATGCAGGAAAACGCCCAATTAGGTATGGTTCTGAGTCCCATCCACAGTGTAGTAACCAATCTCCAGCACCATCCTAAATTTGTTCAAAATCGGAAGGGGAGATTAGAGGAGTACATGTCTTACAGTTTTGTACATACTTTTTTTTGTTGAGAAATACAGTACAAACATAGACGCTCACAACGCGTGTACATTTATGCCTATAAACGCATACACGTACATCCTACCCATATGAGTACTTAAAAAACATAATCTTGTATTACCTGAAGATGATAATATGTTTTATTCCTCCAGGCTCTGAGACTGTATCAATGGCAACTCCTGGAACTATACTTGTACCTGCTTCAGGCACACATAACCAGGACAGTCTAAATTGTAGCAGCCCGTCTTCCCATATCCATCAATCTACAACATAATCGTAGATTATTTAAAATTAAACATCCTAGGGTAATATAGTCACTAAAGCTTAAGGTGTCTTACCGTCCAGCGGACAAAGAAATGAGCGTGTGCATCACCGTATAACCTTGGATAAACCTTTAAACAAGACCATGGCCGTGTTTAGTTGCAAAATTTTTTTTTTTTTTGACAAAAACATCACATCAGATATACGGACACACATTTAAAGTATTAAACGTCAACTAATAACAAAACAAATTACAGATTTCGATTATAAACTGCGAGATGAATCTTTTGAGCCTAATTAAGCCATCATTAGCACATGTAGATTACTGTAGCACTTATGACTAATCATGGCGTAATTAGGCTCAAAAGATTCATCTCGCAATTTACAGTCGAACTGTGCAATTGATTTTTTTTTTCGTCCATATTTGATGCTCCATACATATGTCCAAACATTTGATGTGACGGAAAAGTTGGAAGTTTGAAAAAAATTTTTGGAAACTAAACACAGCCCATGCATAATAGTTGATACACATGCAGTTCAAGCATAGTTTTTTTTTTCTCAGCAAAGAAGAATGTTTTTAGACTTTAGTGTTAAACAACAAATGCATGAAAAATGTAAGAGGGAGACAACAATTACATGCCATCCTATAACAAGTGCATTGGTACCGGATTGATCATCTCCCTTGTTGGCAATTGAAACCAAAATTCCACTATTTTGTTCTCCATCTAAGGAAAGACCATATACATCAGTCGTTACTTCTATTCCGTAATAGTATTGTGAGTTCATCTCGTATCCTGCATTCTGGAAAGAAAATGGAAAGAAATGTAAATCCACATTAAACCTTGTTTTGGTAATTGTAGCCTCATTTCTAAATTAGTTATGAATTTATGATATATTAATGCAATTCTTACAGCTAATGAAAGAAATATGTAAACAAATACATGGAACTCACAAAGATATAATAAGCTCCTTCATCGGATTGTTGAGGTTTGGTAGATTTGTTCACGATCGCAGCGGACGACGGATCCACATGAAGTAAAGGTAAACCATTGTCCTTCAAAAAATTAACCTGAGAATATGTCACCAGTACTTGTAGGAACTGTCTATATATTAAATATATGAGGTGTTTTACCTTTAAATGTTGCAAAAATTTAACTATCAGATTGAGATAAAAAAAATCTTCACGAGAATCACCTATCCCCCTATGAATCCCCACCCTCAATCTTCTTTATAGAGCCTTCACACACACACCCACACACACACCCTTCCGGTGCTGGGTGGGGTGTCTAAAAAGCACTCAATTTTATTTTTTAAAAAAATATGGAGGGAAAATAACATACAATTTCATGGGCTTACCTGACTTCCGGCTATGTAGTGCGTAGACATTAGGGTGCACAATAGCGTAATGAAGAGACTAACTTCACCCATGTCGATGATTGGAAGCAACATACAGCACAATGTTGGATTGGTGCAATGGAAAAGACCCTTTTATAGAGCAAAAGTCGACATATGTTTCCCGAGTCTACATTAAATTCTCAATCAAAAGATTCTGTTTTAGGAGAAATTAATGTTCATCCAGCAATAATTTCAATATACAAATGATTTTTGATGTCTGCATTAATTCCAGCAATAGTTTTATTAAAAAAAATATTTGCATTAGTTCTCACAATGGCTAATATTAATGTCTGAATCACATGGAACTCACACCAGACAGGGTAGCTGTGGACCATTCGATCCGGATAGAAGGCCGAGATAATCAAGTTACACTGCTATGGGCAATTGCCTTTCGCTAGTGTCTTGTTATTCTTGGGGAAGGACAGTGGCACATTCCCGTGAACTTGCAAATATTGTCGATTTGTCGAGAAAACAAATTGTATTTGAATTGATAAATTGTACTTCAACATTTGTAACATGTCGATAAATAATATATTCCTTAGTGTTTTTAATTGACAAACATTATATTTCAATAACTATCATCCCTGTGCCGCACAGGCGCACGGGCAGTCAAAAGGCCATATCCCCATGGCTATTCTTTTTGGTGCAGTTTTTGGTCATGATGCCAACATGATTTAGGATCCACCTAAACCTTTGCAGTGATATGGAGTCGTTAATCACCTCAACCTTGTGGAAACCTCCTAGTCGAGATGGGTTTAGAAGATCAAAACTAGCTATTGAAGCTGATTTAGAAAAAAAGGGATGAACACCCGTCTCATAAGCGGAACGAAAGGTTTTCAGGATATAGGACTCATAATCTCGTTACGAAAACGGACGGCTCACAGCAAACTAACGAAGATGGACAAAACTAGGCTAAAATCTAGACAAAAAGTAAATGCGATATTGAAAAAACGATTCAATTGGCTAATTGTGTTGTAGTAAATTGTGTGTCTTAATTGAAACGATCATAGCCCTTATAAAGGGATTGTTGCCTTCCACGGGATCCTCTCCATGTCCTACTATGTATAGAAACTAATTAAGACTTGAAAAATCTCAGCCAAGTAAGAAAACCTTAGAACCGACAAATTAGAGTAGAAGTTAGACTTAACCGGTCTGACTGGCTACATGCCGTTGGTCAGATCGGTCTCACACCATCAGTTTGACTGGCCCTATGATGACGGTCAAATCGGCCTCACATAGCAAATTAGTCCTTTTTAAATCCGGTCATATTTTCCTAGTTTTACGTAGATGGTAAATTTGGTTGTACAACCATATCTCACTTACTTTCTAGATCCTAGGATGTGTTTAAGAGGAGGGAAAAAGAGAAGATCGAGAAAATACGCAAAAGAGCTATTAGCGCATAATTAATTGAGCATTAATTATTTTAAACTTGAAAATATATTAATATAATTTTTAAAACAATTTTTTTATAGATTTTTTTAAAGAAAACCGTTTAAAGCGTGTGCGTGAAAATTGATAACTTTCTTTCAACATGTCGTTCAAACGAACGCTCATATACGGTACACTATCTTTGTCTTTTTTTTTCTTCACCCATCGTATAAACTAAAAAAAATTTTATTTAAAGCTTGTGTCAGTTTAACAATTTATCACTAATATTATCTATTTCTATAATATACCGATTTATCAATCGTTCCCAATATATCATTAGATTAGACTTTATTAAAAACATACCCAAAATATCCTTATAGATACATAAGATTAACAATTAATTTATCCCATTAAAAATTTCAAAAAATATACGATTTTTAGCCTTCTTACACAACCATGAAACATGTATATAAGTTTTAAATTTTTTATTTTTATTTTCTTTGAGAAACTTTTTTTTTGCACATGAGAGAATTTACTCACACATAAGATAATAACACAAAAATATTTGTGTATGATATAAAAGATGATTTATATTAAAAACAACACGAAAAGATATCTATATAGCGTATAACGGATAAACACAAAAAATCTTGAAAATTATACACAATTTTATATTATGTAAAGAGGCCATATAAAAAAACATATATGTTTTTAAAACTTCTGATGGGACAAATTAATTGTTCAGTTGTTAACCTTACATGTACTTTGAAAAAAAAACCATCAAAATAACATATTGCGAAGCAATTAATAAAGTCAACGATATATTATATAAGGGATAATATCAATAACAAATCGTCAAATTAAGACTAAATGGGAAAAAATAGATTCTCTCGTCCAGGAAGCCCAAGATAATCAAGCGATGACAGTGGTGAATTCCTGTGAGCTTATAATATTATCAATTTGTCGAGATAACGAAATTATATATTGATTGATAAATATTGTTCATCAATATTTGTAACATCTTGGGAAACCATATATGCTTTAGCTTTTCTTATTTGAATTGACAAACATTGTGGTTCAATAATTGTCATCCTTCGTTACAACCTAATCACGTAATGATTAAAAAAAAACGACTGCAGCTTCCATTTTCAAGTGGTAAGGGATACTGGGACAGTCACTTGGACAAAGTGTAAAAGCTAAAAGTAGACACAGCAAATCTACATTTCTATCTTTGTTGTTAGCATCTATAATCTGCTTCTCCACTGGAGGAACTGTACGAGAAACCTGCCCTCTACAGTATTGCCGTGAACTTACAAAATCTCCTCCCACCACGCTGGCAATCTCAACCAGGACTGCACACATGCGTTCGGAAGAAACCCGGCGGTCTGATAAAATGCTGTGTATTGGGGAAACCCATCTTGCTCGAAAGAATTCCACTCCCGTGCTCCAAAAATGGCAAGAAACAAGCTTATCTCTTTATATGCTGAATTTTGTATGCATCAGTCTTCGTCATCTGCTAGCAGAGCGAATGAAAAGGGTCTGAATTTGTAGCCATCACCATGGTAGAACTTGTTCATAAACTCAACCCAGTGTAGACGAAGTGCATGAAGGAAGGCGCTCAATGATTCCATCCCCAGCAATATAAAGGCAGTTGCAAAAGAAAAAATTACAAGCCCCACTAACTTCACAACAAGATTGTCATACCTGTGAACAATATGATAAATACCTCAAGTAAGCAACTATTCCACTTTTGAGTCTTTAGGTACCATGTATGCATGAGGTATCCATGATTAGACGAAAAGATGCATTCCAAGACACTCGTGAGAATACAAACATTGCTATACAAATTAAAAGTGAAGTTGGTTGAAATCTGAAAGACCAAACCAATACTTACCCCCAAGCAAGTACCAGCAGTTTCTCATAGAAGACTGTTGATAGCTCAGAATGCGCCAAACTGAATATAAGATGAAAGAAACACATGAAATTTATGAAGAGCACCTACAGATATGAAAGTATGCAATATAACATAATAAAAAGCAAACCTTAATGCCCAAAGCCGAAGATACGATGCAGTATTTGAGACAGCACCAAGTACAAATTCAATGGAATGTATCATTTGATGCACAAAAACTTCACTAAAGTTGAAGTCATCATGACGTGACCGGGCTGAGTCTGGTTCAGAATCTGGATCCATTTCTGAGGTCCCAAGAAAGCGATAGGTGTGGCCTTGAAACCTCTGCAGCCAGGTATATTAGATAAGCAATTCACTAGATGGCATAACCATGACCTAAAGTTTATTGCTTAATCAAGATCAGCCAAAGGATTTTTAACCTCAGCTCTATTTTCATTAGAGAACAATTACAGATCTCAAGGAACCTCTTAGTTTCTTTCCAACTTTTTGTTTATGGGTGTATAATCTGAACATTGTTTTCTAGATCATTTGTCAGTACATACAACTATGCAACAAGAACTATTTCTTAAGCTGCTACGTAAAGCACCTCAACCAGAATCAGCCATTCAAATTCAGCATCCATTCAGATGACTAGCATCACAAAGCTCAAATCCTGGTGATGCCTCATGGACAGAACCAAGGAGGAAGCGTTCATTCCTTCAACCAGCAACCAATCTAATTTTGTCCTGGACTGGTTGCTTTCTGGAAAGACAGGATCCAGTTTGACCGTTGTTGCAGTATCTAAAACCCTGATCATGGTAGATCCACCCATCAATTTTTTTCTGGGGTTCACATACTCTACTATAAGATTTTGCATGGAACCAAGGAAATAAAACACTCTAAGCCATGGATCACATGCTTAATTGTCAAAGGCGGTATATCCCAGAGCATGTGCACAATATAGCCTCCTTTTTCTCTTTAAGGAGAACATCATAAACATCTAGGAGGGGAAAAATTATCTAGAAACCTAAGGTCTACCTTTTCAGAAAGTAGTTGTGTATCACATTTGCAATTTTATCAACCAGGCAATACATTTATATTACTACCTCCGAATTTTAATAGATGACATAGTTGACCTTTTGAGATACGTTTGACCATTCTATCACACACACACACACACACACATATATATATAATTATCATTTATTTTGTTATGGCTTGATTTATCACTAAAGGTTCTTTAAGCATGACTTATAATTTTGTATATTTGCACAATTTTTTTGAATAAGACGAATGGTCAAACATATGTCTAAAAGTTAACAGTGTCAACTATTAAAAAACAGACGTAGTATTAATCCAATATTTTCGCTAACCAAATAATGTTTTGGATTTGGCAGCTCAAGTATTAACTCCAGTGGAATTGTACTTCAATCTGGAGAAGATGCAACCCTACAACCCTAAGCCATAACTCTAAATATTAGCCCATTGCATAACAATGTGCACAAGTACTTGCAGAGTATGTAAGGGCAGTGGTTTCTGTGGTTGTCAAGTTATGCATGCAGTACTAGAACATGACAACAAATCAACGCCCATCTCAAAAGGGAAATGCTTTGTTGATCAATTATAAGATTGTTCATGAAAAATCTACCTCCTTGTGAAGTTTCTTCAAGATAAAAGGCTTTGGGAAGAGCATCCATGGAACAGCTACAATAGCCATAAGCAACAAAAGTATCTGAACGGAGAGTAATTGTTAGCTGGCAAGAAAATGAGGTAGTGAAGCCTTTTTCTTGTTAATAGAAGGTTATACAAACCTGAAGTTCCTTCTGGCCCCAAAATAGTTGATTTTCTCCAAGATCGCCAGCAGGATCAAGGAACATATATATCATCACATGATACAGGTCAGCCTGAGAGCCCGTGCACCACTTGATGAGAATTAGAAGTGCTAAGTAACCAAAGAGGCTGTTCAGAAAGATCATCTGCGGTATGAATTGATACCTGAGGAACTCACACAGTTAAAAAGATTGCCCTTATCCTCCCCTTCAATTAGCTTGCAGCAAAAGAAGAAAACTATGCAAACAAAATACAGCACCTTATGTCAAGAGCATTTCCATGAAACTTTGCATCAAAATAACTCAATACAATCCCCAAGTTCATCTGGGTTACACCCATTAGTATAGACATCTTCATCTTCAAGGAGTTTAGAAAGGGTAGCTCAGATCGACTTCCACGCCAACTTGGGTCCACTCCAAAACGATAGGGATCACGGACTTTAATGAGTCCAGCAGTATGTGCATCACTGAATCACACAGGTCAGAATGTTAGATCTTCAGGGACAAATCTTTGGTACAATTGGTCATCTCTCATCCGACAATAAGCTGTGTTGCAATGGAAGAGTGCTTCATTGACCTACTTTACCCATCTGATGTAATATTAACTCAAGATACTTCTTTAAATACCCGCCATTCCAAAAATGTAAATGAAATGGGTAAATTTATCTAGACTTTGAACAAAAGACATAAAAAGAGGAGTTGGTGTGCACTATGTTGCTTTTCAGGGTGAATCTATTTAAAAACGTGTATATGTAGATGCCCAGTTGATATGATTTAATTCAGTTTTACATAATTAAATTTGAAGAAAATCGTTTTTAGAATTTTAAAATTTGAACATATGATACATATTTATTTAAAAACTGTTGCAACTCATGGGCACCATGCAAGTTTAACAAGATTCGCTTATTACAGGAATAACACTATGATAGCATCATGATGATCATGAACTGTACCAGATAATGTGCAGAATGAAACCATCTTTAATGAGTCGCGATTAGAGCTATAGAAGCATCACTTTAAGATAGAGAGGTCCAAGCGTCAAAAGTGTCCAGCTGCACGCTTGTTTAATTGTATGCTGCATATAGCTTTTTTGGTTTGAAAGATAATCATGTATACACTTTCAGTACATAAGTGTATTTCCTTTGTACATTACTACATTATACAAACTCGGCAATAGGTATTCTCAGCAGTAAGGAAACAAAATGTTACTCCTTATCCTTAACCTAAAGGCCTAGAGATGTAGGTTGTACAAACTGATGAGCTAGCCAAGTACTATCTGTTGCAGCAGACTAGAAGCATAATGAACTAGATTTGTAAAATTCAAATAATTTGCAGCAGACTAAAAGCAAATCCAAATAATTATTAGTACCTGCAGGTTTTCTCTCGACATTCATACGCTGATTTGCCGAATATATGAAATGGAACTGAGAAAAACTCATTGTATATAAGCCCACAGTATATTGAGAACAATGCCATCAGAAGAATAACATAACGCCCACCAAATGCCATCTCCATAAAGCTACCAAGCTTCTGAAGTAATGGAGCAGGCTGAATGTTAGTGCAGGCAATATACAAAAAGACGATAAATTGCAGTGTTATTAAAAGCAAACAACACCTTGCAAGCATGAGCAGATTTAGAAGGAAATATTCACATCAACAAAATTTAATAAAACAGATGTGGAGTCAAATCCAGGCAGTTTCTGGCGGCAACAAAACTATAAGCACTGGTTGGAGATATTACAGTGGATTCCTTCTACATTATAAGAGGGATTTTCTGGACACTCAAGTAAATATATCATAACTAAATGGTTTATCCACAAATTTCAGGTGCATGGGTAAAGACACTGCTCTGGCAAAGCTTCAACACATGTCCAAGGATTGGACGCATTCCAGCAAGAAATATAACTATTTTTTACCAATAAATTGAGGACATAGCAAAATTGCTATGCTCAAAATTCATGTTCACTGTGTGTATTTTATTAGTATTAGATGTACTAGCTTAAGGACTGTTTTGGACTACTTGCTTTGATTTATCATGCAGTTGAGCACTAGTATAATGATAAATACCACATAATATGATTCCAAAAATTTGCGATTGTTTTGGATCCCTAGCACATGGTACATAGATATCCATATAGCATAAAATACCAGAGACTAACACGGCCAACCTCTACCTCTGCCAGAAATTAGATTGATGTCCACAGAAAGGAACTGATAATAATCCTTGAGGTCATTAAAATTTCTCCATTATATATGGGAGTCTATTTGGAATTTACCAATAACAGTTTAATATTGTCTTACGAATGATAACATAAAATTTTATCAACTCAGTGATGCCAAGGTGGTACTCATGAAAGAATATGGTCTACTCCCTCACTTCACTTCACAACTCAGTCATTAAAAACCTACCAAGTGGTTAGCATAGCATAGAAGGGAGCAATAATAGGAAAAGAAAGCCAACACAGCGCACTGGGAATGGTACAGATAACTAAATTATAACTTTGCAATTCAAACTAGCAGAAATAACATCTCCACAATCAATCAGCTACCTAAACTTCATACTTCCGGATTTGTACTCCCTCCGTCCCAAAATATAAGGGCTTTTGGGTGGATGTGACACATCCTAGTACTACGAATCTGGACAGATGTGTCACATCCACCCAAAATCCCTTATATTTTGGGACGGAGGGAATATTTAATAGTTATACCAAAACAGGAATGAACGGTTCAAATTTAGCAAAAAAAAAATACCTGAGAGGAAAGTTTCTTCTCACGAAGTATAAGAACACATGCTCCTAACAATAGACATATACCATGACCCCAATCTCCAAACATCACAGCAAAAAGAAATGGGAATGTGATGACAGAATAGACAGCTGGATTAGCTTCCTCATATCGAGCAATACTGCAAGAAGTTCATGATTACGCTACCAAAGTTGAATGACAAAAATATCATTAAAAAGTAGTGCCTCAGGATAAAAATAGATACATCAGAAAGCAAGTACGCCAAAGTATTCAGATAACCATCCAATGTTTAATGAATCAATCTGTTTTTTATAGTCAGGTTGTCTAGTTACAAAGGCAAACAGAGCGAGCAAAATGTGAGCACTAGAGAAGTCAACATTATTAACTACTACCTCCGTCCCTAAAACATATATTAGCTCTTGCTCGCCAACCTCAAAGTCAAACCCATAAGTGAAGTTCAAAATATAGCAGCAAAATATTTGTGTCGGATAGCTGAAACCTGGATCAAGTAGCTAGAGTACACATGATTTAACAACTGCTTTGCTCAAGACCTCCATAAGCACCATCTCAGCATGGCATAGAAATTTAACATTTGAACAACATATATCCACGAATACTCGTTCATGAATCATAAAAACCGAAAGCATATGAATTTCATTTATTCAAATTGACACTTGCAACAAAGTACATACCCATATGCGTCAACAATCTCCTGGAAAGCATTAGTAAACTTATCAGTTCGGAAATATGTAGGCGGTGAATCAATAGTGTCCATCTCATGAAATATTATTCCAACTTGTGAATTACTGTGAAGTGTTGCACGCTGCAAAACATCCTTGATCTGAAGTGCAAAGTAGAGGTAAGATATGTATCCTTAAAAGTATCCTAAACAGAATGAGCACAATGATAAGACTTTCAAATGAATGTAATATTTCTGACCTGTGATTTAGCAAATATAGGACACCATCCTTCCCCAACAAGGCACTTCTTTGTGACATCAAAGTTCAGCATGTTCAATGTATCATATACAGCTTTCTCTTTTTTCACCTAAAATGAACACAAAAGGGGGTTATGGTTCAGAAATCCATGTATCAGCACAAACATAAATAATAGATTTTAGGGATGATGACACACAGATAGAAAATGAAAATTTTATATTACTTCATTACCATGATTGTCCACCTCCATAATTGTGAACCTACTGACTCTAGTGCTTTGTTTCTGTGCTGGATTCCAGCATCCAAAGTGGTTTCCAGATCAGCAAGGCGTGCTGATACCTGGCACATTTTCATAAACCATTACCACTGCATAATATCTCAGCAGATAACATATTAACATTAGGACACAAAATCAGGATTGGTAAACGATTGTATCGTATCCTTCAGCAAGGGGAAAATTCATTTACATCCAGACTAAAATTGTTTACATCAACAAACCAAATAGATGTATGCTAAAGAGTCCGCAGATTAGGAAGATGCATAATATGTCATAGAATGGAGTAAAGTTGAAAGGCAAGATGGTTGTCCTGGAACTGAAAGAAATCTGTAATCATTGGTGACAGCAACAACTGCCCATCGCAGTAGTTAGAATTTTGCAAGAGTTATGATTCTCCATGTGGCATTATACTGCATAAATGTAGCTTCTTACACTAAATAAATGGGAATAGCATTATACTGCATAAGTGCATCAGACTTCCAACGAGAACAGTAAGTCAGATACGTATAACACTCAAGCTTCTTCTAATAAAATTCTAATAAGCATGGTCAATCAAGCAGTGAATTTGTTTGCCAAATATGCAAATTAAAGTACCTCGCGAAAAATCTGTCTCTGCTTAACCATCTCCTCGGGAACAGGGTAGCAACTTGCTCCAAATGAACCGCAAATCTTTAATATTTTTGCTTTAGCCTGATCCCCAGAAAAGAAAACTACGAAAACAGTTTTCTCTACCTGGCAAAAGAAAATTGAATGTTGAAACTATTGAGAAACTTTAAGGCTTCAAGGTATTGGATGAAATTGTCACATGCAAGGTTGGATTTCAGTACTACAATAAGCATTAATTTTGTTCATAAACCCAGCTTTCAAGGAGAAAAAAATCACAATAAGCATATAATTGGAGACGATCAATAGATTTCATTTAACACGAGAATCACCAAGAGCAAACCATGACTATCAGACCTCTTCACCAGAAATGGGATCAGTAACAGGTTCCCCTGCAGGCGCCTGATTGAAAAACATATTCCCCCTTGTAGCTCGGAATAGCATCCTCTCAAAAGCCATTGCCTTGGACTTTAAAATAATCCCACTAACAAACTTTACTCCAGAATTCTCCGAAGCCCCTAGATGTACTCCCTGTGAGCATTTTTTTGTGTTACAGTTTTCAATCAAATAAGGCCAAGTGTTTGAGTACGAAAATTAAATATAAGACCTGTTCAAGTAAATAGGCATTTCCATCATCCATTTCCTTGTCATATATGTGTTCATCTAGCTCCCGCTCAGCTGGAGCAGCATGATTGTGAGAAGAAGCAAGAATACCACCTGCCTGCAAGAAGTTATTTGAGGAAAATATGCGAGGGAGCAAACAAAGGAGGAAGTTGAGCACAATCGATATTACTAGACTGGCACAGATAGCAACTATAATAAAAATTTATGATTGCTGAGCAGGGTTACTGTTCATAATTTAAACCAAATAAAGTGACTACTTGTCAGTTACAAGCAGCATGCTCTTGTCAAATTTCTATTTTTTTTATGAAAAAAGTTCCATATGCCTATCATCAAAAGGTGCCCTGTACTGGTGTTGATTTTTTTATATTCCATCTTAACAGTCACAAAGAATAACTGGAAGAACTAATTCCATGTTTTTAAAGAATTGAGATACAACCTTTGACAAGACCAGCTTGAATTCAAGAAGTTCATTGTATGTCTGTAGTAGTTTCTCACTATTTGTATTCATCTCAAGCAGATCATTCTCATGCTCACCCAATTTTGCCTGAAAGGAAAAAGGCAAGTCCTTAACAAATTATTCATTTTTTTCATTCAAAATAGCTATTAGCTTCAGAAATAACAGAATTGAACAGTAATAAAGACATGAGTAATGCACCTCTAGCTCCTCCAAGTCTAGATCTGGTTGCATTGCAGGTCGAACAGAAGACTTAACACCTGCCTTGTTGATCTGATCATTGAAAAATCTTAGTTTGCGTGACATTTCAGAGCATCGCTTTACCTGCAGGAGAATTGAGCCATATTTAACATCATCAACCTACGTAAAGAAGTTATTCAGCAGAAAATTCTTTGCCTCAGGCAGGAATCACAGGTGTCAATGTGCATCTGTGCATGCACAAAAGGAATTGACAGTTGACAAAAAATATCACAATTACAGCATCAATCTATTATATTCTGGTGGAACATAAATAAATAAAAGCAAGGAACAAATTATATATATTATGAAATAACTTGATTGGATCACAATTCAAGGTATCAATGAATCTAGTCTGACGTAAGAAGTTCCTCCAAAATATTTCTCAACATGATAATCCCCTTTGCATGCTTCTTAAAGCTCAACAAGGTAACCACCTGACTTGTCCATTCACTAGTCCCAAGTAAACAATGGTGGTACTCCCTCATCAAAATATAAGGCATACTGTTTTCTCTGAGTTCTTTTAAAACATAGAGTTTGCATGTAGATTTATTGATGCTTTACCTTATTTTCCCCATGTATACTTTGAATGCTCACTAACCTTTTCTCTATAATTCATTAATTCCCTAGACATTTAAAGTAAACAAAAATGGCATGCTCATTTTCAGTTATGTCCTCTTGATTTCATAATCATCATAATATTTCTGCACATGCAAAATCCACCTTATATTTTCAGGAGAGTATATGAGTACCACGTGGCCACGATATTCAAACAAATATCTTGGGTACGAGCAGGCCAAGTGAAGTAAAAAATAATGGGCGCCACAGAACAATAGTATCCAGGTAGACTTCAGCATAGTGGAATAAAACAAGGTTCATGCAAAATGATGTGATTAACAAAAAAAGATAAATTGAAGATAAAAGGTTGGAATACCTGATTGACAAATATACGCTGAAAAGGACTCTTATCCTCATTCAACTGCATATAAAGAGGAATAAAGTTAAAAAGAGAGATAAGCAATTGGGGCTTTTTTTTTTTGCAAATCTCAATTAAACCATTATAGCAATAAGCACAACCAATAAAAAAGAACAAGTTTCAACGTAAGCATTCTCTAAGTTCTCTGCTAGGATGATGCCATGCTCACAAAGTTCTCTAGTATACAACTATAATGATGACGGTCAATATTAAGTCTCCCTCTCATGATTTTCTTTCATATTCTCCCAAGATTTCAGTGGCATCTATGGGATAAAGTGAACAGAGTATGCAGCCCAGTTCCCACTCACTCGCATGTGAATGGGTTTTTGCAATCAAACTAAGAGTTCAAAAGCTTTTTCTAAACACACAGATACTGGTGTACTTTAAGACCCAACTCACAAAAATACGATGTCTATTCCATTAACTGATTCATCAAATAAATCTTGCTAAATAGCAAGGCCTGTAGCTGTCCAACTGTCCACGAATGATACCCCAAAGCAAATATGTTTGGCATAAAATGGTACAAATTACAAGGCAAATATTCATGCATAGACCGCAAAACAACGAGACCTGCTAGGATCAGCTAAGCACATAAATGTATTTAAACCATCACCACTCCCACCCATGCTTATCATAGGATAATCTCGCGCACTAGCACATTGTTTGATTCACTCCCTAACCTAGTGCATTTATATGAACACCGCATTTATGCCCTCTGATCTTAAACAACCCCGCCACCCACTATCCAATCAACGTAGCAGCCCAAACCAGCTCAGACGACAGAAACACGCGAGCCGTCGCGATCCAGTGACACCAGGAAAAAAACTAGTCCTCCGATCCGAGCAAGGCCAAAAACCAGATCCAACATGAGCGGATAGCACGACGCGCATAAGCGGACGCGGTAGAGGTCACGATTCACGAGGCTAGATCACGCAGATCCGGGAGCGAGAGAGGGGCCTGATGCGGGCAGCGACTGGCGCCGAGAGCGAGAGAGAGACACTCACGTCCTTGAACTGGAGGAGCCCGAGCTCGCCGAGGTAGGTGACGGCGAGGCGCGCGCTCTCGGCGGGGATGATGAGCTGCACGAAGCACATCTTCTCGGACCGCAGGTGGTCCATCGGCGGCAGCCGGTCGAACACCCCCATCTCCCCGGAGCAGCAGCCGCCTCCGCCTCCGCCTCCGGAAGCTTCCAGGAGGTTCGCGAAGGCCCCGCGCGCGCCGAGGAGGGAGGAAGCCGGTGGCTTCTCTCAGATCTGAGGCCGCGGGTTCGGTCTCCGAACAAATTCTATTTTTCTCCCTTCTCTGAAATTCTATAGCGCTAGTGCGCAACTGCCAATACCGCACGGACCCATGGAAGATGGAGGCGCGGGTGGGGGTGGGGGAAGGAAGCGGCTCGGAAGGCGGCCGGTGGCAGTGGCTGGCATGTGGGCCCATGCCTTCCTGGGTGGTGGACGCGGATCGGTCGCGGTTTCGGTCGCCTACAACTCCAATCCCTCGGTCCTCGCGTTTCGAGGTTTTCACGCGGGTGTAGTGGTGTACCGAGGCCACCGACCCTGTCGGTTCCGCGTGGTCTTGTTCGTTGGGTTCAGACGTGTCCAAACGGGCGGCACGGCCCGGCCCGGCACGGGCACGGGTCCGGCACGGCCCGTTTCGGCACGGTCCGTTAGGCACGGCTGATGAAACGGGCCGTGCCGTGCCGGCCCACGTGCCGAGCCGCCGGCCCAAGCACGGCCCGTGGATGGCCGGGCCGTGCCCGTGCCGGCACGGCACGCCTGCGGCCCACGGGCCGTTCGGGGCACGGCGGCCCGTGAAGGCAGGCCGGCAGCTGAGCTGCACTGGCCGCCAGGCCGCCAGCCCGCCAGCCGCCAGGCCGCCAGTGCACAGTGTTTTTTTTAAAAAAAAAGCAAAGGAAATGTATAAGGAAAAAAAATTAAAAATGGAAATAAAATGTTTAAAAAAAAGTAATGATTTACTAATGTTAAAAAATGAAAAAATGGTATTTAAAAAATGGAAATAAAAGTTTTTTAAAAAAGTAATGATTTGCTAATGTTAAAAAAAAGAAAAAATGGTATTTTTTTGTTGTGTTGAAAAATTTAAAAATATAGATTGTGATTCATTATTTTGAAATAATTTAAAGATAAATCCACACTTGCGAAAATATTGCAAAAGAATTTGTTAAAAATAGTAATGACCTTTATTGATGTTTATATCATTACAGGATACAATGATACATGCTGCCTCGTTAAAAACTTTGTCATGTAAAAACTCATAGGGGAAAATGAGAAAACCATGACAAAGAAAAGAGTACAGCTCAAAGGTCAGAACTACTTCTAACAAAATTCTACTGGGGTTGGTCTGGATCCAGGTAGAGTTGCTCGAACTGGGCGGCCAATTCTTGGTTGTCCGCAGTGTATTGGGCATGTTGTCGAGCAAGCTCCCAGTCTTTAACGCTTAGTAGCATTTCGACGTGGTCGCTGCGCAGAGTCGTCCTCCGGTCTTCG
Organism: Oryza officinalis; assembly: GCA_008326285.1. Taxonomy (NCBI): domain Eukaryota; kingdom Viridiplantae; phylum Streptophyta; class Magnoliopsida; order Poales; family Poaceae; genus Oryza; species Oryza officinalis. The sequence continues at coordinate 57,894,517 of BDMV01000001.1, read as the reverse complement.
ATGATTCGGCCGCATAGACTGAAGGCCGATTCGGAGGACACCGTCGACACGGGCACCGTCAACACATCCCGTGCTAGTTTTGAAAGCACGGGATATGTTATCTTGTGGTCATTCCACCACCCGAGGACGTTGAAATCTTGTGCTTCGTGGTGGATGGCGTCGCTGTCCAAATAACCGGACAACTCTTCGGCCACAACATGCGAAGAGGCGTCTCCACTTGTAGCCGACGAACTGCCACCACCTTGGCTTGAAGACGATCCACCCCAAATCCTACCCCACTGTATCTTCTTCTTACCTGTAGTGGGGATAGGAGGGGGTCTCTGCTGGCGAACTTCCTGAAACTTTACTTCATATCTTCCAAAAACCTCATATAATTTACGTCTAACCTCAGTATAAAAAGAACTATAATCTACACCTATAGTATCTCCAACAAGTGATAAAATAGCAGACAATCCCCTTAATTTACACCTAGGATCTAAAACAAAAGCAAAAGCATACAACATAGGTATATTTTTCCAATATTTCAAATATTTTTGTTTCATGTGAAAGACAGGTTCAGTTAGAACGTCATCATTTTCGTATTCTTTAAATAAAGTAGCAATTTCAAGAAGGTTGTGCAAAATTATATTAGCAGTTGGATAATAAACTTGTGACAAAGTTAGAGTACAATCATAAAAAGTTTCTAGAAATTGGTGAAATTTTTGGACAATTGCCCAAACATGCTCGTTCAGTACTGAAGACCCGTCACTGTTTCTTGGGCCACCACGTGACTGAACAAAATCAGAGAGTAAACTACTATAAGGTAAAACAACTTTTAACATTAAATACGTTGCATTCCACCGATGCTCTGCATCGGTGGCAAACTTACGAGCTCTCACACCGGCCGCATTGCAAAACCTCTTCCATGCAGCAATCCGCGGGTTAGAAGCAGTTAACCACGCGATTGCTTGACGAACAGCATCGATGTGGTCACCTACCCTCTTCATGCCAGTCTTAACAATCAAATTAATTATATGACATGCACAACGCTGATGGAGTAGAAAAGATTGAGCATAAACACAAAATAAAGGTTGCAATATTTCAATAGCCCTAGAATTAGCAGATGCATTATCTAGGGTGACAGCAAATATTTTATCAGCAAGATTAAATTCATTAATTACTTCCCTAATTCTTTCAGCTATGTTTTCTCCTGTATGTGAGACATCTATTAACCTAAGCCCTAAAACTCTCTTTTGTAATTGCCAATCATCATCAACAAAATGAACAACTACGCTAAGATAATCCTCTCTAGCTCTACTACTCCATATATCTGAAGTAACACTAACAGAGAAAGTACATGTACTAAACAGTTCCTTAAGTGCAGTTGCTTCCTTGTGATAAACATTCTCTAAATCTCTAGTTGATGTTTGCCTACTCACAGCTTTAAACCTAGGGTTATGAGATTGCTGAATGTAATGTTCAAAAGCAGGGGACTCCCCAAAGTTCAGGGGTAAATCTTGCCTGGCGATTAACCGGACAAGAGATTCCCGAGCAACCATGGGATCGTACTCCCAACTGCGTACCGTACCGTCTGGGTTTACCATAAGTTGCTGCTGCCGGAGTTGTATTCCTTGCTTCTTGGCACACGACTCCGCATGGCGCTTGAGGTGACCTGTACCACCAGAAGAACGAGCAGATAAAATTTGCCTACATATTCTACAACGGGCTTTCGATACCTCCCTTCCGTCGGGGCATGTTTCCTTTATCTCGTCGAAGTTTTGCCACACACCGGAGGTTCTCGATCTCTTCGAGCCGGTGTGTGTCGAAACACTTCCGCTCGCGGTTCCGGAAAATCCTTCCGAAGCTGTCGCCGCCTGAACCGGTACCTCCTCAACGACAGCCGTATGAACCGGTACCTCCTCCACAGATGGTGGAGTTGGAGCCGATCCGGAGGCATCGTCAAACCCCGACATGTAGTTGGGGTCGAAATCACCCAAGGTGAACGACGGCGACTGGTATGGAAAGTTCGGATCCATTCTGAAAATTTAAACCGACATAAACAAATTTTCGAATATTTATTGAATTCACAAACACAATACAAATAATACACAAATTTGAATATTACTTACATCTTTCCAACCGCGAGCTCTTCAAACCTCTGCGATCAAACTGTTGAACTACGAAACTAATTTTGATTTTTGACAAAATTTGAGCAAATTTTGTCAAAATCAAAAAAATGCACACTTGAGAACAAAGAGAGCACTTAAAACACTTGAGAGCACAAGATGAGGAGTGTGGGATGAGGAGAAATGGCTGGGGTTCATGCCCTATTTATAGGACGAAATTTGAGATTTTTTGGAATTTTTTCGAAATTTTTATGAATTTTTTAGCCTCCCAACGGTTATTTTCAAATTTGAACGGTCAAATAGCCGTTAGTGCCACGTGGCGCCTTCCCATTCGACCGCCGCCCGCCCTGTCCCTGCTTTCGGCCTGGCCTGGCGCGTGGCCGCGTGCGCCGCTGGGCGCTGGCCCGCTTTCGGCCTGTCGGGCTGTCGGCCTGCCGGCCTGTGCATGCGCGCGCGCGCGCCGCGCGGAGCCGCGGGCCGTGCCGGGCCGTGCCGTGCCGCGGGCCGTGCCGTGCCGTGCCGCTACAGTGGCCGTGCCGTGCCGTGCCGGCCCGCGGGCTCGGCCAGCGGCCCAAGCACGGCACGGCTACTCGTGCCGTGCCGGCACGGCCCGTTACTGTAGCAGGCCGTGCCGGGCCATGCCTGCTACAGGTTCGCCCGTGCCCCGTGCCGCCCATTTGGCCCGGCCCATTTGGCCACCTCTAGTTGGGTTGGGGTCCTTTAGTTTGGGGTCACTCCAGCCTGACGAGTGTGACTGGTGGTGGTGGCAGTGGTGGGCTTGTGGCTTGACGTGGGCTTCCCGCGACCTCGTGGCCAGAATTACGGGCCGTATCAGATTTCAGATCCATTTGCAACTGGGTGCCAGCCCAACTTGTGCATTGTGGAATGGACGAACTGCAATGAACGAGGTATTTCTTTTTTTTTGAATAAGTCTATTATTTCTCCCTCTAATCTTGCTCATGATTGAATCGCATCCCTCAACTGTAAAACCGGGTCCAACCGACTCATTCGATTGTTCGGGAATAGGTTTTGCTGACGTGATAGGTTGACCACGGTCAGACTTGTTGAGTCAGAATAGGCTACGTGAGGTTCTGTAGCATGACGGTGTCCGCACACCTAGCGAAGCATCTTGTCGACGACAGCAAAAAGGGCAGTGTCAACGGTGGCAACAACAAGAACCTCGTATGACACATACATAGCCCATGCTGACTTATCAAGTTTAAGTGTGGTTAACCCGTTACGTAAGTAAAAACCGATTCCCAGACCATCAAAGAAGTAATATAATATTGGTTTTAAAAGTTGAAGGAGACGTTATACCCGATGATGCTATTCGATCAAGAAGAAAAAATGAGAAAGATAAAATAGACTTATTCACTTTTATTTTATTTTTTTGTTTGAGTCTCTCTTACAGCTTGACTAGCGTTTTTTACCAAGGTGCTCAGTAGCAAAGCTCCGACAGGCCTAAGTCCGCGCATTTATAAAGACCTCTTTTCTCTTTGATCTCATATGGGTTGATTAATAAGTTCATGGTCATGGTCTCGTTTTTTTAAAAGAAGTTCATGGTGATGGGTTAATAGTTCAGGCTTAACAAGCCCCGTATTCCATTTGTTTTTGCGAGGGCAATTTCGTGTTTTGACCACAATGCATGTTCTTTAATTTCGCGTCCATAAACTGGAAACGTATCGTGCTCAAGTGAGAAAGCTCAGGATTATTGGATGCGATGGAACCGTCAGGAGTTGGCCTATCCAGTTCAGCGACCGTGATCATCGGCTCACGAAAAGGACGTGCCATTTAATCTGCTGCGACCGACTGCAGTTAGAGGTACAGTTCGTCGAGAGCCATTAGCAACGGAAAAGATGAACTTTCGATAGGCAAAAGAGATAATGAGGTTGAGTGCGATGCGACGCTGCCGCTACAGCCATACAGCGAAGCCGAAGCTCCCTGACGTCGACGCGGTACGTGATAAAGCCGAATAAATACGCCATATCCTCTCTGGTAGTTACGAGCGATCGCGGCACGAGCGGGTGTGTGTACGTACATTGAATGCATGCGCGAAAGAGGCGAGAGCGATCGATCCGACGGCCGGTGGACGTCGACGGAGCTACTACGAGCTGGCCGTAGTTGTCAACGGAGCAGTGGATACAACGGCAAGCAAGCAAGAACCCCAGCTGCGCACGTACGAATCACGGTACCTGCCCTCCCGCGAGTCTTCCCCTGCAAATCGCTTTGAGAAATCGTGAATTGTTCTGCGTGGCCGCTGTAATTTCTTTTTTCGCATCTGTCGAATGCGACCCGCGGTGGTAGATTTCGCTCGAGACGAGACGACGGGGTTTCACATGCGGCGCGCACGCCGGGCGCCCGGCACGCGGCTTCACCGCGAGCGAGTTCACATGTTGCGGCGCGCCCGCCAGAATCGCTCGCGTTCCTCACGTCCGCTCGGCCCCCACCGCCGCGCGCAGCGCACGCGGCGTGGCATGTCGCGCGCGCGAGATCAGGACCAAAGCTACGGCGGCTACACGCGCGCGCTGGGGGGCATCGCTTTGGAATCTAGCCTGTGGCAATGGAGCTCAAAGGTAAAATCCTCCTAGATACTTGTCGTGTTTACGGACGCGGGCTGCGTGGTCTGGTCTCCATGTCGCCCGCGCGTGTGACCGGTTTCGTACCCAACACTGGGTACTCCTCCCGTCCTCTGTATGCACGGGGCTACCTTACAAAAACTTTAGACCTGCCAGTCTCGCGTTAAAATGTTACAAACAGGATTCACCGCTTTGCTAGATTGCCTCGTGATTTTAATTTTCAGCTTGGCATGTAGTACTAGCAAAGCTGTGCTAGTGCAGTATTTGCATGCCATCCAAAAGCAAGCAAGAGTAAGGAGCACAGCACGCTTTGTTCTGCAGAAGCTTTTTTACCTTTGATCGAGCTAAACATGATGGTACTCTGTGTGCAGTGCTGCTGCAATACGTACGTTTCTACTACTACTTTCTTTTTTCATCGGTCGTGCTAAAAACAGAGCAGCGTACTCAAATTGCCAACGAGGATCGATCATTATCCGAGTTCAACAACCTTCAGCGCGTGGCGTCGAGCGCGACGGCAGCATCAGTATCAGAGAACTGTTGAAAATCTCACCAAAATATCGTAAACAAAACCGAGCACTGATTGTGCAGATTTTGTTCGCATTGATTTCGTCCACGGGAGGCCAAAACACCGAAATGATTGTTCTTCCTCTTGCGGTTCTGCTCGCTGCAGGCCTTTTATCTGAATTCTGATGAAATCCTCAAGACCTGTCCCCTTCCCGCCTTATTTAAAGACATCCTACTTGCCTAGTACAAACCTCTGCTTCACCTTGGGCAATGGCTTCCCAAGGCATGGTATATTGATAGGAAGGCCGATCCAAGCTGAGGAGAGGAGAGAAGAAAGGCATCTCCCAGCTCATTGTGGGTTCCTAGTTGAGGTGAGGCTTCTTCATTCAGTTTCGTTTGCTCCTTTTTCTGAACATCCTACATCGTAGGGGTGGTTACATCAATGCATTATGCATGGCATGATCCAATCAGCCACAAATGTTTTGCCACCTCTTTACTGGGATTGGTTGCTGCCACTCCGCATGCATTTCTGATTTCCTCATTGAAGTAATCTCCAGTTTTTGCCTTTTCCACTCCGCATGTATATGTTCTGATGCCCAAGCCTAGCACCTACCTGCCTTGTTTAGCTGACAAGCTTGCTTCTTTATCCAGATACAAGCTGTAAAGCTCTGTTTTGAGTTTTGTCTCATCGCCATCAGTCGTATGAAGACCAGCTCACATGCATACGTGGCTATCTAAATTAGTTATTCCGGGGTTTAAACCAGTGATAAAGCAAGTGTCTTTTTGTTTTGCTAATGAAAGGTGTGTTTATTTGGGGTTTGCAGCTGTCATTTTGGCTAGGTCCTGCAACTACTTTTGCACCATCGCCATGCATGATTCAGCTGAGTATTAGGGTGTGGACGCCATTGCTGCTTTTTTTTGTGGGGGAGTTGAGTAAGGCGAAAGAGAGAGCAAACAAAAGGGGAAGCCTTGGGGTGGTGGATTCTTGCTTGCTTCAGGCCTACCTTTCTGCAGCCTTAAGTTTGGTGGTTGTAGTGGTGTGTGTATAATGTGTTATCTTCCAAGGGACCATGTAGGCCTCTAGTAGTGATCATGAGAGCCATCACCGCCCGTGGCAAAGCTTAAAGAATCGGATTGCTCACCCCTCCTCTCACCATGACCATGTGTCATCTCCCAGTTTAAGGTTGGCCACAAGTATTAAAAGCCAGACTGCTTGTCCTTGTGGTTGGCTAAGTGGTTGGAGTACTAGTTAGTGCCAGATTAGCCGGGCAAGCAAGCAGGAAACGATGCTGCCTTGCAGTGCCATCATCTAGCTGCGTTGTTCATGTGAAGATATACAGTGTGTTGTTCATCTTGTAGCTAGGTCTCTTGGCCTCTCCTTCCTCTCTAAAATTGTTGAAAGAGAGGAAGCTGACCACTCATCTTCTCTTTCCTTTTTTTTTTGTCTCACTGCAGCTTTCTTGTAGGAGACCTTGGTGTTGCTGTGGCTCTGAATTTTGAAGTAAAGATATAGCCATGCAGGCAGCCAAGATAAGGTTTGTTTCCATTCATTTCATCCCTTTCCATGCTACATTCCATGTGCCATTTGGTGATTGCTGCACACATGATTTTTTAAAATCTCCCTATGATCACGCTATGTGATGTTAGATTCCCTTCTCCATCTTCAGCCGTTGAATCAGGTTTAATTAGTCAATGTGCATGCATCGGTTTTGTTAATGCAAATGTTCTCTGATCCGGTCTTCAGTTGGGCTACCAGCCCATGTTACAAGTCCTATCTTCTACGAGCAATACGAGCACCGCAGAAAAGTTCAGAGGCAAGAGACTACTCACATGGAAGTAGTTTATTACTGCTCACACTCTCTTGCTCAGGGGAGTTCAAACAGAGACTCACTGGTCTCTACAGTTGCAGATATGGCACTGATCTGTGATGATATGTGTAATTTGTGATTGGGCTGCTGTAAACTACAATTTCCTCCTTATCACGTCCTGCCTGGCACCCGTTTAAAATTTGAGAAATTTTTACTATTGGAGCCAAAGAAGAGAACAAGTTTTCAAATCAGGGCGCATGTGACCGTGACTGCTCGCAGATAGCTCCATTCGCGTTGCACAATGCCTGTCTTGTTCTTGAGCTCGGCGCCAAGGGGGGCGGTGGTCCACTTGTCGCTAACCACATCTGTAAAGCTCCGCCCTTTTGATCCCGTGCTTGCACACCGGGAGATTAACTTAATGCTGCCGCTGCTCCTTTTTCTCGGTTCCTGCCTCTCTCCGCTCGGTTTGCTCCCCTCCTCCACTTCTTGTCGGCCTCTCTGCTCCTTTCGGCCTCGGATTCTCTCTGTGTTTTTCTCCCCCCATTGCATCCGGTTTCAGCTGAAATCTTGAGCCATTTTGGGTTTCATTCAGAAGGAATCCACAGTTTGGATTGGTTCTCTACTCGATTTGGTCGAAGTTTCTTTCTTTTGCGGTCGTTTTAGCATGAGGAGGGGAACTGAAATCTCCTGCTTATTGTGACCATGCTATCTCTGAACAAAATGCATTTTCTCAAGTTATACTCCAGCAGTACGAGCGGGAGGTAACGCGCTTCAGTTGTGAACCCTGCAGGCCTGCATGCCTTGTGATTCTTGCGGTTTTTCTGAATCTTACTTGATGTGTTCTTCTGGCATGAAGGAATGGCTCCTTGGAACACCCTACCAGAACGTCTTCCCAGGGAGCCACCAAGACGAGCCGGGCGGCGAGGGCGGCCGGGCCGGACTCCGCCGCCGACAGGCCGTCGACGAAGTCGCCGCCCGCCGGGAGGAGCCCCAAGGTGGAGCGCCGCATGACGATGAGCGCGGAGAGAGAGGTATCTGATCTGAACGCAAAGTTTCTACTGTTCAGTACACTCTTGTTGAGCTGTTCCATTTCGAAGTAGAGCTTCAGTAGTACTAGTACTGTGGTTTGGTACAAGTACAACTGCAAATGGCATGTGGATGGAAAATTTGTCAGATTCCAATCCGTAGTTCGTTGGAGTACAAGTGTTTCAACGATCCGCTGGCTGTTCATAAATGCCAGAGATTTTCTTTTTCGGATTTTTCCCCTGATAGGCAAGTGTTTAGTGTTCTATGTGGACACTTTGGACACCTTCTCAATTAGTAGTTGTTGGCTGGCTCTTGGTCAGTCTCTCTCTTGATGGAGCACACTGTCAATTACACCGAAGCAGACGGAAGGTGTTCGATAGCTTAATTAAGTGGTCCGTGATATTGAATGATTAGGGAATTTAGGGTATATATTGAAGCTCCTGTCAGAATTAGGAATCAGGTGAATTGAGATCACTAACAATTGTCGCAGAAACCGTGTACTGTATGTGGGAGCAACCAGTGAGTGAGTGCAGGTTAGGTATAGCAAACACTGGGGAAATTGTTGATTTGGACAGGGAAACTGTAATTGGCACCACCAATTGTTTTCTGTATTGATTATGTTATTGACTGATACCAAAAGATTAACAAGCTGATTTAGCACGTTTTTATGAGTGCAGATATCAATTCTGTTTGTTGCATTGTTCTTTTCTGTCAGTAGTCACATAATCCTTGCAGAAGTATCCACTGGACTGGATAGCTCGATCACTGCAAATATTTTAGCATTTTTAGCAATAGTAAATAGGAATGATGGGAAGGTGGGACTTTTAAGCTTCAAAAATTGCAGCGATGCATCAGAATGGTTGCCAAAACCATCTTGTCGTGTACTAAAATTCAAGCTACTAATATCGTTAATCATGTCGTTGTGGAAAGTGATGGGTTTTTATGAGCACTAATATTGTCGGCATTTTGTGTTTCCTGTGCGATGAATATATGACCAGAAAAGGAGGCCACCGACGAAGCTATCGGAGCTGGAGTCCCAGCTCTCGCAGCTGCAAGACGAGCTCAAGAAAGCCAAGGAGCAGCTGCTCTCCACCGAGCACTCTAAGCGGCGCGCCCTGCAGGAGGCCGAGGACGCCAGGGCGCAGGCGGCGGCGGCGTCCGCGCAGGTGCGTGACTCCGAGGCGCAGCTCGCCGAGCTCTCCTCCGCCGAGGAGAGCCGCCTCCTCGAGCTGCGGCGCCTGTCCCAGGAGCGTGACCGCTCGTGGCAATCGGAGCTCGAGGCCATGCAGAAGCAGCACGCCGCCGACTCGGCCGCGCTCGTCGCGGCCATGGGCGAGGTGCACCGCCTCCGCGTGCAGCTCGCGGCCGCGGCCCGCGCCGACCGCAAGCAGGACGTGGTGGAGGCGATGGCCACCATCGACGAGCTCAGGGTGAAGCTCAAGGCGAGCGAGGAGGCCGCGGCGCAGGCGCGCGCCTTGCACGAGGAGTGCAAGCAGCAGCTGGAGGCGAGCCGTGTCACCATCGACTCGCTGCTCACGGACGGCTCCAAGCTCATGGACTCCTTCAGCCTCGTGGTCAAGGAGCTCGAGGAGTCACGAGCCAAGGTGAAGGCTCTCGAGGAGGAGATCGCGGAGACGTCGGGGGCGAAGGCCGGCGAGCGTTGCAACTGCTCGGTCTCGGCGTCGGCCTCGGAGGTCGCTGAGCTGAGGTCGGAATTAGAGTCCACGGAGGCCAGGTTCCAAGAGGAGCGCATCCTGAGCACGGTGGAGACGCAGTGCGCCTACGAGCTTATGGACCAGATAAAAATGGAGTCCGACCTGCGGCACGGCAAGCTCGCCGCGGCGCTCGAGAGCGCCAAGTCCGAGGTCATCTTCCTCAAGGCGAGCCTCTTCGACAAGGACTCCGAGCTGCGGCGCGCCCTGGACGCGAACAAGAAGCTCCAATCCGAGACGAGAACGGACAACGAGCTGAAGGAGCAGCTGCAGGGCGCGCTCCAGGAGAACGGGCAGCTGAAGCGCGAGCTGCAGCAGTACACCTCCGAGAAGAAGGCCTCCGCGAAGACGACGGACGCCACCGACGCGGCGGCGGAAGCGGTGAAGAAGGGGGAGATGGAGGCCGAGCTGAGGCGTCTGCGGGTGCAGGCCGAGCAGTGGAGGAAGGCCGCCGAGACCGCCATGGCGCTGCTCACGGTGGGCAAGGGCGGCAACGGGAAGGTGGTGGACCGGAGCGAGTCGCTTGAAGGCGGCGGCGGCGGCAAGTACGCCGGCCTGTGGGACGAGCTCGACGACGACGCGGCGGCCAGGAAGAACGGCAACGTGCTCAGGCGGATCAGCGGCATGTGGAAGAAATGAGGCTGATCAGAATCAAACTGCGCGCCATGCGCTAGGGGAATTGCTCGTCTTTCCTGTGTTGTAGTAATTTTTTTTGCCGGTTGCTTTGGTACAAAAGAAAAAGAGAAAAACATAGGAGTGTGCTTGTACTGGTTGGGGGTAAACGTGCTCATAGCTGTATTATACGTGGTATATGAAGGGTTAATTCATCCGGGCGTGACAGGTTGGACTAGGCTTTTTGTTAGTTTCACTACATCTACACATAGTTCGTCAATTCTGATTCTCTCAGATTCACTGACGAGAGCTGTTTGTGTTACCTTGGTTCTCCAATTGGCGTGATTCAAACATTTCAGCCCATTTCTCAGCCTTGGGCCCTTTTCTCAAACTTGGGCCAGCCCATTTCGCAGCAAATATCATCAGCCTTTTTCGTCAGGAATCCTAGATGAAAACAAACGAAGAGTTAGACCGTGGTAAAGCACAATCCATACCGGCCTGATACTGTCACCCAACCACCTTGCAAGTTGCAAGTTGCAACAGCAGCAGAAGGGAAGAAGAAGAACCCATGCTGGCCATGCATTGGCGTGGCGATGCGATGCGCTCTGCCCTGGCCCCCACGTACCACATCAGCATCCATCCTGTCAGGCGGCAGCATTATCCATGCGGATCCCGGCGCGCGGCCCATCCCCATGATCGCATCACATAGCAGAGAGAACAGTTTGTAGTGGCGCATTATTGGCGTCACCTGTTGTCACATGAGACCCATGGCCCACGAGGGCCCCTTGCTGCTTCCACCATGCCTGCGCTCATCAACGAAACGAACGGGCCTGTTTATGTGGGGGATGGCGGTTGGTCACCTTGCCCTCCGGGAGGACCGTACTGTTGGATATATCAGGATGAACCGCACAATCATGGGTTCATGTGCTTGGAGATTTCTGGCTTTTGACTTTGGGTTGCTCAGTGTTCTGATTGTTTTATCAGATTTGCTACTCCCTCGTTATATTATATGTATAAGACGAATAAGCTATATTTCTGACGATATAATTTTCGCCAGATTACATTCAATTTTTTAACTCTTTGATTTTCGTCTAGATTCATGCTGGCTAAAATTGTTTTCGCGTGCGCCATACCCACTAGTCGCCATATTATTTAGAATTCAGTATGGCCATTTAACACCTATCGTGTAATTTTGGATAATTATAATGTAATAATCACATTGTAACTTTGGTATACTTTCAGTACTGATTGTAAATATTTAGCTAAGAGTCCCAATGAGAAACCCGCCCATACCAATGATCTTTGTGGATGTTGTATGTGCCTGACGATTGTGGTGATTACGTTTGTATCCTATAGTCCCAAAATTTGATGGTTTATGCCTCTGTTTTATGGTGACACATTTATAGATAGACCCTTATAAAGTATTTTGATTTTTTAAGTACATTTTTTTAAAGTTTCATTAAGTTTATAGAAAAACATACTAACATTTTCAACACACAACAAACATATTGTCAAGATATATTCAATGTTATATTTAATGAAACTAATTTGTTGTTGTAGATATTTCTGAATTTTTTTTATAAATTTGGTTAAACTTGAAACGGTTTGGCTAGAAAAAAAGTTAAAACATCTTATAATATAAAACAGAAGAACTGCCTGTTATTTGATAGAAAAATAGAGGAATAAATCTTATAGGTTTTGGACTATCTGATTGACTTCAAGATTCGTGTGTGAGATCTTTCTTCTCTAGCTTCATCGACTCTCCCTCGATGAGAACGATGGTGACCCCATAACAGTTAATAATTGGGGAAGGGGTAGGGGTAGGGTAGGAGGGGGGATACCCTTGGTTTAAAGGGAGGTCGAGATGATGACCTAGCGACGGGTGGTGGATAAGGGGTCAGCGAAGCAATGGCGATGCCTCCGAAGCCGTAGGGAGTAGGGACAAAGGAAAGAGGTGGGAAGTGATGAGGAATATTGGCCGAATGGTTAGGCGGCGACGATGAATCAACAATAGGATCGATCGGAGACGATGGATATTGGCAAAATGGAGGAACCTCACCGAAGATCAGGAAGAAGACATTGAGTAGTTGGGTGGAGATGGAGAAGATCAATGGTGTACGTAACCTTGCTGGAGATCGTTGGGAGTGGAGGTTGGGAATGACTTGCCTCGCTGGTAAGGAGTCATGGATGAGGCTTAAGCTTCTCTCTTTATGTCCTCTTTATTTAGGCTTATTAGCTGACTTATAAGTTAAAAAGTATAGTCTAAACAAACAAGTAACTTTTTCGTTTGTTTTTTAAAACCGTAAACCACCAATACACTTTTAAGTCAAAAGTTAGGTTAGAGAAGTAACTTTTTCGTTTGTTTTTTAAAACCGTAAACCACCAATACACTTTTAAGTCAAAAGTTAGGTTAAAGTAGTCTTTTAGGCTCATGTAGAATGAAGATAGAACTACACCATTAAATTTAAGGTTTAAAAGCTATCTGCTTATAAACCATATAAGAAAAGGTCAACTTGAAAACCTAAGCCCAAATAAAGAGGGCTTATAAATGTGTGTAAGAGTTAGTTTAGTCCATTGAATCTTGATACAGAGGATTTTTTTTAATAGTTATATAGACAGCCCCTTGTTTTATTGTATAATATCATTCCTGGGAGGAGAAAAGGTGTTTCTGATTGACGAGTGCGGCCACGTTGTGACGTGAACCCATGTTCAGCAAAATGGAGCAATGAACAGCTGATTATTTTTTTTACTTTCTTTAGGTGAAGCAAGCGAAAAGTATGCCGTTTGAGCATTTCAGCTGATACGTTGCGCATCCTGCATAAGACCATTGGAAATATTCCGGTTTTGCAATGGGATTGCCCCGGTGCAGATGTCTATCCTCTTGATCGATCCTTCTAACGTCATGTTGTATTCTTAATGCACTGGTTTGAAACTTTAAAATGAAGATTTTTTTTAAGCGTGTTCAACTATATTGTACTGTATATGGGGGAAAATATGGTGTTTTTCTCATGGCAACATATAATAGCTATTAAAGTAACACTTTCCTTGTTCTGAGACAACTAGCAACATATATTTGATTTTTGGGCATCCATAATGAGCAATAATGGTTGTCAAGCGAAAACCTTAGATATCACACGAATTCAACTGTATGAGAATGGTTAGTTTTTTTAAACTATAATTTGCCTATTTGAGGGTTCTACGATGACAAATCTATACATGTTTATAGCGTATTATACTGTTATACACATCACTTGATTATCTTAATCACTTAAGGCATATTCAATGCGCTGAATAGATAAACACTAGGGGAAGAAAACCAGATTTTTTTTGCTAGGGCAGCGCTGCGCTCATCGCTAGCTCAAGCGATCGTCTCTTCAGCAGCCTTCCGAATAAAAAGGAACTACTACTGCTCGCCGTAGCTAATTGGCGTAGACGCCAGCTCACTTGTTGGCGCATCCGCGCTCTCATGCCGGCCAATTTTTTTCTATTTTTTTCACGATTTTTTTATTTTAGAAATTAAATCTTTTTATCTTTAATTTAAGTTGAAAGTTTTGAATTTGAGTTGAAAGTTTTTAAAATTTGAGTTGATTTTTTTGAATTTTTGAGATGAAAATTTTTAAATTTGAGTTGAAAGTTTTGAATTTGGAGATGAAAGTTTTAAATCTGAGTTGAAAGTTTTCAAATCTTAAGATATAAGTCAAAAATAAAAAACTATCATGTCAAAATTTGAAACTTTCAACTCAAATTTTGAAAACTTTCAAGTCAAAATTTAAAACTTTTAACTCAAAATTTTAAAACTTTTCAACTCGATTTTCAAAAACTTTCAATTCACAATTTCAAAATTTTCATCACAAATTTGAAAACTTTCAACTCAAAATTAAAAAAAATTCAACTTTAAATTTAAAAACTTTCAAGTCAAAATTTAAAAACTTTCAACTGTATTTTTAAAACTATTAACAAAAAATATATATTTATATATAATTTTGTTAAAAAGCTAATTACCATAATTATCACTAATTATGGTAATTAAGTTATAATTACCGTAATTAGCGGCTAGGACGGTGCAAATATCGGTGTGTGCCGCGTGCGCGCTACTTATTGTGCTAGCTCGTGAGCACACACTATAAACCCTCCCTACTACTTACCGATTTCTCGTGTGAAAAAAGGACCCTATATAACCTATTAGAAAAGCAACCTGCCTAGCAACCACACCAAAACTTATTGGAAAATTGAGGCTCTTAAATGGATAGTAAGAGGTGTTTTTTTTCTAAACAACTGTACTATTGTATAATTGTACATGCCCTTAGAGCACAATTAGTGCTAAGAGTGATGGTAGTGTCTCGCTCTCATCCCAATGTAGTAAAGTGTATTTCATGAAGTAGTAAATATATCTCCCTTGACTAAATAGTCGGATGCTGGTAAGTGATAATGCACTAAACACTAAAATGATAGTTTTTCTTTTGTCTAGTCTAAGTAAACACATCCATTTTTTCTGTGTTAACAAACCTGTATATCTCAGCATAAATACTTCTGTTGTATAACAACAATTACATCAAAATATTAATATGTTGATATCTAACTAAGCAAAGGTGAACGGTTAAACACATCAAACCTAAAAAACCGTCTTCTCCTGTAGATCATTGACTAGTCAACTATATTTCTGTGCTGAAAAGTAGGGGTGGGCAAAAATAAATCGCAAACCGTACACCGAACCGAACCGAAGTAGCAGTTTATTCGATCTTCGGAAGAAGGTTCGGTTTTTGTATTTGGCTGCTTCGGTGGTCGATTGGAAGATCGGTTTCTATTTCCCATAAACCGACCACCTGATAAAACCAGAGTAGGTATTCTACGCTGAAAAGATCACTTAGGCCTAGAGGAGGGGTGAATAGGCTAAATTAAAACGAATGCGGAAGCTAAACCTCAAGACAAGTCAGATAGTCTGATACACAGTCGTACTATCCGATGTAATCAGATAGTCCAAAGTTGGATCAGACTGTCTGACAGTCAGAGAAGCACAACAACAATCTATAGATCTACCACACACACGAGAGTATAAGCACAAACAACAACTAAGCTATAGCGGCACAACAAAGCAATTAGTAGAGGAGAAAGGAGAGTGAATATCACCACGGTTTCATGTCAAAGTATTTCCTGGAGTTTAAATCCTTGAGGGATTTTACTCTCCGTTGAGAGGCTCACAAAGAGCCGGGTCTTTTCCAACCCTTTTCTCTTGAGGTTGCACAAATGCACTCCTCTTTTCACAAAGAGCCAGGTCTTTTCCAACCCTTTTCTCTTGAGGTTGCACAAATGCACTTCTCCTTTTACTAGAGGTATCTCTTTCTTTTCGGGGGCGAGATCCGGTTTTCACAAACTTCTCTTGGCTCACCATAAGTATATTGGTGGCTCAAGAGCGACGCTTAGTTGTCTAGGAGTTCTCAATCTCCAAGAGTAACAAACATCACATAACTCTTGGATAAATCCTAGTGCTCAAGATTGAGTGAAACACACACTAGGCTCCCACGCTCCAAATCCACAACCACCAAGATCCAACATACAAAGAACAAGGAAGGACTTGAGAGAGGGAGAAAGATCTCAAAGATCCAAAGCACCTTAGCACCAAGCTCAACCCAAGATGAATGAGAGTTGAATCAGTTGGGTAACCCTAGAGAAGGGTTAGGTGGGAGGTATTTATAGATCCCCAAAATGTGGTCGTTGGAGGGGAATCTTTTCATTCCACGTCAGACAATCCGAAGTGACATCAGATAATCCGATGTTTTAGCCCCCCAAACAAGCGAGAGACGAAGAGCGAAGTTCTGTAAAATTTCAGATACTCCGATTGATCAGATAGTCCAATGTTTTTAAGAACGAGAACTTCACCGTCAAACAGAGACTCAAGTTCTGAGAAATTTCGGATACTCCGATCGATCGGATAATCCGATGTCATTTCGGATAATCCGACTTAACAGCAACTAGAACACTTCGAAAGAAAGATTTTGAGCACTAGTATTCAACCAATTATTTGCATGTGGTGGCCCTCTTAATAGTACGACATTCTAAACTCAATAAAAACAAGATTTACAAGAAATTACCATAACACTAATGCCGCTAAGTCATATTCAACCTTCAATTCCTTTTTTTACCCTTGCATCCATCTCAACAAAAGTCATTAGTGTATCTCTATTTGTGTTGTCATTAATACCAAAATAAAATAGGGGTCCTAGATGCACTTTCATACGTAGATGAAACACGTTAAAGACTATGGCCTATTGTCACGCTATATGGGCTGGCGCTGGCCCATTGGGGGATATCAAAGGACACACCGCATATAGGCCATCTACACATGCAGTGGGCCCTTGTGGGATCTGGGCGAACGATAGCCCACCGACCAGGACGCATGGGCACATTATCGTGAAAAGAGGCAAATCGACTGGTCGGTTTGTTCATGAAAAACCAACACCGAAGAGAAGTAATCCGGCTTTTCTTGACTAGGTTTTTCTATTTTTCCACAATGAGTTCGGTTGGTATTTCTCCAAAACCGCTGATCCACAAAACCGTAAAAGCCGAACCGAAAAACCCGAGCAAACCAAACGTCCACCCCTACTGAAAAGGGCGGGCAAGTCTGCCCATACCCCATGGGGCATTGTTTCGGTAGTGTGTGGTACTACCTCCGTTTATAATATTCGTTTCATATTATAAATTGTTTTGTTTTTTTTCTATTAAAACTTTTTTAAGTTTGATTAAATTTATAAAGAGTTAATTTTTTAAACACAAAATAAATATATTATCAAAATATATTCAATATTACATTTAATGTGTTATAAATATTGCTAATTTTTTTTATAAATTTAGTCAAACATAAAAAAAATTGACTAAAAAAGTTAAAACGACTTATAATATGAAACGAAGGGAGTAGTTCTCAAAACAAAAAAAGTTACTACAAAAGTGTAATATCGCACGCTAATACTATCGAGTTGCTTTTGCATTGCAACCATTGAATCAGAAGTCTCTTGGCACTGTGTGTCTAGCCGTCTACATTTTTCCAGCCATGCTACTGCATAAAGCTTACTGTAGCATCCCAGTGGACCCAGTCCCAACCATTCAAAGTCTGATCCAACGGTCCAAAGAGTTCTAGGGCACAAATCACTGTAGCTCTGTATGTATAGCTGATCGTACAGAGGATCCCTCTGAGGCTGTGACCCTGCCCGAGGAGTCATGGACAACCAACCCTCATCTCTTCAATGCTACTATCTCTTTTCTTCTTTTGTTGTTACGAAATCGATTGCACTTACGATCGTGCTATGTTCGGTTGCTCACCCACTTCAAGTCTGTGCAGTTCATTCTTACCACAGTACAATAATTTCTGATCGGAAAATCGACGCCCGGCACCCGTACTAAGTCATTGACCATCAACAAGCAATCATGAGAGCATTGGTGATTAGAGAGATCTGTAGTCTCACACAATAATGCCACAACGCAGTACCTCAGTGTCGTGATAAGTACATTGTACATATATCAATGAATACATACAAATATACTACTACTAGTCGTAGCAGATTACTGTACTATACTACTCACTCCGCTGCGAAGTGCAAGGTGGAAAGTATGCATGGCCAAGATTCTACGGGGAGAGGCCATAATCTACCCCCAATGATTAGCCACCTGGGTTAGTGCATGTGACTACACAAACAGAAAAAATCAGAAAAAGCTCTCGCCTCGCCTCTCGGTGATTAGCACGTTCTCATGAATCTTTCACCGCGGCGGCGCGGTGAGAGTACCAGATGACACTATCAATCCGTCGCGCCCTCAATCACTGACTCACTGTGGCAATCAACAAAGCTGCAGGTTGCATGCAAAGGCAGAGCCTTTCGCTCGCGTACGGGTGAAAAGGCGGCCGCGCGCCGGGGTGAAAAGGCGGCCGGAGACGGCTGCCCAAACTGGCATTCGGCACGTGCAAGGGCACCAGGAACCGAGGCCAAATAGGCCATTGGCCGCTCCCCACCAAGATCCAAGACACCGCACAAAGGCTGGCATGCACACAGACATAGGAATAGTAGGAGTAGGGAAGTAAAAAAAAAAAAGAGGAAAACTCTATTCAAGTAACGGATCCCATCTCGTTTGGCGGCTTTGCCCTGTCACTGACACCAACGCTATTCTAATCCCATGATTGAATACTGATGTGCCATCGCCATCCATTTGCAGCTTGTGCCTTGTTTTATACCGCTCCCCCTTGCCCGGAACATGGGCTCCCTCTGGTAAAAAAGAACGGCAGGCAAAAACCTGCAAAAAGTTACTACTCCTACAAAGGACGATAGCAGTTTGCGGTTGCTCATCAGCTTTGTCCGTGTTCTGTAAAAACCGCCGAGCAAAGCCTTTTTCCAGCTCCGCAAGACCGCAAACGTTTTACACTTTACACTTAATCAAGGCGTAAACGCCTCATTTAACACGGCATTAACGGCAAGTAGGGTATACTACCAGCCCCGCCCCCCCCCCCCCCCCCCCCGCGCCCGCTAACTGATCCAAAGGACTATCTATATTTACATGTGGACCACGTATACTTGGGGGAGGTCAGGTCTACAGGTGTCGTGTCACGGCTTGTGTACGAGCCGGGGTAGTCGTACCTGTCATCGGTTAGGCAGCCCGCACGGCCGCACGGCGCCGACCCGGCTCGTACAGCAACGGAAAAAATACCCGCCGCTGACGTGTGGGCCACCACGCGCCGTCCCGTCCCGTTTCAGGCTTATTTGGCTAACGTTTTTCCCTCTGTACGTAACGTCCTTTCCGCTACGGCGAGGTGGGGTCCACCTGTCATGGACCAGCAGCTGCTGGGGGTTTTGCTCGCCGTCGCCTCGCCTCCATAAGAGGCGACAGCGACCGCGCCTCTCGGCTGGCACGGTGACCGCGGCGACGGAGGGGAGGGGAGAGGAGAGAGAGAGAGACAGAGAGTCGTAGAGGGAACGAACGGCTCGTCGTCGTGGGGCCCGGTCGCGGTGGTCCCTACGCGGTCAGGGGGAGCCCACGTAACGGCTGGCGGTGAGGAGGAGGGCGGGGTCGTCGTCGTCGGGGTGGTGGAGACTGGAGGTGGTGGCCGCGAGAGAATCAATTCTGCGTGCTGCCGATAAAAGCCAAAGCGGCGGCGCCTTTCGACGGGGCGAGGAAAGTAAAAAAAAGGGTGGAAAGAAAAACAGGTTGGGCTATCCACCATTTTCCGCCTCTTGAGTTTTCCTTTTCTTTTCCATCTCTTCCGCTTAAGATGTTGGGGTCGTTGGTTTGATCTGACCCGTAGTAGAAGCAGGGACGGTGGGCGGTAGCTTGGGAGGGAGGCAGGGCGGGGCGGCTCGAGTTAGGTTCTTGGCGGCTTCAGTTGGGCGAGGAAGGTGAGCGGCTTTCGGTGGTTGGTTGCTTTGAGGTGAAAGCTCGCCTTTCTCACCGTAAAAAACGCATCTTTCTTTTGGGGTTTTGCGTCCCGGTTTTGGCGTTCTTCCTGGCTGCGCGCTTCCGTGGCTCCGCTCCAGGTGAATCTGGGTTAATTTTGCTGCGCATTTGTGATGGGTTTTAGCCGCAGGAGTAAGGGTTTGTTCGGGGGTGGGGATTTAGTCAGTCTGGGTTTGATAGGTTTTGTCGCTGCCAGATTGATCGAGCGAGGAAGGAGATCACGCGGACTATGATAATTTAGCGGTCGAAGTTTTGCCCTTTTTTGTGAGAAAGGTAGTAATTTGTGGTGGAGTTTGGCGACTGACGTTAATCGTCTAGCTCCAAACCATGGAGTTCAGTTCCTTGAGTTCCTTCCTTCTTCTTCTTCTTCTTCTTCTTATTCTTTTTACTCTGATCGGTTTAAGGCTTTGGCGTGCTGTTTTTTTTCTCAATTTTTGGCGGCCATCCTGATCTTCTGGTAAAATTAAATCTTCGATTTTACAAGTGGATACTTGACTGGTTGGGTTTGAGGAAGTATCATAATACTGACAGAACTTCTGATCTTAACACATATTACTCAAAAACCCTCTTTTGTGTGCGCGACCATGTCGAACTTTTTTGCTCTGCAGAAAACCATAGGTTTTACTGGTGATTATATGATTTCAGCTGATCTTTTACAGCCATTCGTGTCCTGAACCTTTGGTGTCTGCTCTGATGCTTTCAGGCTTTAGCTGAAGACACAATAAAGGAACACCAAAAAAAATGGGTAAGAAAGGAAATTGGTTCAGTGCTGTCAAGAAAGTCTTCAGCTCATCTGATCCAGATGGGAGGGAAGCTAAGGTATGCCAAAACCTATCTGCTTCCTCAATAAATTGATATACTTGTCATCGAAATTTTCCTTGCTTCAATGTATGTCTTTTGATTACCATGAAGATCGAGAAGGCGGACAAGTCGAGATCCAGGAGGAAATGGCCATTTGGAAAGTCTAAGAAGTCTGATCCTTCGACCTCAACTGTGGCAGTGCCTACCTCTACAGCTCCACCTCCACAGCCATCACCGCCACAGCCAACACACCCTACCCAGCCACAGCCTGAGGAGATCAAAGATGTCAAGGCTGTTGAAACTGACAGTGAACAGAATAAGCATGCCTACTCTGTTGCACTTGCCTCGGCTGTTGCTGCAGAAGCTGCTGCTGTTGCTGCCCAGGCCGCTGCTGAGGTGGTCCGCCTCACAACAGCCACCACGGCGATGCCGAAATCGCCTGTTAGTTCAAAGGAAGAACTTGCTGCTATCAAGATTCAGACTGCCTTCAGGGGTTATCTGGTAATCAACTGCACTTGTAGTATAATTGTGTTTGTCCTTGTCACCCATGTTTATGTATTTTCACTAAGAATACCCCAAAAAAATGATCATATCTTGTTATTTGTTCGGGTCACTGTCTTGGGCATTTATTTTTCATTCCTGAGCATGCACTTTAGCTAACAGCCTGTTAGTATTAAGTGTTTGTAAGATATCTAATTTGGTTGGTAGAAAATTGCTGTCAGATGCATCATTTTCTGCTTTGTCCATTTTGGCAATACCGTCAATATTGTGTTCTGCTGGTCAAAATGAAACATAAATTAGTCTGACGTTTGATGTTTCCAGACTCCAGTGTTGTTACACATCGCAATATGTTGGTGTTGATATAATAGCTACAAAAATCAAAGTGAAGCAAGACAAGATACTTCCGTTGGACCTTGATGAGCTTTAAATCTTTCGTTTTGTTTTTTTGTGTGACATTAAGTGGCTACTTATTTTAGAAAACTAATATTATTTTAGGCAAGAAGAGCACTGCGAGCACTTAGAGGGCTAGTTAGATTGAAGTCGCTAGTTGATGGAAACGCCGTCAAACGCCAAACTGCACACACCTTGCATTGCACACAAACTATGACCAGAGTTCAAACTCAAATATACTCTAGAAGGGTGAAGATGGAGGAGGAAAAACAGGCTCTTCAAAGGCAGCTACAATTAAAGCATCAGAGGGAACTTGAGAAAATGAAGGTGAGCACTTTGTAATCCTTCCATGATCCTATAGATTCTTTTCTCGGTATTTTTTCTTCTTTACATTCTACAAGCATAAATCACTTATGGAGCCTACTTAAGCCATTCCATCTTCTATACTTTTATTTGTGGAATAGAAGAAAAATAAACCCTAGCAAAAATTACTGTTGCATGATAGTGTAGTTTTATGTAATCGTAAAAGTTCTGCTATAATAGAATGAGCCGATTCTGATATATAACACGTTTCTAACAATACTATGCTATTTTATTTCATTGTCAGATTGATGAAGATTGGGATCATAGCCATCAGTCCAAGGAGCAGGTTGAGGCCAGCCTAATGATGAAACAAGAAGCCACGCTAAGGCGGGAAAGAGCTCTTGCCTATGCATTTTCTCACCAGGCAAATTTCCTCTTTGAATTACTCACTTGTTATTTTCCTCCTTATCCTTTACCTATTGTAGCTTTAATTGATATCTCAATAGATGTAATTGTATTTCTTGTTACTAAAAAAAGTCCCTTCTCTGTTTCGACTCATGCAGTGGAAGAATTCTGGCCGAACTATAACACCTACCTTCACAGACCAAGGGAATCCTAACTGGGGATGGAGCTGGATGGAACGCTGGATGACATCAAGGCCTTGGGAGAGCCGAGCAGTGTCAGATAAGGATCCTAAGGACCATTATTCAACAAAGAATCCCAGCACTAGCGCTTCTCGTACTTATGTACCCCGCGCAATCTCAATCCAGAGACCTGCAACACCAAACAAGTCAAGCCGTCCACCAAGTCGGCAATCGCCTTCAACTCCCCCATCGAGGGCCCCCTCAGTTACCGGAAAGATCAGACCAGCAAGTCCACGGGATAGCTGGCTATATAAGGAGGATGACTTGAGGAGCATCACAAGCATACGCTCTGAACGCCCAAGGAGGCAGAGCACAGGTGGTGCCTCTGTTCGGGATGATGCGAGCCTAACAAGCACACCAGCTCTCCCCAGCTACATGCAGTCCACAGAATCTGCAAGGGCAAAGTCTCGGTACCGCAGTCTATTGACCGACAGGTTTGAGGTTCCTGAGAGAGTACCCCTGGTCCATTCTTCAATAAAGAAGCGCTTATCCTTCCCAGTTGCAGAGAAACCAAATGTTGAGCATGCAGATAAGCTGATGGAAAGAGGGAGGCGTCATTCAGACCCTCCTAAGGTGGATCCTGCCTCACTGAAGGATGTTCCGGTTTCATGATTCAGTCATATGAACATCAGAGCTTATTATTGTTAGGTTGCTTTTCTTCCTTTGTGTATTTTCTAATTTAGATTGCATTCTCGAGAGTCGAGGTTGAACCCTCCGTGAAAATGTATGATTTGCTAGGGTTGATTTGAGACAATTCTAACTGTTTACAGGCAGTTTTTTTTTCCTGTTGATTGTTGTGTGTGACGCTGAAGAGTAAGAAAAAGAAAATGAAGCGGTGGAAAAAAATGGTGGTGTGTTCTAATATGGTGCCATGGTGGTGCTTCTCTTTCAATGTACAATACTCCATGAACTATGGGTTGACCTGTTAATTGTAAGACATGGGTTTTTCTGATTATGAAATGTGTGTGCCCGATGTGCTGACCCAGTTGGCTATGGTAACTATGGAACTCTGATTCAAGTTCTTTTTCAGTTGACTTAGAGTTTCTACTTGATGCATGCCCATATACCAAAAAAAATGCGATTGTTGAATGTGGTAGTGCCAAATATATGTCGTATGGATGATGAATGCTTGCTACCACCTGTATTTGTTTCCAGAGAACATAAGATATTAATTGCACCATGCTTGTGGACTGTGAGTTTGTGCCAACTGACAATTTAGTTTGGGGTTTGTACATGTACTACTACCTATTACTAGATTATACTCCATGGTGGATTCAGAATCTGTGAGTTGCAGCAAACAAATTAATTAAGAGGGACTCATTGTGCAGAAAAAGAAAGAACAGGACAGTATTTCTAACTTGCATTCAAAGAAGAAGAGAGATCCAGGTAATGCAGAGTGATGTCAGTTATCTTATCTAGCACGGAGTACTCATTCCGTCTAAAAACAAATTTAGAATTGAATGTAATATATCACAGTATAATGAATCTGGACCAACATATGTCACATTCAATCCTAGATTTTTTTTTTTTACGGGGAAGTATAGTGGCTGTCTCTGTGAAACGACAAAAGGCACAATGCTTTGGTAACACTGTTAACAAACGACAAGGGCAAGCGATTAGGATTCAGAATGCTGTATTCCCAACGATCAGCATGCCGCATGCGCATGCGCATGCTCTTGCAATCATCCTTGCTTGGCTAGTACTCCAAATAACTCAGCCGACAGACGCATTGCTTACACACGCCGTAACAGTTCCGCTAGATGCTTGTCCTACATAGGACACTAGTACTTGCCTATCGTTCTTGGTAGATTCTGCTTGTTTTGGTACCTGAACATCTCCCTACCCATATCAATGTATTCAAGTACGCCGATTATTTGGTTGGTAGTAGTATCGGTGGCCGACTTAAACCAGAAACATGCACAGGTACTCAATCATTTGTCCAACAACAGTATTTGAGGAATGCTTGGGGTCTTCCGGCTAGCATCACGAGATGATGGGCTAGCCGGTCCAAGTTCAAAGTCTCACCACCTCTCTTAATAAAATTTGATATGAGAGTCTTTCCTCTCATATCCGGCATTTTTAGCCCGGCAAATAACAGTCTTTTGCTTTGCTCAAAGCACCATTCTTCTCAGAGTAAGTCTAATAGTAAACTATTGGCTATAAACTCATATAAATAGTATCCTTCAGCTAACATATAGGAGTACAATAGTTTGTCTACAAAGTTGTCCCCATTTTTTCCCTCCCCTTTCTTTCTTCAACTCCTCTTTAATTCACCTCTTTTGAATCGTATGCAAAATTGACTCTTGCATAAAAGCATGCTCTCTCATTTTCTCGTCTCTCTTCTGCTATTGTACTTGCTCTCGATCTTTCTTCGTTTTGGTTGTAGGATTGGAATTTTCTTCCCCTTTTAGAACCAGCATAAACCAATGATGCTTTTTTTGACAGGTAACAACTAGCAAGAGCAATGAATGCTGATGCTCTCTAACAAAACAAAACAAAAACAGAGCATAAAAACTCTGCCTCATGTGTAAATTACCAAGCATATATAGATCCAGCTCAAGGTCAAATATTGGGCCTAACTTTCAGAGAACTAGGCCTTGGGCTCAATCAGCCTATACTTCGCTTGCAATATTTGCTACGCATTGGGCCCAACTAGCCCGTGCTTGTCCGGCCCGACCAGTTCACCGTCCACTCGATAAATGGCCCGACCCGCGACCGCGCGAGCGAGCGAGCTCACTGCTGCGTCGTCGTCGTCCTCGGCTCCTCCCTTCCCTCGCGGATCTGAGGTACGCGCGCACTCGACCTCCGCCCTTCTCCCCGTCGCGTTCGCCAACCGCCGCTCCCCTTCCCTCCGTTCCGGATTCTCCCTGAGCGCCCTAGGGTTTGATTCGGGTTGGTTTTCTTCGCCCGCGCGCGGGTGCTGCCTGCGGGCCGCGAGGATCTGATCGGGACTCGTGCCTTCCGCCATCGACGCGCCGCAGAAGGAGGCGGCTGGTCGGTCGCGCCACCCCCAGGCCGGATCCGCTGGGTGCGTTTGCCTGTCGGAATCTCGCGGGTTGGAGTCCATGGTGGGTGGGTGGGTTGGCTGGCTAGGTTGGTTGGGAATGCCGGTGGGGTTTGCACGAGTTCGTCATAGCGGCTCTTAATTGCTTAGGAATTTTAGTTTGTGCGCCACCGGGGCGTTCCGTTTGTCTGGATGGGTCGGTTTACGCGTGCAGTATGAGGATCGTCCGATCGTTTATTGTGTGCATTTTTGCGAGTAGCGTTGCATGCCAAGCAGTTTGGTTGTGAGATTTTCTAGAGTCTTACGTTGTTTCAATTGGGCATTGATATCATATTTTTTCTGTTACGTGGGTTTGTATGATGTGATTTTTTGCACATGGTTGTTATAGATCTATGAAAGTTTGCATTTTTCATCACATCGGATGTAGTAACATCTAGTGGTATGCTGATTGATGCCTATCCATCAGCAATTTGGGCTATATAAATTCCTAATAACCAGTATTCCCAAATATGTCTGATTTCATCTGTGTTCACGATGGTCACTACCTTCATGCAGTTTTTCCTTGTTATTGCGTTTTAGTAACTTCTAATTGGCCTCAATTGGATCTTGAACTTTTGATGCAATTCTAGTGTGCTGCTTTTTATTTAGTTTATGCATCACAACAGCGGCAGTAATCTCTGGTCATTATTAAAGTTTGTTAAATCCTGTTGGACATGTGATGCAAAAGCATAAGAAACATTGTACTTATTGATGAGCTCATTATTTATGTTTACTATGGTTATGCATGTGCATTGTTAACAAATTTATTTTGCTCAGTTGTCTCGCATGGATTGTTTGCTTTGGAACTCATTACTTTCTGTCTTGCAGTTCTATATCTTGTCGACTTGGATTTGGTAATCCCTGGAACTAAAAAGGCCATTCAAAATGGTATGGCTGGTTTATTCAAATTGCTCATTTGCAATGTTATTGTGTTGTAAATTGATTTAGTAGAGGACATTTAGTAAGGGCATCACAGCAAAGGAATCTGCATTATTCTTGATTCATTTTAAACTGTTGCATTTCTTTTGCTCTATTCAGAAGAATGATTGTTTCTTATACACATACAGGTGGTTCTTGCAGCTTCTATTATATCGAAGTCTGGAAAAGGTGAGTTTGTTGAAAATTTCCTGTTCGTAGTATCTTTTGTTATTGACTTATTTATTGGATTCACAGCTTTCTCAAACAATTGACTTGTTGGATTCGCAATTCTCTAATGGGTTGTCCTCTTATATTAGCTCTTCCAGCCCAAAAAAAGAGCAATACAATTTTGCTAACAATAGCAATTAACATCCTTTTCTTATACGCAAGTACACAAATTCTATCCAAATAACAACACTAAAATGGCTTATATATGCACAAGTTTCGGTCTTTAGAATTTTTTGCATTTTGTACCCTGTGTTTATGTCTACACTTATAATGTTATGAACAAAAAATTGTCATTTATTGATTTCAGCACTTGTTTCAAGACAATTTGTGGACATGTCCCGGATAAGGATCGAGGGGCTGCTTGCAGCATTTCCGAAGCTGGTTGGAAGTGGAAAGCAACATACTTATGTTGAGACTGAAAATGTTCGTTATGTCTATCAACCAATTGAAGCACTGTATCTGCTTCTCATCACAAATAAGCAGAGTAACATTCTTGAAGATTTGGATACTTTAAGGCTACTCTCCAAGCTTGTATCCTATCATCAGTTGTGCTATATCCCTATTCTCAAACACTAAATTATTTCTTTAAAAAATGTAGCTATTTCAGAAAGATAAAAAAAGGCTGTGGCTCGGCATTCAATAGTTTTATCACAACGAAAAATTCGAACTTATGTTCTTTTTGGCAAAGAGAAAAGGACAATATTAAGTGTAACTGCAGCACAACTTCACTTTGGAACAAAGATCAACAGAGTAGTCACCACTCACCTGATAAACCCTATTTCTTGTTGTTGACGACATAGTTATAGTATTTGCCTTTTTTGCATACCAATTCAATGCAGTGATTTCCTTGAACGTCTACAAAGGTACCTGAATATGCTCCCTCTTTGGATGAAGAGGGTGTCTGTAAGGCAGCATTCGAACTTCTGTTTGCCTTTATTGAAGCCATTTCTCTTGGAAACAAAGAGAACGTAACTGTTGCACAAGTTAAACAATACTGCGAAATGGAGAGCCATGAAGAAAAGCTGCACAAGCTGGTTATGCAAAGCAAAATAAATGAAACTAAGGATGTCATGAGGAGGAAAGTCACTGAGATTGAGAAAAGCAAGGTTTGTGCTACCTATACTCAAATACAGAGCATGTAGTTATTTGGTTCAGTGTGGGTGAGGTTCTTTTTACATCTCAGTATCACATGGAACCATAGATCTTAAATAGCTATGAATACATAGGAAGTATATGCTGAATTAGATTAAAAAATTAATGTTGAAGGCGTAGTGAACCAGTAACTACATAGCTTTATTTTTCATCAATATATAAGTTGGTAAAATCTGTTGAAATATGCAGACTGATAGAGGGAAACCTGACAAGGGAGGATTTGGATCCTTGAGAACTCCAAACAGCTTCAGTGACATGGGCATTAGAGGTGGTGGTCCAAGGGGTGATCCTATATTTGGTGATATGGACTCGTTCACTCACAAGGCCAAGGGTTTGTACTCAAACAAATGCCTTATATGTGTTAATGGAAATATTGTTTAGCATTTCCTTTTGGAGTCCTATCAGGGAAGCTGACTAGACTTGTAAGATTCCTGTAACAGTAAATTTTCCTGAGCATATGGCCAAACTAGTACTAAATATTTTATGGCAGTTCTTTTAGCCTGTTCATACAGACACCTAATGATTTAGGGAGAGAATCATCTACGCAGCGTAAGAGAGGATTTCAATCAGTTATTTTAAATTATATTTCCATGCTCCTATGATTTGACTTAGGTTCTACCCGGGATCTTGATACTGAGTTCCAGACAACCTTTCTTTCTTATGTGAGACAAACATTGTTTTACTTGTACTAATGTGTTTGTTAGCACTTAAGTTTGTCAATTGTGACATGCCAGAAAGTAATAAGCATAACTATTTGCCAAATTGCAGGGCAAATGTGCATCTTACACATTGTTCATCTAACACCGTAGCTCATAAAATCAGTTAGTTGTGCAATAATTTGTTCGAAAGTAGTGACGGGTTCTGTCACAACAAAATACCAAGGACATGGCTAGTAATTCAAGAAAGAAATACCTGCATCCACAATTCCATATGTATTTTAACTCAATTTATTGAGACCTCTTTTGACTTGAGTAAAGTCGATTCTCTAGGGTACTGGTGTGGCTAGTGGATATAGGATGGTTAATTTTGGTAGGTAGTGGTATGACTATCTAGATGCTGTTTTATCTTGACTGCTGGCATATGTACAGGCCGTCCGTCTGCTCCTGCTCCAGCTTCTGCTTCTACTAAAGTTCCTGGTGGTATGAAATTAAGCAAAGCACAGAAGACAAACCAGTTCCTAGAGTCTTTGAAAGCTGAAGGAGAAGTCATTTTGGAGGACACTCAACAAAGTGCAACTCAATCAAGGTCATCATATATTCCACCAAGCGATCCTATCACAGTGACAATTGAAGAGAAGCTCAATGTCACTGTTAAAAGGGATGGGGGAGTCAGCAATTTTGATATTCAAGGAACCCTTGCTCTCCAAATTCTGGATGACGCTGATGGTTTTATTCAGTTACAGGTTATTTTCTATATATGGTGTCTGGATCATTTAGTCTGATTAGGCCCTTGTTTGGAATCAACACAATCTATTAGTTCGTTTTTAATGTGAATTTGCATGAAGCTTCTGCTTGCATCTATTAACTAATTGCGCAGCTTTATACAACTCAAACCCATATCTGAATATTTGTTGAAACTACTACTGTTTCGAATATCTTTAGATAATTCGTTGACCGTGAGAACCAAGCTTCTTTGAGAATTGTTGTTCTGCACTACTTTCCATAAATCATACCTTTGAGAACCAATCTCTTTTGGTCTGAACAATTGCATTCACCACAAATTAATTGTTGAATTCTCCTGTAGACTGTTGAATTCTTGTTTGTTCCTAATTAGATTATACAAGTTGCTATAGAACTCAGGGATTTCCCGACATCGGCAAGTTAATATTTACTTGAATCACTTACCTGCAAAACTCTTTTGACTAATGGTATTTTCTAAATTTAGTTTTAATCAGGAGTTACTAAATCTACAAATATTTGGTGTGCTCCACAGATTGAGAACCAAGATTTACCTGGCCTTAACTTCAAGACACACCCTAATATCAACAAAGAGTTATTCAACAGTCAACAAATTGTGGGGGCAAAAGATCCAAACAGGCCTTTCCCCAGTGGTCAAAATGAAACGCCGTTGGTGAAATGGAGAATCCAGGAGTTGACTGAGTCATCTCTTCCATTGGCAGGTAAAAATAACTGTTTGCTTTAAGTTGTTTGCTAAGTTGCACATGTATAACCTGGTTTTGCCAATTGCAGTGAACTGTTGGCCTTCGGTGTCCGGAAATGAAACCTATGTGAACATTGAATATGAAGCTTCAGAGATGTTTGATTTGCACAATGTTGTCATCTCTATCCCTCTCCCTGCACTTAGGGAGGCTCCAGGTGTTAGGCAGATAGACGGAGAATGGAGGTAATGTTTCTTGGCCCGTGTCTTGTCTTAATTGTCTGGTACCATGCATAATGCTATTAACTGTTATTTTGAAGTTTAACATTGCACCTAAATGGAAAGAAAAGATCGTGCAAAAGTTTTCATTGAGCATTTAATGTTTAGGTTACCAGTGAAAAGTGGAGCTCGTTGACAAATACTTTTTGCTGCCAAAGAACTATTTGGAGTCTTGGGCATTAACTGCACGTTGACAAAAGTCTTGGTGTTTATGTTAACAAATAGTAAATGCAAATACATATCTAGCGTATCTTTGCTGTCTCGTGTTGTACATCGCATGATAGTATAATTAGAGCTTTAGAATAATTTGTGATGTGGCTCATGTTTTTCTTTGGAAATTATTCTATTTTTTGGATGGAAGTTTCTTCTGATCACCTGCCAAGTTGATCTTTAGCTGCATAGCTTCATTATTCTCATTCATTTATTCATTTCTTGTCTTTACATCCAGGTATGACTCAAGAAATTCAGTGTTGGAGTGGTCCATTATTCTTGTTGATCAATCAAACCGAAGGTACAAGAAGTATATGTTTTCTCAACATTATCCTCTTTTTTAGTATCGCACAGTTTGCCCTCCACGGTGTCCATGCTAACTTTAATTTTTCATTTGAAGTGGTTCTTTGGAGTTCACTGTCCCTGCAGCTGATCCATCAACGTTCTTCCCGATATCTGTTGGGTTTTCTGCATCAAATACATTTAGTGATTTGAAGGTTGGTTATTACTCCGTCCCAAATTATAAGGTCTATATTTTTTTACATGGTCTTCAATGACATACTTTGACCAGTAATTTATTTCATGTTATGTTCCCAACGAATATGAAATTAACATCACATGAAAGTATTTCAAAATATGAATCTAGTGATATAACATGCATAATACTTAGCATCTATGGTTAATATGACTATTAGTCAAAAGCTACCAAGTTTGATTTTCCTTAAAAAAGAGGACACACTATAATTTGGGACGGAGGAAGTATATCCCACTGTGTCATACATGCATACTTTCCGATTCCCCTTTATCATCGTTTCCTGATTATTGAGCGGACCATACTTACACGCATATAGAGCAATTTGACACAATCAGGCACTTCAAAATATCTTGGAGGATTGAATTTTTCATGGGCATTTTGCTGTATCACATCATTTTTACTAGCCGCTGAGTTGAAATTAGTTGACTTTACAGCTACCATGGTTCATGAAGTTTTCATGACATCTTTCATGGTGATGGTTGTGTATTCTGTTTTGAATTAATAATGGCTCTTAGTCAATGAACTTTCTTCTGAAAGCTTTGTATGTTTGTTGTTTGACCTTCCCAACCTCACCAAACTTTCTTTAGAACACTACCCCTTGTGTGGCCAGATCTGACAATCTCGACTTATGGTCTGTGGATTATACTCCTTTCCATGCATCAAATCTTTTTAGTTATACTGGTCTTGACGCCTAATTTGCTCTGGGAAGGTTGCATGGCCACCCGCTTAGCATTTTACCCCAAGTAGTGGAGGTGTCCTTTTGCTGTTTTTTTTAGGAAAATGGTATACTTGCATTTAAAGATACAAATGTTCAGCGATATCTAACTCTGGATATCTCCAGTTCTCCACCACTCTACAGTAGAATGGTCTTCTAAAACTGACTTTTAAGGAACAGCAGTTCTAACACTGAAAAATTAGCAGTTTTTTTTAACCTATAGAATAATCATTGAAAATGTAGAG
This sequence comes from Oryza officinalis, assembly GCA_008326285.1. Taxonomy (NCBI): domain Eukaryota; kingdom Viridiplantae; phylum Streptophyta; class Magnoliopsida; order Poales; family Poaceae; genus Oryza; species Oryza officinalis. The sequence goes on along the minus strand of BDMV01000001.1, from coordinate 57,862,681 downwards.
TAGTGCCAATGCTGAAATTTATTTATGGGCTTTCGAAGTGTTTTTTTGAACTGTTTGCATTATGACACCGTTACCCCTCAGAAAACAGTCAGGAACATAGCATGACGTTCCGCTTTGGCTTAGTCAATCCAACTTTCTATGTTTGGTGTTTTTCTGGTTGAATTTATGTTCTTGCGTTGCAAATTCTTGTTTCAGGTGACCGCCATCCGTCCGCTGAGGGAAGGTAGCCCACCAAAGTTTTCTCAGAGGAATCGATTGGTTACTAATAACTACCAAGTGGTTTGACGCCCCAATTAAGTTAGTTTGTTCCAGTCAAGTAATTGCGCACATTTGCAGTACATAGGAGCTTCCGATTTTCTGCCAAGCTCAGACAGCTTGCTCCGTGAGCTGTTACGACGGGGATAAATATGTGGTATACGTAATGCATGTCTATTTTTCCTTTACAGTGTAAATGTTACCCCAAAGTTATGCTTTTTACTGGAGTGTTACAACATTTTTTAAGAATGGAATATAAAAATACGAAGCGTTCATCCGTTCCCTTTGCAGTTTGCTGTTGTTGTGTCTTCTCGTAATGGAGACGGACTTAACCAGGGGCAACCGCCTGTTTTGACCTCGTCAGTTGTCTCCATTTGCTTGAGGGAAGCTCACGGATTTTTCTGGTTTTGAGAAAAAAAAAGAAGTGGCTTGCCTTCATTATTCTTGTTTCTGGATCTTTACCGGTGTTTTGGTGCTAACGACTATAGTTTCTGGAACATTCCACTACCAACCAAATGTCTCCCCGTCCTGAATTTGTAAGATCTAGACGTAGGCGCAGGCAGGCAATGCATGTGGCATGCGTGAAATCATAATCGTGGCAAACGGGCTGCCATGCGTGCTGTTTGTGTCCCAAGTTGCACTTTTGTAAGCTTTTGCAAATACTAATATGACTTGCTTGTCTGTTCCCGCATTTGATCTTGGCTAAGAATGCCTTGCTACTTGATTACCTGTTCGGCTGTTCCCGCATATGACTTGCACTTTTGTTAGCGGAATACTAACGACGAGCGAGGCGTGAAGTGATGTGCATCCAATTTCCCGGCGTCAGCTATTCTAGCCACAGATTGTTCGCCCTACTGAGTACGCACAGATGGACCATGCTCTCAAGCACACGACAGTGGCTTTTGGCGCTTTCTTGGCTGAACCCTGAATAAATCCTGCCATGTACCATCGCCGCAAGAACAAAGCTCACATCTTTCCACCGGTTGCGCATTGTGTGTGCCTCTCCCCCTCCATTGCCCTCACGCGAAGAGAGAACTCTTGCCGCATCAAACGCGAGTACATCGATCTCCTCTGCCTCCGATTCCGACATGACAACGTCTGCCACTGCCATGGTCATCAGTAGCAGAGCAGCTGCGTGCGGCGCGCTCATCTTCCCGACCACCGCATCCGCCGCTCCGATCTCCTGGAACGTCTCCGTGGACCAAAGAGTCAGCCACCGGCGGAGGAAGGCGGTGGCGGTGGCGGCCGTGCCGCAGGCGAGCGGCGGCGGCGCGCTGCTGGAGCGGCCGGCCTTCGACCAGTCCCAGCTCGACACGCTTCCCGTGACACAAGAAGGTGATTGATTACGCGACTTTGATAGGTTTGCAAATTGCAATTCTGTATCCTGTGTTGAGAGATCTGTCCTTAGTGCTGCTTACATTGCGTTTGCAAATATATGTACTACACAGGAGGGGACACGGGAAGGATGAGGGACAGGAAGGGCTCTGGAAGCGGTGACAGCTACAAAGTTCTGCTCATAGACGACGCCCGCCACACCGAGAAGCTTGGTACGCATGCAGCCACTCCACTCAACCTTGCTTTTCTCACAAAACATCTAGGGCGGAGTACCAGCTGTATTGCTGCAAGCCTGTAAGCTGAAACAACCTCGCCTGTATCGCTAACGCTGTTTCACTGTGTGAATTATGTTTTTGTACAGTGGAGAAGGCCTTGCCGCAGGTGGTGCCGTCCGTGACCGCGGAGGCGGCGCGGCAGCTCTTCCACGAGTCCCGGCAGAAAGGCGCCGCGCTCGTCATTGTCGCCGTGAAGGTATAAATTCCACAGGCTCTTCAGGCCCGCCTCCTTTAGTTCGAAACCAACTGAAAATGGCGGCAACACACGCCCCCATGCTACTAGTAATCTAGTACTAGTACTCCGAGTATGTTGCTATAGCTTTAGCTAACACTTTTTTGGGCTGCTTTGGTGCTTGCCTGAACAGGAGCACGCCGAGTTCTACGCGCAGATGATGGTTCGTCAGGGACTCCGCTCCGCCATCGAGCCTGAATCCGACTTGGCAACTTAAAATTGCTGGCCTTTCGAAATGCGGTCGGCTGGCTTTGTCATTGCTGAATTTTGAGAGTCAGTCAGTTCCAGTAGTTAGTTATAAATGGCAGAAATTTCTTCTTTTACTTTATCAGCTAGGTGGCCACTGGCCAGTTCAAAGAACATGACATGAACTTCACTGCAAATTTTGTTACTACCAAGGTTGCTGGTTGCAGCATTGGGAATGTGTAGTTGTGTGTGCTTGTGGTCCTCTGGAGTTCGACCGCAAATGCTTGGATTCTGGTGAAGTTTCAGATCCACGGTCCATCCATGAAATTGGAATTGCCACTTTGCCCGGAATGATGGGATAATCACCTAGGATTCCTGCAGCCTGCAGGAGGGATTATACTGTTCCTTTCTCGATGTCGCAACATGCTGCGACGCTATTCTACTGTTTTGCCTCGACGCTGTCCGCTCGCCGCCACTCGACACCTCAGCATGGGCCAAACCTAGATACCGCCTGAATGCGCTCATGTATTAAGAGCTCCTCAAAATGGCGATTTTTAAAATAAAGCATCAATAACAGATGTGGGGCTCACGGAAACAGATCTCGCTTTCTTCGTGTGACGCAATGATGCGGGCTGTCAGCTTGGTGACTGTTCTTCTGGGAGACTGCTCGTTCGTACGACTCGTCATTATCACGGTGTCTCTCGTAAGCAAATCCCGTCTAGAGCGCCTCAAAGTTAGCAAACGCCTCACCATCTCAAATCACCCTCACGATCTCAATCACGTTGCGCCGCGAGTCCGCGTGCTCCGTTTTTGCCTTCGCTTTCCATCGCGCACGCGCGCACGAGCGCGCGCGGACGCCGCTGCCGCGGCAGCAGCCGCGCGCCCGCGTCGTCGTCCGAGAATTTGTTATTCGCTGCCGCTGCCGCGGCCCGCGCGCGGGGTTTCCCTCCCATGTGCTCGTTTCAGCTTCTTCTACCTCCGTTTCACACGCGCGCGCGCTCGCCGCCAGCGCCGCCACCACCACCACTACCACCATCGCCACTGCCACTATACTAATGCCGAGTTGCCGACACCCCCACTTGCCCCGCCGCGTCGCTGCGCTACAGCGCTAGAGCGAGCTAGCAGTGCCCGATCTGTAGCGCACGCAGCGCTTACCTAATCTCGCAATCCTCCGGTTCGGCGTGCCAATAGTACGCGATCTGATCCGCCCTTTTTCTCCGTCCCTGAGCTGTACTCGCGCCAATCAATCATCCCCGGCGCGGGGAAAGGAACGCAAAATCTCCGCACATTTCCGCGTGCACTGCTACTAGTCTACTACTACTACTACCTCTCTGTCCCGCGCGCCGCTGGTCAGAGCGAATGAGCCGCCGTCCTCCCGCCGCCTCCATTTCTTTAGCGGTTGCCAAGGGTTCTTGAGCTGTCCTTGGTCAATGAGAGAGCTGGAGGGTGGTGGCGTAAGGATCAAAACTCACGAACCCCTCACTGAAATCCATGCAAGCAACCTCCTTTAGTGGCGTAAGGATCAAAACTCACGAACCCCTCACTGAAACTGAGAGCTGGAGCTTGTTCAGTACCAGCAGCAGTGTTGCGTACTGAGCAAATGCAAGCTTCTTGCTTGGCACGCTCAGGTGTCCGGTCATTAGAGATTTTGGAGCTCGTAATGGCTCACAAGGTCGCGGCTCTGGTGCTGCTAGTGTCAGTGTCAGTGGCGGCCGCGTCGCTGGGTGACCAGGAGAGCGACCGGATCCGGGAGCTCCCGGGCCAGCCGGCGAAGGTGAGGTTCTCGCAGTACTCCGGCTACGTGACGGTCAACCAGGCGCACGGCCGCGCGCTCTTCTACTGGCTGGTGGAGGCGGTGCCGGCGGCCGGGCCCATCGCGCCGCTCGTCCTGTGGCTCAACGGCGGGCCGGGGTGCTCGTCGGTCGGGTACGGCGCGTCGGAGGAGGTCGGCCCGTTCCGGATCAGGCCCGACGGGAAGACGCTGTACCTGAACCCCAATTCTTGGAACAAGGGTGCGTAGCTGCAATTGTTGTTCTTGAGCTCCATTGTTACAGCAAGTGATGCTAATAGTGGCAGTTCTGGGATTAATTTCGTTTTTATTTTTTGTTGGTGATTGCAGCGGCGAATTTGCTGTTCTTGGAGTCGCCGGCCGGCGTGGGGTTCTCGTACTCGAACAAGACGTTGGATCTGTACGTCGCAGGAGATGCTAAGACAGGTAAACAAATTCGAGGCCATTTGTTCTGTGAGATGTCCTGTCCACTAAGCCCTGATTTACCATGATTCAGTAACTGATTACTTGACACTTGTTTTTATCTTGTAGCGTTGGATGCTTACGCTTTTCTGGTGAACTGGTTGGAGAGATTCCCCCAATACAAGTACAGGGAGTTCTACATTGCTGGAGAGAGCTATGCAGGTAAGTTTGCATGAGATTAGTTTTGATTTTCTTTTCTTTTCTTGCTACTTGGTGGATGAAAGACTTACAATGCTTGGGATGTATATCCTTGGTATTTTCAGGGCATTACGTTCCCCAGTTAGCCCAGCTCATCTATGAACAGAACAAGGGCATTCAGAATCCAACAATTAATCTCAAAGGATTCATGGTAGATCTCTGAAATCCATGTTCTGCCTGTTCTAGTTTGAGTATGTGCATGCTAGTTTCTGAACCTTTGTGGTTTCTGAAAAATTAGGTGGGTAATGCGGTTACTGATGACTACCACGACTATCTTGGTACCTTTGAGTATTGGTGGACTCATGGCCTGATCTCTGACAACACTTATCACAACCTGAAGAAGACATGCTTGCTTGAGTCCTCGGAGCACCCTTCTCCTGAATGTCTTAAGAACCTGAACCTAGCCAGTTCAGAAGAAGGCAATATCGATCCTTATAGCCTGTATACAAAGCCCTGCAATAATACAGCCTCTCTCAAACTTAGCTTGGGAGGACGCTATGTAAGTGTCCTTTTTTTCATTGACTTCTAATAATTTAGATCACCCTGATTTTGTTGCATAGATCTAGTTCCACTACTTAGATCATTTAAGCCCATTTGCTAATAATATACAATGAGCAGAAAACAGTGCAATGCCAATCACCAAATGCTAGTTAACTCCTTTACTTGACACATGATAACAGCTCTATTTAGATGGTCATGAAGCAGTAAATTTACTACTGGAAACACATTGAATGTGGAGGAACACATAAAAGAGGAAAATTACCTTTTGGAAATTAATTATAGAATGTGGTAAAGGATCCAACAATAAACTTATTGTTAAGTAAATATACCTTTTGGCTAGAACAAATTTCTTTTTTTAAGAAGTTATTACTGATTTCAGTTAGATTATTTTGTTATATAGATAATCGATCGTGTCTACCCTACTGTGGCATTTGGCACTTCTTGAATAACATATAAAGTTATATCACCCAATCTAGATCAGATAGAATGCATGGGTTGATGTTTCTGCAATATTGTACTGTACTTTGCAGGACCTTAGAATTTGCTGCTCTATTTTGCTGTTCTCATTCCTCCGCCTAGCATGTCTTTTTTCAGCTTGATTTGATGCCTATATGTATATCGGTAGATAATTGTTGGCCATACTATTTGTACCTAACATCATGTTGCCATCCACAGCCTTGGTTATCCAGAGCATATGATCCCTGCACAGAAAGATACTCAAGTATTTATTACAACCGGCCAGAAGTGCAGATAGCGATGCATGCTAACACCACCGGGATTCAATACCCATGGAAAACTTGCAGGTTTTAATAAATATAGCTGATAATTGTGCCTTAAAAGTTCTGCTCTTCTTACACACACGTATACTCATTTGGTCTGTTCTACAGCGATATTGTCGGATCCTACTGGGCAGATTCCCCTAAATCTATGCTTCCTATCTACCAAGAGTTGATTGCAGCTGGTATCAGGATATGGGTTTTCAGGTCAATCCAGCATTTCAACTCATTGTTTGATTCAATAGTACTTTCTAATGAATTACTACTGCTACAAAGTTAATCCATTATATTGTGCTGGCTAACATTTAATGAGATGACTTAACTGGCTATGTGATTTTCTTTACACCTTTTCACAGTGGGGATACAGATGCTGTAGTTCCTGTTACTGCAACAAGGTACTCAATAGATGCTCTTAAGCTTCCAACTCTGGTCAATTGGTACCCTTGGTATGACCATGGAAAGGTCAGATTACTAAAACTATTTATTGTTCTAAGCAAATTCGGGATCAGAATGAATCATTTGAATAAGATGGTATATTTCTCTTGCAGGTTGGAGGTTGGAGTCAAGTGTATAAAGGATTAACTCTCGTCACTATAGCAGGCGCAGGCCATGAGGTACCACTACACCGGCCTCGAGAAGCACTTATATTATTCAGACACTTCTTGCAGAATACACCCATGCCAACTCAATAGCCACTTGAAGCAGAATGATAGAGTAAACTACGACAATCATATAAAGTGCTAATGTGTTTTTACATTATTTTTTAATTTGATTTGATTATTACAACATGATATCAACTATCTCTACTAAATGTATGTATGTTTCTTACTAGCTAGTAGGGAAACCTGACAATTGTACTGCTCCAGCTAAAGAGCTCCTTTGTATATGATACTGATAGTGATTCTTTGAGCAGTAAAATTTACAATATTACATCTTTCTCAGAAAATAACCCTTCATCTTGCTATTTGCATATCAAATTTTGTGGATTAGAAAAGATATTTCTAGGTTATTGCAATGATCTTTACCGTGCTATACAACTGAGGTACCACTTTGTATGAAGTTGTTACTTCTATCTAAAAATTTTGTATGAACATGAGCTCACCTGGAGCCCTGCTTACATGAGTTCATTCTGTGCTCCCAAGTCCCATTTCCTGACGAGCTGGCACCAGAGGAAAATTACACTGCTAACGGAAATCAGAAATATGGTTCCACCTTATCAGCTTAACAAAACTGAAGATACATGCCTATTTCTGGAAAACCAAAAGATTATAATTTAAAATTTAACAGAGAATTTATATTCAGTAACTAACACAATGTATGCAACAACCCATGTTTTCTTAGAAGAGGAATGAAGAATCCATGTAGAGAACTACTCAAGCACATAAAGCAAGATGACTCAAAATTGCAACCCCTATGAACCTCATGAGATGGTACAAACTCAATAGGGAGAACCAGCCAAGCCACATACAGCAAACTTTTGTCATTTTCCAATATTAACAGATCCAAAAATTAACAACCAGTGTATACTCCCACCAATTCACAGAAGAAATGAAAAGAAAAGGCAATACTAGTCTCTACTACAGACAGCAAAGGTGACTCAAGATCATGATGGTATCAAACCCTTCCAAAAAGCTCACTGCCATGGCAATCCCTTCCTTGACTGCAATATCTGAATATCTCCCTTTCTGCACTCCCAATGCGAATTCCACCAGGCCGGAAGAAATGACAGGCTACAGCAGAATCGTCATAGGGTAAAGGCAACAGCATCAGAATCGTCCGACGAAGGTTGCAGCGCGTTGATCTTGATCACGTAGTTCTTCTGGCTCGACGCGCTGCCGCTGCTCCCGGAGCTCGTGGTGCGCAGGTCATCCGGGCCGTCGCACGCGGACAGCGCGGCGGCGGGTTCGTCCTCCTCATAGGCGCTGCCGATGCGGCCGCCGCACTTCCGGCACAGCAGCCGCGACCTCCGCCGGAAGAGTCCCCAGGAGCGCCGCGAGTGGAAGTAGGGTACGCAGGTCACCTCGTCGGCCTGCGTGAACCGGCTCTCGTCCACCGCGAAGAAGGAGACGACCCCCTTCTTGATCTGCTTCCCGTACTTGGACCCGATGTTCGCCGTGTTCCGCGTCGACGAGCTCAGGTTCAGCGCGTAGCCGCAGTATCCGCAGCTGCCGCCAAGTAGACAGGAACACTTCAGAATTGGAATCCCTCGAAATCCAAATTAGGGAAACTATACCAAATACTCGCCGAAGCATACTAAAAACATCAGCATATAACTGACAAAAAGAATCGAATTTGGTACTAGTTAATTTGATCCAAGAACCAATTTTTCGACCAGGGGAAGCAACCAGAGGAAGAATCGAACCTGTAGGTGACATCTTTGATGGAGGAGTAGCTGTCGAGAGACCTCACCATGGCGCTCGGCAAGCCGGAGCATCCACTTTTTCAGCCGATCAGAGAGAGAAACGGGGCGGCAATGGAGGGGGGAAGTGGAGAGAGTGGAGACTAAAAAAGGCGGTTGTTTGGTCGAGTTGAGCCAACGGACACGGAGGATTGGGCGTCCTCGTGCCGTGCGCTTTTGCTTCTCCAACGATCGCTTTTTATGAGCAGCTGATTACTACTACTACTACCCGTACCAGCAGCTAGTAGTATATCCTGTTAATTAATCGATAAACTTGCTAATCAATTGCTAAGCAGCGGCTAATCAGCATGGGTGCTGGTTCTCTCTGACCAGGCCGGATAATGGACGTGGACGTCGTGGAAACGTGGCGCGTGCGAGAGGAATTTGGAGGCCAAAGCCAAACAATTTTCCTATATTTTTAAGCCTGGGCGACGTCGCGCCATCGTCCTCGGCCTGGATCTTCACCGCGTTTGCCCGTATGACCGCGAATGTGCGGCGTGCGGCCGCCGTGGGTATGGGGCGAGAGGCCGGGCCGCCGGCGCCGCCGCGCGCCATGGCCGGCCCGCACCTACGGATCGCCCCAGCGGACAGGTGGCCGAATCGTTAGCCGCGATCGATCCAAATCGGGGCTTAAAAAGTCCAAATTCTGCCCGGATCGGCAGGGCGCATCGTTGTCGAGGTTCCGTTTCGTCACCATCGATCCCCTGGCCGATCTCTCCGCGTCTAGAATTGCGTGTCCATTGTCACTTCTTTGATAACGAGATTTTGGTGTGTCAATTATTTTCCTCTTTTCAAAATACATCTTATCATCATCGTAGAACAACGAATCTGATCAGATCAGACCTATATTCAGATTCGTTATCTTCGGATACACTACATTTTATCTTAAGTAGCAACATTACGAAGGTAGTAATCAATAGAAGTAAGATTTTTCCCTGCATCGAGCACAAACACATAGAATCTCACTGTTTTGCTTATATTTATGTTTATAAGTCAAATTTTGAATTTTAAAACTTAATTTTAAATTTGATTCTTTGGTTTTTTATCGTAGTTTATTTTATAGCATTTGCTTTTGAGACGTTAAGAACATATGGATAAAAGGTTTACTCACAAATAATCTTTTAGTTGCTAATAAACGATTCAGATAAATAAACGAAACAAGGCTGATAGTACGACTGCCACGATACCAGAAGCGTCCATTGTCTGATGGTGTTCTATCCGTAAACACATCATTCATGGACTCAAATCATTCATATTGTTTTAAGAAAAGAGGCAACATCATTTCATAGGGGACGCCTTTTGGCCTTTTGGGTGTACCCACTAGAGGCTCCCTTTGTCTCTCTCTTTTTTTAATTTACAATGACTTGAACAAGCAGCTCATATGTGCATATTGTACATCACATTTACATATCGATTATTCATTAAAAACTCAGGAAACAGACAAGACCTGCAAGGCTGCAAACAGTCTAGCATATTCATTACCGAGCCTTAGGTTGCGAAATGCGTCTCAGTCCTCAATCACAAAAGTTACCCCGTCGTCTTTCTTGAAATCGTGCGTAGTATGGTCGACAATCTGAAAAATAAATAGAGTTTTTTTGAGAAATAATATTATTTTAATGGAAAATCGCAAAAATATATGTCAAATGGATAAAATTACAAAAATAGTACTCTGTCGTCATGGGGGAGGACGACAAGGTACCTGTCGGCATGTGGTATGCCGACAGGATTGTCGGAGGACCCTGTTGGCATCCCCCATGCCGACAGGGGACGTGGGGTATTTTTTTCTCGAAAATCACTGTTTATCACTGTTTGGCACTGTTCATACGGCCTGTCGGCACACCGCACGCCGACAGGGGTATTTTTTTTCGAAATCTTGCTGCGATGAACAGTGGTGAACAGTATTTTTTTAAAAAATACCCCTGTCGACATGGGAGATGCCGACAGGGTCCTGATGAACAGTATTTTTTTGAAAAAAATACCCCTGTCGGCATGGGGTATGCCGACAGGGTCCTTCAACAGGTCTGTTGGCATACCACATGCCGACAGGTACCCTGTCGTTCTCCCCCATGACGACAGAGCACTATTTTTGCAATTTTATCCGTTTGACATATATTTTTGCGATTTTTCATTAAAATAATATTATTTCTCAAAAAAATTCAAATAAATAGGCAGAAGTATTATGACTGAAACAAACACCACATGCTCAGTTTAACTTCGAGGTGAATTGCAGGAACTCCCTGCCCTTTCCAAAGGTTCTTCAGGGGAAAAAAAAAGAAAGTTTAACTTCTAGATAGAAATGGCAGTTTGTCAAATAAAAATTGAACATAAGTCTGATGGTGGCAATGGAATGTTGTAGTAACATAACTAAACATCCCAAGAAGATGATGATAAACATATGCTACTACTTGACATGTATACAAAAGTTCCTCTAAAAAAGAAAGACACTTATCAGAAGTTATGGAAAGAGGGACGACCACCAAACTTGGCAGACCAACTAGATTGTTGGACTTTCTTTAGTGCTACAACATATTGAGTTGTTTTCGAAAGAATGTCCTTGTTATTTCTGCACCCTAACAAAAGTAGGAATATGGGTCCTGTCATTGGCCTCCAACTAGCAGATAATTACTAACTCATTTTAGATTAGACGAGCATCAGAAATCTGGAGTACATCCGTTTTTCAACTACAGAAAAGCAAGCAAAATCTAGAACTGGCAGGTTCAGTTCGTCGATTCTTGTGACACAGAAACAAGACTGTGGATTTCGGTTCTGGACACACCGGCAATCAGAGACTGCCAGGTAAGTTTCCAACTCTAACTGACAGTAATTCATTTAGAGAAGATTATTACCACCCTGGTACCCTAGCTTTATTGGCAACGAATACCATTACGAAAACATGCGTATAAGTCAACAATAAGCAGAACCAAGTTTATTAACAAGGAAGACAATAGAAATCACCAAATCGGTCATTGAATAAACTGCTTTAGTCTAAAAGACAAATGCAACCACAGAGCACACTGCTTCAATGAACTGTATACACAGATGCAAACAGATTGAACCCGATAAACTCTCCAAAATGCCAAAAAGATGATTAAGGGCTTAAGGATTTGATGTAAACAGTGCACAAAGATGAAATTTTCATGCACTGCTTCATGAAATATCTATAAAGGAGGCACAACTTTAGTATTAACCGCAGCACCATAGAAAGCTATTCTAAAAGAATAGAGTACATTTCAGAAAACTACAACTGCTGTTATCAAAACTATCAATTTTCTACAACTTTAGCTAGGCATTACAGAGAACGGCGACAATACTATATGATTTTATCATAAAACTACAACTTTATTTGTGTGCCAAGTTTGGGGTGGCATGTCATACACATATGCAGTACTCATGCTTCTCAATTCCTACATACTATCATACAACATGTGGGGATAAAGTTATAGCTTTCTGATAAAATTTTCTGTTGTTGCTGTTTTGTGAAATACCTTACTAAAGTTGCTAAATTGCAGTTTGTGAAATTTACTCAAAAGAATGTTTTCATAGTGCTGGGACTGTCCAAGTATATAGTACCGAGTATTGTAAGCAAGATCACACCCCTTCTATCAGCGTTAAAGATAGGTGAAATTAAAAGCTGAATAAGTTTTCTTGCTAAAATTGTATCAGGCTCTAAGACATATAAACAGACCGAATTGTATGGCCATGCGTAAACTGCATCGTGCCTGCGCTGCGCATATGCAAGAAATGAATACATTCCTACCTTTTAAAGTTAAGAAGCCATCTTTTTCCCGTATCAATGAACGCAAGAACCAATAGCTAATAAGTGGAAGTTCAATTCAATATCTTAGCACTCACATTGGTGTTGCTGAGCTCCAGGTTGTAGAAATCCACCGCGTCCGCCTTGAACTGCGGCCCGGCATGCCAGGTCCCGATATGCAGCTTCAGAAACTTGGCGCCAGAAACCCTGAAGACGCAGACTTCGGCTGGATCGGGAGGAAGGTAGTAGTGGCCAGCACGCGACTGCACGGGCTTCCTCCCATCGCCGCCCTGCCCGTGTGCCCCATCCTCCACGATCGAGGGCTTGGCCACGCCGAGGTACCAATCTTCGCCGCCGATGGAACCGAGGCACTGGGTCACGCTTGCGTGGTGGGTGATCGTCCAGAACTTGAGCGGCCGCTTCTCCAACCTCATGATGTAGAACCTGCGAAGTAGAGGTGAGAAAAGATCAGAGGAAGTGGGAACCTTTCGCCTAAATCAAGTGCAGGAATCAGAAATGTAGAGGGGATCGATGGATCAATGCTAGCTAGCGTGTGGGTTGAGACCTTGGGACGCCGCGGCTGAGGTCGAGCTGGGCGTCGTTGGGACCGAAGCGCTTGCCGCCGGAGGCGGCGACGACCTGGCCGAACGGCGCGAAGGACTCGGGCGTGGCCTCCACCGCCCGCAGCGTCACCACCCTCACCCCCTCCATGGCCAGCGCGCGCGGACCGGGCGGCCTCCCCTCCACGACTCCGGCGTTTTACGCAGTTGGTGAGTTTGGTACAGCGAATTGGCGATGGAGTGGAGTGGAGAAGGGAAGGGAGACGCACCGTGTGCCATGTCGGCGGAAAAGGCCGAGGCTTCACGGTTGGCCCAGGCCCAGTGCGTGCGCCTGCATCGTCCCGTCCCACCGCATCACCGCCCTACGTGTACCGTGTGCCCGCGCGACTCGTGTATTCCTAGTTCGTGGAACTGCAAGAAGATTGTGGTATCCTGACCTTGGGATGCCGCGGCTGAGGTCGAGCTGGGCGTCGTGGGGGCCGAACTCGTCGCCGTCGGGTGTGGCGGCGATGACCTGGCCGAACGGCGCGAACGACTCCGGCGTGGCTTCCACCGCCCGCAGCGCCACCACCCTCGCCTCCTCCTCCTTCACGGCCTCCATCGCCTCCACCGACCGAGCTGCTGCCTTCGCGCACCTCACTCCTCCGCCCCCTTTGCCGCTGCCGCTGCTACGGTGGAGCAGAGCAAGACAGGGAGAAGAGACGGCGTCGCGGCGGCAGAAACAGCCCAGGCGGCACGAGCGGGCCGGGCGAATCGCCTGCATCGTCGCGGACCTTGCGGTGTCCCACCCACCAGCGTACGCGTGCTCGCGCCCGAAACGGTTTTTGTGTGGCTCAACTGAACTGGCAGTGCGTGCGTGTGCCTGGTACAGAACGCATCTTCTATCGCGTCCACACGTCGTTCGAGCCGTACACACCCTATCCGCGAGCGAACTGCGAACGAACGAACGTGTGCACGCGCGGGAGACGCCAGCAACGCGGCTGGGAACCGTGGAACGGACGGATCCGTGAACAGGATGCTCGTGCTGTTGTCCGCATCCATCTTCGTGTGCGGAAGGCCCCCGTAAAACGCAGATCTGAAGCTCACAGTTGCACCCCACCTATCGCTGCCACTTTTATATCCGCGCACCCACAGATCTGTGTCAGAAGAAACGGGCTTTGATTTTGGACAGTGCGATTCACGTACGTTCCGACGGCGATTGGTGAATGGTGATGGCTAACAACGCACGATTCAACGTACAAAACATCGTTACAGGTATACCCATCAGGGAGCTGTTTTGGTACTGCATAGTGGGGCGCCGGCGCGATGCTAACTGAAGATATTCATTGGGTTCGCAAATAAGGCTACTGACGGAAAATTGAGTCCGTGACTATACTGACTGCTGAAAAAGGATCGGTTAGGATTAGTTCCGTTTATTTCTCTCTTTTTTTTAGAAAAGTTAGGATTAGTTTATTTTCTGTGGTACAACTTGTGAAGCAATATAGAACCATCTGATGCACAAATATTTGGACAGGTTTCCTTTTAGGCTGAAACTCCAATAGTTTCTCGAAAATTATTTTTAAATATGAAGCCTCATGTATTTAGGGAACTCTTCGCAATAAAATTGTCTCCTAATACACTTGTATCAATTCATATGAAGGTTGCGTTAGTTTGAGCATCTCAATTGAAGCCGTTTGCTGTTCGAAAAAAGAATGAATCATTAGCGCATGATTAATTATATGTTACGTACTTCGTTCTAAAATATAAGAATTTAATATTAAATGAGACATATCTTATCCAGATTTGTAGTACTAGAATATGTCACATTCAACACTAAAGTTGTTATATTATGTACCGGAGGAAGTAACTATTATAAATTTAAAAATAAATTTATTTGATTTTCAAAAGAAAAACTTTTATATAGATTTTTTACAAAACACACTATTTACAAATTCGGTAAACGTGTGCTAACGAAAAATGATAAAATTGTTATTTTGTGTTGCTAAAAATAACTCTGCCAAAGACTGCCCTACTCTCTCCGCTCACAATAGTTTGATTAATTCCCTACTAGAAAATGATGTTACCAAAGAACTGGTGGCAAAAACTTTAATCTACATCTGCGTTGAAAAGGTGCTCAAAACCAATGCCTCTCTTGGGGATTAGGACTTAGGAGTAGTTGGTCCTGATCTGCCATGGCAAGCCACCTCAGTTTGTCACCCCTTTTCTTCACCTCTCTGTTGCCTACTTCCAGATCCAAGGAATCTGAAAAGACAACCAAGTTAAGCTAAACAAGTAGAGCATCTTTTCATGCTTTTAGCGTGTCTCTAATTAGACAGTACGAGCTACTAACAATGAAAATGTCAAAAACATGCAAAATTCTACTGCCAGGACAATGAAAATAGTAAGGGGCATTTGAATCGTAGAAATAAAATAAAAATAAAAAAATAGGAAAAATATATGTCTCTGATAGAAATATATATAAAACAGAGAATTAAAAAATACAGAAAAACATAAGAATGATTGTTTGATTAGACCACAGAAAAAACACAGAAATTGAATAAGAGAGATAGACTCAAAAGAATTTTTTCCAAGAGGTTAGACCTCTTGCTAAATTTTCTTTAAAATCTACATGCAATAAGCTATTCTTTAAATCAAATGGTCAAATAGAAAATTTTTTTATAGGATTTTAATCCTATGAAATTTTTTCATAAATCTTTGATTCAAAGATACCCTAATTTGTGCAGTACTCCTGCTTCTTTTGTAGTATAATTCCTGTGGATGAATATGATGCTAAATATAATTTGTCTACTCTAATAGTATAGATAAGCCTGAAAGCTAATGGTCAATTTCACTTTTATTCAAAGTTTATGGTGTAATCCCAGGTTGCAATCAGAGGCGGAGGTAGGCCTAGAACACCTAGGGTTTAAAGCTCTAAAATTGTCTCGAAAATCTAGTTTAAATATCTTAAAACATCATGTAAATCTTTTTTAAAAAATCAATAATCTATTAGTTAAATCCTAAGTTGCTCGCAATGCTCCGCATATGCGCGTTCCAGCACGAAACAGAGGATGGTGCAACCAATGAACAGCATAGAAGCGCATCCTGATAAAATTTTGGACTCATCCATGGTGTGACATCAGAACAGTATTGATATGTTCCAATTCCAAAGCAGCCAGACAGCTAGCTACGAGTGGCCGGTAAGCGTAGCCAAGCTGAAGACGCTTTCTCAGCAATGAATTTTCTAAAACGAATGAATTAGCTTGTGCTATTGGAAAATTGGGAGAGTCTCCGCACTAAAATTAAATTAATACATTCAATTCGTTCACCTGGACAGCTTCAGAGCTTCCAACAACCTCTCCATGATGTACAGTATTTACGGTGTCACAGAATTTCAATTTTTGTCAACTGTGATTTTTGTCGTAGGTAAGGTAACATTGGGTTTATTCATTGATGGCAAATTCAGTTATTGACCACTGCAATAAAGAGGGAGGAAAGATGACAAACATATATGGACAATGAACGGGACAAAAACTAATGAGTTGAGGGACCATAGTGAAGACATTCGGAACTCATAAAACACATGCAAGCCTTAACTCAATTTTTTTTACCCTCAAGAAACTTCTGCCGTTCAAAAATTCATGGGTGAAAACTTCAGAGCTGTATCATCTGTATAGTAACCTGAGTTCCTGACTATACAGATTTCAGAGAATGCATGGTCTAATCAACAGCATGTTTCATCTGAAAACAGTAACTTTAAGCTGAGTGACTTCAAGTGACAATATTCAGTCCTAGAGGGGTCATTTCCCAGGCTTTTTTTTAAAAAAAAACTTTAATCAACACGTGATGGTAATTATTTTTCAACCAAACAAGATAAGGCCCCTTTTATTGTACTCTCCTTGGCCTGCTTTGGTTAGGTGTCTTTTACCAAACGATATTCATGGAGCATGTCCCACTCGTTTTTCCGTTGCCCCTATAGCTCAAAAAGATCAAAGAGGCCCTGCTTTGCTTAGGTATAATCAACAAGAAAGAAATAATGGCAAAGCATGCCTTTGGTGCGATGCAAGGCATGGCATCTTTAGGAGGAAATGATTTTTTTTGGTGAGGCGAAGAAATAGTCTGTGTACACCAGCTAAGTGCATTTTCAGAAGTTATAGAACTCACGATGTCTAACCAACCATTTTGCTAGTACTACATAAGGGTATTGGTTTAGTTTTCTCAAAACAATATTTCTGGGCGATTTTTTCGAAAGCAATATGACTGTTATTTTAGATAGACACAACTGTAGGTTATAACTGTTCCATTTATAATTTCCTACAATCATACGTACAACAGTATGCAATTAGGCTGTGTTTTTCCCTTAACTGTCTCGACCTCTGTTTTCTCGTTTTTCACGTATACGTTTTTTAAACTATTAAACGGTATGTTTTTTAAAAAAATATAAAATATTATTTTAAAAAATCAGATTAATTTATCTTTTTTAAAAAATAACTACTAGCAATACTTAATTAATTATATGTTAATAATTCACTCTGTTTTTGTCTGTATAACAAATCCATGCCTTACTCAAGATTACAAGAACAAATTGTACAACAACAAAAACGCATGCTTTCCTGGAAAAATGAGTTCACATGATTGAATTCGTTAGCATGTACTCCAGTATAATAATGCGTCAACATTACTGTTCCTCGATTGGTACTTCGTCTAAATCCATACCAGATAGGATAAACACATACGCAAGTAGGAAAAAACATACACAGAAAATGGAGAAAACGCGAAGTGAGTTTAGTTTAATTGATTAGTTTTTTAAAAAATTAATCTAAGTACTAAATTTAACACGGACGTTTGTATTTACGATTAATTATTATTTTAGTGATAGATAAGATATATTGGATCAGTTTTTGTTATGCTTAATAAAGGTAGTGTGCGCGTGTCTGCTTGACATGGGTATTAGTGTGAGTGTGTGCGCATTATAAGTGCTTGCGTAATGTTTGTAGAAAAGAAAAATTTGGAGAAAACTACGTGTGCACGTAGTTATAATCACACTCCCGGCAGCTCGCCAGACGAGCCGAACCTCTCACTGACAACTGGGCCCACCAAATCTACTCCCCTAACTCCGCTAAACCCACACGGGCAAACTCAGGCCAACACACACGTAGTATACGGACTCGGGCACCCGCGGCCTCTCCCTCAAAGACACGACCACGACCAGTCGACCACCACGTCCACCCCCCTCCTCCTCCGGTTGCCTCTCCGGCCTCGCCATCGCCTTCGCATCTCCGCCTCCCAACCCCCAGCCCACGTTGCGGCCGCGGCAGCTCGTCGCGACGACGGCGGCGGTGATCATGGCGGCGGCGGAGGTGTACTCGCCGGCGGCGGCGGCGGCGGCGCAGCAGCAGCAGCGGGGGAAGGTGGCGGCGCAGGCGTGGCAGGCGGTGGTGGGGTGGATCGGGTTCCTCCTCCAGGTCCTGCTCCAGATCCTCCGGGGCACCCCTTCCTGCGCCCAGCTCCTCTCCTTCGTCGGGTTCCGCTACCCGCTCCTCTCCGGACCAGCGGACTCCGAGCAGTCGCCGTCGGTGGCCTTCATGCCGCTCCGCTCCGAGATCCCGGCGGACACGGCCCCTGCGCCGACGCCCCCGCCGGAGTCCCTGCAGCGCCTCACGGTACGAAAAGATTCGGTTTTGAGTGGATTCGTTGACGCTATTGACGTCCTTGGTAGTTGCCTAGCTGTGGTAGGGGAAAATGGGGAGTTTAGGAATGATATGGGCATCATTTGGATAGAACAGTAGATGTGGGAGGAGTCTCTTGATCTGATTTTTTGATGTTCCGGTCTTCGCGGGTGATTTAGGATTTGGTGGATGCGTAGAACGATTGATTTGAGGTTAGCTGGGTGTTATTCCGGCTTAATTCAGGCAATTCGATTTGTTTTGGGGGCTAATTATTGTGTGGGTTGTGAAGCTGACCTTTTTTGTGGGGGTTGAATTGGTATGAGTTTGTTATCTTGGCTTACGAATATGGGCAATTTGCTGTCCTGCAATCCCCAATCAACAATGGCGTTAATCCTTCTGTCTGAATTATACTGCTTGGATAATTCATGAAATGGTGATTTCATATTCCAAAATTGCCATGGTGGTGATGTTGGTACTTAACCGAGACAATACATAGCTGCAGTTTTTAGCAGCGGAGTGGAGGGTAATTTAGAATGTCCATTGAAATCGATGTGTAGATGAGTAGATATTTGAGCACTGTTGTGGGATAATGCATTTGGTGATGATACATTAATATTGTAATTGAATCAGAATTGTGAGATTATACATATGGCGATTATATTTGAATTATCGTGTGGGATTAACATTGGCTAAGTTGCTCGTAGCATATTTTGTTTTAGTGGGTGAAGAATTTGGATGTTTTTATGTTGAGCTTCCAGTTTTACATAAAACACAAAATGAAATGATAATTATAAGTTATTCATTCACCATTTCTGAAAATATTTGGGTTATCTATTCAGGTGGTGCTTGATTTGGATGAGACTTTAGTTTCTGCATATGAATCGTCCAGTCTTCCAGCTATTGTACGCACCCAAGCTGTTGAAGCTGGATTACATTGCTTTGACATGGAGTGCATATCCACTGAGAAGGTACAGAACTTGTGCTTTTGGCCCTTATTGTATGTAATGATTTTAATCACTACTGCTAAATGATTTTTTGCTTGTGTGAACTGGAAAGGATGTTGAAGGGAGACAGAAAGTAAATCATGTCACCGTTTTTGAACGTCCTGGTTTGCACGAGTTCTTGCAGAAAACTGGTGAATTTGCAGATCTTATTCTCTTTACAGCAGGTTTGGAAGGTACGTGTTTGCTACTATTTTTCTTCATTCATTTGAACCCAATTAGTGTCACCTCACATGCCCATGTTTGTTCTCAGGTTATGCAAGACCTTTAGTTGACAGAATAGATGTCCATAATAGATTCAAGCTCCGTCTATATCGTCCATCAACTGTTACTACGTAAGTTACTGTTAACTTTCATATGGATACACATGGTTTTTTACCATATTATCATAGTGCTGCTGCATTCATTACTATGCTTGCTGAGATGTGTGCCAAATTAGTTGAGGGCTATGTGTTAAGTGGCTTTTTTTCTTGTTGGAAATGTCGCATAATACCTATTTGGTGTTTGGCCAATGTGCTCTCTGATATCCATGGGATGCACAATTTCAGGGAATACAGAGAACATGTCAAAGATCTTTCTTGCGTGTCGAAAGATTTCTGCAGAGTTGTCATTGTTGACAACAACCCATTCAGTTTCATATTGCAACCTTTGAATGGAATACCCTGTGTTCCATTTTCAGCTGGACAACATAATGATGATCAGGTAGCTGATAACTGCCATCGGTCTTTAGTCATGTTTGAGTTATTTACTAATTCTGTATTGTTTACACGTTTTCAGCTCATGGAAGTTATATTTCCACTTCTGAAGCATCTCTCTATCCAGAGAGATGTTAGACCAGCACTATACGAAAGGTTTCATATGCCTGAATGGTTCCAAAAACATGGCATCCCCCAAACTGATCAGGCAGTATAAATTTTGCAGCCGCTATATGAAATTGTTTTGATGAAGGCTCAAACGCCTGCAACGTCATAAGTCCATTCTCAGGGGATAGCACCTGTACATTATTATTTATATATTCGTTTAGGTTTCCTGGATCCTGATAAAAATCAAGTCAATGTTCGTACAGAATTGCCATGTATGAAGATAAAGGAATTGTAATCTAGCAGAATGTTAGATTGGTATGTGTGTAGTGGGGCATTTAAACACCAGTTGTTGTATATCACCTTCTGTTGTAAAATTTCATTGTTGATAGTTCAGATAGTCTAATTGGTATGCTGCCAGCATTCTGCTTGTTCCGTTCAGCAAAGGTTTCAGCATCAGAAATGTTCTTGGAATTGTACCGTCACTTCACTCCACCAAAAAGCATGTCTTTATATAAATGCAGTTATCTGATGTTTATATTTACAAAGGCCTAAGCCCAACAAACAGCACCGATCAGTGATAACTGATAACACATTGGTGTCTAAAATTTAATTGAAAAAGAACTTCCACAGTGGCCACGCGCACTTACAAGTTACAACCTTGAATTGTCAGTGAACAACTGGTGTCTATTGCTGTCTTGCACCTGAAGTTGTCGTCAGAGAAACTGGAGGTTCTCATCTGAACTTCTGGACACCGATGGCATTAGGGCTTCTTATCTGGCTGATAATCTGCGACGACTCATCAAACTTGCATGTCTCGTACACGCCGGCAGCCACAAGGTAAAGCTCCCTCTTGTCGATGCTCGGGTCATCGCTAAGCTCACCGAGCAGTGCCTCCAGCGCGTCGGAGTCCTTCTGGGCGCCAAGCAGGCTGACCATCTGGAAGTGCACTCTGTCTGAGAAGACGCATCCTTCCTCCCTCATCGCCCGGTACAGCGCCGCCGCCTTGTCGAACTCCTTCAGCTTACCATGAGCATTCATCGTGATGGCGATCGTCTCCGAGTCCGGCAAAGACCCCGCCTTCCTCATTTCGTCGAACACCTCAACCACATTCCGGTGTCTCCGGTTCTTTGAGAACAAGTCGATCATCATTCTGTACACCGATGTGTCCCCGACCTCGCCGGCGTCGGCTGCACGGCGGAACAGCCATGCGGCTTCCTCCACTCGGCCGGCACTCGCCAAGATTTTGATGGCTGTCTCCTTGGGGACGTCGTCTGAGTCTTTGAGGTTATGCAACAGGCG
The DNA here is from genome assembly GCA_008326285.1 of Oryza officinalis. Taxonomy (NCBI): domain Eukaryota; kingdom Viridiplantae; phylum Streptophyta; class Magnoliopsida; order Poales; family Poaceae; genus Oryza; species Oryza officinalis. The sequence continues at coordinate 57,841,212 of BDMV01000001.1, read as the reverse complement.
CTTGGATTGTGAAACAAGCCCGGCGCGCTCGTAGGCCACGACCATCGTCTGGTAAAGCACCGGGTCGATCTCCGTGCCGGCTTCGCGGAGCTTCTCGAACAGCTTGCCGGCACGGTCGAGCTTCCCGGCCTTCACCCATATGGACAAGATAGTGGAGTAGGTGATGGCATTGGGCTGGATGCCATTGGTCTGCATGTCCTGCACCAGGCTCCCGGCTTTCTCGTCTTCCAGCGACTTGCCGTAGATGGCGATCATGGTGTTGTACGTCACCACGTTCGGCTTGATGATGCCACCACCGTGGTCGCTGCCATCGGAGGCGGTGCTACGCATGAGGCCGAACAGGTGAACCGCCTCCCCGAACAGCCCGGCGTCGCCGTACACGCGGAGCATGGTGTTGTAGGTGACGACGCTCGGGGCAACACCAGCACGGCGCATAGACCAGAACAGCCGGTCCGCCTCGCGCGCGAGGTCGAGCTGCCCGTACGCGTTGAGCACGATGTTGAACACCGACAGGTCAGGCTTGACGCACGCCACGGCGCGCATGTGCGTGAAGAGCGACACGGCCGCGAGGTGCTGGCCGCGGCGCGCCAGCGCGGCGAGGATGGGGGAGTATGACTCCGCGTCGGGCGCGACGCCGTCGGAGGGCATGTCGTGGAGGAGGAGCCGGTTGGCGTCCCGGAGCAGGTCGGACTTGCAGTACGCGGCGATGGCGGCGTTGTAGGCCTTGAGGTCGGGCTTGATCCCGGCGGCGCCCCGAAGGCGGGAGAAGAGCGCGAGCGCCTTGGGCGCGTCGCCCGCGCGGAGCGCGAGGTGGATGAGGTTGGAGAAGAGCACGAGGTCGGGTGCCACGGCGTCGTCCTCCATGAGCGGCAGGAAGGTTAGCGCGTGGTCGAGGTGGCCCGCGCGGGTGAGCGCGGCGAGGAGCGTGGAGTACGAGAACGCGTCGGGGGCGACCCCCCTGTCCCGCATCTCCAGGAGGAGGCCGGACGCGAGGCGGAGCATCCCGGCGCGGCAGGCGGAGCGGAGCAGGAGGTTGTACGGGATGAGGAGCGCGGAGGTGGGGAGGTCTGGCGCGAGGAGGTCGAGCAGCGCGACGCCGCGGCGCGCGTCCGGAAGGCGGGAGAGGAGCGTGCCGAGGAGGCGCGGGGAGACGGGGCGGTGCGGGGAGAGCGTGGCGGCCAGGTCGGAGGCCGTGCGCGCGGCGGAGAGGGCCGCGAGGAGCGCCGGGAGTTCGGGCACGTAGTCCTGGCGCTGGTGCTGGGGCTCCGCTGGTTTCCGTCGGTGGAGGGGGTGGGAGCTCGGGAGGCTGGGGTTTACCCAGACGGATTTTGCGGTGGCGGGGAGGCGGCGGTGGGAGGAGGAGGGCGAAGGGAGCGCGGTGGCTGCGGCCACGGCCATGGCGGCGGCGGCGGTCGGCGGCATTGGTCGTGGACTCGTGGTAGACTGGTCGTAGCCCCTGGGGGACGGGATTGCCAGTGGCGGGGAACGGGGAGACCGGGAGAGTGGATAGGAGGGAGATTTTTGCGTGCCGGTGTCAGAGGGAAGTGTCGCCACCAGATCCAATCCGAGACGTTGGTTCAACATCGGACGGCTAGGAGTTGTTGGGCTCGATGTACATTGCCCTTGCTAGGCCGCGTTGTGCTACTTCCTGGCCTGCAATGGTGATCTCTAGAAATTAGCCCTAGAATTTATTAGAATGGTGGTATTGACAAAACACGAGTCCAGCGGGATTAGAATTCAGAAGGGGTACGACGACAACTGAAGAAATGCAGGATGATTATTTCATATTTTTCACTATGTTATGAAAGATGATCAGATGTCTTAAAAGAGCCTGTTTCAACTGTACAGGTACACAGGAAAATTTCCTCATATTTACACACACTCACGAATCTTAACACTGAAAGCAGGGCTTCCACTTCAAGAATTGCCCTGAAGAAACGAAACAAGAAAACTGTGCCACAGGCTAGTTCAGCAAGCCTGAAACCACAAAGGTAAATCCTTCTAAAACTCAAGGAAAGTGTAATGTTTCATGTCATGGGGGAATATCAGAAAATCAATTCATCTTTAGAAGATTGCAGGGATCCAACTTAGTTGCAGTTGAACAAAGCACTTAAAACAAACGAAATGACCGGTTGGTTTCTCATTAGTCATTAGTATGCAAATGAAAGCCATTGATGTTGTAGCGCTTCCCTTGCTGTTGGTCTTCTCCTGGGGTTTATTTGTAGCAAATAGGATAGAAAATCAACAAACTCTGAATCGAGGCATTGTAAGTGATGCAGCAGAGAAGACTTTTCTGGGATCAAATACTCGAATTGATCTGTTTCCTGTAGAAATGAGGTAAGCAACAAAATGAGTTCAGTGTTTAATGTGTTATATAACTCACAGTCCACAGATAGAGATAGACATGATGAAATTCAAGTGGTCACAGGAAAGCCTACTTCCACTACTCACTAGCACTAAGAATACTGTACCTCATTCTTCGTGAAAAGGTCGTAATCATCAGTGAAATACTTTTGCGTCTCCTCTCCCAGCGCAAGCATTTCCATGTCAATTGGGCCAATTATCCCGATCATTTGAGCAAGCATTATCGGCACTGGTTCATTAGGAAATAGCACCTGTCAGGTGTACCAGTTAGGAATAATAATTGGACGATTAATGTTTTTCAAATTTTAAAACAGTTTTGTTTCCATATGGATAAACAATAAAACAACTTGAAGCACATTATTCATTTCCATGTAAAACATCCTTATCTGTTTTGATTTATTAAAGCCTGTCCTTGTGCCCCAAAATTTACTCAAGCACAGAAGTTTGATCTCTATTTTCTGTTTGGAGCTATATGTTGCATAGCATTTAGACAAGAAAGAAGGTCTCAAACATACCAACACAGTACTTCACTATTAATGCAGTGTGTTGAAATCTCCATAAAATGCTATGTGCTGTATGGCAACAGGCCACTATGGTTTAACACAGCTAAAGGTCAACATTTGTCCAAAAAGAAAGATAAGCAAGGTACAGAAACTTCTTACCTCACCAGTGTAGAGTTCCGCAAGGATGCAACCAAGAGACCAAATATCAATCCTCTGATCATAAGGAAGCCCCAGAATGACCTCAGGAGCTCGATAGGATCGTGATTGTACATAGAGGCATAAGTTGTCTGTCAAGAAGCAACTACTTCCAAGATCAATAACCTTAATTTCACACCTGCTGTAGCTCTTGATAAGGACATTTTCAGGCTTCAAGTCACAGTGAATGATCCTCAAATGATGCAAATATACCAAGGCTTCTAAACATTGCCGAGCTATTGCCTGAAAGAAAAAGGGGAACTTCTGTTTCATCAGAACTTTTTAATATTCTTAAGTTAAATTCAATACACTTAAAAACAGTTAATCATTTCATTTGCAACAGTATCATTCCAAGAAAATGATCAATTACGGTTCAAAAACTTTCTGTTTAAATGAAGCATAATAAATTGGTTCGGAACATTGCATATAGTGCATACTACAAATTGAACTGAGTATCCATGCATATGCAACAATTATAGATAACATCTTAGTATAGAACGGTCAAACATACCTGTATTCTAGGCAATGTGAAGTATGTTTCACCACCAGATTCCTGATTATATTTCTGGAACTCGTATAAATTTGCTCGCAGTAATTCAGTGACAATAAAAAGGTGTTCCTGTTAAATGCATGCAATGTCAATATGTCATTACAGAAATTCTAGATTTTGTAATCATAAAAAATAATAGTAATAATAAATTCTATGATTTTTCTACAATTAAACAAGCATGCAAGCAATTTAAGAAAACAAATGAAAATAAGAAGCTATATTGCTTTTAGCCATCGTAGATTCTTTTCAAAGTTGCCAAAGACCAAGATTATATCCCTTTCGAAACTTCCTTAGGTTCCAAATAGCCAAAAAGTATGCAGTATAACATCAATGCAAAGGGAGTATCTTAGTCAACTTTATTTCTTGAGTGATATACCTGATGATAAAAATAGTCATAGAGACGCAACACATGATGCTCATCTAATGGATCATATCTGTTCACAAATTTCAGAAGCTTGATCTCATCCAGACTCTGATCAAAGAAATCCTTATCATTTTTAATTATTTTAAGGCAAACATCAGTTCCTGTCTGAAGATCATGTGCTTGCACAACTTTACTGAATGCAGCTGACCCAAGGTATTCAGTGACATAATATCTTCCTGCTATAACTGAATTTATGACAATGGGGAAATCTTTGCTTACTTCAAAGCCGGTCCTGCAGTGAAGACATACTATTTGAGCATAAGAATGAACATGAAAGTATCATTTAGCAACCAAAAATGGAAGAAGAGAAGGGAGAAACAAGAAGTGATTGTGAACCTGTTCTTGCGGTGGACAATTCTCAGTTCAAATACCTCATATTCTCGATGGAAATTAGCGAGAGCGAGATCAACATCTGTCTCTGGATCTTCTTCCTCAGCTTTAGCAGCAGTTGGGTTTTGCGCGTCAGTATTCAATGGTCCAATATCTCCAAACTCAAAGGCATCATCAACAGAACTCTCGGGGAAAGGCTCTATGCTATAACCTTCTTTCAGATGTTTGTCACCACTGCTTTTCATATTCTTTTCAATGCTATCATCCAGCTTGCTGTTGTCTGTGATATCGTGTACAAGTGCAGGATCTAAAGACAACAAACATTAGAGTAAACCTAACGAAGCAACAGGCAAATAATCTTTATACAGGATAAGAAGATGACTGAAATTAAATTGCAAATTCAGACAACCGTTGGTAAACAAACAACAGTTCAGCAAGATTGATAATAAAATAGGTTCAACCTTTCTTTGTTAAAAAATGTCTCCTCAAATGGGCATTTTTAAATCCAGATTCATTTTATTTCTGTTGAGTTACTGAAACCAAGTTACATATCGAAGAGCAGAAGAGAAATTTCAATTCTTCTAAATATACAGAGAAAACCCATGTGAAGCATAATCGTATAACAGCAGTAATGTTGCCGGAAGAGGTTGCCACTAAAATGCACCATTTTTTTTAGCTCTGTGCATATTTAACAGCAAATTTCAGTTTACAAGAGTAACAAAACATCTCTCATTCAGCACTGTCTGCACCACTCATACACAATTCAAGTTGAAATGGATCCCAACACCAATTATAGTTGAAATTGAATTGGACCACCATTTCCACAAACACAATTCAATTCTGGCACCCAAACGGAGCCTAACAGTATCCAAACTCTTAAATGCTGTAGTTCAACCCTGTTCTCCCACTTCATCAATAAATAAATTCATAATATCTTCATTGGAGCAAAGAGGGTTAAGGTTGAAAATTACAGTGTACAAATACTGTATTTCGTGGAGTACTAATATTGAAAAGTGAAATCAAGCAGAAAGGTTCAGAATTCAGAAGTACTTACTTGTAAAAACATCTGCATCAACACTAGTACCAAATGAACTGAGCATTTGAAGCTCCTTCTCCACTACACTCAGCTCCGATCGCTCATCTCCTTCTCTTGAATCTCTCGGCAAATGACACTCAAGCACAACATCCGCAGGGTGCTTCAACTGAAACCCATCCATGCCACACTCATCAAGTATCTCTGTCTGGTCATCAATGATCTGGTACCTCCCATAGACAGTGGAGCTAGAATCCTTGACCACCTCTAGCCCCTCCTCGTTCTTCAGTCCCTCACCACAGCATCCACAGAGCGGGGATGAACATGTGTACACCTCAGCACATCCCTCACAGCCGTCATTGCCAACATGTTCGTGGCGGTGGTCATCACCGGCACTAAGCACTCCCATCTCTATCCTCCCTGAGCCATCGTGGACACCAAGAACAAACTTGTCCTCCTCTTTGTCTTCTCCATTGTCGTCGTCCAGCTCCGACTTGCTATGGAAGAGATGGTCGTCGTAAAGCCAACCTTCTTGGAAAAAGAAGTCGGTGGCGTCGTACTGACGCGCTGTGCCAAACTCCATCTCCGATGACGACGTGTCCGAGTGCGGCGGCGACCAGAGTCCATATGGATTCAGCATCCCTAATCTCACAAACAAAATTGTCAAATTTAGGATCAAAATCGTGACTTGAACACCCACAAATCCGCAAATTAGAGCACTCAACTATACTGAGAAATCAGAATTTAACGACAAGCAGTATCATTGGTGTACAAAACCCAATGGAAGGGGTTTAACCAGTTCCCTACTAGATCAAAAGATCACAATTTTCCTCTATGAACATAAGCACAGAAATATGCTGGCTTTGATCCAGCATGTTCGAATTGGACGCGAAGCCAACCATAGCCGCCAAAACATCGGCGCACAGATCGAGATTTCTCGTGACATAGTACCTCGGAAAACGAGAAGAGATGGGTTCAACGCTGATGAGGATGATGAAAAAAATAGCCTTGTGCCCTGATCCCCTGACTACCTGAGGGCGAGGAGCGCATGCTGACGAAGGCGGAGGACGACGCTGAGTCAGAGCTGGAGCCGGGGCTTGCAGGCGCCGCCGCCGCCGACGGCGCCCCACCGCCTCCGGACGTGGACGCCGGCAACCGGAGGGGCGGGAGCTGGGGATCTAATGCGGCATCGGAATCGGAGCCAGCGTCCCCGGCGGCGGAGGTGCGGGCGAGGACGTCGTCGCGGAGTGCGGAGGCGGCGCCCGCGAACCCGTGGTCGGTGAGGAACGCCATGACCTCGTCCAGGGCCGGCGCCGCCATGTGTTGGCCCTCTCAAGCGCGTGGCGCGCCGCGTGAGGTAAGCTGTTGCGTCGGCATTGGGACTTGGAAGCGAAGCGAGGCGAGAAGCCTTCCTTGGTCTGCGAGTGACGGAGGGAGGACGAGACGAGGAGAGCGAGGACTGGAAGGAAGCCTGGAAGAAGCACAAAGAAGTCAGAAGAAAGAGAGAGAGAGAGAGGAGAAAAGCATATGCGCACAAAAACTTTCCGTTGATTGCGCTCAGCCCCTCCAGTAACTCCGATATTACAGCTTCGAGATTTTCCAAATGCAACAGTTCAGTTCAGTCGATGTCTAGTTGACACGTATAGGTCGTAATGGAATCCTGAATTATAAACTGCATCTATATCAAGTGGTAGATCTTAGGTCCAACCATGGAAGAGCTCAGACAGAGTCTATATAACATACCGTTGTTTACTTGCTTGTGTTTTAAAGGAGACAAGTTGCACGAATGGAATTGTTGATTAATGTATTTGGATTACAGAGGCTTGATGCACATGCTATAATGAACTTAACCATTGTACTACTTCTTTATGTTCAACGTACTTAGGGAATTCTTACTTATGGTAGGGTGCAATTTAGGTCCGTTTAGAACGGGAAAAAAGATATTTCTCCTCTAAAAACTGAACTGGCTGTGGCATAATTCATGTGAATCCTTAAATTTTTATTTTTTTAATCTTTTCTAGTTTTAAAATAAACCCTAAAAGCTTATGAAATTTGAAACCTTTTCCGTGCAAATTAGCGTGCAATGATAATATTGTCACACCAATAAAAAGTCATGGCATGACAAAGATTTTAACGTGCCAGTCTAACTGGCGTGACAGATAATGTTATCACGCCAACGCCTCATGGTGTGATAATATTATCCTGTCACATTAGTTTAACTTGTCGTTTCAGTATGTTTTGGATGAATCTTCCTTTTTTCTATGAGTAGAATAGGCAAACCGAGAGGCTGACATGCACCTTTGACAGTTGATGGCCTGGCAACATTATCCTGCCACACCATTATAACTTTGTCGTTTCAATAAGTTTTGGATGAACCCTTCCTTTTCTCAACGATCACAGTAGGCAAACCGAGGGATTGATATGCATATTTGTCTCGTCACGCCGATCTAAATTGTTGTTTCAGTAAGTTTTGGATGAACCTTCCTTTTTCTCTGCAAGCAAAAATAGACGACAAACCAAGATGCTAATATGTATCTTTGCCTCGTAAACACTATCACACATTCGGCTCATGGCATGATAATATTATCTGTCACACGAATCTAATTTGTCGTGACCTTTCCTTTTTCTTTTGTTCTTTGTGGACAGAATAGGCAAAGCGAGGGACTAATATACATGACTCTTCTTGTATTTTTCTACAGGCGGGATAGGAAAACCGAGGGCTGATATGCATCTTTGCGCTCCTAACATAACATTACGCCGTGCTATGTGAGATATGGCCTGTGGCCCTTGGGGGAGCTGGGGATGTGCCACCCTTTTGGGGTTTTGGCTCCAGGAGGAGGGAAAAAGCGCGAGAGGCCGTGGGTCCCTTCCCGGTGGGCTTCTCGCTGTAAACCTGCAGGCAGGGCAGAGAGCGGAGCCAACTGATGTGGAGACCCTCGCGGACGCCACATGGCGGGGCCGCCCCATCCTCGGAGGCGCCCGCCCGTGTTGCACCGCTGCCGTCGCGTCCCGCGCGGCCGCAGGCGCGGTGGGTGCTCGATCTCATCCACCACCACAAGTCCACAACGGCATCACCCCTCCTGGCTCGCGTCCACCGCGGGCGCGCGCGCGGGGCGCGCGAAATTATTAACCGGCCCGGCGTCCACCTCATTCACCGCTCGCCAGTGAAGGCTGGACAGCTGGACCCGGTCCGACCCCGCGTCCGTCCCCACCTCTGCCGCCCGCTGCACCGCACCAACCCACCCCACCCAACCGGGCCGCGTCGCCACCTTTTCCGCGATTTGCTCGCGGTGGCCATCGAGACCCGCGAGCAAATCGCGTGCCACCGCGCGCGGAGCCGCGGGGTGATGCATGCATGGCGTGAGCGCCCCGCGCGACGGGTCTGGACTCTGGACTGTGACGCGGCCGATGGCGAGTGGGACGGGGAATCGCCAGGTCGGTAGGTAGCTGAGCCGGTGCAGCATTGGTTCCTTGCTGCCACCGCGCGTCCGCGCCACCTAGCCCGGCCGTGGAGGTGTCTCCGTCCCCTTTGTCTTCAAGGCCGTGACTGCCGGCTCCAGTTGCCTGGTTGCTAGGAGTACCGTACATACCGCGAGTCCGCGAGTGCGCTGCATGCTTCATGCTTCCTGCCGGTTTTGTATACGAGTTGCTCCTAAATACTACTACTACTACTATGTGATACTGGAATGATGATGATGATAGTACTGGTACTTGTTTTCTTCCCAAGAGATGCCGATGCAATTTTTGGTTTGTAGCAGCATACCAACTGTTGCGTTCTTGTCTGCATATTGGTACGATACTGTGCAGTGACTAGGATTATTACATGGAGCGTGCCCTCTACAGTGCAGATGAGATCGCTCGCTTCCAACCAAGGAGGAGTGATCATAATTCTAAAGAGCTCGTCTAATGATGACATTAGCCATTGCTGGATGGTAAAGCAAGAACCGGATCAGCAAGCATAATCATGACGGACGAATTCTACAGACCTGCAGTTCATACTGGATTATCAATCAACCAACTTTCAGATTGCTTAGAGGAGTAAAATTAGAAGTGCGTGCATACTGAATAACAACCGCAGTAACCAAGACATATTAATAAAACACCGAGGCTACAGAACAGGTCACCGAACGAAGTTTAATTCAAGAAGTATAATCAACACGATCGTCGTCTCGAGGGTGTTAGGCGCACCTTCTTCAGACAGGACACCCGAAAGGTCATCAGAGCCCGTGGTCGGCGGTAGTTGCGGAAAAGGTCATTTTCTTCTGATCAGCGATTCAGGAAAAGTTAGCCCTCCCTGATGTGGATCTCAATCAAGCCGCAGACCGTACGTCACAAGATTGATAATTGTACTAGCACGGCACTGAACGACTGAAGAAAACCCAGACAAAGATAACCAACTCTAACTTAACTTGGTCCAAAAAAAAGGTTGGTGATATGCCTAATGACTATTGAGCAATGACAGTGTGCGTACCATTGATTATTCCAAGCTAATTAAACAGCTAATTAAGCGACTCACATTTCGCGCTCGCTGTCACTTGGGGTGTTACCTGCCTAAGGGGGAGTGAGCAGTGAAGACTGAAGAGAGAGGACTGGTGCATGAATAACTTCATCTTAAAAAGTTCGTAGGGAACAATCAATAAGGTGTGATCCGGAACTTTTGCTTAATCAGTGTGCCTACCTTTATGTGATCTAAGTACCTTTTGGTGGCAAAAGAGAATCTATTCCCGAGTGCATGAAAATGTGAACCAATATGGTCCCGCCGAATCATATCATCTCTTTGCAGTACGTAGGTTCACAATCCTAGGTTCTCGAGCCATCAGACAGCACGGGACTCTTGCTGAGAGAGGACGTGCACCTTTTGGTGGCTCAAATTAAACATTACTTGACCAGCCGATGCCTATTCCTCTCAAATTTTTCTGCCGGTTTATCAAGTTAATTTGGTGAGGTTTTGGTTGGTTTCGAAGGGAAATCCGGGGTGGCGTGATGTGTAATCTACTCCTTTTGCTTATTGCACGGCTCGGTCGCTTCAGGTCCGGTTTATTTGGAGAGGACAAAAGACGGAGATAGAGAGAGAGTTTTTTTTTGTGAGAAAAAGATAGAGAGAGAATTGAAAGAGCTGAAAAGTACGTAAAAGAAATGTATGTAAGTTACACCGAAACTAGTATCTTTTTTACATTTTTCTTCTGATGTTGATGTCTTTCACTTTTACTTTATGATGTCGTTTTTATTCTTTTTTTATGTTTTAAATTAGACAACTAAAGCAAAAAAAAAGGTTCCAAAGTATGTCCTCATCCTCGCTATATTATTGGGCTTGTAGTTGTAGAGACAAACATGGCCAATGCAGCCCTGGTCGGTACACCCTTTCTCTTTTGGTAAATAATAAATTAGTATCATTTTACATTATAGCCCCTTGTTAATATTAGTATGACAGAGCGTGACGCTCCTCACCGGGAGACCGCGCGGGCCCCTCTTTGCCGGTTCGGCCGGGGGCGCTAAGTGAGGTTCTTCGCCCTCGATCTGAGGAACGTCAGCGAGAGAGGAAACGCACAAGACGCGGGCGACGTAGACAAGTTCGGGCCGCTGAGAAGCGTAACACCCTACTCCTGTGTTCTGGTGGATCTGGGGGTCTCCATCAATACCAAGAGAGTTCAGTCTCCAGAGCGTATTCGCCGGAGTCCTCCCTCCTCTTTTCTAGGCCTGGGCCTCCTTTTATCTGGCCAGGGGTCACCACATGGGCCTCCAGTTGCCTAAGAAAGGAAACATTCTTTTTACAATGAGGGCTAGTCTACAGCCGGAAGTGACCTCTGACAGGCATGGTACACGCCTTCTACCCCGCTCGCCAGCTCTCCCGGTGGACGCCCGTTTCAACCTTCATTCAATGGCCAGCGACCTCCTTGCCATGCTTGCGCTGTAGTCTGGAATGGATCTGACCGGGACTGACATACCAACTCCAAGAGTTGGCACGCCGGCTTCGGCTAGGGACGAGAGCCAGGAGGCTCTCATCATTCTGACGGGACGGGGCGAGGCGTGCGGCAGGCCGCCTGTCGCCACCTAACCCTCGATCTGACCGGTCTGTGACCGGTCACACACCGCGACCGGTCACGGACCGGATAAGCGTGCGCTGCGCCGCATTAAATGCGGCGTGGTGCGCTCGCCTGATCCGCTATAAATGCGGTTAGGTGAGCCCTGTTGTGCTCACCTAACCCGCACACGTGGCGCCAAGATCACGGGGGGTCGGGGCGCCCCAGCCCTCGGGGCCGAAACGGGAGCGGCCCGACCCCTCGGGGAGACAGAGGAAGGGGTGGCCACGTCACCCCCGGGCCCGACCCCCCCGAGGGGGTCGGGACACGTGGAGGACCGCGGCTACCCAAGCCTCTAGTCATGACACCCCCGGTCCCATGTCACCGACAGTAGCCCCCGGCGTTATGCCAGGGCGACCGCCCCCCTCGAGGGAAGCGCTCGGGCGTGACGCCACTCCTTAGGCCCGGTGACGGGTGGGGCCGGTCCCTACAGGCGGACAGGAACCCAACAGTCGCGAATCGCGCGTACCGGTAAGAGAAAACCGACCGACGATAATGAGCGGCCTCTTCAAGACCGCTGCATTACTCGAGCAGCGCGGGAATCGGGACGTGCCGGTTCGTTTCGCCTGGGGATATGATGATGGCGTTTTTCACGGTCGGCGAGCGCAGTTAATGCGCGCATTATCTGCCCCATTTCAACCGCCACGTCCGCACGTCTGCCGCGTGCGCCGCAAACGGGCGAGTGGGGTTAGTGGAGGCGTGGGAGCGAGAAACGAGGGGGCAAGGTAGTGGGCGCGGGAAGCGAGGAGCCGGGCATAGCGTTGGCAAGGGTATAAAGACGCCGAGGAAGGGATTTGTTTCCTTCCTCTCTCCATTTTCCCCTTTGCCTTCGCCACTCGTGCCCTAGCTCTTCGTTTCCCGTGCCCTACTCTCGCCACACGCGCTCGCTCTCAAGCTCCTCCTCCGCCGGCGTCATGGCACGGGGCTCCGCACCGCTCGACGGTAGCGTGCTGCCGCCTTCCCGCATTACAAGCGAGAGGCAGGCCGGGCTGCCGCGCCGATTCATGCCGGAATCTGCCACCGGCCGGGAGGTGGTCACGCTGGGCGAGGGACGCCCGGCGCCAGACTACCCGGGGCGGTCCGTCTTCTTCCTCTCTTTCGCAATGGCGGGGCTGGTCCCGCCATTCTCTATTTTCTTCATGGATATTCTGGAGTTTTATGATCTCCAGATGGCGCACCTCACCCCCAACGCGATAATGACGTTGGCCATCTTCGCACACCTGTGCGAGATGTTTATCGGGGTGCGCCCATCTCTCCGGCTGTTCCGGTGGTTCTTCACCGTGCAGCCGGTGTCGCCGCCGACGGCAGTCGGTGGCTGCTACTTCCAGCCGCGGGGGCAGGTGCTGAACCGCTACATTCCCTGCGTCCTCCGCAAGAAGTGGGACGACTGGAAGAGCGACTGGTTCTACACCCCCCTCGCCGACGAAGCGCGCCTCCGACTCCCGAGCCAGCCCCCGGCGCAGGCCTCCAGCTGGCGGGCGGCGGTGGATCTGGGGGACGGCTACGACGCCGTTCTTGACCGCCTGGCGGGTCTGCGATCCCAAGGGCTCACGGGGGCCATGGTGTTCGGCGACTACCTTCGTCGCCGGATCGCGCCGCTCCAGCGGCGCGCCCGAGGCGCCTGGGAGTACACCGGGCCCGAGGACCACGTGAGGACCCACCTGGGGCGAAAATGGGACTGGGACCCCGAGGACTTCAGGATGGTGGTCCAACGGGTGCTGAATCTCAGCTCCGTGGAGGCATCCCTCATCCCCCAAGGGGTCCTCCCCCTCTGCTGCGACCCAGAGCGCGCCAACATCCTGGCCATCATGCAGGTGGTCGGGGCGTCGGGGGAACGGGCCCCCCGAGGCCACGATGGCGCGGGCGGGAGCCGCAGGGGGGAACAATCTACCCCGGGAGGGGGTCGTGCTTCTGGGCCCCGCGACGGGGGCCCGGGGGGCAGCCGCCCCGCCGACGCCAGGGGGAAGAGGAAGCAGGGAGGTACTCCTCCCCCATCTCCTCCCCGAGGGGGCGGGGCGGTGCGTGCCAGCAGCAGGCGCCCAGAGGGTGCCGTGCCGGCGCCGCAGCCCGAGGGGGAGCGAAGGAAGAAACGGCTCCGCAAGATGGGGGAGAGCGAGCCATGCCGGGGGAGCCTCATCTCGCCCCCGAGGTGGTCGTTCAGCCGACCTCCCCGCAGGTTCGTTCCCACGCCCACTGCGGCCGTATCTACTCCCCAAGGCGAGTTTTTACTCACCCGCTTCTTTTTGTCTTTGGTTTTTCTTCTGCCTCAGCGAGATCCCGTCACGCCCCCCACGCCATTCCAAGTCCGGCCGGTCCGAGGCCGAGGAGACGGTGACCGCGGAGGCCCGGAGGCGAGAGGCTGACCGACGGGAAGCCGCGGACCGCCTCCGGGAAGCCGAGGAGGCTGCCCGGGAGGCCGCCCGGGTTCGCCAGGCCGAGGAGGCCGCTCGGGAGGAGGCCAGACTCCGCCGGGCCGGGGAGTCCGCCCGAGAGGCAGAGGCGGCGCGTGCACACCGTGTAGCCTGCCAAGCCCCCGAGCCGACTCCGCCCGAGGCGACGACGACCCCCGAGGCCACCCGCGACGAGGCCGTGGGCGCGCCGCCCAGGCCTGACGCCCCGGGCGACGCTCGGGACGAGCCAGCCTCGGGGGACGCCCCCGAGTCCGGCGCGCCGATTGGCGGGCCGAGCCGCGCGGCACCCACACCGAGGCGGCTCTCCCCTTTGCCTTCCGCTACCCCGCTGAGCGCGGAGCCCCTCCTGCAGGCCCTGGCCACCGCGAACAGCACGGTGCTGGACGGGCTAAGTGCCCAGATGGAGGCCCTGCAGGCGGAGCGGGCGGAGCTCGACGCGGCGTGGGCGCGCGTCGAGGAGGGGCGGCGCTCGGTGGAGGCCATGGTGGAGACGGGCCGCAAGGCCTACCGCCAGCACGCCAAACAGCTCGAGGCCCGTCGTAGGGACCTGGCGGAGATCGCCAGGGAGGTAGAGGAGGAGCGGGAGACCGCCCTCATCGCCACCGCCGTGCTCGACGAGGCGCGGGACGACCTCCGCCTCCAATACGGGACCCGGGCGGCGGAGCTAGAGGAGAAGCTCGACGCCGCCCGGGGAGTCCTCGACGCCGCCGCTGCCCGGGAGCGGCGGGCGGCGGAGAACGAGGCGGCGTCCCGTCAGCGGGAAGAGGCCCTTGAGGCTCGCGTCGCGGCGCTGGAGGAACGCGCCCGCGCCCTGGACGCGAAGGAGGGCGCCCTAGCGGACCGCGAGGCCGCCGTCGCCACCCGGGAGGCAACACTGGCGGCGCACGAGGCCGCCTCCGCCGAGGAGGAGTCCGCACTCCGCCTCCGCGAGGATGCGCTCGCCGAGCGGGGGCGAGCTCTCGAGGAGGCCGAGGCCGCGGCGCAGCGGCTGGCGGACAGCCTGTTCCTCCGCGAGGCGGCGCGGGAGGAGCAGGCGCGCCGCAATCTGGAAGGCGCCCGCGCCGAGAGGGCCGCGCTGGACCAGCGGGCCGCTGAGCTCGAGGCGCGGGCGAAGGAGCTGGACGCGAGAGCGCACAGCGGCGGGGCGGCCGCGGGCCACGACGACCTAGCCGCCCGCCTCGCAGCCGCCGAACACACCGTCGCCGAGCTGCAGGGCGCGCTGGACTCGTCCGCCGGGGAGGTCGAGGCCCTCCGCCTGGCGTGCGAGGTGGGGCCCGGCATGCTTCGGGACGCCGTCTCGCGTCTAGACCGCGCCGGGCGGCAGGCGGGCCTCTGGGGCGGGCGGTACGCGAAGTACGCCGCCAACCAGGGGGGCCTCGCCCAGCGCCTCTCGGAGATGGCCGGGGTCCTCGAACGGCTCCCCGAGGAGCTCGAGGAGACGATCAAGTCATCCTCGAGGGACCTCGCCCGGGGGGCGGTGGAGCTCGTACTGGCGAGCTACCAGGCCAGGGACCCTGACTTCTCCCCGTGGGCAGCGCTGGAAGAGTTCCCTCCCGGAACCGAGGACGGCGCGCGCGCGCAGGTCCGGGACGCCGCCGACCACATCGTCCACAGCTTCGAGGGTACGGCCCCTCGGCTCGCGTTCGCCCTCGACTCCGAGGAGGAGGACGGCGACGACGGTGCGGACGACAGCGACGGCGAGGCCGGCGGCCCGGGTGCGTCGGAGTGAGCCCCCAAGCCCCCGCCGATCTTAAATTTTACCTTCTTCTTCCGAGGCCTTCAAGCCCCCTGCTTGTATAGACTGGTTTAATCTGCAATCAAATAAAGAGGAAATTTCTATGTCAGTTATGTTTGTTGTGCGTATAAGACGAGGATGGTCTGTGCCGCGGTCCTTCTGAGTCTTGGCTTGAGCAAGGGCTCGTGCCCAGGTCCCAGCCTCAAACGGCGCGGGTCGGGGCTAGTGCCTGGGGAGATCCGCGTGTCGAGACTGGCCAGGCCGGGAGCGCGGTGACCGAGGGTTAGGAGGACCCGATTGTGGGCCTTTGCCGATTCCCCCCCGGAGTTCACCACGCCCCGGGGCACGGCTCGGTTCTGGGCCCCGTTTGGCGGTTTTAGCCGGCCCGGGCCACCGAGGGCAGGGCCGAGCACGAGCGTACTAACTCAAGCCGAGATTCTTCAAAAGGAAGCGACGGCACAGACACGGTCCTCTGGAAATCGAAAGTGCTTTTATTGAAATACGGAAGAGAAAAAAGATAAGTATGTGCATGTGGTAGCCCCCGGCCAACCCTGCACGCCCGGGGGGGGTGCGGGGTTGGCCCGAGCCCGAGACATGACACCCGACCCCCATCAGGGGTAGAAGCGACGAAGATGCTCGATGTTCCACGGGTTAGGCAGCTCTGTGCCGTCGCCCGTGGCCAACCGAACCGAGCCCGGCCGGGGGACGCCGATCACTCGATACGGACCCTCCCACATTGGTGAGAGCTTGCTCAGTCCAGCACGCGTTTGGACGCGGCGTAGGACGAGGTCGTCGACGCAGAGTGATCGGGCCCGGACGTGGCGCTGATGGTAGCGCCGCAGGCTCTGCTGGTAGCGCGCGGCTCGAAGGGCCGCGCGCCGCCTTCGCTCTTCCAGGTAGTCGAGGTCGTCTCGGCGAAGCTGATCTTGATCAGCCTCGCAATACATGGTGGCCCGAGGGGACCTCAGTGTGAGCTCAGATGGGAGGACCGCTTCCGCGCCGTAGACGAGGAAGAAAGGCGTTTCCCCGGTTGCTCGGCTTGGCGTGGTTCGGTTCGCCCAGAGCACCGCTGGCAGCTCCTCGATCCACGAATCGCCGTGCTTCTTGAGGACGTTGAAGGTCTTGGTTTTGAGGCCCTTGAGGATTTCCGCGTTGGCGCGCTCCACCTGGCCGTTGCTTCTGGGGTGGGCGGGTGAGGCGAAGCAGAGTTTGATACCCATGTCCTCGCAGTAGTCGCCGAAGAGCTCACTAGTGAACTGGGTGCCGTTATCCGTAATGATACGGTTAGGTACCCCGAACCGAGCAGTGATGCCCCTGATGAACTTAAGGGCGGAGTGCTTATCGATCTTGATGACCGGATAAGCCTCGGGCCACTTAGTGAACTTGTCGACAGCGACATACAGATACTCGAACCCGCCCGGGGCCCGCCTGAACGGTCCCAGGATATCGAGCCCCCAGACAGCAAATGGCCACGAAAGAGGTATGGTCTGCAGGGCCTGGGCCGGCTGATGCGTTTGCTTGGCGTGGAACTGGCACGCCCTGCACCGCCGGACCAGGTCGACCGCATCGGTGAGAGCCGTCGGCCAATAGAAACCCTGGCGAAAGGCCTTGCCAACCAAGGTGCGCGAGGCGGAGTGGGCTCCGCACTCGCCTTCATGGACATCGGCGAGAAGCTCGACGCCTTGTTCCCGAGGAATGCACTTCAGGAGGACTCCGTTAGCCCCGCGCCGATAGAGGGTCCCTTCCACCAGCACGTAGCGCTTGGAGATGCGACGGACGCGTTCACTCCCTTCGCGGTCCTCGGGTAGAGTCTTATCTGCGAGATACGCCTGGATCTCAGTGATCCAAGCAATCAATCTAGGGGAGCTGGGAGCGCTCCCCTCGGGTCCCGAGGCCTGGACTCCGACGGGCCTCGGGGGCCGTTCAGGCGCGTCCGTCTCCCCTAGGGGGTCGGGTCGCGCCGACGGCTGGGCAAGCCTTTCTTCAAAGGCGCCCGGTGGGGTCTGGGCTCGCGAGGAAGCGAGCCTTGAGAGTTCGTCGGCGACCGCGTTATCCCGCCTGGGCACGTGCCGAAGCTCTATCCCGTCGAAATGGCGCTCCATACGCCGCACCTGGCGGACGTAGGCGTCCATCTGCGGGTCAGAGCACTGGTACTCCTTACGGACCTGGTTAACGACCAACTGGGAGTCGCCTAACACCAGGAGGCGGCGGATCCCCAGTCCAGCCGCCACTCTGAGTCCCGCAAGGAGTCCCTCGTACTCCGCCATATTGTTGGTCGCCCGAAAGTCGAGGCGGACCAGGTATCTGAGGACGTCTCCGCTCGGCGAGGTCAAAGTGACCCCCGCACCGGCGCCCTGAAGAGACAGGGAGCCGTCGAACTGCATCACCCAGTAGGCGGTGTGAGGCAGCTGCGAGGGGCCCGGGCTGGCCTCGGGGGCGGAGACGGGCTCGGGAGCTGGGGTCCACTCCGCTACAAAGTCGGCGAGGGCCTGGCTCTTGATCGCGTGGCGTGGTTCAAAGCGCAAATCGAATTCAGAGAGTTCGATTGCCCATCTCACCACCCGTCCAGTACCCTCTCGGTTATGCAAGATTTGGCCGAGGGGGAAAGACGTAACCACCGTGACCCGATGCGCCTGGAAATAATGGCGCAACTTCCTCGAAGCCACCAGAATAGCGTAAAGCATCTTCTGGGCCTGAGGGTATCAGGTCTTGGCGTCCCGGAGGGCCTCGCTAACGAAGTAGACAGGCCGCTGCACCTTTCGGCGGGGCCTATCCTCTTTGCCAGGGGCCGCGTCTCCAGGGCGCTCTCCGTCCGAGAGGCCGTGCGGAGCGCACTCGGCTTCTGTGCCGACGACCTCGGGGTCAGAGGGCGACAGGCGCGGCCTTCCCGCAGTGGCCCCGGGGCCATCCTGGGGGTCGGGGGCGCCTGGCACCGTCAGACAAGCAGGCGGAGGGCCAGCTCCGGCCGTCGGGGGCCTTAGGCCGCCGTTCGGCTCGGGGGCCCCTCGTCCCCGCTCTCTCCCGGGTCGAGCCGACACAGGGTGGGGGCGCGCGGAGTGAGGGTTGTCCTCGTCACGCTCCACGACCAACGCCGCGCTGACCACCTGCGGGGTTGCCGCCAGGTAGAGTAGCAACGGCTCATCTGGCTCCGGGGCGACCAGGACTGGGGGAGAGCTGAGGTACGCCTTCAACTGAGTGAAGACCCGCTCAGCCTCCTCCGTCCAGGTAAATGGCCCGGAGCACTTGAGGAGCTTAAATAGGGGTAGCGCCTTCTCTCCCAGCCTCGATATAAACCGACTTAAGGCGGCCATGCAGCCGGTGACGCACTGCACATCCCTAAGCTTGCTGGGGGGGCGCATCCGCTCTATAGCTCGTATCTTCTCGGGGTTGGCCTCGATGCCTCGGGCAGAGATCAAGAACCCGAGAAGTTTGCCCGCAGGCACGCCGAACACGCACTTATCGGGGTTCAGCTTTATGCGGGCGGAGCGGTGACTTTCGAAAGTTTCCGCTAAATCCGAGAGCAAGGTCTCTTGGTTGCGTGTCTTCACAACCAAGTCATCAACATAGGCCTCAACATTGCGTCTTATCTGGCTACCCAAGGAAATTCGAGTAGTACGTTGAAAAGTAGGACCTGCATTCTTTAACCCGAAAGGCATTGCCGTATAACAATAAGTTCCTACGGGGGTAATGAATGCAGTTTTCTCCTCATCCTCCCTAGCCATGCGAATCTGACGATAACCAGAGTATGCATCTAGAAAACACAAAAGGTCGCACCCCGCGGTGGAGTCGACAATCTGATCTATGCGTGGCAGGGGGTAAGGGTCCTTAGGACATGCCTTGTTGAGGTCGGTGTAGTCGATGCACATCCGAAGCTTGCCGTTGGCCTTGGGAACGACGACCGGGTTCGCCAGCCACTCCGGATGGATGACCTCACGGATGAATCCGGCCTCCAGAAGTCGCGCCACCTCCTCGCGGATGAAGGCTTGACGTTCCGGGGCCTGCCGCCGCACTTTCTGCCGGACCGGCCTTGCGCCCGGCCGCACGGCGAGACGATGCTCAATCACCTCCCTGGGGACCCCGGGCATGTCCGCCGGTCTCCAGGCGAAGACGTCGGTGTTTGCCCGCAGGAAGGAGACGAGCGCGTCTTCCTATTTGTCGTCCAGAAGACCACCGATTCGTGTGGTCTTGGACGGGCCGTCGCCTAGGGCAACCTCCTTGACCGGGACCTCGTCGCACATGACCATCCGCTGCCTTGGGGCGGGCGGGACGGAGGT
Organism: Oryza officinalis; assembly: GCA_008326285.1. Classification (NCBI taxonomy): domain Eukaryota; kingdom Viridiplantae; phylum Streptophyta; class Magnoliopsida; order Poales; family Poaceae; genus Oryza; species Oryza officinalis. The sequence continues at coordinate 57,821,313 of BDMV01000001.1, read as the reverse complement.
GCTGAGCCTCTCGTCGCCGCCCGCGGGCTTGGACGCCACGGCGAGGTGGTCCGCGCGCTGCTCCATACAAGCAAGCGCGACTTTGAGGTTGCCATGGACGGTGATGGGGCCACCGAGGCCCGGCATCTTCATCTGGAGATAGGCGTAGTGGACCGCCGCCATGAACTTCACCAACGCGGGACTCCCCAGGACCGCGTTGTAGGGCAGACTGAGGTCCGCCACATCGAAGTCCACCCGCTCCGTGCGGAAGTTGGCGGAACCACCGAAGGTGACCGGGAGGTCGATATGACCCAGCGGCCAGGTGTGCCCCGGCGTCACGCCAATGATCGGCTGGGATGGTCGGAGCACCATCCCCGGGGCCTTGATGGCATCAAAGGCAGCAGGGGAAAGGATGTTGAGGGCTGCACCCCCGTCTACGAGGACACGCCCCAACTTCACGTTGCAAACGGTGGGGGAAACCACCATCGCGATCTGTCCTCCCCGAGCAACGCACGGCGGGTGGTCGGTCTGGTCGAAGGTGAGGGCAACCTCCGACCACCGCGCCCACCGCGTCGCCTCATGGGTAGGGGCCGCGGCCAGAAGCTCGCGCTTCATGGCCTTGAGGCTCCGGCGAGAAGCGTGAGCGCACGCTCCCCCATCGACGGTGGCGACGGTGGCCTCAGGCTCCTGAAACCCCAGGTCATCGTCGCCATCGTCGATGTCCTCGGCGGGGGCCTTCTGCTTGGCCTCACCTCGCCGGTTGCCGGCGGGAGCCGCCGGGGCCTTGCCCTCACGGCGCTCCTGCCTCTTCTCCTCCTCCCACTTCCTCGTCCGCTCAGCCAAACTTTTGACCGCGCGGCAGTCCGCGAGGTCGTGGAGGGAGGTGTTGTGCACGGTGCACCACTTGCCGGTCGGACGCTCCCTGCTGGGAACGCCGGCCTCCTTCTTTTTGTCGCTCGCAGGCTCCCCTTTCGGGGGGCCCGCGAAGCGCCCTCGACGGCGAGGACATGACCCTCGTCGTCGGAACGGGCCGACCTCTTCTTCCTCCTCCTGTCCCGTCGCCCTGACCGAGCGGCGGACCCGGGGGCGGCCGGAGCTGCCACGCCAGAACCGGAGGAGTTCCAGGTCTAGGCCTCCTCCTTGCGGGCCACACGGTCCGCGAGCTCAAAAAGCTGCGCGGTGGTCTGGGGCTCCTTGGAGGCGATCTTCTCGAGCATGCGGTTGTGCCGCACGCCCCCCCTGAACGCGTAGATCACCGCGTGTGCGGGGATGCATGGTATGGTGTTACGGACTTGACAGAACCGCTGAATGTACGAGCGAAGAGACTCATCGTCCCTTCGCTGTACCGCATGCAAGTCCGCCTCTTCGCCTGGGCGCGGATATGTGCCCTGAAAGTTCGTGGTGAACTGCTGGCACAAATCCTCCCAAGAGTGGACCGACGCGGGTGGCAAGTTCATTAGCCAACCCCGCGCCTGACCCTTCAGGGCCATGGGGAAGAAATTCGCCATGACCCTGTCGTCACCCCCCACGGCCTCGTTCCCGGTCGTGTAGATCTGGAGAAACTCGGCGGGGTTGACGCTTCCGTCGTATTTTTCGGTGATGGTGGGCCAGAACCTTGGAGGCCAACGGACGTTCCGAAGGCTCGCCACAAAGGCTCGACAGCCGGCACCGCCGACCGGGGACACGGGGGGCCGGCCCCCGTGACCGGACCGAAGTGGCGCTCCGGACGAGGAAGCGCCCTCCGTTGCGTGGGCGGCGCGACGAGCGTCGCGCCGGCGCTCGATATCGAGCCGGGCATCCGGCCCCCCACGCACATCTTCTTGGGTCGGAGGCGTTGACGAGGGAACGGCGGACGAGCGGCGTGTAACGGCCGTCGTTCGCCGCGCCCTCCGCCTCGACGACATGGAGCCAGCGGCGGCAGCGCCAGAGGCCCCGGCGGCGGAGGACCGCCCGCCGGCGTCTAGGCGCTGCTGCGCCGTCATGACCAAGCCGACCACGTCATCCAGCCAACGTCGGGCTGGAGTCTCTGGATCGGGGACGACGGGCGGGTGACGCAGGAGCGCGCCCTGGGGCGTGCCGCCATCGCCGTAGACGAGGCGGCGACACGCCCCGTCTCGCCGTCCTCCCCCGTCGCCCGCGAGCGGCGAGGTCGCGGATCCTTCGACCTCCTCGAGCGCCTTCCCCCGCCCAGGACTTCGGCGAGAGGGGGACGGCGGGGTGCGAGCCCGACGGCGCGGGTTCTGCTCCCTGTCATCACCGCTAGCGCTCGGAGAGAGGCTGTGCGCCACTGCTCGTTCGGCCATAGGGCTGACCGGGAGAAGCTTGGCCCACACGAAAGAGGATGAGGGCTTAGAAAGACACGCGCGCCCCATACCTGGCGCGCCAGATGACGGAGCGTGACGCTCCTCACCGGGAGACCGCGCGGGCCCCCCTTTGCCGGTTCGGCCGGGGGCGCTAAGTGAGGTTCTTCGCCCTCAATCTGAGGAACGTCAGCGAGAGAGGAAACGCACAAGACGCGGGCGACGTAGACAGGTTCGGGCCGCTGCGAAGCGTAACACCCTACTCCTGTGTTCTGGTGGATCTGGGGGTCTCCAACAATACCAAGAGAGTTCAGTCTCCAGAGCGTATTCGCCGGAGTCCTCCCTCCTCTTTCCTAGGCCTGGGCCTCCTTTTATCTGGCCAGGGGTCACCACATGGGCCTCCAGCTGCCTAAGAAAGGAAACATTCTTTTTACAATGAGGGCTAGTCTACAGCCGGAAGTGACCTCTGACAGGCATGGTACACGCCTTCTGCCCCGCTCGCCAGCTCTCCCGGTGGACGCCCGTTTCAACCTTCATTCAATGGCTAGCGACTTCCTTGCCATGCTTGCGCTGTAGTCTGGAATGGATCTGACCGGGACTGACATACCAACTCCAAGAGTTGGCACGCCGGCTCCGGCTAGGGACGAGAGCCAGGAGGCTCTCATCATTCTGACGGGACGGGGCGAGGCGTGCGGCAGGCCGCCTGTCGCCACCTAACCCTCGATCTGACCGGTCTGTGACCGGTCACACACCGCGACCGGTCACGGACCGGATAAGCGTGCGCTGCGCCGCATTAAATGCGGCGTGGCGCGCTCGCCTGATCCGCTATAAATGCGGTTAGGTGAGCCCTGCTGTGCTCACCTAACCCACACACGTGGCGCCAAAATCACAGGTGGTCAGGGCGCCCCAGCCCTCGGGGCCGAAATGGGAGCGGCCCGACCCCTCGGGGAGACAGAGGGAGGGGTGGCCACGTCACCCTTGGGCCCGACCCCCCCGAGGGGGTCGGGCCACGTGGGTTACCGCGGCCAGCCAAGCCTCTAGTCATGATACCCCCGATCCCATGTCACCGACATAGTAGTACTCCCTCCATTTTACATTATAAATCGTTTGACTTTTTTCTAGTCAAATTTATTATAAAAAAATTAGCAACATCTAAATTTAACATTAAATATATTTTGATAATATGTTTGTTTTGTGTTGAAAATACTACTATATTTTTCTATAAACTTGATCAAACTTAAAAAAACTAAAAAAAAATCAAACAACTTATATTATAATAACTAAAAAAAAGTCAAACAACTTATATTATAATATGAAATGGAGAGAGTATATCATAATGCAAGTAGATAAGCATTTGAGAGGACTTTTTTAGGACAGCATTTGAAGACACCAGCCGAGTGTACCAGACCACCTTTAGGCCCAGGAAGCATAAGGGTGAGACGGCAACCCACTGTGTTCGGCCCGGTGTACATGTTGGGCCTTCATTGTTCGGCCCTCAAATAAGGTAGGTCCGTTAAGAAATCTTTATAGCTCTGCAAGCCCACTAAGGCTGCTTTCGGGAGATGAGGTTGGGACTAACTTCCGCGCACGTAAAACGAAATGATATATTTTCTTACGATTAATTTAGTATTTTTTAAATTTTTTTAAAAAATGGATTAATATGATTTTTTAAAGTAACTTTTATATAGAAAATTTTTGTAAAAAACATATCGTTTAACAGTTTGAAAAACGTGCGCGTGAAAAAGGAGAAAGTTGAGTTGGGAAATTATCGGAAAGAACACAGTCTAAAAAGATAGCCCACTACCAAATTTTCGTTTTAAACATTTTTTGTGTCAAAGTAAAAATGTTTATATGTCAGAAGCTAAATCTCTCTGTGAAAACGAAGTGAGCATAACTCAACTGGTTAGGTTTCTTATGGTGGGGGTTCAAATTCTAGATTTGACACGGGTGCTCGTATTTACGGCTAATTATTTTTTCAGTGGTAGATGACGTACCCGTCGATAGCGAGGTATCCGTGGTAACTTTGTCAATCTTAAGATATATGACTAATTATTTTTTTAGTGATAGACGACGTATCCATCGATAACGAGACGTCCATGATGACTTCGTCAATCTGAAAATATCTCATGATATGCCGTCAGCGAATCTCTCTGTGAAAAATATTTCCTTCGATGCATTGGACATATCATGCAACTCAATTATACTCGACTGTACGTGTGTACATGTTCGAGAACCTTGATTTAATTAGGTATCCCAAATATAAACCAATAGTCAATATAGTAATATACAACAGTTAACTAAAATAGGGAGAACCCTCGAGTGTTAAACTTAACAACTTTCGTTGGTATCCACCTTACAAAAATCACATAATACTCGCATACTAGCTAATTAATCTTTATCGATCAGAGCATCTATCAAGGTTCGTAGTATTAAATTTCTAGCTTAAATATATGTAGAAAAGTGGATTCAGAGTTTAATTACTTAGTACTACTAATTAAACTAGTACACTTAGCATATTCGAGTTGACCATGAACAGAATAAATCTATATATCTTAGCGTATTATATGTTGCAGTGTAGCTAACAATCAGGCGCCATGGACGTGGTGCTATTCGCTCTGATCAGCTAGTGCATGTTTGCGTCGGCGATGACGACAGGACGATTTGATGCAGCAGCAAATGATTCTGGGTTTAGTCAAATAATTAAACTCTGTTTCTGATGTTGTTGTATGGCCATGTGGATGAGTACATGGTCGGCATTACTATGATGTTATACAGATATAATTTTTACTAGTTTATTCCAGCTTCAACTCTTCGTTGTACACTAATTAACCTAGATAACTCATTCCTTTCGTTTTAACAATTGAACACATTCATATTGCAGAAATGACTTTGTCACTAATTTACCATCTTCATTGTATATATGTACTAGAAAAATGACCCATGCATTACAACGGATAAAGATAATTTTTAAAATTTATTAAATTATGTTTGTTGATGTCCCTGGTCGCTTTCCCGAGCTTATTTTCACGACGTCTTGCGAAACATGTTTCTCACCATTCAGCTGTTTCATTTTTATACTTGGTTTTATAGAAAAGTGATGAAAATGTAGCCATCGTCATCTTCATGCCTTTCGGCTTGACACACCTTGAGCCATGTCATCTGCCCTGCCCTGGTTTGATAAGCAACGCGGGAGATGTGCCGACCACAACCGCGATGTAGATTGATACACGCTGGAAGGATCTTCGGTTAGATGTCGTGCGTCGCGAGGATAGGAACATGAAACCGAATAACATAGGGCATCGCGCGGGGATGGAGGAACCTAAGATTTGATGAATAAGTTCATTTTACCTCTCTCATCTCTTACCCTTGATCAAATCACATCCCTCAACCGTAAAATCGGGTATAATGCCTCTCAACTTCAAAAATCGGTGCAAATTGACTTCTTTGTTGGTTTGGAAAGCGGTTTCTAGTGATGTGGCAGGTGAACTCACATGTCAGCGACTTGCAACTCATCTCATCGTTATATCGACTGCAACTTTGGCAGTCACGTGATACGCTGCGTCCATAACAAATCGAACGGCCAATGTTGAGGTAGGACTGTACCCCATAGTTGCTCGAAAGAAGACGAGGTCGCCGATGCCTTGGCCCTTTCGCTGATCGCCGCCTGTAACCGTATCCTGTCTTCCGAGGTTGTCGCGTGCCGCTCTTCATAGATTACATGACCACTTAGGGAAAGGGGCAGGAAGGAGGGAGGCGAACGGGGTGGCACATGCGACGACAGTGGCCATCGTCGTCGCCATTGCTATTCGCTTTCGGCCGCCGTGGCGGACCCATCTCCTTCCTTTGGTGGCGGCGATGCTAGGGCGACACGTCAAGGTGTGGCGGTGTGGCTTGCGGCGCATACAGATTGAAGAAGGGAGGAGTGGGGATGACAACTGGGCCCCACCATTTTTTTATTTTTATCCTTATCACTTACATGTGGGACCTATTTCTATTTTCAATTGTTTTGATGACTGGGCTGCCACGCCAGTACACCTGGAGCAAGTCAAACCGCCACGTCAGCAAAAAAAACGTTTTCAAAACCACGAAGGAGTTAATTTGAACTGGTTGTTGAAGTTGGGAGAGGTGTTATACCCGGTTTTGCGGTTAAGGAATGCGATTCGACCTAAAGGTAAAAGATGAGGGAGGCAAAATAGACTTATTCCAAGATTTGGGATATTTCTGATCCATCTTTTTTTTCACGTGCCATCCAACTTCTCTCATCTCCCTTTTTCCCATCCGTTTAGGCCACTCTTTCCTTCTCCTCGGCCCAACAGATGCCTGGCTCATGAAGCTAGCCCAGGTTTGCCTCCTCCCTTTCTCTGTCTGGCTCGTCAGACCCACTGGCCAGCTTCATCGTCTTCCTCCAGACCAGACCGAAGTTCCATTGCCGCACTGTGTCAAAGTCGATCCTCTTTTCAAATCTAGCTTCTCCACTGCTTCTCCTTCCAAATTAGATGCGAAAACGGAATCCCCTCGATCTCCTCTCCGTTTCTCCTCAACCAATTTTGGTTAAGCCCAACGAAATCCGACGGATTTTGGGTTATTTCTATCCTTCGCGCGGACAATGTCAATATGAATCGGATTCGTGAAACAAACGACGGACGAAAAACCTAGACAGGAAGCCTTACGTATTTTTTAAAAGTAGGTATATAGATATAACTGACTCGATAGATCAATTCATATTATATTTACTATCCATCCTCCCAATCAATATCCTCATAATCTCCCTCCCTTCTAGTAGTAGTGGCTGTGTGCGATGTGCAAGTTCGAGTGCAAGTTGTAGAGTCCACTAGTATTCCGCATTTGACCTAGCTAGTCAAACCCCTGGAGAACAATAGATGTATTTCCTCCAGCAACTGAAGAACACATTTACACAGGAACAAATATATATCATGCATGTCACTACTTAAAAACGATTTTCACCGATACTGATTTTTATTTTCCTAGGCAGACCTAAAAAAACACTTTCATAACCGTTTGCAAAAATAGCAAAAGACCCTTAGATTTAACCCCGTCTGTGAAAATTAATTTTTTAAGTCAAAACCAGAGGTCCGTCTGTGAAAATACATTTATTTTCACAAGCTACTTAAGGCTCCGTCTACAAAATACGATTTTCACACATGGAACCTTAAGTGGTCCGTCTGCAAAATGTGGGGGCGTTATTAAATTTTGGCTAAGTCCCACAGGTCCTCCTCCATCTCCTCTTCTTCCTCAGCCCTCTCTCTCTCCCTCCACCTACTCCCTCTACCTCACACTCCTTTCCCATCTCCATCCCTATCCCTCACCATCTCCTCAGTCCTTCCTTCGCCATTGAACTTCCAGGCCACAACGACGACGATGGCCGCGACAGCGCCTGGATCTGCCTGCACCTACTGACGGTGACGGTGACGACGCTTGGACAATGGCAACGACGCCTGGATCCGCCGTCAGCCGACCACGGGAGCACGGATCCGCTATCGGTTTGCTTGGGAGCGACAGTAGGAGTGCACGGCGACGGCTTCGACCTGCGGCGTCGTTGGGGGTGGTTCGGGTGGCGGGTCTTAGGTTGCGGCGACGGCTACAACTGATGATGGATTTTTGCTCTTTGATATCTCTTTGTGTTGATCTATGATGAATTTGTTGAATGGATTCGAGGATTGTGATGAATTTGTGAATGGATTAAGGGGATTTTTGGATTTGCTCGCATAGGGATTTTTGAATTTGCTGGGTTTTTTTGCGCTCTAAAAATATTTTCGCAGGTGGCAGTCTGTCCACTTGCGAAAATACATTATTTTCACAGGCCTTCGCCCTTAGGCGGTTGGGCTGACCGCCTGTGAAAAGCTGATTTGGCCGACTGCAAAAATAATTTTTCTAGTAGTGTGTAATCATATATATATATATACATATACATACATATATATATATATATATATATATATATATATATATATATATATATATATATATATATATATATATATATATATATATATATATATATATATATATATATATATATATATATATAAGGCATCAAGATTGAAATACACGATTTTACTCAAATTTTTAAAATTTTGAACTTATGAGTATATACCTAGTTGTAAGAATTTAATTCATACCTATATCTAGCAACAAAACAATTTAAATTCAAATTTATTTCACAATCCATTATTACATACTTAACTAATTATTATGTTTGGATGATACTCCCTTCGTTTTAAATTATAAGTCGTTTAACTTTTTTTTAGTCAAACTTTTTTAAGTTTGATTAAGTTTATAGCAAAATATAATAATATTTTCAATACAAAACAAACATTGTATCAAAATATATTCAAAGTTAAATTTAATAAAACTAATTTGATGTCGTAGATATTGCTAAATTTTTTATAAACTTAGTAAAATCTAAATAACTTTTACTTAAAAAAGTCAAACTACTTGTAATATGAAATGAAGAGACGGAGAGAGTACAAACCTAAAATCAATATGCACTTAATTTAAATAATAGAGTCAGTTAATTTGTCATTAAAGATATTTGTTTTAGATACATAATCAAAAACCATGTATCGCGCGTTATCTGTTTAACCTTTCGGTGAACCCAAAAGGCCTAGTTTTCCACTTGCTGATCTGACGATCATCTGGATATATATGCAGGCAAGCGCACATCAGTCAGCAGATAGCATGAGTAGTGTTCAGTGGAGTGGTAGTGATCTAGTCAAAATTAAGAACACAATGCTGATCGATGACTGCTCGAACTAGCAACTAGCTTAGGGACAGAACAAGTAAAGTGGATGTTCTTTTGGGTTTTTTCTAGTCTTCCGGAAATTGTTGGATTGTTACGTGCCTAACTTTAGTCATTTTCCCGTTTCCACACTCTCAGCTTTGTGTCTGTGTGTGTCTGCTCGAACTAGTGGGAGTTGTTCTTTTCCATCTTTTCATGGCTACTATTTCTTAGAGCTTTAATTTGTAGTTCTAAAGGATTTGTTTCATGCATCTCTTTGGGTGGAAGGATATGCTCGAAGGGATTTTATATTGAAAGCTTTCCAACAATGAAAGGATAGATGGATCGGGAATATTCACTTGCACAAGATAACCACAGCGGACCATCTGCAAACCCAGCCACTAGGCTCATATTAAGTAGAGAACACAGGTGTTTGAATCTCCTGAAAGATGAAGATAAAGATAAAAATAAAGTGTTTCACGTAAAACAAGATGACATTAACGTGTGATTAATTAAGTTTTAATTATTATAAATTTGAAAAATGAATTTATCTGATATTTTAGAACAACTTTCATATAGAAATTTTTGCACGAAACACACCGTTTAGCAGTTTGAAAAGTGTGCCACGATAATCTTTATCTTTATCCAGAAAGTTTAGCATTATCGAACGCGGCATACAGTCTCTAATTCCTGGGTGCCGCCTAAACTACCTTCAACCAAATGATCTGGAAGTGTTGCGCTATCGTAAGTGCAAGTTCTTTGTTTGGCTTGTAATACAAGACCAAGTTTGAACGGTGAACATGCTTCAGAGAAGAGGATGCCAAACCAGCAAATATGTCCTCTCTGTCGGATAGCACCGGAGACAGCAATACACCTGCTAGCAAAATGCAGATCTTCGTAGAGGATATGAACGGCGATATGAAAATGTATGCAGTTTGATCTACAAAGACAATAATAAAAAAACCCGCGACACCATAAAGAAATGGTGGCATCAGATGCTCTCTATGCCACAGACGCCTAACAAGCCACTCAAATCCCTGGTCATCCGCGTTGTCTAGGAACTTTTGTGTGAGCGCAACACGCGGATTTTTCGACACATGGCGTCAACTCCTTGACACAGGCGAGGCGGCAATGAAAGCAAGAGCAGCAAAGCTTCGAGAGATACCCACACCAAGAAATATCACAAAGATCTTTCTTTTTGCAGGCACGGGACCTTCCCCCATGCCATGTAAGTACTTTTAACGCTGAAAAAAATCTTCTATATTAATGTCGAACGACAAAACTTTTGCCGATGTTAAAAAAAATGTCGAACGACAAAACTTTTGCCGATGTTAAAAAAAATATTAACATGACATCAACCTCGGAGAGATGCCATGTAAGATTTTGAGTGCTGCATAGAGAGAAGAGATAGGAGTCGGCATGTACTTATATTGAACATGAGTAAATTTTCTATATACCTTAAAAAACTCATTCAATCTTTTTTATACCTCTAAATTTTACTTGATCCCTTTTATACCATCGAAATTTTAACTTGATCCCTTTCATGCTCTTCCTGTTACATTTTCCTTCATTTCGCCGTTATGTTGGTTGCAAATGTTTTTTATGCCCTTGATGATGTATGTCTGAATATAAGCTTGAAAAAGAATTGGAAATCTTGTTTGAGTGCATAGTATGTGCATTTTATGAAACTAATGAGACTAAATAATTAGTGCAGAAAATTTTAACATAATTTTTGAAAATAAAACAAATATAATAAATTAAAACGTTTATTTGAAATTTTAATCGAACAATGATTTTTTTGTGATCGGGAGCATTCATACAAAAATGAGGAGCATCCTAAAAAAATATCGTGAGCATTAGTAGCCCCATCTTTGTATGAAAGCGCCTAATTTTTTATGATATTTTAATAAATAAAATAAATACATATTGTTTTTTTATTTATCTAAAAATAAATTTTGTCATAAATAATGTGTCACACAACAAACTCATAACTATAATAGTCTTATGTGACAAACTTTTACATTTTCAACAATGTAATTCATAAATTTATATGTCCATCCATGTGTAACGGTAAAATGATCATTTTTATAAAAATTAGACGGTCAACTAACGGTCAACTGACGAGAGGGGCATGGAAGGGATCAAGTTGAAATTTCGATGGTATAGAAGGGATTGGATAAATTTCAGAAGCATAAGAGGGATTGAGTGAGTTTTCAAGGGTATACAAGGAATTTACTCATTGATCATCGATAGCATCATTCCTACTTCCTTTTTCCCAATTTGATTATCACTTACTCTCTCTATCCCAATTTGATCATCACCTAAGATTTTTGAGGCTATCTCAAAACGATCATCATTTAACAAAGTGTCTCTTTGTTTGTTTATTTGTGCAAAGAGTAAATGTGTATCGTGAAATGCCCTACATGCATGCAACTGTATGCGTGTTGTTTATATCCAAATTTGACTCCTAGAGTATGAAATAGAAAAATATAGCCAAATTTGGGAAGAACCCAAACTTGCCATGTAAGGCCGGTCTGACCGCAGCCATCGGGCCGGTCAGATCGATGGTAGGGGACCGGTCTGACCAGCGGCATGTGGCCGATCAGACCGGCATAGTCTGACTCCGAGTCCGATTTGTCGATTCTCGGATTTTCTTACTAAGGCCTAGAGTCCTAATTGATTTCTACACCTAATTGAACATGGAAAAGGCCTTGGGAAGTAAGTCTACCCCTCCTATAAATATAAAAGGGCTAAGGCCGATTGAAAAAACAACCAATCAATCGTCAAAATCAATTTATTTACCCAAACCCTTTATATTCTATATCTCCGTCCTTCTTGCTACATATCCCAAAGTCTTTTCTCCTCAAATCCGCCAATTGCTCGTCGTCTCTCATCTCTATAGCGTTTGAGGACGTCCTAACTAACTGTTGACGCCAAATCTGTACCGCCGATGTGGATCTGGTGTGCGGACACACGAAGGCCTGGGAGATCTGCTTAGCTCCAGTGCAGGTCCTAAAATTGATGAAGCGTGGGCGTGCCAGTCAGTTTGATCCTGCCACTGACAAGATACGCAAAATAGCAAAACAGAAGGTCTGATAGGCTGATAGGGCAAAAACGTATCGGCCGATAGGCCGATAGCCAAAACAATCGATCGGCTGGTAAGCCGACGGTGCAGTTTCAGCCGATGCCGATGCCAGCCGATGTAGTTAGGGTTTTAATCCATCGGCTGTGTACTGAACAAACATCTATATAAAAACGATCGGCCGACGATAACATGATGATATAACAATGTGATATAGCATAATCCAAATATAAAATAAATATTGATCTGAAGATTAAAGCACACATCGGCCAAAGATCCGATGGCATAAACTCTCAATAAGCAGATAAACAATAAATGCTCTGTTGTCATCGGCTAGATCCAATCTATATGTAAAACTCTTGGGCCGATGCAACATCCAGATAACTCACCGGCTGAAACCCCGGTGAAACCCTTATTGGCAATCGACAGGCAGGCTAGAGATTACGGTTCTAATCACGACTTAGCAGCACTAAGTATGAAAAGAAACGCAAGATCTAGACAATCAAGCCCTCGACTGATTTTCGGGGTGGTGAATACCTTAGCCAATCTAATCTAGCAAGGCGATTTAGTCGATACCGGCGTAAACCCTAAAACGAATCTCGGCCGATACGACTAAATCGAGACGCCAAACTAGATTGACTAAGATATATGATAGTAGGTGCTTACGTTGACGAGATCAGAACGTCGAAGCCCTAGCCCCGACAGCGCAGGCAGCCATAACGAGACTTACCCCTCATACGAAGGGTATGAACTCGCCGAAGAAAACGAAAGTAAAAAGGTGGCGATGCGCCGAAGTTGTATTGATCATCAGATGATTTTACGTGAACCTTGGGCTTACATATTTATACCCATAGACTAACAAAGATCCTAACAGAATATGACTCAAACTTTCCTAAAGATAAAAGGAAACAGATAAAGTCCTTATTGGACACTAAACACACTTCCCTAAAGATAAAAATGAAACTAACAAATTCTTCCTAATTAATAGATACAAGCCGCATCCTCCTCAAACTCGGTCTTCTCTGGATAAGATCTTCTCGAATCTAACAAGAATTCGACTGCTGTTGGTGGCTGGTTTTAAGAAAACCCCCATCGGCCGATATAAGACTCTAGGCCGATACCAACCTTGAGCCGATATGGATCCTGAGCCAATGAGAACTTCGGGGCTTACCAAATTCTGGTGTTAACACTAACCTGCCGTGCCTAGAACAAACCGACACGTTCACCCTGATGGGGTCCCTCCCGGGTGTTCATTTGGCGACATCTACCCACTCTCTATTGCGGCGTGTCTCTGGGTGTCGCCGTGGGTTGCACATAACATCAACACATCTTCTTTGGCGACTCCGTTGGGGAACGATTTCGATTACTATAGCCAAAACCCTAGTTCTTCATCATGGGCTCTTATACCAATCTATATCAAGATAACATCATGGTTGTGGATTATGGAGAGTTACCGAAAGCCGATCGCCAAGTGTTTGAAGCTCACCTTGAAGATTTACGGCGGAAGATAGCTTCATGCTACCGGAAGACGAGGCAAGGCGTCATCAGACAAAATGAATTCTCATTGCCCGTCTACACCACATCTAACATAACAACTGATTATAGCAATATCCGTATTCTTGCATCTAATGTCTGTTGACAGTCGTTAAGTGCAAACTTTAACTGTCAACTCCTGCATAAAAGATATCAAATATAACATCAAAACTTAGTAGTAGGATTTTACTACTAACCATTTTCACTAGTCTTGGTAAATATATGCATGCAAGTAATTTTGGGAGAAAATACACCTGCCATGCGACAAAATGAACCTCCGGCCAATCACACGCGAGTACAAAGATTAGAGGGCCCACATGAGAGTCAAAACCGATTTAAAGTGGGGCCAAACCAACCTCAGCCGTCATAGGGGCCCACCTGTCATCCACTAGACGAAGTCGGTGGCTGGAGACGGTGGGAGTGGTTTGGCCGAACCAAACTTGCCGTCCCCGACTTCCCCCTTGCATGTGGCAACACCCTATTGGATGGTGATGACGGTTACAGGTGAACCGACATTGGAAACCGCCTTACAACCGCCATACATGCCCTATAAAAGGAGTTCACACACTTCACAACACACAACATCAACACAAAGTGGAGTACAACTTACTTTTAGACTTTACTTTAATATGTTGGATTAGTGAGAGGGTGAGGGAAAACTCCGGAAGGAGTGCCCTAAAGTATCAGAGTTCTCTCCGAGAATTTCCGGAGGAGTGCTAGGTTTGTTGGCATTCTTTCATAGGAGTTCTGGAGAAGCACCAGAGTTGTCGGCCTTCTTCTTGCTTGTACCTCAGCGGATGCTTTTTTTAAAAAGTAAGTGTTCGAGATCTCTTATGTTATTTAATTAGTTTACTTAAGTGAGATATATCCTCATAGATGCGGGTTCATCGTTAGTTTATAATTAATTGCTCTAGTACTAGGACTCTGGATAAAGAAAGAAGTTCTTGCACGAGGCTAAAGTAGTAATCAATAACTTAGGCGTGATATCTATGTTAGTTGTTACCTTCGTTTGTTGTGTGCTCCATAAAAATTTAGGTAGGCAGCAGGTGGTGACAATTCTGTCCGTCCTTTGCACCCCTCCATGTTTGGGTACATCACCCTGGCAGACCAGGAAAGAGCCGATGCCCGAAGCATTCGATAGAGTTTTACCTGTAATTTAAAATAAATAGTTAAATCCATAGAAATCCTCTCTAGCCAATCCTATCATCTATTGTTGACCTTGGGTATAATCCTATCCATATATATATACACACGTTCCTTGTGTTTCATACTCTTGGAATACTCCAAGGGAAAGTGCTACAATGATATTTGTGCGCTTGCGGATTTATCTGTGTGCATAAAAAATACCAACAATGTCACTGAAATAGTAGATGGTGTTGTTATTGCTTGTGTAAATAATTGGTTTGCCTCTTTTAGTACTACCTTTGAGAAAAACCTAGATGCTCGCATGAACGAACTAGAGAATCAGCTAAATAGCCGATTGCTAGGTAGTGCATCTACTGCATACAACAGCGAGCGCTTGCATGGTATTTCATTGGCTTATAATTTACCATCAGTACCTATACAACAAGATTGGTTGATGAGAAATATCTACAATTCTCTTAATACGGTAAATCCTAAACTCATTCCTTTGGCACAGCACGCCGGTTAGACCGCTGCAGCACTGCCGGTCAGATCGGTAATAACGGCCGGTCAGACCGGACATGGTGGTCGGTCCGACCGAGGAGGCAACGCCGATCAGACCGCAGCCGACGAGTCTGTTAGGATCAGCTCCAACATCGGTTGTTCTTAGTAATGCTATGACTAGTACACGCCCAAAACCTAAAAGTCTTACCGATGAAATTACTGAAGCTTTCAAAATGCTTTTGGTGTAGATATTAGAATTAAAAAAGATCTGGTTCAGGAAAGTCAAGCAAAAGAAGCCGAGATCTCACAAAAAGCTAAGTTTGGTATTCCCCATGACAATGTAGTTGATGAGGTTATATCTCCGGACAATAAGACTGTTAATGTGCATACAATCGAATGGGCTAGGACCTCTAAATCTGAACCATTCGTTTGCTCTATCCTTAAGCCGGTTATTCCTAAAAATTGGCATGAGAAGACAAAATTCACATCTGATGTGGCCAAATTGATATGCACACGTCTATGCAGCACGTGTAGCAAGTTGTTGTGGCCCGATCTTCTTGTAGGATCTACGAACTTGATAAATTGTCGTTGCGTGACCTGGTGAAGAGGCAATGCACCGCGAGGCTGTCCACGCGACGAACTACCGAGACAATCACCCTTCCACGTACCGACAAACAGTCCACACAATCACGCCGTATAGACGTGAAGGCACAAACTGGGTGTACCGCAGTTCGGCGTTCTACAACTCCCTCAGGAATCGAAAGAACAAGTTTGCAAGCCTCTCAAGACTCACGCTGAAACAAGAATTCCAAGAGTTGGTATTTCTGAAATTGCAATCACGAGTTACTGTTCACGTCCTCCAATACAGGGATATATAGCACTAGTGGAGTTTCAGTTTGGTGGAAAATAATTGAGAAATGTAGTGGGAAGTTGCAGCACTACTTTTATTAATAACCAAGCCTAGTGGGACGCCAGGTTGGTTGGTATTCTCTGCATGCATGCTGGAGCGTGTGTGGACAACAACCCAGTTGTTGGTTGCATGCATTCCTAACTCCTGAATTATTTGCTTGCACTTCAACGGCTGATATTCATGGTAGCTGAATGGCCTTTCCTCTCTCATGCTCGTCCAGGTTCCTTGCATATATTTGGCAGGCAGAATCCATCATCATTCCATGCTTGTTCGTGCACTCCATCATTCCTAAGAACATTGAAACAAGTACTCAAAAGCTTAGGTTCATTTAATGTAATCTGACTATTAAGCATAAGGTTAGCGTTCACCTGAGAATGAATTTCCTTCTCCAATTGTTTAGCTCTACTCCTTGTAATTGGACCAGCTATATCAAGTGTAGTTTCATTTGGCGATGAGTGAATGCTAGGAATGTCCTCATTAGCCTCCCCCTCTTGAGAAGGAGTCATCCTCGACTCAGGCGCACCAGCAAATGGAAGCAAGTCTTTGACATTGAATGTGGTACTCACATTGGAATATTCAGGTGGCAGCTCAAGTTTGTAAGCATTATCATTTATCTGTTGGAAAACCTTGAATGGACCATCACCCCTAGGAGATAACTTACTCTTACGCTGTTGGGGAAAGCGATCCTTGCGTAGATGCAACCATACAAGATCTCCTGGCTGAAATGTAACCTTCTTCTTACCTTTGTTTGCTTGCTTTGCATATTGTGCTGATTTCTTCTCAATATTCTTTCTTGTCTCCGCATGTAACCGCTTGATAAAGTCCGATCTTTTCATGGCATCCAAGTTAACTTGTTCCTGTAATAGTAAAGACAAAAGATCCATGGGAGTATGCGGTTTAAACCCATAAACAATTTCAAATGGACAAGAGTTTGTTGTAGAATGGACTGCCCTGTTATAAGCAAATTCAACATGTGGAAGGCAGTCTTCCCAGAGCTTCAAATTCTTTTTCAACACAGCACGCAACATGGTTGACAAGGTACGGTTGACAACTTCTGTTTGCCCATCCGTTTGTGGATGACAAGTGGTTGAAAATAACAACTTTGTGCCAAGCTTAGCCCACAATGTCTTCCAAAAGTAGCTGAGAAATTTTGTATCCCGGTCTGAAACAATAGTCTTTGGAACTCCATGTAAACGAACGATCTCCCTGAAAAACAAATCAGCAACGTGTGAAGCATCATCGCTCTTATGACATGGAATAAAATGTGCCATTTTAGAAAAACGATCTACAACAACAAAAATAGAATCCCTCCCCCTCTGAGACCGAGGTAACCCCAGAACAAAGTCCATAGATATATCTTCCCAAGGTACATGTGGAATAGGTAATGGAGTATATAAACCATGGGGATTGAGGCGGGACTTAGCTTTCAAGCAAACGATGCAGCACCCAACGTGCCGCTGGACATCACGTCGCATATGTGGCCAAAAGAAATGATCAGAGAGCATTTCCAATGTCTTTTTGGCACCAAAATGTCCAGCCAGTCCACCTGCATGTGCTTCCTGCAAAAGAACTTGACGAATCGAACAAGCTGGAATGCATATTTTGTTAGTCCGAAACAAGAAGCAATCATGCACATAATATTTATCCCAACCTTTTCCATCAATGCAACGAGAGAAAGGTTCGTTAAAATCAGCATCAACAGCATAAAGTGTTTTAATGGATTCCAAACCAAGCACTTTTGTATCTAGTTGTGTAATCAATGCACATCTTCTAGACAAGGCATCAGCAACAATGTTATCTTTACCACGCTTATGTTTTGACAACATAGGGAAACGTTTCAATGAACTCAATCCATTTAGCATGTCGACGGTTCAGCTTGCCTTGGCTTTTAAGATATTTCAAAGCTTCATGATCAGAATGAATTACAAATTCTTTAGGTAACAAGTAATGTTGCCAAACTTCCAAAACGCGAACTAAGGCATAAAGCTCTTTGTCATAAACCGAGTAATTCAGATGTGGACCATTTAGTTTTTCAGAAAAATAGGCAACAGGTTTACCTGCTTGAAGTAGCACACCTCCAATGCCAATACCGCTTGCATCACATTCGATCTCAAAAGTCTTACCAAAGTCTGGTAGTTGTAACAACGGTGCTGCACAAAGCTTTCTTTTCAACTCTTCGAAGGCTTTTTCTTGTTCATCACCCCACTTGAATGGAACATCCTTCTTTGTCAAATTGTTAAGTGGTGCAGCGATTGTGCTGAAATCTTTAACAAAGCGGCGGTAGAACCCTGCAAGACCATGGAAACTTCGAACTTGGCTCACGGTTTTAGGAGTAGGCCAATCCTTGATCGCTTTAACCTTCTCTTCATCTACCTGGATGCCATCTGCAGTCACAACAAAACCAAGGAAAACAACACGATCTGTGCAAAAGGGATATATAGCACTAGTGGAGTTTCAGTTTGGTGGAAAATAATTGAGAAATGTAGTGGGAAGTTGCAGCACTACTTTTATTAATAACCAAGCCTAGTGGGACGCCGGGCTGGTTGGTATTCTCTGCATGCATGCTGGAGCGTGTGTGGACAGCAACCCAGTTGTTGGTTGCATGCATTCCTAACTCCTGAATTATTTGCTTGCACTTCAACGGCTGATATTCATGGTAGCTGAATGGCCTTTCCTCTCTCATGCTCGTCCAGGTTCCTTGCATATATTTGGCAGGCAGAATCCATCATCATCCCATGCTTGTTCGTGCACTACATCATTCCTGAGAATGAATTTCCTTCTCCAATTGTTTAGCTCTACTCTTGGTAATTGGACCAGCTATATCAAGTGTACTTTCATTTGGAGATGAGTGAATGCTAGGAAGTCCTCATTACTATCAAATGTGGCTTTGGGCATGTGAGAATGTGTTTGGCACATCTGGTCGCGAAAAGTACTTGTCACACGAGTCGGTGGACCCGCAAGAAAGTTTGTGTGGTTCGAAAACGTATCCTCTCGAAACCACTCAAAAGTGTTTTTGGGAATCTACGAATGTGTTTGGTACCATTGGTTGCGATAATTTATTTTAACACGAGTCGGTGGGCCCGTAAAGTCTGTGTGGTGCGAAAATCAAACCGCTCGAAACCACTCAGAAGTGTTTTTGGGAGAATGGGATTTTGTTGGCACCGTTGGTTGTGAAATTTTATTTGCACAAGAGTCGGTGGGCCCGCTACAAACTTTGTGTGGTGCGAAAAACTACACCGCTCAAAATCGCTCAAAAGTATTTTTGGCAATCTCGGAATATGTTTGGCACCATTGGTTGCGAAGATTCATTTTGGCACGAGTCAGTGGAACCGCCAGAAAGTTTGTGTGGTGAGAAAATGAAACCGCTCGAAACCACTCAAATGTGGTTTTGGGCCTATGAAAATGTGTTTGGCACTATTGCTTGCGAAAATTTCTTTTCACACGAGTCGGTGGACCCGAAAAAGAGTTTGTGCAGTTTGAAAACGTGTCCACTTGAAACCACTCAAATGTGTTTTCGCTCGAAACCACTCAAAAGTGTTTTTGGGGGAATGGGAATGTGTTTGGCACCGTTGGTTGTGAAATTTTATTTGGACAAGAGTCGGTGGACCCGCTGGAAACTTTGTGTGGTGCGAAAAAATAAACCGCTCACAATCACCCAAAAGTATTTTTCAGAATCTCGGAATATGTTTGGCACCATTGGTTGTTAAGATACATTTTGACACGAGTCCGTGAATCCGCCGGAAAGTTTGTCTAGTGCGAAAATGAAACCGTTCGAAACCTCTCAAATGTGGCTTTGGGCATGTGAGAATGTGTTTGGCACCATTGGTCACGAAAAGTACTTGTCACACGAGTCGGTGGACCCGCAAGAAAGTTTGTGTGGTTCGAAAACGTATCCTCTCGAAACCACTCAAAAGTGTTTTTGGGAATCTACGAATGTGTTTGGTACCATTGGTTGCGAAGATTCATTTTGACACGAGTCGGTGGAACCGCCAGAAAGTTTGTGTGGTGAGAAAATGAAACCGCACGAAACCACTCAAATGTGATTTTGGGCATATGAGTATGTGTTTGGCACCATTGCTTGCGAAAATTTCTTTTCACACGAGTCGGTGGACCCGAAAGAAAGTTTGTGCGGTTTGAAAACGTGTCCACTCGAAACCACTCAAATGTGTTTTGTACCATTGGATGCGAAAATTTATTTTAACGCGAGTCGGTGGGTCCGCCGTAATGTTTGGTGGTGCGAAAATCAAATCACTCGAAACCATTCAAAAGTGTTTTTGGGAGAATGGAAATGTGTTTGGCACCGTTGGTTGTGAAATTTTATTTGGACAAAAATCGGTGGCGCCGCTGGAAACTTTGTGTGGTGCGAAAACGAAACCGCTCGAAATCACTCAAAAGTATTTTTGGGAGTCTCGGAATATGTTTGGCATCATTGCTTGTGAAGATTCATTTTGAAACGAGTCGGTGGACCCGCCGGAAAGTTTGTGTGGTGCGAAAATGAAACCTTTCGAAACCACTCAAATGTGGCTTGGGCATGTGAGAATGTGTTCGGCACCATTGGTTGCGAAAAGTACTTGTCACACGAGTCGGTGGACCCGCAAGAAAGTTTGTGTGGTTTGAAATCGTAACCACTCGAAACCACTCAAAAGTGTTTTTGGGAATCTACGAATTTGTTTGGTACCATTGGTTGCGAAAATTTTATTTTAACACGAGTCGGTGGGCCCGTAAAGTCTGTGTGATCCGAAAATCAAACCGCTCGAAAGCACTCAAAAGTGTTTTTGGGAGAATGGGATTGTGTTTGGCACCGTTGGTTGTGAAATTTTATTTGAACAAGGGTCGGTGGGCCCGCTGAAAACTTTGTGTGGTGCGAAAAACTGAACCACTCAAAATCACTCAAAAGTATTTTTGGGAATCTCGGAATATGTTTGGCACCATTGGTTGCGAAGATTCATTTTGACACGAGTCGGTGGAACAGCCGGAAAGTTTGTGTGGTGAGAAAATGAAACCATTCGAAAGCACTCAAATGTGGTTTTGGTCATATGAAAATGTGTTTGGCACGTTTACTTGTGAAATTTTCTTTTCACACGAGTCGGTGGACCCGAAAGAAAGTTTGTGCGGTTTGAAAACGTGTCCACTCGAAACCACTCAAATGTGTTTTGTACAATTGGATACGAAAATTTATTTTAACGCGAGTCGGTGGGTCCGCCGTAAAGTCTAGTGGTGTGAAAATCAAATCGCTCGAAACCACTCAAAAGTGTTTTTGGGAGAATGGGATTGTGTTTGGCACCGTTGGTTGTGAAATTTTATTTGGACAAGAGTCGGTGGGCCCGCTGGAAACTGTGTGGTGCGAAAAACTAAACCGCTCAAAATCACTCAGAAGTATTTTTGGGAATCTCGGAATATGTTTGGCACCATTGGTTGTGAAGATACATTTTGACACGAGTCGGTGAATCCGCCGGAAAGTTTGTGTGGTTCTAAAATGAAACCGTTCGAAACCACTCAAATGTGGTTTTGGCCATATGAGAATGTGTTTGGCACCATTGGTTGCGAAAATTACTTGTCACACGAGTCGATGGACCCGCAAGAAAGTTAGTGTGGTTTGAAAACGTATCCACTCGAAACCACTCAAATGTGTTTTGTACCATTGGATGCGAAAATTTATTGTCACGCGAGTCGATGGGTCCGCCATAAAGTCTGTGCGGTGCAAAAATCAAACAGCCCGAAACCACTCAAATGTGTTTTGGGGAGAATGGGATTGTGTTTGGCACCATTGGCTGCAAAAATTTATTTGCACAAGAGTCAGTGGGCCCGCTGGAAACTTTGTGTGGTGCAACAACGAAACGGCTCGAAATCACGCAAAAGTATTTTTGGGAATCTCGAAATATGTTTGGCACCATTGGTTATGAATTTTCATTTTGGAACGAGTCGGTGGAACCACCGAAAAGTTTGTGTGGTGAGAAAATGAAACCGTTCGAAACCACTCAAATGTGGTTTTGGCCATATGAGAATGTGTTTGGCACCATTGCTTGCGAAAATTTCTTTTCACACGAGTCGGTGGACCTGCAGAAAAGTTTGTGTGGTTTGAAATCGTAACCACTCGAAACCACTCAAAAGTGTTTTTTGGAATCTACGAATGTGTTTGGTACCATTGGTTGCGAAAATTTATTTTAACACGAGTCGGTGGGCCCGCCGTAAAGTCTGTGTGGTGCGAAACTCAAATCGCTCAAAACCACTCAAAAGTGTTTTTGGGAGAATGGAATTGTGTTTGGCACCGTTGGTTGTGAAATTTTATTTGGACAAGAATCGGTGGGCCCGCCGGAAAGTTTGTGTGGTGCGGAAACGAAACCGCACGAAATCACTCAAAAGTATTTTTGGGAATCACGGAATATGTTTGGCACCATTGGTTGTGTAGATTCATTTTGAAACGAGTTGGTGTACTCGCCAGAAAGTTTGTGTGGTGAGAAAATGAAACCGTTCGAAACCACACAAATGTGGTTTTGGGCATATGAGAATGTGTTTGGCACCATTGCATGCGAAAATTTCTTCTCACACGTGTCGGTGAACCCATAGAAAAGTTTGTGTGGTTTGAAATCGTAACCACTCCAAACCACTCAAATGTGTTTTGTACCATTGGTTGCGAAAATTTATTTTAACACGAGTCAGTGGGCCCCCCGTAAAGTCTGTGTGGTGCGAAAATCAAACAGCACGAAACCACTCAAATGTATTTTTGGGAGAATGGGATTGTGTTTGGCACCGTTGGCTGTAAAAAAAATATTTGCATAAGAGTCAGTGGGCCCGCTGGAAACTATGTGTGGTGCGAAAAAGAAACCGCTCGAAATCACTCAAAATTATTTTTGGGAATATCGGAATATGTTTGGCACCATTGGTTGTGAAGATTCATTTTGAAACGAGTCGGTGGACCCGCCGGAATGTTTGTGTGGTGAGAAAATGAAATCGTTCGAAAGTACTCAAATGTGGTTTTGGCCATATGAGAATGTGTTTGGCACCATTGCTTGCGAAAATTTCTTTTCACACGAGTCGGTGGACCCGCAGAAAAGTTTGTGTTGTTTGAAATCGTAACAACTCGAAACCACTCAAAAGTGTTTTTGGGAATCTACGAATGTGTTTGGTACCATTGGTTGCGAAAATTTATTTTAACACGAGTCGGTGGGCCCGCCGTAAAGTGTATGTGGTGCGAAAATCAAACCGCTCAAAACCACTGAAAAATGTTTTTGGGAGAATCGGATTGTGTTTGGCACCGTTGGTTGCAAAAGTTTATTTGGACAAGAGTCAGTGGGCCCATGGGAAACTTTGTGTGGTGCGAAAAGTAAACCGCTCGAAATCATTCACAAATATTTTTGGGAATCTACGAATATGTTTGGCACCATTAGTTGTGAGAATTCATTCTGACACGAGTCGCAGGACCCACCGAAAAGTTGGTGTGGTGCGGAAATGAAACCGCTCGAAACCACTGAAATGTGGTTTTGGGCATCTGAGAATGTATTCGGCACCATTAGTTGTGAAAATTACTTTTCACATGAGTCGGTTGACCCGCAGGAAAGTTTGTGTGGTTTGAAAATGTAACCACTCAAAACCACTCAAATGTGTTTTTGGGAATCTAGGAATTGTGTTTGGCACTGTTGGTTGTGAAAATTTATTTGGAGAAGAGTCAGTGGGCCCGCTGGAAACTTTGTGTGGTGCGAAAACAAAACCGCTTGAAATCACTCGAAAGTATTTTTGGGATTCTAGGAATATGTTTGGCACCATTGGTTGTGAAAATTAATTTAGACACAACTTGATGGACCCGCCGAAAAGTTTGTGTGGTATGAAAACGAAACCGATCGAAACCACTCAAATGTGTTTTTGGGGAGAATGGATTGTATTTGGCACCGTTGGTTGCAAAAATTTATTTGGACAGGAGTCGGTGGGCCTGCTAGAAACTTTGTGTGGTGCGAAATTGAAACCGCTCGAAATCACTTAAAAGTATTTTTGGGAATCTCGGAATATGTTTGGCACCATTGGTTGTGAAGATTCATTTTGACATGAGTGGGTGGACCCACCGGAAAGTTTGTGTGGTGCGAAAATGAAACCGTTCTAATACGGGGCAACGGAGTTTGGCCCGATCTTCACGGCGAAGGATTGAAGGGTAACTGCATCCGTGCAACCTGATGAATGACACCGCAAACCACCGTCTTGGTCACGACAACCTGCGGCACTCGATTCACCCAACCACACGTTTCGATCCTTTTTGTTTACTCTCTCACGCGGAGTAAACATGTTCTTGCAATTAGCAAAGCAAACCACAAGAACAACGGGGCAAGACATTCAAATCAATTCCTGTTTCTATGGGGGGTGGAGTAGTATCACACACAAACCCTAGAACAAGAATTCTATATTTCAAAGTGTCAAAATCTAATTTACATTGGGGGTGGAGTAGTATCACACACAAACCCTAGAACAAGAATTCTATATTTCAAAGTGTCAAACCACTCAAATGTGATTTTCGGCATATGAGAATGTGTTTGGCACCATTGGCTGCAAAAATTACTTTTCACACGAGTCGGTGGACCCGCAAGAAAGTTTGTGTGGTTTGAAAACGTAACCACTCGTGATAAACCCTGAGCTTCACTCGATACGCTCAGGGATCTGGTTGTCCCGATCTTTCGGTGAGTTGATGATAACTATGATTTGGGAGAAACGTTGACGACCCGACTACAACCATACGAGACGTTGTTGTCTTGCGCCTTAGCGATCGATACACCTCTCCGTAGGTTGTTGATCTTGCCGATGCAGATCAACCTTATTCATGCAAGCAAATCGAAGAAACAAGCAAGAACAAGATAAAAGCAATCTGAATTGCAAATAGCAATTGAAAACAAATGAAAAGTTGGGATTCCGTAACGAGCAAACCGGCGATCTAACCGATCACGGGATTACACGGCAAAGTAGCGAAGCTAAACTTTCATCTAAACAAAACCCAAGAAACCCTGAAGGGGTACCTAGCCATTTAAAGGGATGGGAGGACGACCAAGGGGGTTCCTAGGTCGTGGTCCACTAGGTTGGGGCGCACCCCAAATGGGCCCCACCTGGGCCGGGGTCCCAAATAAAGTTACAAGCCCATAGGCCCATTATAGGTGACGTAGCACCTTGTTTCTGTGATTGCGGCCGACTAGGATAGAATTTGGGGATGAGGCTGGATCCATTGGAAAGAGGACTCCAAGAGCTTTCCATCAAGTACTCATGTTCCCAAAACGAAGCTCGTATGCATATTTGGCGGCCATTTGAAATCAGCACTGTAGTAGATGGCCAAATAGGATTCCAAAACTTGGACTGCTAGATCTGGATGTCTTCCGGTTGAACTATGATGTGAGCAATGTTTGTATCAATAGTAGCCATGGTCACATCATCCTCCCCTTCTTCACAGAAAACCGTCCTTGATTTTTCCATATGGTGCTTTGTGCATAGTCCATTTAAAACAACCTGTTTCTTCCAATCAAAACTACATAAACTCGAAGTAGCATAATTAGCAATAACATGTCTCTCTAGCTTGAAATTTTTATCCACTTCTACAGGAGGTTCTAAATCTGAACATATGTAAACTCTGTGCACCAAATATATTCCGCTATCATTATATTCACCAAAGATATGAAAATTAGCATTAGTTGGACATGGCAAACCAGATTTAACAAACAATTTCTCCTTCAAATTTCTAAGCTCACAAAAGTCATCAAACAGAACATAGCCCAAAGTACTTAAAGAAGATAGCAATTCACGTTCCTGAACTTCATTAGCAATCTGAACAACATGCTTAAAATCAGCACAGAAAGAATTAACAACAGGAATAGCATGTTCATTCATTAGTTGAGGCATGGATATAAGTGAAGTATTATCACACAACTCTTCTTTATCAAAAGGAACAGAAAACAAATCAACTTGTGACAAAGGAATCTCGGCAATAGGTTCCACTAATGGGTTCTCTACTATAGCATGAAAAGTGGACATGTGTAGCTCAACAAGAGACGCAACATATTGCTCCTCCAATGTTTGCACATCAACATTGTACAAGGATAACCCTGTCGGCTACGAAGGACCATGGTGGTTTCTACAGCTCTGGCTTAACTTATACACAATCAATGTAGCTGACAGAACCCTATATTCATCCAGCTTTCCATCGGACTACTCAGATGATGAAGAACCCAACACACGCCGATGTATGTCCTTCGATGAAGCAGTATCAACCTATCCTAGATCAGGGCTATCGGCTAAAGCTTTTCAAGAGTGGTTTGGCCAATTCTATGATGGATTCTCTATGGCTACAAGGGTTCGGTTTCCTTATGTCAACTCCATCGACTATGAGCTTCCAGCCGATTTGAGACTGAATGACTTAAATGATGCAGCTCTCAAGGGAAAATTTTGTATCAGCTCTCTCCCCTTGCATTCTTCCAACTGGAGTGTCCCAAGGCCGCAATATACAAATATCTTATGAATTATACCACCCAACATCGGCTGCAAGACAACTTGGACTGGGCCTACTCCCTATCGGCTTGTACTTTGCAAGAAAAATTCAAACATGGGGCATTGTAATATCGGCTCTGCAAATGGACAGGGTTCTAAACATTGAAGGCCCTATACTTGGATCTCTGAATCATGTAAACATCCACCTTCTGAGAAGCCAACTTTTTGACAAGTTGTGGAGTGAATGGAAGAAACACTTATTTCATCTATCGGCCAGTTTTTATTTGACTACAATAATTCCATCCCTCAGCCCTCAGGTAAAACCACTCCTTTTCTCATTTTCAATTAACTTCAACCTTTTGTCTTCAAACATTATCTAATTTTACCTTTGCAGGACCCAAGCACTCTTCCTCTAGCCCAAAGCATGAGTGGGCAGCCGATAGTGTATGCACCAGCTCTGATGCCATCAGGGGAATTGGCTCCATCGATCATCGGCTTCGCTGCCCCTATAGTGGCATCTTTACTAGAAGGCCAAGTCAGGGAGCCGATATCTAAAGCTGGTGGAAAACGCAAAAATTGGCAAAGAAGCCTAAGGTGGCTTTCCCCAAGAAGCCTGTTGATAGCAACCTTCCTCTCGACTCTGACGTAGAGGCATTCCTAGACGAAGCCAACATGGAGGAAGAAGTTGATAAAGCTATAGCCTACATAAGTGATACTGAAGATCAAACTGTAGAATATCCAAAACCAACCGATGTGGCTACTCCTCCAAGATCACTGACTAAGTCAGACACCCAAGCTTCATCAAGACCACGCCAGCGTAAAGCAATCCGCTAATTTCACTTTTAATTTCTCTCAATATGGTGCTAATACTCACTTTTTGTAGCCCAAGACTGTATTGGCTATGGCCAAGGACAAACATTTCTCGATGCCCCCCTTGTCTCCAAGTCCTCAAGCTTCTCCAGTAGCATCGGTAATCTTCAATACCCTTCAAGCTCATAATACCATCGGCCGATATAAAACAATTAACACTTATCTCTTTTCCAGCCAAGAGCTCCATCGGCTTCCCCTCATCGACCAACTCCAAGCGACCAAGCCCCTTTTGCCGCCGGTAGCCATAATGTAGAGGAACAAGAAAAAACCACCGTTGCGCCGATAGCTCAGGTAAACCCAAAAACTTCTTCATCGGCCTAACCCTGCTCATTACTAAACATCAATCCTGTTTCGCAAAACTTACCCGATATGTTCTCCTTCGACATCAGGCAGTTCTTCAACGAAGAAGACGAAGAAACAACCAGCATGATACGGGGCAACGGAGTTTGGCCCGATCTTCACGACATAGGATTGAAGGGTAACTGGACCCATGCAACCTGATGAATGACACCGCCAACCACCGTCTTGGTCACGGCAACCTGCGGCACTCGATTCACCCAACCACACGCTTCGATCCTTTTTGTTTACTCTCTCACGTGGAGTAAGCGTGTTCTTGCAATTAGCAAAGCAAACCACAAGAACAACGGAGCAAGACACTCAAATCAATTCCTGTTTCTATGGGGGGTCGAGTAGTATCACACACAAACCCTAGAACAAGAATTCTATATTTCAAAGTGTCAAAATCTGATTTACATTGGGGGTGGGCTGCCCTTTATATAGGCTTATAAGCTACAGTATGACAGTGGAGCTACAGTGTCATGTCGGCGGTACAGTACGTCGGCTGCTACAGTACCATGTCGTCGCTACAGTACATGCCCAGGTACATTGCATGCTTGAACTTGAAGCTAGCTAGCTTTTACATGTAGCAAAATTTTAGTGCAATTTTACCTCTAAAATATCTAGCCTAATATATATTGTATACTAATGTTGCAAGCAAGCAAAACTCAAGTTGATCTCTTTTCCAAATATCAATCCATCTTGCTCTTTATTCCCTTTTCTTATTCTTTGAATCTGATAACAAGTAAAATTGGTGCATTAGGTAGTAATCCACTCTCACTAAAATTAGTATCTTTTAGGAGAAGATTCACCTGGTGTTTTAATTCTCTTGCTCTTGCACGTGTGATTGGTCCTGTTGGTGTCGGTATGTTAGTGATGTCTTCATCACAGCAAAGCTAAGTCCCCAATCTCTGATGGCATGAGATCAAAGCTTCTAGACATAGCCAATCAGCTGAGATCCTCCCTTGATGCACTAGTTGCTGATTGTGAGCCGATGAGAAGCAGGTTCCAAGAAATCCAAGATCAACTTCCCGAAAAGCTTACAGATATCATGTTCCTAGCCATGTTCCTCGAGCAACATCAATTCAAACTTTAAAGGGCTAAGTAAAGAATAGCCGATCGGCTCGACCGTCAAAGCATGGGAGCAGCTATCCAATCCAGCTGACAACAAGTCAACGAAAACAAGGCTAAGCTTGATGAACTCACAATCGGCTCAGACATAGTACAGAAGCGCATCATCGAGCTCGAACAAGAGGAAGCTGATCTCTTGGCTAAGCTGGAACAAACTCGCAAGGAAATTACCCAAGAAAAGCAAAGATTAGCTGATCTGCCAAAAGCCATTGAAGATCAAACCGCCAAGTTAAAAGCATCGGCCAAACACTTAGCGAGCCTCAACAAGACCCTGAAGCCGATTCCCGGAACCGAAGCTGATGATGCTTGTGCAATAGATGAAGTCGATCAAATTCGCCTGCGGGCAATATCGGCAATCCAAGCTTTCTTGGGTTGATGTAACAGTTCTAGGCTCTTGATACATTTTTGTGTAATATATTCATCAGCTTCTTAGCCGACTTTGGCTTCTATACTTATAATTTATGTCTTCATTATACTTTTGATCTAAGGGCGATAATACATATCGGCCAACTTGAGGCGATGTTATACTACATCGGCTTTATCATACATCAGCTAAACAACCGATTATGAATTAATCCAAACACTTAGGTAATACCTCCTCAAATATTTTCCATTCAAAGCCTTTCCAAAAACTTCTCCATCAAGACCCTCCAGCATATATGCATTTCTAGGCACACAATGATGAATCCGATAAGGTCCTTCCCAATTAGGTGACCACTTTTCAAATTTATTATCTCTGGTCCCTATCAGCAGAATCAATTTCCAAACAAGCTCTCCTTCCTCAAAAGTCTTTCCTTATCTCTCTTAATTTTTTCTAAAGCACGCAATCGGACCTATACCAAATCTTCTAAGTCATCAACCATCAAGTTGTGATAATCACCGGTTGATAACTTATTTTGCAAAGAAATCCTTCTTGAGCCGATGTTAGTTTCCCAAGGCAAAATAGCTTCATGCCCATATACAAGTTGATAAGGTGGTACTTGTGTAGCCCCATGACACGCCATCTGATAAGCCCATAGTGAATCGACCAATGTAGTATGCCACCTCTTAGGTTGCTCCGCGATCTTCCTCTTAATCAAAATAAGGAGATGAATTCAACAACTTGATACCCATACCTTCAGCAAACTGAACAAACTCATCGGCCACAAAGATAAATCCTTGATCCGTTGTTATCGTCTGTGGAATCCCAAACCGATAAATTATATGCTCCTTAACAAATTCAATGGCATCTTTAGAATCAACATTCTTTAAAGGAATTGCTTCAACCCATTTTGTGAAATAACCTTGCTTGATGGTAGATTGATTTGGCCAATCATATCGATTCCCCAACCTCTGAATGGCCAAGGCTTAATAATTGGGTTCATAGCCGATGCTGGTGCCCTTTGAACAGCTCCAAATCTCTGACAATCTTGACATTCTTTATAATATTTAAAGCACTCTTCCAACATTGTCGGCCAGAAATATCCCACTCTTCTAAATAACCATCGCATTTTGTAGCCAATTGATATGTTCCACAAATCCCTTCATGAACCTCACACAAAACAACTTTAGCCTCTTCCAGATTCAAGCACAAGCATGTTTTGTCTGAGAAACAAATGGTTATGTGTGCCTCTAGTGTTTTAGTGAAAAATGCTTCTTGTGATTAGAAATATCTTTGTAGGCATAACAAAATACCACAATCTTGGAAAGACCTGAAACGATATTTGAGAGATGTTTATGTTCCCATGTATTATGTTGATATTCTTCTCAGCAAACTGCAAAGTTTAAAACAAGATACCAAAACTGTTATTTCATATTATCATGATATGCATGCTTGTTTATTACGTTGTGGTTTAGATGAATGCGAAGAAGCTACAGAATTGAGGTTTTTATGTGGGCTTAACAAAAAAATTCATGCTTGCTTGTCAAAGTTATATATATCTCTTTTTCATTTGTTACAACTTGCTTGTAATGCTGAAAGTCAAATATAGGAGGACATGAAAAAGCAACAAGTTGTACACGTGCCTCCTATTACTAATAATTTGCTGGAAGTAAACAATTGCCAAAAGGAGGAGAGTGATGTACTTGAGAAGAAAGAGGAAAAGCTTGAAACACCTGCGATGTCTGAAGAAAGTTTGCAAGGTAAATTAAATCGTGTTGAGATAAATGAAGGTGAGTATTCTCAAGTCCACTTTTCATGCTATAGTAGAGCAACCAATAGTGGAACCAATTGTTAAGATTCCTTTGTCACAAGTTGATTTGTTTGTTGTTCCTTGTGACGAAAAAGAGTTGTGTGATAATTGTTCACTTATACCCATACCATAACTAGTGAATGAAAACGCTATTTCTAGTGTTAGTTCTTTATGTGCTGATTTTAAGCATGTTGTTCATAATGCTAATGAAGTTGAGGAATGTGAATTATTATCTTCTTTGATGATTTTTGTGAGCTCGATAATTTGAAGGTGAAATTATTTGCTATGATTTGCCATGTCCAACCAGTTTGGCAAATATAATGATAGAGAAGTATTTTTGGTGCATAATGTTTATATATTATTTTTGGTGCACTGTGTTTATATATGCTCAGTTTCTGAACCCCCTATAGCCATAGATCAATATTGCAAGCTAGAGAGTTATATTATTGCTAATCATGCTACTTCGAGTTTCTCAAGTTTTGATTGGAAGAAACTGGTTATTTTAAATGGACTACGGGATGAGCGTCATATGGAAAAACCGAGGACGGTTTTCCATGAAGAAGGGGAGAATGATGAGACCATGACTACCTTCGATACAACCATTTCTCACATCATAGGACAATTGGAAGACATCGAGATTGAGCCGTAGAAGTTATGGAATCCAATTCGGCCACCTGCTACAGTGCTGACTTCAAACGGCAGCCAAATATGCATGCATACTCCGTTTTGGGTCCATGAGTACTTGATGGAAAGCTCTTGGAATCCTCTTTCCAATGGATCCCGCCTCATCTCCAAATTCCATCTCAGTTGGCCACAATCACAAAAATGAGGTGTTGTGTCACCTATAATGGACCTATGAGCTTATAACTTCACCTGAGACCCTGGCCTAGGTGGGGCCCTTTTGGGGTGCGCCCCAACCTGGTGGAGCACAACCTAGGAACCTCCTTGGTCGTCCTCCCACTCCTTTAAATAGCAAGGTACCCCTTTAGGGTTTCTCGGGTTTTGTTTAGATTAAAGTTTAGCCATTGCTACTTGCTTGTAGTGCGCGTGTCGGCTAGACCGCCCGTCTGTTTGTCTTTGGAACCCTAACTTATCGTGTGTATTCAATTCCTATTTGCACTATCAGATTGTTTTTATCTTGTTCTTGCTTGTTTATTCGATTTGCTTGCAGGAATAAGGTTGATCTGCACTAGCCAGATCAACAACCCACGGAGAGGTGTATCGATCGCTAAGGCGCAACACAACCGCCGCGGTCGAGAGCAGGAGGAGCTGGACCGGGCTCGAGCCCGGCGCGCCCAGGAGCTGGAGGAACGGGCTCGAGCCTTGGACGAGCGCGAGGCGACGCTGGTGGCGCACGAGTCTGTGGTTGCCGAGGCGGAGGCCGCTCTTCGCCTTGTTGAGGACGCGGCCGCTGAGCGGATACGCGCTCTCGCGGATTCCGAGAAGCTTGTGGAGCGCGAGTCCGACGTCTCCCGCCGTGAGGCTGCGGCGCGCCGGCTCGGGGAGCAGCTCTCCAAGCGCGAGGAGGCCGTTGCGGGTCGCGAAACCCAGCACCTAGAGAACGCCCGCGCCGAGCGGGCGGCCTTGGAGCAGAGCGCCTCCGAATTAGAGACGCGGGAAAAGGAGCTGGCTTCAGCCTCGCGCGTCGGGGCTGCCACGGGCGACGATGGCTTGGCGGGACAACTCGCCGAGGCGTGGGAGATGATCGGCGCGATGGAGGGGCAGATCCAGAACCAGGTCAGGGAGATCGAGGCCCTCCGCATGGGGAACGAGGTTGGGCTTGGCATGCTTTGGGACGCCGTCGCTAGGTTGGAACGTGCAGGGCGTCGGGTGGGTTCTTGCTCAGCCGTGACACCAAGCTGCCGGACAATAAGGCGGCCCTCGCTCACCGGTTGGGGGAGATGGCCACCGACTTGGAGGGGCTTCACGAGGAGATCGACGCCATCGAGAAGTCCTCCTCGGCAAGGCTAGCGTGGGCTGCGGTGGAACTCGTGCTGGCAAGTTACCAGGCCCGTGACCCCGACTTCTCTCCATAGCGCTCGCTTGAGGACTTCCCCCCTGGCACAGAGAAGGGGTGCGAGCCCAAGTCCGGGAGGTGGCGGAGGAGATCGTTAGGAACTTCGAGGAGACAGCCACTCGGTTCGCCTTCGCCGCAGGCTCGGAGGATGACGACGAGGAGGAAGACTGGGACGAGGTCGTCAACGGCGACGGACTTGGTAGCCCGGGCACTTCGTGAGGAGCGGGGGAGGCCGACGGCTGGGCAACCGCCATATGCTCCCGCCTACCTGCAATAATAATTTTTCTTTTGTTTAAGCTTGTTTTGGGATGGACACGATTTACCTTAAGGCCTTGGTGCCGTCTTTGATGTGTATATAAAATTCTCGCTATGCTTGTTTGCATTCGTTGTCTGCGAATGCCTGCAATGGAAAAGTTTTAAGTCCTTCATTAGCCGACTTGTATAAACCGGCTGTTTTTATTTTTCAAACCCTTCTAAGTCTGTCTGGGTAAGGAGGGTTTGGGCTCCAAACTGCAATCCCAACAACAAGGGCTAGAGCTAATGCCTCGGTGGAGATCCGCATGGTGAGGCTAGCCAAACCAAAGCTGCAGCAACCGGGGGTCAGGAATAGCCATGTGTAGGCCCCTCCGAGCCCCCAGAGTTCGCCGTGACTCGGGGCACGGCTCGCGTCTGGGCCCCACTTTGCCGTTTAGGCAGTCTGATGTTGTTGAGAGTAAAAACGAGCACAAACAAACCTGACCCAAGGCATCACTCAATAAGGAAGAGAAAAAGTATGTAACAAACTTGAAATAAGCAACAAGAGTGGTTACTATTAAATTGACATTACTATAAACATATGAACACTGGTAGCCCCCGGCCAATCCAGCACGACCCGAGGGGTCGTGCGGGGTTGGCCCGAGCCCCAGAGACAAACGCTCGACATCAAGGGTAGAAGCGGTGAAGGTGGTCGATGTTCCACGGTTAGGCAGCTCTGTGCCGTCTTCCGCGGCCAATCGCACCGAGCCCGGCCGGGGGACGTCGATCACTTTGTTCGGCCCCTCCCACATGGGTGAGAGTTTGCTCAGCCCCACACGCGATTGGACGCGGCGCAAGACGAGATCGTTGACTTGTAGTGATCGGGCCCGGACATGGCGCTGATGATAGCGCCGCAGGCTCTGTTGGTAACAGGCAGACCGAAGGGTTGCGCATCTTCTTCGCTCTTCTAGATAATCGTGGTTGTCGGGGTGAAGCTGATTTTGGTCAGCTTCGTTGTACAACGTAGCCCGAGGGGAGCCTACTGTGAGTTCGGACGGAAGGACCGCCTCGGCTCCGTACACCAGGAAAAAAGGGGTTTCTCCTATGGCACGGCTCGGGGTAGTCCGATTGGCCCAAAGCACCGCTGGTAGCTCCTCCAGCCACGAGTCCCCATTCTTCTTGAGGACATTGTACGTCTTGGTTTTAAGGCCCTTGAGGATTTCGGCGTTGGCGCGCTCCACTTGACCGTTGCTCTTGGGGTGAGTGGGTGAGGCGAAGTAGAGCTTGATGCCCATGTCGTCGCAGTAGTCACCGAACAGTTCAGTGGTGAACTGGTTGCCATTGTCCGTAATGATACGGTTGGGCACCCCGAACCGGGCAGTGATGCCCTTGATGAACTTGAGGGCCGAGTGCTTGTCGATCTTGATGACCGGGTAAGCCTCGAGCCACTTAGTGAACTTGTCGATAGCGACATACAGATGCTGGTAGCCGCCTCGGGCTGCCTTGAAAGGACCCAATATGTCCAGCCCCCAGACCGCGAATGGCCATGAGAGCGGGATGGTCTGTAGGGTTTGGGCCAGCTGGTGCGTTTGCTTGGCATGGAACTGGCACGCTCTGCACCGCCGGACCAGGTCTGCGGTGCCTTGAAGCGCCGTTGGCCAGTAGAAACCCTGGCAAAAGCCTTGCCACCAAGGTGCGCGAGGCGGAATGAGCTCCGCACTCGCCTTCATGGACATCGGCTTGGAGCTCGATGCCCTGCTCCCGGGGAATACACTTCAGGAGGACTCCATTGGCGCCGCGTCGGTAGAGGGCCCCCTCTACCAACACGTACCGTTTGGAAACATGAGCGACTCGCTCACTCCCTTCGCGACCCTTGGGCAGAGTCTCATTGTTTAGGAATGCCTGGATCTCGGACATCCAGGCGACCCGTCGCGTGGGGTCGGGGTCGACCCCTTCGGGCCCCGAGGCCTGGACTCTGCTTGGCTCCGGGGCCTGCGTGGCAGCATCTAGTTCCTTCGGGGGATCCAGGCGAGCCGATGGTTGGGTAAGCCTTTCTTCAAAGGCACCCGGTGGGGTCGGGGCTCACGAGGATGCGAGCTGCAAGAGCTCATCGGCAAGCGTGTTGTCCCGTCTGGGCACATGCCGAAGTTCTAACCCATCAAAATGGCGTTCCATATGCCGCACTTCACAGACGTAGGCTTCTCATCTGTTAGTCAGAGCATTGGTACTCCTTGGAGACCTGGTTCACGACTAGCTGAGAGTCTCCCAACACCAGGAGGCGGTGGATCCCCATTCCCGCCGCCGATCTGAGTTACGCAAGGAGCCCTTCATATTCCGCCATGTTATTGGTTGCCCGAAAATCTATTGCCCGTGTCTTCTCGGGATTAGCCTTTATGCCTCGAGCCGAGACCAAGAACCCGAGAAGTTTGCCTGCCGGCACACCGAACACACACTTTTCGGGGTTCAACTTCATGCGCGTGGATCTGAGGCTGTTGAATGTCTCCGCTAAATCCGAGTGCAAAGTTTCTTGGTGGCGCGTCTTTACCACCAAGTCATCGACATACGTCTCAACATTACGCCCTATTAGTGTACTCAAAGTAATGCGAGTCATGCGCTGAAAAGTAGGGCCTGCATTCTTTAAACCAAAAGGCATAGTTGTATAACAAAAAGTGCCTATAGGAGTAATGAAAGCAGTTTTTTCCTCATCCTCCCTAGCCATGCGAATATGATGATAACCTGAATAAGCATCTAGGAAACACAAAAGATCGCACCCCGCGGTGGAGTCGATTATCTGATCTATGCATGGCAAAGGGAAGGGATCTTTAGGGCATGCCTTGTTGAGGTCAGTGTAGTCGATGCACATTCGGAGCTTGCCATTCGCCTTGGGGACGACGACCGGGTTCGCTAGCCACTCCGCATGGATGACCTCTCGGATGAATCCAGCCTCTAGGAGACGCGCCACTTCCTCGCGGATGAAGGTTTGCCGCTCCGGGGCCTGCCGCCGCACCTTTTGCCGGACAGGTCTCGCATCCGGTCGCACGGCCAAACGGTGCTCGATCACCTTCCTGGGGACCCCGGGCATATCCGATGGCTTCTAAGCGAAGACATCGGTGTTTGCCCGCAGGAAGGAGACGAGCGCATCTTCCTATTTGTCACCCAAGTTACCGTCAATCTTGGCGGTCTTGGACGGGTCGACGATGCCGAGCGCCGCTCTACCTCTACCTCACTGACGACCGCCATATTTAACCCTGCCGACCGACGCATATCCTCTTCCCCTCACTCGTGTTCCATTTTCGCGGAGAAACCGAGGACGACCGATTCAGAATCTCAATCAGTGAAGGAGTCTTCTTCGGCGCCGGTGAGATCGTCTCCACCATTCCGCACCATCGAGTGCGTTTCAATCCTGGTTAACCTGCGTTCCAAGCTCTATATTCGATGCCGTTTCTAATCCCTCAAAGCTCCATTGATTTGGTGCAGCCCATCTCCAGGAACGCGAACCGTGTCAACTCGATCCACCGGTGAACTCCGAGCGCTGCCGTGGAGGTCATCAACGTCGCCCGGCTCCAAGACTTCAAATCCACCCGAGGTACTTCGCCAGCATTTTCATCACCTCAAGACGACCGCGAACCCAGAGGAATCAAGCCGTGAAGCTCTAAATCGGGAGATCCCTTCCATCTTCCTCATCTCCGGCCGCCGATCTCATCTAGCTCTACCGCGCTCTCTGGTGAGTCTCGAGACGATTCGCCATGCCTTGAGCTACTCCATGTCATCATTAATCGATGCATGTACTCCTCCTAGATCGCTTGGATCCGGAGATACCTCGTCAACGACAGCCGTCAAGTCGTGCCTCCATCGAGACTGGACCGGACGCTTGGGAGTTTGCCAAACACCGTCTACGCTTTGGTCAGCTTCTGGGACGTCCCTAGCCCCACATGCATGCACGCGCGCGCAGAAGAAGTCCCGAACTCATATTGCACATGCACACTGAGGCGAGTCGCCGTTTCTCCCGCTACTGCCGTCGCAATAGACCAACATAGCTTGCAAGATGAACATCATTAGCTTCATCTAGGGCCCCTCTACCTTCTTCCCAATGGCCGCATCGTCTGGAACTCAACCATTCGCCGCCGGGATCGCCACAAAGTTCGCCGCCGCGCCGCTGCTCTGCCCTAGCTGCGCTAAGGGCTAGACTGAGAATGGACAGAATGTCCCGGGAGGTTTTGGCAAAACCGACAGCCACCTACATGTGGGGTCAGGACCTTGTTGCAATTAGGCAAGAACCCGAGTGCGATATTGCTTAATTACCTAGGCCACGTGCAGAGGACGGCGGGATCTATTTGCTAGAACCCTAGGGGCTTTAGAGCAATTGTGCAATCACTGACTGGTGGACCCGAGCCCTTTTAAATTTGATAAAATCCAGAATAATTGAGTAAAGTGTTTTCTAATGAATTGAAAAATGATTTCAACTTTGAAAATCCATAGTAAATTCATTATAACTCCAAAAATTTCAAACTAAATTTTTTTGGATTCATATTTTTATGCTCTATCATCTGGACATGCTAAACTCAACAGAACTTTAGAGATTTATGTATTTAATATTTAAAATTTTCATATAGGCTTTAAATAATTCGTTCCAACTTTGAAAATTTATAACTTTTAGGTGGGAACTAATAAAATAAAAATTCTTGCACTAAAAATTCAGTCAACACAGTATCACATCACCCTAAGAACAGCATTTAATTTAGGGCATATTAAAATTTTCCTTTGCACAAATGTAATTCGAATTTTACGTGTATGTTTAGACGACGATCAGATTCTCGTTGAGGAGGTGCCTTACATAGCTGAACAAGGTGTGGAGCAAGAACAAGGCAAGCCACCTTCCTCTCTTCCTTTGACCATATTGATCCTATATTTGAAGGTTTAAAATATTGCTTGCAAAGATGCATGGTTAATTTCCAAATTAAAAAGATGGGTATTTTGAATGATTATAGTTATACCTAAATTTGCATGTTATCCATTTGAAAAACTCCAATTAAATTTTGGCACCCTTAGGGTATTATATATACTATTACCTTCCAATAAATTTATTATACACCAAGTATCGACATGCTAGCTTACCATTGCCTAAGACAAACTATTACTCTCGTTATGGGCATTTTATTATTTTGGAAACTTGTTGATTCTGAATAACCACTCCTTGGAAGTAAACGTGTAATTATTTGTGAACTAAAATGAGGAAAAGAACATTTACTTCTTGGGCAGCAAGTGGTACACATATGGTATTTAGTTGTGTACCGATAGGGGGAGTGTATGCCTAAGATATTTAAGGACTTCACTCAATGTCAGTCACTTGTGTTTATAGTACGACCACATGTGCTATTATGGGATAGCCATAGCTGATTAAGTTGTCCATGGTTTAGTCTTGCATTATGGTAGGCCGTTGTAGTATGAATTAGTCTTAGCGATAATTCATAGGAACTACCTATTTACCCGTATGGTAGTATAGGCGTCTAAGTCTGTCCAATACAATGATATGGTGCCTCATGGTAGGAAAGGATGTTTTCGCTATCATGGTGTTCGGCTCAGGCGTGGGCCCGCCTCCTAACGGTTCTAGGTCATATGCCTAGGACGGAATCACACCTATCGTGCTGGTGCAAGGCTAAATCATGAATAATGTAAAGGCTATGTTATGAGTAGTAAATCGGGTACTTCGGTATCGTGTGGCATGTTTTACATGATTACTATTTTACATCTTGTGGGTACAGTGTATGGGCTCTGCAGAGTTTTAAACTAACCGGTTAGCCGTCCTCACGGTTATGAGCGGCATAATGATATGTGTCGAGTATAGGCTAATGATTTTACTCTGTGTTCTTACTACCTTTAAAATTAAATGATATAGAATGTTGTGAGAAATAAACTGAAATGGTTTATTACTTGATGCTCTGGATAGCGCCAAGTAGTATTATTTTACAAGTATGATGCCATGATGATAATTCTAGTTTTACAAAAGGTTTATTGGTTTCATATCACTTAGAAAATGGCTTGTGGAAATAAAACTTGCTTTATGCTAAAAATAAGCCAACTTGAGCCTTTCCTTTGAGTATGCCATGCATGTACGTTAGGATTGGCGATGCCAGTACATTATTCGTAATGTGCTGACTCTTGCTATTATCGTTGTTTTCTGTTTCGAATGTTTTATTTTAGAGTCAGACGCAGGAGAGTCCTTAAATGATGAAGAATGCTTTGATGGGGATGCTCCTGAGTTTCAGAATGGTTCCAACTAGGGTTTACTCTGGTCGGTTGCAGAAACGATTTTGGGTAGAATGATGCTTCCGCTAAACCACTAACTATTGGGCCGGTCGGCCATATGTATAGTTAAAATAAAGTTTATGTAATAGCCAAGACTCTGAACTCCCTTGTTAAGATATCAACTGCTAGATGAAAGTGTGTTAGTAAGTTTTGTAATTTTTTGCGACTTGCTAACACATGAGTGTGAATCTTGAACATTGGAGACGTGGTAGAGCTCACGCATTTTGGTCAAGTCTCTTGGATGTGTAACACATCTGGTCGCCACCTTCGAGTGGTTTGACGGGCTGAAGTTGACTGGCACGCGTGAATCCCAGCAATATCTCCTTTGTTCAATATTCGGTACCTCGGAATTTATATTGATGATGTAACTTGTGATTTTTCGTTCACATAGCGGATTGAATGGCTATTTTTGCGTGTATGGATCCTATTCACCGAAACTATGTGGAAATCACAATTAGCATTGGAAAATATAAGTTTCGGCGTGCTCGACAAGGGCTACAAGGAAATATTTGTACAACAGATATATCCTGAAGGATCCGACACCGGACTTCGACACATTCCCCAAACTAAAGGATCATTGGGATATATTTGTGGCCTACAGGAGAGGAGAGCAAGAGCAAGCCAGAATAGCGAAGAACAAAGCCAATGCCTCCAAGAAGAACTACTTTCACCGGCTAGGGTCGGGTGGCTACAAGAAAGCAGTGGTGGCAGAAAATGGAGGATGCTCTAGCCAGAAGAGGAATCGTTCCGGCCACAGTTGATTGGCCTGAACAATCAAAACATTGGTACTACGCTCATGGGGGGACATTGAATCCCGGTGATGGCTCCCTGATCTTTGGCAATGACATACGCCAAGCAGCTCAACATCTCGTGGATGCTCTAGAGGCGTCTTCTGAGGGAATATTCCATCTGGACAGAGAGAAGGACGAGCTTATGCTTGCACTGGAAAATCCGGAGCACCCAAGACGAACACGTGGAAAAGGCGTGCTTCCATGGAAATATGGGTTTAAAGAGGAACACGTACCGGAGTCGCATGGGGAGCAAGAGAGATACAGATGTGAAATTGGCAGATCTTGAATTGAAGGTCATGACTATGGACACACGGTTGCAAGAGGAGGTGGCAAGACAGGTGGACCAATGCTTAAGTAAACAATAGAGCCAGCAGACCCAGTCATCTGTTCCTCATGTCATGTTGAGCCTCTCAGGCAATCGAAGCAGCTACGCTTCTACAGGGCAAGTAGGGGAACATAGCATTGACGTTGAAACAGGGCAAGCTGTCGACGAACCACCCTGCTACTGATGCAAAATCTGTCCCGTCGAACGTGCCAAAAGATGTGTTGACGTAAATCCTGCGTGTGGCACACAAAGGCCTGGGAGATCTACTTAACTCCTATGCAGGTCCTAAAATTGATGAGATGTAGGCATGCCAGTCAGTTTGATCCTGCAACTAACAAGATATATAAACAGCAAACCAAAGAGCCGATCGGCTGACAAGCCGATGGAGTAATTCCAACCGATGCCGATACCAGCTGATGTCAATAGGATTTTGAGCATTCGGCTATATATCCAATGTAGATCCTGACCTTGATGTAAATAATGATATACAGACAATCGGCTGATGATAATGCAATAAAACAATAATATAATCAAATAGAAACCAATCAGCTAATGGCGATATGATGGAATAAGCGCTGATCCGAAGGTTAAAGCATACATCGGCTGGAGGTTTGATGTCATTAAATCCAAACGATTAGATAATCAATGAAACCTTTGTTGTCATCGGCAAAATCCAACTTGTATGTAATCCTTGTGAACCTGCATACGTCCAAATAACTCATCGGCTGAAACCCTGATGAAACCTTTATCGGCAATCAAAAAGCAGACTAGAGATTATGGTTCTAAGCATGACTAGGGTTGGTGCACTGCAAAGTATGAAAAGAAACATAATATCTAAACAATCAAGTCTTCGACTGATTTTATGAGTAGTAGATACCTTAGGTAATCTAATCTGGCAAAGCAATTTAGCCGATACCAGCAAAAACCCTAAAGCAGATCCCAGCCGATACAAGTAAATCGAGCTACCAAACTAGATTAACTAAGATATGTGATAAATAGGGTCGACGGAACATAGGACTTACCCCTTCGCCGGAGATCGAAAGCCGATGCAGCCCCACTTCAGGTGCCAAGTTCTGCCGGTTGATAAGTAAAACCCTCGAGAAAGAGGGTAGCGATGCGCTGAGAGTAGTTGTATTGATCGAGAGATCTCTTACATAGACCCTGGGTGTACATATTTATACCCAAGAGTAGATACTAGTGCTTATTAGATAAGACACAAACTTTCCTAAAGATAAAGTAAAAGATACAAGTTCTATTTCGACTCTAAACAATCTGTCCTTAAAGTAAAAGGAAACTAATAAACTCTGACTAATTAATACATAACTTGCCATGCTGCATCCTCCTCGAACTCGGTCTCTTCTGGATAATCTTTTTTTAATTGATTAATTTCCTTAACCGAATCCATCAAGAATCCAACTGCTGGCAACTTGATATGTCCATCGGCTCATCCCAGGACTCTGAAGCCGATACGGGCCTCACCCGACTCGTGTGAAAAGTAATTTTTGCAACCACTGGTGCCAAACACATTATCTGCTTGTGAAGACCTGGGAGATCTGCTTAGCTCCAGTGCAGGTCCTAAAATTAATGAGATGCGGGCGTGCCAGTCAGTTTGATCTTGGAACTGACAAGATATATAAATAGCAGGTCAAAGAGCCAATCGGCTGACAAGCCGATGGAGTAATTCCAGCCGATGTCGATTCTAGCCGATGTCGATAGGGTTATGGACAATCGGCTATATATCCAGTGTAGATTCTGGCACTTGATGTAAATAATGATATAAAGACAATCAGATGATGATAATGTAATAAAACAATAATATAATCCAATAGAAACCAATCGGCAAATAGTGATATGATAGAATAAGCGATGATCCGAAGGTTTAAAGCATACATCGCCTGGAGGTCCGATGTCATTAAATCGAAACGATTAGATAATCAATGAGACCATTGTTGCCATTGGCTAAATCCAACTTGTATGTAATCCTTGTGAGCCGATGCAACGTCCAGATAACTCATTGGCTGAAACCCTGATGAAACCCTTATTTGCAATCAAAAAACAGGCTAGAGATTATGGTTCTAAGCATGACTAGGGTTGATGCAGCGCAAAGCATGAAAAGAAACATAATATCTAGACAATCAAGCCTTCGACTGATTTTCAGGGTGGTAGATATCTACCTTAGCTAACCTAGATCAACAAAACAATTTAGCTGATACCAGCAAAACCCTAGAAAAGATCTGACCAATAATCGATTTAGATTAACTAAGATATATGATAAATAGGTAGGCAAATATATCAACTGAACCAGAGCGATCCAAGAGGTCAAAGCGATGCAGTCTTGAACAACACCTATGTAGTCAATAGCCAGGGCCGATGGAACGTAGGACTTATCCCTTCGCCGAAGATCGAAAGCCAATGCAGCCTTGCGTCAGGTGCCAAGCTCCGCCGGTTGATAAATAAAAACCTCAGGAAAGAGGGTGGCGATGCATCGAGAATATTTGTATTAATCAAGAGATATCTTACAAAGACTCCGGGTGTACATATTTATACTCATGGGAAGATTCCTTGTTGGACAAGACACAAACTTTCCTAAAGATAAAATAAAAGATACAAGTCCTATTCGGACTCTAAACAATCTTTCCTAAAAGTAAAAGGAAACTAACAATATTGACCATAGCCATGCTGCATCCTCCTCGATTTGCTCTCTTCTGGATAAGCTTTCTTTAATTGATCAATTTTCTTAACCAAATCCATCAAGAATCCAACTGTTGACAACTTGATATGTCTATTGGCTAATTCCAAGACTCTGAAGCCGATACGATTCCTAAGCCGATGATGACTTCGAGGCTTACCAAATTTTGGCGTTAACACTATGTTGTCGAGTGAGATGGAGTTCGAGTCCCTTTGGGTTTGCAAATTCAATGAGGAGCACCATGATCAAGATTGTGTTGAGGACTTAAATCGCCTGGAGGAGGCTCGTGAAGCTTCCCTTATTCAGTCGACAAGATATCTTCAAGGACTTCGACATTACCATAATCGTAATGTTCGATTGCAAGCATTTATTGTTGGTGATATGGTTCTATGGAAAATCCAGACGACCAAGGATAGGCATAAGTTGTCTCTTTTATGGGAATGGTCTTTCATAATTTTCGAGGTTACTCGGCCAGGGGCCTATCGATTAAAGCGAGAAGATGGATCAATCGTGGAGCCTGGAACATTGAACACCTTCGGCGTTATTATACTTAGGTCATTCTTTTGTATCTTATTTCTCTTGACTGCCGACATCAAGTAAGTTGCCTTCTTAAGTTGCCAGTCGAGGGCTATCAATAATAATGGAGTATAATATTTTCTTTGATTATGACTTGCTTGTATTTGGCTTATCATTGATTCTGTCTTGATCTGTGTCGAGTGGATAAGGACTGAAAATTTTTTGAAGGCTTAATCAAGTTTTAGGCTTGGTATAAGTTAGAGAGAAATTTCTAAGAAATTAAAAGCTAAACTTAGTATTCAAAGCATGGCATAAATAAGTCAATATATTACAAGTCAATTTACAAAAGTATTCTTTACATTGTGAGTTCATCCTCGTAAGTTCTCGAGAACATCTACAGCTATCTTTTGCACAAACTCCTGAGCCTCATTAATCAACTCCATGGCTCGCTCGTCTGAGGTACCATCAGCAAAGCCATCTCCTATGACATTTATATCCACTCGAGGATATAGGGACTTTGTCATTTCCAGAGCTTGGCTTCCCATGGCAGCTGCCTCATTAATATTCTTGAAGTACATCTCCGGAGCCCTTATAAGCTTTTCAAAAATCTCGGAGGCATTTTCAGA
Organism: Oryza officinalis; assembly: GCA_008326285.1. NCBI lineage: Eukaryota > Viridiplantae > Streptophyta > Magnoliopsida > Poales > Poaceae > Oryza > Oryza officinalis. The sequence continues at coordinate 57,776,680 of BDMV01000001.1, read as the reverse complement.
ACTTGAGCCCAAGCCGTTTTGGAATACGGCATTTAGGATTGGAGCTGCTACATTTGCAATTTCATCGTAGACAGTTTCTGCTCTTTTGATTCACTCGGCGAAGACGTCGAACTGGGCTCGCGATTTCACCTTATGTGCTACAAGATTAAAACAAGCAAGGTATATTAAAGATGTTTAGATTCAGCTCATAAATACTGGATTCATTGAGTTACCTTCAAGATCAGATATGACTTGGGCTTTCTCCTTCTCCAGCTGGGTGTTGTTATTTTCTGCCTTCTTCAGTTGGGCCCTTAGGGATTTGATTTCTAACAGATGGGCTGAAATATAATATTACAAAATCAGTAACGGGGGATTTACTTATGCTATGTATTATTATGTTGGATTCTACTCACCTCCGACTGATCCGCGATATTCTAAGTTTGTATCTCGGAGCTGGCTGATTTATGCTCTTAATTCTTTTTCCCTGGATTTGGCAGCTTCCTTAGCTTCTTTGAGTTCTTGTTGGACAGCTTCCAACGTGTTGAGATGAGGCACCAATCTCTCTAAAGTCTCAGACTTGGCCTGTGATTGACGGTATATTCTCTGCATATAGAAGACAATCAGATGATGCAATATTAGAAAGCAGTCGGAGGAGGTGGTTTTTACTTACATTTAATAGTCTGGTGGACTCCAATAGTTAGGCTACTAGCAGATCACGTTCTTCGGCTTCTTTTTGTTTATTCAAGACTATCCCATGGGCACGACACTCAGAATCACGCCATTGGATCTTGACGGGACGAAGTGAATCTTCTGCTGACTTAATACGAAGGATTTCTTTGTCTTCTTCAATCATTGGTTCTTTCGGCGAGGATGCAAATATTCAAGACAAGAGATTAATTCAATGGATCAAGTTATAAAGGATTCACCCGTGATTTTATCTGGAAACTTGCATGGAGGTCCCTGGACTTTATTAGTTATGCCAAGAGTAGCTTCGTCTTTTTATTTTTCTCCTTTGGTAGCAGCATCTCCAGTTGGTTGATCTTCGTTCATATTTGCTTCATTGTTCTTGGAGTGGTCTTTAGTTGATGGTTCCTAGTTGTTGGCGGCTTGTTCTTCTTGACTCGACTAGTTTCCAATTAGGGGCTCCTACTCGGCAGTCGGATCTGTGGTGCTCGACTGGTTTCCAGTCGGGGGCTCTTGTCCCTGACTGGATCTCTTGAGCCTGACTGATTCCCAGTCGCGTTTTTGGTGTTAGGGTTTGCGGTTTCTTGATTGACAGTCTCTGATTCTTGGGGTTTTCTGCAGACACATTGTTTATATTCGGGGTCGACAAATAGTTAAGGATATTCGTTTTTTCCAAGCTTAGTCAAAAGATTGAAATATACGATTGAGTGGGGTAGGGGTTACTAGGTTGATTTCCTGATCTTTCGGATTGATATAACCGATGTTGACCTTGTTGGGACAGCATTGCTACTCGGGGCTCGGATGTCTTCATCTTCTTCATCCGAGCAATCAATGATTAGTTTCCTCTGTTTGCTGGCTCGTGAACTTTTCTCGTCTGTGGCTGTTCTTTTGCTTTTTGACTGAGGTTTGATAGTTGGCCTTCCAGGTGGCTGATTGCTGCTGGTTGAAGTCTTGCGGGGAGATCAGTGCACGACTGCAGGCAGCTTCGAGATAAGAAGAGCATTTTCCTACAAGGACCATTTTCCAGAAATATATTACTGCTAATTGAAGAAAAGCAAGTGAGGAATAAATTGGAGCGAATTTTGAATTAAGTTACCGGAGGTTGAGGCCGATGTAGGGTGAAGGGGGCTACTGGCAGCTTGTGGCTGTAGTCGACTACAATTCCGGAGAAGATCTTGTAGATGCGCGAGCACATGATTTGATAATATAAAGATTCAGGGTCCTTGCGGTTTGGGTTGGTTTGGCCTTCATACTCGGTGGAGATTGAGGCGTTTTGATGGGCGGATTTGCTGGGATTTGGAACCCTAGCTCTGGCGGCGGCGGCTATGAACAGGAGCGCGAAAGGGGATTTTTGGAATATCAAGCAGCGAGAAAGATGATGAAGCGGTCTGTCGAAATTTTTTAAGGGTATCGAGTAAAGACTTTGTTTTGGGCCGAGGCCTACGAAGTGATTGTTGATGCAAAACACGGTGCCCAGAGAGATTTGCTTCACTCCAGTGCATGTCCAACTCTTAAAAAAAAAGGTTCATGGCGTGCCAGTTGGTTTGATCCTGCAACCAACATGATATACAAATAAAACCAGTTAGATGCACGATAGTCGATCGGCTGATAAGCCGATGACCTATTTTCACAACCAATGGTACCATAAACATTTAGATTCCCAAAAACACATTTGAGTGGTTCTGAGCGGTTACGTTTTCAAACCACACAAACTCTCCTGCGGGTCCACCGACTCTTATGAAAAGTAATTTTCCCAACCAATGGTGCCAAACAAATTCTCATATGCTCAAAACCACATTTGAGTGGTTTCGAGCGATTTCATTTACGCACCACACAAACATTCCGGTGGGTCCACCGAATTGTGTTAAAATGAATTTTCACAACCAATGGTGCCATCCATATTGCGAGATTCCCAAAAACACCTTTGAGTGATTTCGAGCGGTTTCGTTTTCGCACCACACAAAGTTCCCAGCGGGCCCACTGACTCTTGTCAAAATGAATTTTTGCAACCAACGGTGCCGAACACAATCCCATTCTCCCAAAAACACTTTTGAGTGGTTTCGAGCGGTTCGATTTTCACAGCACACAAACTTTTTGGCGGGTCCATCCACTTGTGTCAAAATGTATTTTCACAACCAACGGTACCATACACATTTAGATTCCCAAAAACACATTTGAGTGGTTTCGAGTGGTTACGTTTTCAAACCACACAAACTTTCTAGCGGGTCCACCGACTCTTGTGAAAAGTAATTTTCCCAACCAATGGTGGCAAACAAATTATCATATGCTCAAAAACATATTTGAGTGGTTTCGAGCGAATTCTTTTGCGCACCACACAAATATTTCGGTGGGTGCACCGATTTGTGTCAAAATGAATTTTCACAACCAATGGTGCCATCCATATTGCGAGATTCCCAAAAATACTTTTGAGTGATTTCGAGCGGTTTCATTTTCGCACCACAAAAAGGTCCCAGCGGGCCCACCGACTCTTGTCAAAATGAATTTTTGCAACCAACGGTGCCGAACACAATCCCATTCTCCCAAAAACACTTTTGAGTGGTTTCGAGCGGTTCGATTTTTGCAGCACACAAACTTTTTGGCAGGTCCATCCATTTGTGTCAAAATGTATTTTCACAACCAATGGTACCATACACGTTTAGATTCCCAAAAACACATTTGAGTGGTTTCGAGTGGTTACGTTTTCAAACCACACAAACTTTCCAGCGGGTCCTCCGACTCTTGTGAAAAATAATTTTCCGAACCAATGGTGCCTAACAAATTCTCATATGCTCAAAACCACATTTGAGTGGTTTCGAGCGATTTCATTTACGCACCACACAAACATTCCGGCGGGTCCACCGATTTGTGTCAAAACGAATTTTCACAACCAATGGTGCCATCCATATTCTGAGATTCCCAAAAACACCTTTGACTGATTTCGAGCGGTTTCGTTTTTGCACCACACAAAGTTCCCAGCGGGCCCACCGACTCTTGTCAAAATGAATTTTTGCAACCAACGGTGCCAGACACAAATCCATTTTCCCAAAAACACTTTTGAGTGGTTTCGAGCGGTTCAATTTTCGCACCACACAAACTTTTTGGCGGGTCCATCCACTTGTGTCAAAATGTATTTTCACAACCAATGGTACCATACACATTTAGATACCCAAAAACAAATTTTAGTGGATTCGAGTGGTTACGTTTTCAAACCACACAAACTTTCCTGCGTGTCCACCGACTCTTGTGAAAAGTAATATTCCTAACCAATGGTGCCAAACAAATCATCATATGCTCAAAAACACATTTGAGTGGTTTCGAGCGAATTCTTTTGCGCACCACACAAATATTTCGGTGGGTGCACCGACTTGTGTCAAAATGAATTTTCACAACCAATGGTGCCATCCATATTGCGAGATTCCCAAAAATACTTTTGAGTGATTTTGAGCGGTTTCATTTTCGCACCACAAAAAGGTCCAAGCGGGCCCACCGACTCTTGTCAAAATGAATTTTTGCAACCAACGGTGCCGAACACATTCCCATTCTCCCAAAAACACTTTTGAGTGGTTTCGAGCGGTTCGATTTTCGCAGCACACAAACTTTTTGGCGGGTCCATCCACTTGTGTCAAAATGTATTTTCACAACCAATGGTACCATGCACGTTTAGATTCCCAAAAACACATTTGAGTGGTTTCGAGGGGTTACGTTTTCAAACCACAGAAACTTTCCTGCGGGTCCATCGACTCTTGTGAAAAGTAACTTTCCCAACCAATGGTGCCAAACAAATTCTCATATGCTCAAAACCACATTTGAGTGGTTTCGAGCGATTTCATTTACGCACCACACAAACATTCCGGCGGGTCCACCGACTTGTGTCAAAACGAATTTTCACAACCAATGGTGCCATCCATATTCCGAGATTCCCAAAAACACCTTTGAGTGATTTCGAGCGGTTTCGTTTTTGCACCACACCAAGCTCCCAGCGGGCCCACCGACTCTTGTCAAAATGAATTTTTGCAACCAACGGTGCCGAACACAATCCCATTCTCCCAAAAACACTTTTGAGTGGTTTCGAGCGGTTCGATTTTCGCACCACACAAACTTTTTGGGGGGTCCATCCACTTGTGTCAAAATGTATTTTCACAACCAATGGTACCTTACACATTTGGATTCCCAAAAACACATTTGAGTGGTTTCGAGTGGTAACGTTTTCAAACCACACAAACTTTCCTGCGGGTCCACCGACTCGTGTGAAAAGCAATTTTCCCAACCAATGGTGCCAAACACATTCTCATATGCTCAAAACCACATTTGAATGGTTTCGATCGATTTCGGTTACAACACTTTCTTTTCGGCGGGTCCACCGACTTGTGACAAAATGAATTTTCACAACCAATGGTGCCATCCATATTCCGAGATTCCCAAAAGCACCTTTGAGTGATTTCGAGCGGTTTCGTTTTTGCACCACGCAAAGTTCCCAGCGGGCCCACCGACTCTTGTCAAAATGAATTTTTGCAACCAACGGTGCCAAACACAATCCCATTCTACCAAAAACACTTTTGAGTGATTTCAAGTGGTTCGATTATCGCACCACAAAACTTTTTGGCGGGTCCATCCACTTGTGTCAAAATGTATTTTCACAACCAATGGTACCATACGCATTTAGAATCCCAAAAACACATTTGAGTGGTTTCGAGTGGTTACCTTTTCAAACCACACAAATTTTCCTGCGGTTCCACCGACTCATGTGAAAAGCAATTTTCCCAACCAATGGTGCCAAACACATTCTCATATGCTCAAAACAACATTTGAGTGGTTTCACGCCATTTCATTTACAACACAAACTTTCCGGCGGGTCCGCCAACTTGTGTCAAAACGAATTTTCACAACCAATGGTGCCATCCATATTCCGAGATTCCCAAAAACACCTTTGACTGATTTCGAGCGGTTTCGTTGTTGCACCACACAAAGTTCCCAGCGGGCCCACCGACTCTTGTCAAAATGAATTTCTTCAACCAACGGTGCCAAACACAATCCCATTCTCCCAAAAACACTTTTCAGTGGTTTCGAGCGGTTCGATTTTCGCACCACGCAAACTTTTTGGCGGGTCCATCCACTTGTGTCAAAAAAATTTTTCACAACCAATGGTACCATACACATTTAGATTCCCAAAAACACATTTGAGTGGTTTCGAGTGGTTATGTTTTCAAAACACACAAACTTTCCTGCAGGTCCACCGACTCTTGTGAACAGTAATTTTCCCAACCAATGGTGCCAAACAAATTCTCATATGCTCAAAACCACATTTGAGTGCTTTCGAGCGATTTCATTTACGCACCACACAAACATTCCGTTGGGTCCACCGACTTGTGTCAAAATGAATTTTCACAACCATTGGTGCCATCCATATTGCGAGATTCCCAAAAATACTTTTGAGTGATTTCGAGCGGTTTCGTTCTCGCACCACAAAAAGTTCCCAGCGGGCCCAGCGACTCTTGTCAAAATGAATTTTTGCAACCAACAGTGCCAAACACAATCCCATTCTACCAAAAACACTTTTGAGTGGTTTCGAGTGGTTCGATTATCGCACCACACAAACTTTTTGGCGGGTCCATCCACTTGTGTCAAAATGTATTTTCACAACCAATGGTACCATACGCATTTAGATTCCCAAAAACACATTTGAGTGGTTTCGAGTGGTTACGTTTTCAAACCACACAAACTTTCCTGCGATTCCACCGACTCGTGTGAAAAGCAATTTTCCCAACCAATGGTGCCAAACACATTCTCATATGCTCAAAACCACATTTGAGTGGTTTCGAGCGATTTCATTTACAACACTAACCTTCCGGCGGGTCCACCGACTTGAGTCAAAAGGAATTTTCACAACCAATGGTGCCATCCATATTCCGAGATTCCCAAAAACACCTTTGAGTGATTTCGAGCGGTTTCGTTTTTGCACCACACCAAGTTCCCAGCGGGCCCACCGACTCTTGTCAAAATGAATTTTTGCAACCAACGGTGCCGAACACAATCCCATTCTCCCAAAAACACTTTTGAGTGGTTTCGAGCGGTTCGATTTTCGCACCACACAAACTTTTTGGCGGGTCCATCCACTTGTGTCAAAATGTATTTTCACAACCAATGGTACCATACACATTTAGATTCCCAAGAACACTTTTGAGTGGTTTCGAGTGGTTACGTTTTCATACCACACAAACTTTCCTGCGGGTCCACCGACTCTTGTGAAAAGTAATTTTTCCAACCAATGGTGCCAAACAAATTCACATATGCTCAAAACCACATTTGAGTGCTTTCGAGCGATTTCATTTACGCACCACACAAACATTCCGGTGGGTCCACTGACTTGTGTCAAAATGAATTTTTACAACCAATGGTGCCATCCAAATTGCGAGATTCCCAAAAATACTTTTGAGTGATTTCGAGCGGTTTCGTTTACGCACCACAAAAAGTTCCCAGCGGGTCCACCGTCTCTTGTCAAAATGTATTTTTGCATCCAACGGTGCCGAACACAATCCCATTCTCCCAAAAACACTTTTAAGTGGTTTCGAGCGGTTCGATTTTCTCACCCCACAAACTTTTTGGCTGGTACATTCACTTGTGTCAAAATGTATTTTCACAACCAATGGTACCATACACATTTAGATTCCCAAAAACACATTTGAGTGGTTTCGAGTGGTTACCTTTTCAAACCACAGAAACTTTCCTGCGGTTCCACCGACTCGTGTGAGAAGCAATTTTCCCAACCAATGGTGCCAAACACATTCTCATATGCTCAAAACAACATTTGAGTGGTTTCGAGCCATTTCATTTACAACACTAAGTTTTCGGCGGGTCCACCGACTTGTGTCAAAACGAATTTTCACAACCAATGGTGCCATCCATATTTCGAGATTTCCAAAAACACCTTTGAGTGATTTCGAGCGGTTTCGTTTTTGCACCGCACAAAGTTCCCAACGGGCCCACCGACTCTTGTCAAAATGAATTTTTGCAACCAACGGTGCCAAACACAAATCCATTCTCCGAAAAACACTTTTGAGTGGTTTCGAGCGGTTCGATTTTCGCACCACACAAACTTTTTGGCGGGTCCATCCACTTGTGTCAAAATGTATTTTCACAACCAATGGTACCATACACATTTAGATTCCCAAAAACACATTTGAGTGGTTTCGAGTGGTTACGTTTTCAAACCACACAAACTTTCCTGCGGTTCCACCGACTCGTGTGAAAAGCAATTTTCCCAACCAATGGTGCCAAACACATTCTCATATGCTCAAAACCACATTTGAGTGGTTTCGAGCGATTTCATTTAAACACTAACTTTCCGGCGAGTCCACCGACATGTGTCAAAAGGAATTTTCACAACCAATGGTGCCATCCATATTCCGAGATTCCCAAAAACACCTTTGAGTGATTTCGAGCGGTTTCGTTTTTGCACCACACCAAGTTCCCAGCGGGCCCACCGACTCTTGTCAAAATGAATTTTTGCAACCAACGGTGCCGAACACAATCCCATTCTCCCAAAAACACTTTTGAGTGGTTTCGAGCGGTTCGATTTTCGCACCACACATACTTTTTGGCGGGTCCATTGACCTGTGTCAAAATGTATTTTCACAACCAATGGTACCATAGACATTTAGATTCCCAAAAACACATTTGAGTGGTTTCGAGTGGTTGCCTTTTCAAACCACAGAAACTTTCCTGCGGTTCCACCGACTCGTTTGAAAAGCAATTTTCCCAGTGCCAAACAGATTCTCATATGCTCAAAACAACATTTGAGTGGTTTCACGCCATTTCATTTACAACACTAACTTTCTGGCGGGTCCACCGACTAGTGTCAAAACGAATTTTAACAACCAATGGTGCCATCCATATTCCGAGATTCCCAAAAACACCTTTGACTAATTTCGAGCGGTTTCGTGTTTGCACCACACAAAGTTCCCAGCGGGCCCACCGACTCTTGTCAAAATGAATTTTTGCAACCAACGGTGCCAAACACAAATCCATTCTCCGAAAAACACTTTTGAGTTGTTTCGAGCGGTTCGATTTTCGCAGCACACAAACTTTTTGGCGGGTCCATCCACTTGTGTCAAAATGTATTTTCACAACCAATGGTACCGTACACATTTAGATTCCCAAAAACACATTTGAGTGGTTTCGAGTGGTTACGTTTTCAAACCACACAAACTTTCCTGCGGGTCCACCGACTCGTGTGAGAAGCAATTTTCCCAACCAATGGTGCCAAACACATTCTCATATGCTCAAAACCACATTTGAGTGGTTTTGAGCGATTTCATTTACAACGCTAACTTTCCGGCGGGTCCACCGACTTGTGTCAAAACGAGTTTTCACAACCAATGGTGCCATCCATATTCCGAGATTTCCAAAAACACCTTTGAGTGATTTCGAGCGGTTTCGTTTTTGCACCACACAAAGTTCCCAGCGGGCCCACCGACTCTTGTCAAAATGAATTTCTGCAACCAACGGTGCCAAACACAATCCCATTCTCCCAAAAACACTTTTGAGTGGTTTCGAGCGGTTCGATTTTCGCACCACACAAACTTTTTGGCGGGTCCATCCACTTGTGTCAAAATGTATTTTCACAACCAATGGTACCATACACATTTAGATTCCCAAAAAGACATTTGAGTGGTTTCGAGTGGTTACGTTTTCAAACCACACAAACTTTCCTGCGGGTCCACTGACTCTTGGGAAAAGTAATTTTCCCAACCAATGGTGCCAAACAAATTCTCATATGCTCAAAACCACATTTGAGTGGTTTCGAGCGATTTCATTTACGCACCACACAAACATTCCGGTGGGTCCACCGACTTGTGTCAAAATGAATTTTCACAACCAATGGTGCCATCCATATTGCGAGATTCCCAAAAATACTTTTGAGTGATTTCGAGTGGTTTAGTTTACGCACCACAAAAAGTTCCCAGCGGGCCCACCGACTCTTGTCAAAATGAATTTTTGCAACCAACGGTACCGAACACAATCCCATTCTCCCAAAAACACTTTTGAGTGGTTTCGAGCGGTGATGAGGACATCGACCCCGACACAGGAACGACTACACCAGCAGCACCACCTCAGGCGCCACCAGGAGATGATGTGTTGACGGGACCACTCACTCGAACCCGTGCACGTGAGCTTAATTTTGTTATGCTGCTGAAGAATGAAGGACCAGAATAATGTCTAGGTGCTGCGCCACCTATCTATTTTTAGTTTTGGCAAGAATAACAAGGAAGGTGCTGCGTCACCTATAGTTGGAAAGGAGTAACGGAGATCTCCACCTGCCTTGCTTGGTTGTAGGGGCCCCTTCCTGTTGGTGCGCCCCATCCAAACCAGCCAAGATGGCGCCTTCTCCTCCTATTTAGTCAGGGGCTGCGCCTCCTCTTTGATTTGGGTTTTCTTTGATAAGTTTAGCCATTGTATCCTGTACTACAGTTGTGCTCAGCGGCCACCTGTAGACAGCCATCGTGAACCCCAATTCGTGAGTGATTGATATTCAGTTCTGTTTTAATCTTATTCTTGCTTGTTCTTCGATTGCTCATAGGAATAGAACTTTGTGTTCAGGTTGATCTTGCCACCAGCAAGGTCAATAACCATTTGGAGTTGGTTCAGCGATTGCTAAGGCGCCACGACTTGTTCGTTCGTAGTCGGATCGTGAGAGTCACCTCCTACACAAATCGAAGTTATCCCACTCACCGAAAGATCGGGCACTCTAGCTCTATCAAGTGGTATCAGATTTCTGGTTGATCGGTGAGTTTCATCGAGTTACCCTTTAGTTTTTAGTTTGTTCATCGTCCTATTGTCCACAAAAACCAAAACAATAATCAGGTTAGACCTTTGTCCTAGCACCTTTTTGAGCCTTGCACATTTCATTCAGTAATTTGCATTGTTGAATTTGTGTGCTTTTGCGTCAATAGTTGCCGGTCACCTTGTGTTTTCGTTTCACCGTCATTTCTACCTCCACCACCACACCGCCTTCCTTCCCCTGCCACGTTTTCTCCCTGGGGCGCCCCTCCCTGCTATGTTTTTGGAAAGAAGAGCCACGGTGCCAAAATAGAAAGAAGCAAAAAACAAACAAAACAAAAAAAAAGAGGAAAGTATCCAGGAAAGAAAAAGGCAAGGCGCCAACATAGAAAGAAAAAAAAAGGAAAGCCAAAAGGAGGAAAGGCAACACTGCATCAACAAGGAAACTGAATTAAGATTGGCAGGCAGTTTTTCTTCCCTGTTGGGTGCCAACGCACCAGCCCCATCTTTTAATTACCTTTTTACCCCTGATCAGACCAAAACACATGACACTTTGTCTTCACCCGATCATTTCCTTCACCTCAATCAACGTTTCTGCCAGTTTTTCCAGCCGGCCATTTTTCACATTTTTTTTTCACCCTTACTACTCTTTCACGTTTACACTTGTTTTCCAGCAGCCTAGCGACGTGTTTAGCACTATTGTTCAACTTTGCATTACTGTTTGATTGTGCTAATCCTTGAATTTGAGTGCAGCCTTCCTAGAACTCCACAAATTTTCTACAGCGATCAAGCTTTGTGTCCTTTGGCAATCGCTCTACTCAATCTTCGGAAGGTTGTACCGCTGGTTGCAAGTCACCCCTACGAGCTTGGTAAGAACAGGTAAGAGTTTGATAACAGCTTTAGTTTTGAGTGACTTGATCGGCACCATATCCTATTAGCTGTAGGGCACATTCTTGTTGTTCGTGTTTGTTGCTTTTCCACTGACCATGGCAGAGGAGGATGATGCTCAGTACGCCATGCCTCACTCCCCGCGCACTAAAGGCATCATTCAGCACTTCAATCGCCAGATGAACAAGCACGTGGAGGGCTTGGCAGAGGAGATTAGGATCGCCAATGAACAAATGAGTCAATTCCAGGACGCTCAACTGGCCACCAATGCCACGCTCACGGAGATGCAGCAAGCACAAGCTGCTAGCGCCACCAGCCTTGCCACGCTCACTACACGCCTTGCGGAATTGGCACAACAACTTGCTGATCAACGTACGGAAGTTGATTATGGTGGCGACACCGAGCATGAAAATCAGGACCATCGTCCCCGACGAGGACATCATCGTGTGGTACGTACCCAGGATGATTCTTTCTCTAAGCTTAAACTCACTATACCTGAATTCAATGGTAAATATGACCCTAATGCATATCTTGAGTGGGAACTTGCTGTTGATCAAAAGTTTGCATGTCATGGTTTTCCTGTGCAACATCGAGTTAGGGCTGCTACTAGTGAGTTTACACACTTTGCCTCTATTTGGTGGCGCGAACATTGCAGCAGACATCCCGCTGACATTCCTACCACTTGGGATGCTTTAAAAGCCCTTATGCGCCACAGATTTGTTCCCTCCTATTATGCTCGTGATATGCTTAATAAACTACAGCGCTTAAGGGAGGGTACAAATTCTGTTGAAGAGTACTACCAGGAGCTGCAAACTGGTATGCTTCGTTGTGGTTTAGTTGAGAACCATATATGCTATGCTTGCCACTGACGTTGCAGGAACCCCAGAAGAACATGTGGCTGCCACTGACGCTGACAAGTACGAAAGCCTCGTTGTGCAGCGCGTACTCAGCACGCAGGTGGCACCACCTGAGCAGCACCAACGTCACACCTTATTCCACACCAAGGGCGTTCTGCACGAACGATCTATTCGCATCATCATTGATGGCGGCAGCTGCAACAACTTGGCAAGTACTACTCTGGTCGAGAAGTTGTCTCTTTCAACTCGGCCACACCCGCATCCCTACCACATTCAATGGCTCAACCAGGGTGGCAAACTCAAGGTAACACGCTCGGTACGTGTCCACTTCTCGATGGGGTCGTATAATGATTATGCTGATTGCGATGTTGTTCCCATGGAAGCTTGTTCGTTGCTGCTCGGTAGACCATGGCAATATGATACTGATTGTATACATCATGGTCGCACAAACCATTACTCTTTAGTGTTTAAGGGCAAGAAAATTATCCTTCACCCAATGACCCCTGACCAGATTGTAAAAGATGACATTGCTAGGGCAGCTAAAGAGTCCAAACTATGCCAACACCAACCAGCCGCACCTAAAGAGATTAAGTTACATGCACCTCTTTTACTTGCTACACGTGCTGATTTTGCAGAATTAGGTGCTGCTAGCTTGCCCTGTTATGCGCTCATGTGCACACGTGTTTTGTTCTCACTTGATGATGCACCGGCTTTGGATATTCCCCCTGCTGTTACTAAGCTCTTGCAGAACTACGCCGATGTGTTTCCGAAGGAATTACCACCAGGTCTTCCTCCCATTCGCGGCATAGAGCATCAGATTGACCTTGTACCAGGTGCCCAGCTACCCAACCGCGCCCCGTACCGTACAAATCCTGCTGAGACGAAAGAAATTCAGCACCAAGTCCAGGCGTTGCTTGATAAGGGCTACATTCGTGAGTCGCTTAGCCCTTGCTCTGTTCCTGTTTTACTTGTCCCGAAGAAAGATGGTACTTGGCGCATGTGCGTAGATTGTCGAGCGATTAACAATATCACAATTCGTTATCGCTTTCCTATACCTCGCTTGGATGACATGTTAGATGAGCTTAGCGGTGCTGTTATATTCTCCAAGGTCGATTTGCGTAGTGGGTACCACCAGATTCGAATGAAACTTGGGGATGAATGGAAAACGGCTTTTAAAACGAAATTTGGCTTATATGAATGGTTGGTTATGCCGTTTGGATTGACTAATGCTCCCAGCACCTTCATGCACTTAATGCATGAAATTTTGAGGCCTTTCATAGGGTTGTTTGTGGTTGTTTATTTCGATGATATTCTGATTTACAGCAAGTCAACGGACGAGCATTTGGAACATTTGCGTGCTGTTTTTGATGCTTTGCGCGCTGCCCGCTTATTTGGTAACTTGGATAAGTGCAACTTTTGCACACAACGTGTTTCGTTTCTTGGCTATGTTGTTACTCCGCAGGGCATTGAAGTGGACAACAGCAAGATTGACGCCATCCAAAGTTGGCCCACACCGACGACAGTTACGCAGATTCGGAGTTTTCTTGTGCTTGCCGGTTTCTACCGACGGTTTGTTCGTGATTTCAGCTCTATTGCTGCCCCATTGCATGAGCTCACCAAGAAGGGCGTTCCTTTCTCCTGGGGTGCAGCACAAGAAGAGGCATTCACCACTCTAAAAGATAAGTTAACACATGCTCCCTTATCTACCTGATTTCAATAAGATGTTTGAACTTGAATGTGATGCTAGTGGTATTGGGTTGGGCAGTGTTTTGCTTCAAGAGGGAAAACCAGTGGCTTATTTTAGCGAAAAACTAGGCGGTGCTAGTCTGAATTATTCTACTTATGATAAGGAGCTTTTCGCTTTGGTTCGCACACTTCGAACATGGCAGCACTATCTTTGGCCTTGCGAGTTTATAATCCATTCTGATCATGAGGCTTTAAAGCACATTCATAGTCAAACAAATCTGAACCGTCGGCATGCTAAGTGGGTAGAATTCATCGAGTCTTTTCCCTACATCATTAAACACAAGCACGGGAAAGACAATGTTATTGCTGATGCGTTGTCTCGTCGATACACCATGCTGTCACAGTTACATTTTAAAATTTTTGGTTTACAAACTGTGAAAGAGCAATACGCTACTGATTCTGATTTTAAGGAGATAATGACACATTGCAAGGATGGTAAACCATGGGGAAAATTTCACATCAACGATGGGCTCTTGTTCCGTGCTAACAAGCTGTGTATTCCAGCAAGCTCGGTTCGTCTTTTGCTGTTGCAGGAAGCGCATGGTGGCGGCCTCATGGGACACTTTGGCATTTACAAGACACAGGAGATTCTGGCCGCACACTTCTTTTGGCCCCACATGCGCCGCGACGTGGAGCGCTTTGTTGCACGCTGCACCACGTGCCAGAAAGCAAAGTCCCACCTGAACAACCATGGTTTGTATATGCCGTTACCTCTCCCTACTTCTCCTTGGCTCGATATTTCTATGGATTTTGTTTTGGGCTTACCTCGAACTAAGAAGGGGAGGGATAGTATCTTTGTGGTTGTCGATCGATTCTCTAAAATGGCTCACTTCATCCCCTTGTCATAAAACTGATGATGCTACCAGCGTTGCTGAATTGTTCTTTCGGGAGATTAGTCGTTTACATGGTGTTCCAAATACAATAGTCTCAGATCGCGATGCTAAGTTCCTAAGTCATTTTTGGAGATCTCTTTGGAATAAACTAGGCACAAAATTGCTTTTCAGCACCACTTGTCACCCACAAACAGATGGACAAACTGAGGTAGTAAACAGGACGTTATCTACCATGCTTAGGGCTGTTTTAGACAAAAATTTGAAACTTTGGGAGGATTGTTTGCCCCATGTTGAGTTTGCTTACAACCATGCTACACACTCCTCCACAAAAATGTGCCCTTTTCAGGTTGTCTATGGTTACATTCCACGGGCGCCAATTGACTTGCTGTCTTTTGATTCTTTGGACGTCCCACATGTAGATGCCGTCGCATGTGTTACACAAATGTTGGAACTCCATCAGCAAACACAGCAGAACATAGCCCGTACTAATGCTAGGAATCAGGTTGTGGGTAGCAAAGGACGCAAACTTGTTACTTTTGAACCTGGTGACATGGTTTGGTTGCATTTGCGCAAGGATCGTTTTCCTACTTTGCGCAGGTCTAAGCTCATGCCACGAGCTGCTGGCCCTTTCAAGGTGCTAAAGAAGATTAATGATAATGCATATGTACTTGACCTGCCTGCATAACTTGGTGTTTCCTCTAGTTTTAATGTTGCAGATTTGAAACCGTATGCGGGCGAGGATGAGGAGTTACCGTCGAGGACGACTTCGATTCAAGAAGGGGAGGATGATGAGGACATCGACCCCGACACGGGAACGACTACACCAGCAGCACCACCTCAGGCGCCACCAGGAGATGATGTGTTGACAGGACCACTCAGTCGAGCCCGTGCACGTGAGCTTAATTTTGTTATGCTGCTGAAGAATGGACCAGAATAATGTCTAGGTGCTGCGCCACCTATCTATTTTTAGTTTTGGCAAGAATAACAAGGAAGGTGCTGCGTCACCTATAGTTGGAAAGGAGTAACGGAGATCTCCACCTGCCTTGCTTGGTTGTAGGTGCCCCTTCCTGTTGGTGCGCCCCATCCAAACCAGCCAAGATGGCGCCTTCTCCTCCTATTTAGTCAGGGGCTGCGCCTCCTCTTTGATTTGGGTTTTCTTTGATAAGTTTAGCCATTGTGCAAACATCCTGTACTACAGTTGTGCTCAGCGGCCACCTGTAGACAGCCATCGTGAACCCCAATTCGTGAGTGATTGATATTCAGTTCTGTTTTAATCTTATTCTTGCTTGTTCTTCGATTGCTCGCAGGAATAGAACCTTGTGTTCAGGTTGATCTTGCCACCAGCAAGGTCAATAACCATTTGGAGTTGGTTCAGCGATTGCTAAGGCGCCACGACTTGTTCGTTCGTAGTCGGATCGTGAGAGTCACCTCCTACACAAATCGAAGTTATCCCACTCACCGAAAGATCGGGCACTCTAGCTTTATCAGGACGTGTCCCTATTGGACTCTAAACGATACAAGCCCATTGGGCTAAGTTAAGGGTGCGCAGCACCCTGGACAGAAAAGACCACTCGGTGGTTTTTGTACTGTTGACGCCGCTTCTGAATAGAGATGAGTACAAGGCCAGATCCATATGAAAGTAAACTTGTTCAGCTTTCCAACAAGTCCAGAATCACCCCAATCCGACTCCGTATGTAGCCGGGGCAACCATCGCAAGTTGGAGGTGTGCTGCAATCCGAATCCAGCCTACGCGAGTCCTTTTCCCTTTCGGTCTTCTCCTTGATTCCTAATCAAAACAAGAGTGCATGTGTCTCCAAAATCTTAACAGGATAGATAAGAGCTCAAGAAGGAACTCACTTGATGATTAAGTTGTCGAGCACGAGCACGAGTAATAGGACCAGTAATAGGACCAGCATGTACTGGTGTCGGTGTGGATGTATGGTTGGTGGTGATGTCCTCATCACTTCCTCCTTCACGTGCAGAACAGAAACACACGGGCAGAAAACCTAGCAAACCCTAGATGCAACTCCAAAACTGACCGATAGAAAATGCCCGAAACGAGAAAAACGAAACCCTAGCAGCGACACGATTCCATTTTCGAAGATCCCGATGGCAATGAAGACACGGCGGCAGCGGCAGTGGGGATAGTGGTACTAAACGTGACCAGAACTTGAAACTCTAAACGGACTAGACGCTAAGACCAGCAACTCGACACAACGATGTAACAGAAAACTCAACAATGCAAAAACTGAAAAGAACAATGCAGCGGCACAAAGATGGCTAGGTATGGATGTAATCTTTTTTTGTATGGCTATTTTCTGGTTTTAGATAGATTGAAACTCACCGAGCAACGAAAGCTCTCATACCACTTGATAAACCCTGAGCTGCTCCGATACCACTTGATAAACCCTGAACTGCTTCGATACCACTTGATAAACCCTGAGCTGCTCAGATACCACTTGATAAACCCTGAACTCCACATGATACGCTCAGGGATTTGGTTGTCCCGATCTTTCGGTGAGTTGATGATAACTACGATTTGGAAGAAACATTGACGACCCGACTACAACCGTAGGAGATGTTATTGTGTTGCGCCTTACCTATTGATACACCTCTTCGTGGGTTGTTGATCTTATTCCTGCTAGCAAATCGAAGAAACAAGCAAGAACAAGATAAAAGCAATCTTAGTTGCAAATAGGAATTGAATACAAATGATAATTTGGGATTCCGTAATGAGCAAAGTGGCGATCTAACTGATCACGAGATTACACGGCTAGCTATTTAATCTAACCGTAATGAGCAAAGGGGTACCAAGCTATTTAAAGAAGTGGGAGGACTACCAAGGTGGTTCCTAGGTCGTGCTCCACCAGGTTGGGGCGCACCCCACATGGGCCCCACCTGGGCCGGGGTCCCAGATGAAGTTACAAGCCCATAGGCCCATTATAGGTGATGCAGCACCTTGTTTCTTCAGTTGCGGCCGATTGAGATGGAGTTTGGAGATGAGGCTGGATCCATTGGAAAGAGGACTCATGGGCCCAAAACGGAGCTCGTATGCATATTTGGCGGCTGTTTGAATTCAGCATTGTAGCAGGTGGCCGAATTGGATTGCAGAACGTCTACGACTCAATCTCGATGTCTTCCAGTTGCCCTATGATGTGAGCAATGGTTGTATCAATGGTAGTCATGGTCACATCACAAAACCACTCAAATGTATTTTTGGGCATATGGGACTGTGCTTGGCACCATTGGTTGCGAAAATTTATTTCGACAAGAGTCGGTGGACGCGCAGGAAAGTTTGTGTGGTTTGAAAACGTAACCGCTCGAAACCACTCAAATGTGTTTTCGGGCATCTACGAATGTGTTTGGAACAATTGGTTGCAAAAACTTATTTTGACATGAGTTGGTGGGCCCGCCAGAAAATCTGTGTGGTGCGAAAACGAAACCGCTTGAAACCACTCAATTGTTGTTTTGGGCATATGATAAGGTGCTTGGCACCATTGGTTGCAAAAATTACATTTCAGATGAGTCGGTTGTCATGCAGGAAAGTTTGTGTGGTGCGAAAACGAAACCACTCAAATGTGTTTGGGCATCCAGGAATGTGTTTGGTACCATTGGTTGCTAAAATTCATTTTGACACATGCCACAGGGCCCACCGAAAAGTTTATGTGGTGAGAAAATGAAACCGGTTGAAACCACTCAAATGTGTTTTTGGGCATATGGGATTGTGTTTGGCACCATAGGTTGAGAAAATTACTTTTCACTTGAGTCGGTGGTCACACAGGAAAGTTTGTGTGGTGTGAAAACGGAACATCTCGAAACCACTCAAATGCGTTTTTGGACATGCAGGAATGTGTTTTTATTTTGACACGTGCCGGTGGGCCCGCCGAAATGTTTGTGTGGAGTGAAAACGAAACCAGTGGAAACCACTCAAATGTGTTTCTGGGCTCTTTAATGACACACTTGGTTTGAAACAACGTGTGCCGCTGATTTTGCTCCGCCTTCTCCATTTGTGCGCTGAGCACATGCTGCACAATGAGACTCTCATAGCGCTCTGCATCATGAGCACCAATATGCTCTTCTAGCCGCTCCTCTTTGTCTGCATGGTCAGCTGCAAGCAAAGCATGTGTATCCTCATCGAAATCACTAGCAGATGAATACTCACCATCTTCTTTGACTACCAAAACGCGCTTGCTTGGACAGTCACACTGCACATGCCCAAAGCCCTTGCAGCGATGACACTGTACATCTCTTGTTCTGCCTGTGGATGAAATTGAAGAAGCGCATGCAGCTGGTTGTTGGGCAGTCTTAGTCGCTGAACTAGTAGGAGGAACACATGGCTTGTCGCTGGGTGGAGAAGGTGCTGATCGACTTGGTGTGGAAGATGTGGAAGTAGTACGTCCGGCCAGAGGAGTAGTCGTGCGTGGCTGCCATGATGTAGATTCTGCAAAAAAAATTAGCCTTGGCACTGGCACGTCGTCTCTGCACTTTCCTTTCAGCTTTATAAGCAAGATGAAACAAACGGGTTATGTTAGTGTATTCTTTGTAAGCCAGAATGTCCTGTATCTCTCTGTTTAATCCATCCAAAAATCTAGCCATAGCAGGTTCCTCATCCTCCTCTAAGTTACAGCGCAACATACCCATTTGCAATTCCTGATAATATTCTTCTACACTTTTAGCGCCCTGTCTCAATTGTTGCAACTTATTTAACAGGTCACGTGCATAGTAAGAAGGAATAAATCTAGCCCGCATGACCCGTTTCAAAGCATCCCAAGTCTGTGGCATGTTATTAGGATTTTTCTTGCCATGTTCTATCCACCAAACAGAAGCAAAATCAGTGAACTCACTAGTAGCAGCCCTAACCCGTTTATCCTCAGGGAACTCATGACATGCAAACTTTTGATCAATAGCAATTTCCCAAGTAATTTATGCATCAGGATCATATTTACCATCAAAAGGATTCTTAAATTTGATTTTAGTTAAAGCATCATCATTGTTGCGTACCTCACATCGGCGGTGTCCACCCATACCTCTACGATTATGACATAGCTGTCGATGATCACGAGCGTCTCGCTCATCCTGTTCAGTGTCAGCAGAATAATCGTCATCCAAATTATCATCGACGTGCTTACCATCAATGTCGCCTTCATTACGCCGACCATTGTCCCTAGCTTGTTGTCAAAGTGCCTCAAGAGAGCAGCAAGGCTAGTGTCAATACGAGTAACCGAAGCCTCCAACCCTGTAAGCTTGGTGTTGGCAGCGATTTGTGTGGCCTCCAATTGCCCAATCTTGTCGTTTGTCACCTGCAAATCTGCATCAAGTCCTTCCGTATGCCGTTTCACTTGCCTTTCAAAATGCCATATGATGCCTTTAGTGCATGCAGAATGGGACGCACCTTGATCGTCCTCTGACCCTACCATGGTTAGTAACACAAAGACAACGAGACAACAGATGAGGAAAAACAAGCCCTACAACTATTAGGATGTAGCTACTGCAAGGCGCTCGCTTGCTCTCAACCTGTTTCACAAGGTCTTACCAATTCTTACCAATTGCTCACAAGAGGGAGACGGCAACCAACAAGTCTGGAACCGTGGAACGAGGTGTATCGGTGCCGTAGCAACAAGACCTGTCAAGCTGTAGCCGAGTGTGTGGAGCTGTGGGTGGGCTAAAAGCAATGCACAAGGAACAACTAGAAACCACGTTAGTCAAAGCAAGTTGAAAAATCGTTCAAAGGTTGATACCGTGCTGGTCTTAGGGTAGCCGAAGTAGAGATGCGAGCCTAACCACAAAGGACGCCACAAGACACAAACCCAAACAGGAACGATGACAATGGTGACAACAGGTAATGGTGGAAGGTGCTCACATGTCGGCTCTTTTTTTTCGCTTTCTCTCTCTAGTGCTGAGGAGAGAGATGTGACTTTTCTTATTTTCTTTTATTTTTTTGATATTTTTTCACAACTAGGAGCACACCGGCAGAAAGTCGTAGCTCAAACGGAAAAAATATGAAGCCTTTAAAATTTTTCAAAGTTCAATCCAAAGGAGTCCCGAAGCTTGCCGTCTCGAATACAAAGCAGGGAAGAATTAGATGTAACTTTTTCTGTAGATGTCCGTGGATATATTATAAGCCTAATTTCAAGTCCATATGAAAAAGATATGACTGTTTTAAGGAAGGTCACTCGAATCAAGGTTCTTTTTCTTTTCTGGTGGCGGCAAACTCAAAGGCAATCGTACTCAACGAAAGGAATAGATCTAACACAAGCGGAAAGTAATTTGGTGGATGGCTGTGATGAAGATGGCGATGTGCGTGGCAAGAACTCAGAACTCTAATAGACTAAACGCTAAAACCAGCAACTTAACACAACCGATGCAATCGAAGACTCAACAAGCCCTAACTAAGCAGTACTAAAAAGGCTCAAGGGTTTGTGGGACTACGGGGAACTAATCTACTATTTTTTTGGCTTTTTCTGGACTATAGGAAATAAAACAATGAAGGATAAAAAGTCTCTCACCGATTAACCATGCTCTGATACCACTTGATGAGAACCCACGAGGGTTTGATGCCCAATCTTTCGATGAGAGGGTTGGATAACTCAATTGGGATGGAGATGACATTCACGGCCTAACTACAACCGTCCAAAGCGCCTTAGCAACCGATACACCACCTCCAATGGTTGTCACGAACTTGAGGTGCGTGACAATCTGGCCAGGAGGGCACTCGTCCTGCAAGCAATCGAAGAACAAGCAAGAACAAGTAGAACAAACATTGAATTGCTAGATGAAGATGAAAGTTTCACTAAGAAATCTCAATATGGTGGGATTCCGAATACAAACAGACGGGCGGTTTAGCCAACACGCGCGCTGCATGAAAGTAGCAAGTCGCTAACTCTAATCAACAAAAACCCAATTGTTCTTGGCGGCGGCTAAAGGTATAAAATAAGGACGAGAACGACCACAGGGGTGTTGGGGTCGTGCTCTAACCCTAGGACGCGTCCTTAATGGACCCAACTTGATACGCCCATCGGGCCCAAATAAGGTAACGCAGCACCTTTGACAGAAAAGGTCTTGAGAGTAAAACGATGATTGCAGCCTCTCCACAACAGATATGGACATGAGGCGGATCCATTTGAAAGTAGACTTGATAAGCTTTCCATGAAGTACTCGCACACCCAAATCAGAGTTCGCATGAAGTCGTGGCGGTCGTCACAAGTTGGCGCTATCCTGCAGTCCGAATCCAGGCGGCGTAAATCCTTTCCTCTTTTGATCCTCTCCATCATTCCTAAGTAAAAGAAGAGTACACGCGTCTCCGAGATATAAATAAGATGAACATGAACTCAAGAATGAACGTACCTGATAGTTAAGTTGACGTGCACGAGCGCAGGTAATAGGACCATGAGGAGGTTGTACTTGTGGAGACATGGATGTATTGATGGTGTTGATGTCCTCATCAGACGGTTGCGTGAATCTCGGATTTGTTGGTGAGCTGCCTGCCCGGGCGAACACGGTGAAGATCGTCGTTGTCGACAACAAGGTTGAGGCCTCGAAAAAGAGGAAAGGGCCATCACCAAGCTTGCTTCGACGAGCCAGGCAAAAGCCTAAAAGTTGGCGAAGGCCGCCGCCCCGTCCCAAGAGGGGTCGGAGGCAGAAGACGAAGAAGAAGAGCAAGAGGGGGAGGTCGCCACCGAAGCCGAGGCGGACGACAAAGGTGGCGAACGGGGAGGGGGGGCGGATCCCGGGGAGATGGATAGTACTCTTTAGGTAGATGACGATGATCTTTCGCTTGGCTATACCCCCACCCCAAGACCAAATCCTCCTCGCACGCTTTCGACTGCTACCGCCACCAACGAAGACCTTGACGGGGCAAGGACTTTAGCGGCAATCGCCACTCGCGTGCTAGCCGGGTCTCGCCAGAAGGATCCGACTCCTATCGTGGCAGGGGCCCACCCGAGAATGTCGAAGGTCACCATGAAGGGCGGGGTGAGGATCGCGAGCGCTTTTAGCGACAGCGAGTCCTCTTTGCTCGGGACTCCAACTTCGTTCGCTCCGCGTCATTTGGTGATTAAGCATGATGCCCACTAGTGATCGACTTGATGGCTCCGACGCTGGGGACGCAGCCTTCGGCGGGTGCTAGCGAGATTGCGGCGGCGGCCGCTTCGCTTGAGAGGGACGCGGCGGAGGCCTTCGCCTGCCCTCGGGTGGACACAGTCATGTCCCCCCTTCGCCAGCGTGAGGGGAAGCAGATGGCGACGGACACCTCTGTGTTGGAGGGTGTCGTGTTTGTGCCGCACTTTGTCCTCGGTGACTTCACGACCCAGACCGAACTGCTCCCATTCATCGGCGGGGTTACGCAGTTGGTTGCCCCAGTGACCGGCCTTCGCCCCTTCACGGACTTTAATGAGTTCGACGAGGGGGGCTGGGCAGTCAAGGGCTTGCTTGTTCAGGTGGGCCCTTTTTCTTTTCTCTATGATGTTGCTATTTCTCCGTGCACTTCTTTTTGGGTTTTTGACAGCCTTCTTCTCCTTTGCGGTGTTTTCAGGCCCTTTCGGCATATGGCCTCACCGAACAAGGCATTCTCGCTCGCCTTGACGATTATAAAAGGCGCATGCGGGAGACGGAGAAAGGGGCGATAAGGAAGGACTTCGAGCGGGAGGTCCTGGTCGAAGCTCTAAGGAAGGCGAAGGCCGAAAACCGAGCATTGAGGACCAAAAATGAGAGGCTCGAAGCCCAAGTCGATGGCCTCACCGAGTACTACAATACTTTGTCCCTTCACGCCCAGGTCAAGTCAGCCAAGCTGGAGGTCGCCCAGGCGAGGGACGTTGCTGCTTTGGCAACCGTGGCTTTGGGCCGGGCGAAGGAGTTCGCTAGGCAAGCCAGCTATGTGCTTAGCCTGGCCCTGACTGAGCTTGGGACACGCCCTACCGAAGTCCCAAGGGAAGACGCCGAGGCGGCCGCTTTCACAGAGTGGAGCGTCGAAGCTGGGGGGGAGGGCGATCGCCGATGCCGCTGGACGTAGGGATAAATGTGGTGCCACAATTTCAGCGTTCGGTGAGCGATGCTGCAACCGATTCGCTTCGCCTCCTGGCGTTTTCGCAGATCAAGCATTTGCCTTAGGGTTTTTTGCGATGCTTTACACATAAGGCAAGACACAAGAATTTTTATAGTGGTTCGGGTCTCTGATGCGAATAATAGCCCTACGTCCAGTTTTTTTTCTTTTTTCATTTTCCTCTTTTTTGTTTTTTTGTGCGAAGGCTTACATGATCAATATATGTACATATGGCGATCGGGTGCCACCCTTTTCTAGACGAAGTATTTCTTGAGCGAGGCAGCGTTCCAAGAGTGCTCTAGCTCTTCGCCTTGTAGGGTTGCTAGTCGAAAGGAAGTCCTCGTCCTTTGCTTAAGAAGGTATGGGCCCTCCCACTTTGATTCCAGCTTGCCTACTGCCACCGGGTTCGCCTTTTTCTTCAGCACCAGGTGCCCGGGCAATATTTCGTTTGGTTGAACCTTCTTGTTGTAGGAGGCCGAAGTGGCCTGGGAATACTTCGTCATGTGGTCGAGGGATTCGACTCTACTCCTTCGAGGAGTTCGATCGAGGCTTCACAACCGTCTTCGCCCCGGGTGAAGGTTACCCGTGGCGAGTTCGCCCCTAGCTCACTCGGGGCCATGGCTTCATCAACATACAAGAGCATGAACGGGGTGAACTATGTCGGCCTTGTTGGCATGGTTCGGAGGGTCCAAAGGACCGAAAGCATCTCCTCGGGCCACTTCCCCTTCGGCACACCCTCTAGCCCTTTCTTTTGTGCTTTGAGAATTTTTCCATTCGTTCTTTCGACAGCCCCATTCGCCTGCGGGTGTACTACCGAGGCGAACTTGATCTATAAGTTTAGACCCTGGCACATTTCTTTGAACTGCTTTGATGAGAACCCGCGAGGGTTTGATACCCGATCTTTCGATGATAGGGTTGGATAACTCGATTGGGATGGAGACGACGTTCACAGCCCGACTACAACCGTCCAAGGACGCTGCGCCTTAGCAACCAATACACCACCTCCAATGGTTGTCACGAACTTGCGGTGCGCGACAACCCGGCCACGAGAGCACACGAACAAGCAAGAACAAGTAGAACAAGCACGGAATTGCTAGATGAAGATGAAAGTTTCACTAAGAATTCACAATATGGTGAGGTTCCGAAGACAAACAGACGGGCGGTTTAGCCAACACGCGCGCTGTATGCAAGTAGCAAGTTGCTAACTCTAATCAACAAAACCCAAGAAATCCTGAAGGAGTACCGAGCTATTTAAAGGGGTGTTGGGGTCGTCTCCTTACCCTAGGACGCGTCCCTAGTGGACCCAACTTGATACACAGCCCATTGGGCCCAAATAAGGAGACGCAGCACCTTTGACAGAAAAGGACTCGGTAGTAAAACAAAGATTACGGCCGTGTTAGAATAGATATGGACATGAGGCTGGATCCATTTGAGAGTAGACTTGATGAGCCTTCCATGAAGTACTTGCACGCCCAAAACGAAGTCCATATGAAGTCGTGGCGGTCGTCACAAGTTGGTGCTGTTCTGCAGTCCAAATCTAGCCCGCGCGAATATGTTTCCTTTTGGGTCTTGTCCAACATTCCTAACCAAAACAAGAGTGCAAATGTTTCCATGGTCTAAATAAGATGGAGAAGAAGATAAGAACGAACTCACCTGGTAGTTTATTTGGCGTGCACGAGCGCGAGTAATTGGACCGGAAATCTGTTGTCGTTGTGTAGGCATGGATGTATCGATCGCGTTGATATCCTCATCATGCTTAGAGTCGAACTGCTTGCCATTGTTAGTGATGAACACTTTTGGCACGTCGAAGCGGCACACGATGTTCTTCCAGCCAAATTTTTGAACTGCAGTTGTCGTGATTGAGCTGAGAGGCTCCGCTTCGATCCGTTTGGAGAAGTATTCGACGGTGACGATGGCGAAGCCGTATCCATTCCTGGCGGTGGGGAATAGGCCAATGATGTCCATCCCCCACCTGGCGAAGGGCTAGATCGGGGCGATCGACTGCAGTTCGTAATGCGAGGCGGCCTGGCTTCGACCGTGGTGCTGGCAATCTTCACACCTTTTCACCTGGTCGACGCAGACCCGTAGAACTGTCGGCCAGTATATGCCTTGCCGAAAGACTTTTGCCGCTATGGCCCTTGGTGCCTGGTAAGCTCCGCATAGCCGTGTATTTCCTTCGCCAATTGCTCACCTTCGGCGAATGAGACGCATCAGAGCAAGGGCTGTAGGATTCCCGCTCTGTATAGTTGGCCTGACACCAACTTGTATTTCGTGGCCCTGAGCTGCAAGCATTGAGCTTCGGCCTCGTCATCCGACAGCCATCCAGTGTCCAAGTGTTTGACGAACAGCGTTCGCCAATCATCGGGAGCTTCGCCAGCCCCTGGTGGGTCGATGCTCATGACTTCCTCCGGAGCTTCATGCACACTCGGTGTGTAGAGCACTTCAAAGAATACGCTGGGTGCGTGCGGGACACCCGACGCAGCGGCTTTCGCCAGGACGTCAGCTTCTTTGTTTTGTCCGTGGGGTAGGTGTTCGATAGTGATATCGGCGAAACACTTCTCCTTCGTCCGGACGACTTCCAGGTATTTTTTTCATTCCTTCCTCCTTCGCCACAAAAGACTTGTCCACTTGCCTCGCCACAAACTTGGAGTCTGTCCAAATCAGTAGTCTTCGAACTCCTAGAGCATGTGCCTTTCGCAGCCCCATCAGCACAACTTTGTACCCCGCCGATATTGTTCGTTGTTTCGAACTAGACTCTGGCTGCGTATCGGATTGCCGTGCCCTTGGGCGAAACGAGGATTGTCGTGGCTCCTGCACCCCTGTGAGACCACGAACCGTCGGAGTACATAACCCAAAATTGTTTCGACATGTTCGGGCTCTAGGGCGAAGGCTGGGGTCCATTCGACCATGAAGTCAGCTAGGACCTGGGACTTGATGGCCGCTCTGGCCACAAAAGCAAGGTTGAAGGGAGATAACTCGGCTGCCCACTTGCTTAGTCTCCCTGTGATTTCTTTACCTCAGAGTATTTCGTCAATTAGATACTACGAAGGTATTATGATTCTGTGGGCTTGGAAATAGTGTTTCAGCTTTCGCGAGGCTATCACCAGAGTGTATGCCAGCTTCTCCATTTCTAGGTAGTGTGTCTTCGCCCTCTAGAGGGCTTCGGAGACGAAGTAGACCGGTTTCTGGCCAGCTTCAGTCTCTTCTACCAACACCGCACTGACCGCGACGGGCGAAGCTGCTAAGTACAACAACAACTCGCTTCCCTTCGTTGGGCTAATCAGTGCGGGTGGGCTTTGAAGGTATTCCTTTAACTCGTCAAAAGCAGCTTAGCATTCGGAGGTCTAGCTAACTCGGTCGGATAGCCGGCCCCTGCAGGATCTTGAAGAAGGGTAGGCCCCTTTCGGCCGCTCCGACCAGGAAACGGCTGAGGGCCGCGATGCGTCCCATGAGCTTTTGCATTTCCCGTACGCTCTTCAGCGGCTGCATCTGTTGTATTGTGTCGATTTTTTTGGGTTCGCCTCTATGCCTCTCTGGGAAACAAGGAAGCCCAGGAGCTTGCTCGCACGCACGCCGAAAATGCAGTTGTCCAAGTTTAGCATGACCCCGGCCGCTCGTAGGTTGTCGAAAGTTTCTTGTAAGTCCATGGCATGGTCGATCACTTTTCGGCTTTTCACAACTATGTCATCAATATATGCCTCAACATTTCGACCGATCTGAGTGTTGAGGACCTTGTAGACTAGCTGGGCGAAAGTAGCCCCCGCGTTCCTGAGGCCGAAAGGCATTCTGAGATGGCAAAAGGTGCCGAAGGGGGTTATGAATGCTGTCTTCGCCTGGTCCCTTGGGTTCATGAAGATCTGGTGATACCCGGAATAGGCGTCCAAGAAGCTCATGAGTTCGCACCCTGCCGTCGAATCGACCAGCTGGTCAATCCGTGGGAGTGGGAAATCATCCTTGGGGCAGGCCTTGTTAAGGTCGTTGAAATCGATACACATTCGCCATTTGCCGTTGGACTTCTTCACCAGCACAAGGTTCACCAGCCACTATGGGTGGCCGATTTCTTCAATCACGCCCGCCTTGAGCAGCTTACGCACCTCGATCTTAGTTGCCTCTTGGTGATCAATAGACATCTTGCGAAGCTTTTGCTTTTTAGGTTTCGTGTTCGGCTTGACAGCTAAGTGGTGTGTGATGAGATCTGGCGAGACGCCACCTACGTCATCGGGTCCCCAGGCGAAGACATCCAGATTGCTCCCGATCACCTTCAAGAGGTCTTGCACTTCTTCTTCGCTCAGCTCGCCTCCAACCAAAACGACCTTGCTTGGGTCCGCCCCATCCATCGAGAACTTGTTTACTTTGCCGTGCAGGGATGGCTTGGGCATCACCCGCCCCCTCTCGGTGTCATTCGGTTGCATGGTGTTGACTTCTCGCCCGTCCCTACCCGCTTCACCTGCTGCTAATGCCGAAGGCTGCAACCCCTTCACCACGGTTGGGCTTGGCATTTTCAGCTAAGGTAGTTGCAGTGGGCGATCGCCTCGAACTTGTTGAGCTTGGAGTGGCCGAAAATGGCATTGTAGTGGTATGGGATGTCAATGACGTCGAAAAGGATCCGCTCTTCGCGCCTGTTGCTCTCGGGGCCAAAAGACACTTCCAACTGAACTTGTCCCAGGACTTGTACTGTGTTCTCGCCGAAGCCTTGGAGCGAAACGGGTGCGTGCGAAAGAGCCGTTGCCGGTAGACCCATTTTCGTGTAAGCGTCGGCGAAGATGACGTCCGCCGAACTTCCCCATCGACCAGGATGTGCCGGACCTCGTACCCCGCTATCAATGCGGAAACGACAAGGGGGTCTTGGTGTCCGAAAAACACCCCCTCGGTGTCCGCTGGGCCGAAGGATATTTCGAAGACGAGGAACTGTGGCCTTTCGTGGCTTGTCGAAGCTGCCATGATCACCAGTCGTCGGCTTGTCGAAGCTGCCATGATCACCAGCCTTTTACAAGCCGCGGCTTGTCGTGGCTTGTGAACAGCACGGGCACGCGCTTTTTTCTGATGCTTCGGCAGGTAGCCTTCTAGGACTCCTCTTGTAATGACTTGTATCACCCGTCGAGGCCCATCGGGCTATTGCGGGCCTTCTCGGTCTACCCCCGTTGAGCATCTTCACCGACGCCGGGGTTCGGCTTTGTCACCTAGGGGTGGCCATGCGTTGGATGTTTTGGCACTACCCGGTCATATGCGACAACTTGCCGTGGTACTCGCAGTACCTATCTTTTTTGTATTTCTTCTTCGGCGGTTGCCCTTGTGTCGAGCATGCCGAAACATATATTTTCCAATGCCAATTGTGATTTCCACATAGACTTGGTGAATGGGATCCATACACGCATATTATCCATTCGAACCTCTATGTGAGACAAAATCACAATTAACATCATCTATATAAATTCCGAGGTACCGAACCTTGATCAAATGAGAGATTGCTGGGACTCACGCGTGCCAGTCAACTTCAGCCTGGCATGTGCCCGTCAAACCACTTGAAGGTGGTGACCAGATGTGTTACACACCTAGGAGACTTGACCAAATTGCATGCGCTCTACAACGTCTCCAATGATCAAAATTCTTACTCGTTCATCTAGCAGTTGATATCTTAACAAGGGAGTTCAGATTCTTAGATATTACATAGACTTTGTAATAATTATACATATGGCCGACCGGCCCAATAGTTAGCGGTTCAGCGGAAGCATTATTCTACCCAAGACCGTTTCAGCAACCGACCAGGGTAGACCCTAGTTAGAACCGTTCTGAAACTCAGAACTATCCCCATCAAGGCACTCATCATCATTAAAGGATTCTCCTGCATCTGATGTTAAAAGAAAAATTTGAAACAGAAAACAACAATAGTATCAAGAGTCGATACATTACGAATAATATACTGGCATCGCCAATCCTAACGTACATGCATGGCTTAATCAAAGGAATGGTTCAAGTTGGCTTATTTTCAGCATAAAGCAAGATTTATTTCCACAAGACATTTTCTAAATAGTATGGAACCAATAAACTTTCAGTGAAACTAGATATATCATCATGGCATCATAATGTAAAATAATATCTTACGTTATATACTACTTGGTACTATCCAGAGCATCAAGTATATAAATCATTTCGAATTATTTCTCACAACATTTCATAAATTTGAATTTAAAGGTAATAAGAACATAGAGTAAAATCATTCGTCTATACTCAACACATATCCTTATGCCGCTCATAACCGTGAGCGCGGCTAACCGGTTAGTTTAAACTCTGCAGAGCTCGTACACTGTACCCACATGATGTAAAATAGTAATCATGTAAAACATTCCACGCAATACCGAAGTACCCAATTCACTACTCACAACATAGCCTTTACATTACTCATGATTTAGCCTTGCACTAGCACGATAGGTGTGATTCCGTCCTAGGCATATGACCTAGAACCATTAGGAGGCGGGCCCATGCCTGAGCCTAACACCATGGCAGCGAAAACATCCTTTCCTACCATGAGGCACCATATCGTTGTATTGGACAGACTTAGACGCCTAAACTACCATACAGGTAAATAGGTAGTTCCTATGAATCATCGCTAAGACTAATTCATACTACAACGGCCTACCATAATTCAAGACTAAACCATGGGCAACTTAGTAAGCTATGGCTATCCCATAATAGCACATGTGGTCGTACTATAAACACAAGTGACTGACATTGAGTGAAGTCCTTAAATATCTTAGGCATACACTCCCCCTGTCGATTCACAACTAAATACCATATGTGTACCACTTGCTACCCAAGACTTAAGTAATCTTTTTCTCATTTTAGTTCACAAATAAATACACATTTAATTTCGGCAAGTAGTTATTTAAAATCAACAAGTTTTTGAATAATAAAATGCCCATAATGATATTATTAATTTATTCTAGGCATTGCTAAGCTAGCATGTCGATACTTGATATACAGTAATTTTATCGAAAAGTAACAATAGCTATAATACCCTAAGGGTGCCAAATATTAAGTGGAGTTTTTCAAATGGACAACATGCAAGTTTTAGGTATAACTACAACCATTTAAATTACCCATCTTTTTAATTTGGAAATTAACCATGCAGCTTTGCAAACAATATTTTAAACCTTCAAATATAGGATCAATATGGTCAAAGGAAAAGAGGAAGGTGGCTTGCCTTGTTCTTGCTCCACACCTTGTTCAGTTAAATAAAGCACCTCTTCCTCGAAAACCTAATCGTCGTCTAAATATACACGCAATATCCGAATTACATTTGTGCAAAAGAAAATTTTCATATGTTCTAAAATAAATGTTGTTCTTAGGGTGAAGTGATACTGTGATGACTGAACTTTTAGTGCAAGAATTTCTATTTTATCAGGTTCCATCCAAAAGTTATGAATTTTTAAACTTGGAACTAATTATTTAAATATTTGAGACATAAATCACTAAGGTTCTGTTGAGTTCAGTGCCTACAGATTATAGAGCATAAAAATGTGAATCCAACAAAATTTAGTTTGAAATTTTTAGAGTTATAATGAATTTATTATGAATTTTCAAAGTTCAAGTCCTTTTCAGTTCATCAGAAAATACTTTACTCAATTATTCTGGATTTTACAAAATCTAAAAGGGCTCGGGTCCACCAATCAGTGACGGTACTTTTGCCCTAAAGTCCCTAGGGTTTCGGCAAATGGATCCCGCAGTCCTCAGCACGTGGCCTAGGCATTTAATCAAAATAGCACTCGGGTTCTTGCATATTTACGCATCAAGGTCCTGTCCCCACATGTCGGTGACTGTTTAGATTGCTAAAACGTCCCTGGAGATTCTAACCATTGGCAGACTAACCCTTAGCGCAGCTAGGGCAGAGCAGCGGCACGGCGGCGAGCTTTACGGCGACCCCGGCGGCGAAAGGTTGGGTTCCAGACGATGCGGCCATTGGGAAGAAGGTAAAGGGCTCCTAGACGAAGCTAACGATGTTCATCTTGCGAGCTATGGCGACCTATTGCGACGGCTGTAGCGGGAGAAGCGGTGACCCGCCTCGGCGTGCATGTGCATATCGAGTTCGTGACTTAATCTACGCGCGCGCGAGCATGCATGCGGGGCTAGGGACGTCCAGGAAGCTCACCAAAGTGTAGACAGTGCTCAGCAAGCTTCCGAGCGCTCGGTTCAATCCCGATAGCGGTCACGGCATGACGGTCGTTGTCGGCGGAGCGCTACCGGTTCTAGCTGTCTAGGAGGAGCACATGCATCCATTAGTGATAGCATGGAGTAGCTCTGTGCACGATGAATTGCCCCGAGACTCACCAGAGAGAGAGGTACGGTTGGAGAACGTCGGCGGCCTGAGGTGAGGAAGACGAAAGGGATCTCCCGATTTAGAGCTTCTCAACTCGATTCCTCTGGGGTTCGCGGTCATCTTGAGGTGATGTACTGGCGAAGTAGCTCGGGCGGATATGAAGTCTTGGGGCCAGGCGACGTTGATGACCTCCACGTCGGCGCTCGGAGTTCACCGGTGGCTCAAGTTGACGCGGTACGCGTTTCCAGAGATGGGCTACACCAAATCAATAGGGCTTTGAGGGGTTAGTAACGACATCAAACATAGACCTTGGAACGCAGGTTAACCTGGATTGGAACGCACCCGATGATGCGGAACAGCGGAGACGATCTCACCGGCGCCGAAGAAGACACCTTCGTTGCTCGAGATTCCGAAACGATCGCCCTCGGTTTCTCCGCAAAAATGGAACAATGGTGAGAGGAAGAGGATGTGCGTTGGCCGGCAGGGTTTTATATGGCGGTCGACAGAGAGGATGGAGATAGAGCGGCGCTCGGTGCCGTCGACGCATGTTGCTTGCGTGGTTTGCGGGAGAGTGGTGCTAGGGTGACATAGTGTGCCTGTGCAACTAACAAGTGGGTCCCACAAAGGGTTGGGCCCACCTGGATAGGAGAGAAAGAGCTGGAAAATTACTAAGTCCCAAAACTGCTGCTAGATTCCATCTTTGTCCTCAGTTTATATTATTTTCCAAGGGCATTTAGGTAAAGATCCTAATGGCAAAATGGTAAAGCACAATTTCCTCTATATTTTGAACCAATTTCCCAAACCAAAATACTTTTGATCAAATTTTAATGGAGTACCCAAGTAGGCTCCAGAGAATCTGAAATTTTCAAATTTTAATTTTAATTGAGTACTTTGTTTGAATGTGTAAATAAGATAATAAAATCTAGCAAAATTTATAGGTTACTTCACACACCTGGGTTGAGTTATTTGAAATATTCCATCTTTTATAATGTTTTAAATTATTATTTTGATAATTTAATCATCGAGTTCATTCACTTAAATAACTACAATGCATATGCTTAAAATAAACAGGAGCCCAGGAAAAAGAAAATTTATATCAAACTCAAAAGAGGAGATTTTTATTTTCAACAACCATTTAATATTACATAGCCTCCTAAATGGTTTTAGCGGTATGTTACACCTTGTCCACCCCTTAGACTTGCGTCAAAATCCTTGCGAAGATTCTAGACTTCTTTGACCGCCATGATCGGTTTGCCTTTCTCGTTGTCCTTGGGTTCTTTTCCACGTCATGGCCTTAGTCGCCGGTGCATGTCTTTGGGGAGGGGCCTGGTTCGCTGATGCTTGGGTGGCGGATTCCTGCTCTTTCGTCGCCGCCCTATCATAGTCTACTTGGATCTCAAGTCGCCTCTTGGTGTCCTCTTCGCCCCGAGCGTAGCCGTCGATGATGCGAAAGAGGTGCTTGATGGTTTGCGGCTCTTTCCTAGAAGTTCGACCGAAGCGGCATTGATCACCGAGGCCTCAGTAATGTCTTGCACTTGGCATTTTTTTTGGGAGAATCGCCTTGCGTACTCCCTTGTCGATTCGCCGGGCTTCTAGTAAATGCCGAACAAATCTTACTGGGTTTTCGGCTCTTCGTAAGTCCCACAAAAATTCATGATGAAGACGTCGTGCAGCTGCTCCCGCGAGTAGATGCTGCTTGACGGGAGGTTAAAGTACCACGATCGGGCGATGCCGTCCAAGGTGAGATGTATCACTTTGGCTTTTGTGTTGTCATCACCATGAGCTGCTTCGATTGCCGCTTCGTAAGTCGACAAGAACTCGCTCGGATTGGTTTCGCCCGAATATCTTGTCACAGCAGGGTACTTGAATAGGGCTGGGATTAGGTGAGTCCGCAGCCCCCAACTTAAAGGAAGCTTCTGTTCGGCCCCTGCCCTTAGCGTCGAACCCTGCTGGTACTATGGCGAAAGGCCCAAGTACGGTGGTGCGAAGGGCGAAGCCATTCCCTGTACCTGCGCGTGACGCTGGACCGAAGCATTCGGCGAGGGTAGACTTGTGACACAGCCTGGCCCACTCACGGCATCCTGCAGGGTTGGCGGAGGAGTGTGGGCCGACGAAGCTGATGGGGTCGGGTTCACTGGCATTCAAGCTGCTACACCTGGGCTCGAACTGCCGACGACCTAGGCCGAAGAGGCTGTTGCCGTTGTAGCAGTGTAGGGTTGACTTAGTTGCTGAAGAAAAGCATGAAATTGCGCCTGGAGAGCCGAGGCGGCGTCGATTGAGCTTTGGGGTGCTGACGCTGGCGGTGGCCGCATCGGTTGGACCGGGGCGAAGACTGGGATCGGGGCCACAACCGGGTGTACGATGGTTGGCTGGGGCGAGGGTCGGACCTAATGCATTGAAGGCTGCGGTGCCAAAGGCATGGCGGCTTGGACGGCTAGCGTGGCTGTCGTGGTTGCGTGTGACACGGTGGCTGCCGGTCTTGCCAAAGTCGCCACCTTGGCTTGCTTAGCGACCTCATGCGCCTGGTGTTGCTCTTGCATCTGTCAAAATGTGTCCTGTAGTCTCCGTCGCGTGCACCTTCAACGGGTCAGTTTTTGGGCCCACCAAAGCCACGATCACTGGCTCCTTCTACGCCGTGGCTGCTTCGGCGGGCACTTCGGCCTCGTCCCCGGTCTATTCCATTTCTGCGACGTGGCCTTCGACAGCGGTCGGCGTCGCACCGGGTTCGGTCGGTTCTCCGACTTCGCCCATGGCTTCAGGCTCCTCTTTGGCCTTGCGTCGCCTTGGCCCCCTCTCTCGCACGTAGACTCTTCGGTGGCATTGGTAACCTGGTCTAGGGTTCCCCACGGACGGCACCAGCTGTTATCGAACGACAGTAACGTCTGTCGAAAGGGCAGGCTACACTTGAGTGGGAAGTAAATGTGGTATATTGACATTAATAATTCCTTTTTTTGGGATCCCCCAGTACATGCCCCTTGGGGTCTATTTATAGGTTAAATGTTGGCTCATGCACCCTAGGGTTTCTAAGTACAGGGGATTTTACAAGGTTACCCTCATGATAGGGACATTTATGAGGGCAATTACAAACAATTTTAGGCTTGGGCCTCTTCTTGGGCTGCTAAATGGGCCTCCCCATCGGGTTGGCCCTGTAAGGCCCACAGTCCTTTGCCTGGGGGTGAAGGTCTTTCGCTTTGAGTGATGAGAGCCTTCAGCTTCACCCTTCTCGCATTGCTTCGCCTAGTGGCTTTGCCAATTGCTCCAATATATGCGGCAATCACCAGGCTTGGTGCCTTGCCTCTCGGCGACCGTCCTCATGTTTCGATAGGCTCGGTTGAAGGCCCTTGTGCCATGCATCCAATAAAGGGTATCGGTGAAACCTCTGTTTTGGGATGAGGTCCATAAAGAGATTTGCAGCGCATATTCAAGGTGTGGCTAGGCATATGTCTTTAGGGACTTAAGCTTATTTGCTCTTGGCAATGTGCAAGTGCTCAATTGCCTAATACCTAAAAATCCTTTTATATAGCTGTTACACAACTTTTTAGGAGTTAGTACAATGCAATTTAAAAGGTGGCAAACAGTGAGGTTTTGTTGACTTTTTTATAAGTTTGAGGCATTGTTTGCGTTTTTACAAAGCAATTGATTTTATATTATATCATTGATTTTTGGCCACATATATGTACATTTTCTGATAAAGACCAATATTATAGCTTAGGCTGATTATACTATTTTATTTCTGGTCATTTAGGCAGTTGCTAAATTTGTTTATGAGTTTTATTAGCTCGGATTTTATGCCACAACTGCCATATATTTTTGGGAATGGTGAAATAGTATATCTTATAGGGACTTAGGCATATTTGCTTTGGCAATATGTACTTCTGTACATATTGCCAAAGCAAATACCTTATATAAAGGCAGTACCTTATATTCGTTATGCAACAGGCTTTGTGATTACAGTTATTTGCTATGCGATTTTCTCAAAGTGCTAGGCTAAGCGCGTTGTTTATATGTACTTATAAACCACTCAAATGGTTGGATTATTGAGACCTTGACTATATGCTTAGTTTGTTCAACTAAACATATAGTCAAGGGCTACACCTAATTAGATGCATCTAGTTGATGTATCTAGGTATATTTTTTGTTATTGTTTTTTATATTTTTTTCAGCCCTTCACATCTTTTGGGTTTGTTGATAGTACTTGAAAGACTATGGCAGAGATTATTAAAGCACTTAGCTTTGGAATAATTTGGTTCGAGGTGGAATTATCTTTTCGACTGCGAAGGTCTCAGGGGCTAGTGTGGAGATTATGTGTACCATATACCCACACGGCTGGACTATCCGACTGATTATAGGGGATAGATTGTATATAGTGAATATGTAACAGCTTAGGACTTGGATATTACGTTTTCTTGTGTATTAAGAAACGGCCTATAGTCCTAAGCTGATAATATTGTAAACAAGATTTAGGAGACTTATACCATATCTGGTTGAGTCTATCTTTTAATCCTGTCCTCTTGAGCTATATAAGGAGGACAGGACGCCCCTTGAGGGCATAACCACTTCGATAATCATAATCCGATCGTCAGATCAATATAACACTCGACAGATACAGTCTTCAAAATAGGATTTCTTTCTGAGAAGGCCTGAACCTGTCTAAATCTTTGTCTCATCACCCATCCACTTCGGATTTTGTGCGCTACCCCCTTTTTCTTATTGCCGAAATCAAGTTTTGACACTGGCCGTCCTCATATTGCTCGTGCTGCTTGGCAGTCGGCAACATGGCGGTGCATACATGCATGCCAATGAGATTAATTTTTTAGGGAACATACATGCGGAGGGCAAGCCGTCGGAATTTGGAACTGAGAGGAATAGGGAGAGACAAATGAACCAAAATTTTGTTGGAAGCAGATTTTATTTTTTAAGTAGGTAAAGATAAAAATAAAGATAAATATAAAGATATAGTTCGTGCGAGTCGTCATGCGTCCTTGGGTTTTTGCCTTGTGCTTTTCGTCCGCCTTGCATCAACTTGCTATCCGATTTTATTTCTATGTCTGTAATCACGCTCGCGTATGAAATAGCCCCGCCCGAGCCAAGCATCCAACTGGGCTGCCCATGAACTCCTCCTGTCAGTCCACACTCTACAACTCACATGCATATGCAAATCTACCTCCATTAATTTCGTAAATAATTTCTCGCTCAATATGCGCCAAGCTCATCCAAGCCATCACCATGACGAAGCAAGGTAACATCTCTTATTTCTCGCTCAATATGCGCCAAGCTCCGTTGGGTCAAATCTACCACAACCCCTCCCTCCCAACCTTAGTTGCTCCAAGAGCATAGCCTCCAACGCTCCTTCCCACAGCCAATTTGATAAAGAAATCAGTGCGATTGCCCTTTTTTTTATTTAATCTACCACAGGTAATGCTCCACTTCCAAAGTTACCTGACAACTACAACTTAGTGATTTTGAAGGTAGCTGCTGCGTTGAGAGAGTCTGGTCTTGGATCTTCTTGGTTTTGACTCGACCAAAAGCAATGAATAGTCAGGTGATGTGTATACATGTTACATGCACTGGCTGTTTCCTTCAAGACATTCTATCAGCTTTACTTGAGTATCCGTTTTGGATTAAACAAACAAATTTTCCTGCTGAATTTCTGCAGGCAAATATATTCCTTTAGAAGAAAAATCTCTGCATGCTTTGCTTTGTTGAGTTGATAAAGTGGTTCAAAACGGGAGTCCTAATGTACAGGCAGCTGGTCAAGCTGAGGATATCCCATTGAAAAAAAAACGGTGCCTTCTTTGTATGTAATCAAGTCATGTAGACTTAATCTTTGATCAAGCCATAATTGGTAATAAATTAGCTTCACTATTATATATGTTATGATGAATACTAGCTTGACATCGATGCCTTGACTCTTCTGGACAGATGGCAGATTTTGTCACTATCTGAATTTGTAGGAAAACAGCAGATTTCATTCTCACAGGCATAATTGCAGACTGTCAATACTTTGAAAGGGTAGCTTTGCCCAGAGGTTTGTAGTAGGTATAACTTTTTTTTTCTCGAATATGGTAGGTCGATAACATTTATTTACTCATTTTGCTGATTTCAGTTAATTGTGACAACATGAGCAGTGATCAAGAAGAAGAAAGAGCATGAATTCCATGACTAAAATCTTGTGGTCTATTTTGTAAATCCATTATCTCAGTAAAATTTTTAGCTTCCGACCTGCATATCATAACTGAATATCCACATGTTATTGTGGCCTACAATTTCATTTTCCAATTCTATTCTCTAGACTTTTGGAACTACAACATGCACAATTTCATTTTTCTTACATTGATTCCATTATGTGCATTTTCTTATAAAGAGACCTTTTCAATGGCATAAGTTTTCATCTGAATTCTCAATGCATCTTGCTTGATGGATCCATTTAGCATAATCTGATGGTGCATGCACTTGATAAGTACGATGCAAGTTATGTTAGTTCTTGGTTTGCCGTTAAGATCATAGGTTGGAGAAAAAATATTTTCAGTGTTGCTAGCTAGCTCGAGGGAATGGTATGTTTCGAAACAAACAAGCCATCTATATTTGCAGTTCGATATTTTGGTTTGCCGTTAAGATTGTTCTAAAATCATGGGTACATTCTTACCAGAAATTCTTTTCATGTTTTTAAGAAGAGAGCTTCCATATATTTTAGTTATCTGTATTTGTTGTTTGATATTTTATTTCGCAAGTTCAGTTCATGTATGTCTTAAGAAGTTTTGTGGGACTAATTCTCTATGTATATTGTGTTTTCTGAACAAGGTGAAATAATGTTGCTTCGTATGGAGATGGGATATGTCCTTTTGAAGTTATAAGCTGTGAACTGTAGAAGCTGTTCTAGAGTGGTTTACTCTTGTTTTACAATGTCAAGTCTGGTTTCTGAGGTGTGTATCTTTTTTAGCAAACATATATGCTTCAGTTTTGTTATCCTTGAGCAACTAAATTTACAATTGTGTCGTTTTGAGAATGCAAGACTACAAGAGTATTTGACAAGACTTACTTGATTATCATGGATATGCAGTCAGACACAGGAGTCTGGCACTTTGAGATGTCCTTACTGAAGATATTCCTTCCGTGTATTATCTGGAGCATTGATTTTTTAATGTATTTTGTCAAATACTCAAATCCATGTCAATTTGTATGGCAGAATATTTGTAAAAAAACTCAATTGTGCATGTGATTAGTGGTTGATAAAATTTTGGCTTCAGTTTAGTTCCTTGCATGCTTGACACCATTGATTCTTGTTTAAATTTTTACTTCTCTTCAAACATTCACCTCTAAAAATGTATTCACTTCAGGAAGCTAACCATCCTGCTGTCTGGATTTTGATAGGTATCTGTTCATGTAATCCACAAAAAGACTTGGCCCATAAGGCCACCGCAATTAACATTCTTGCCCCCACAAGAATATGAATATATTTCACCGTTCAAAATTAAACAGTTATAGGCGTATTTGGTGGATGACTCGAGTTCAGTTTGGATGGAATGTACACTTTCTCTTCAGTTTGACTTTTTTCTCTCAGTATCTAAGCTAGACTTGTGCAGTGTATTGTGCTCGGTTGTATGAACTGGAGTACTGATCTTTTTTAAAAAATTTTTTAGTTTGCATGGAAATGGAAATGAAGCCTGATTTCATCTCGATTTATATAGCTTTGTTTCTTACCCACATGGATTCTACGCACGTTACTATTATATTTCTTATGCACTGAAGTGTTTCTTTCTCATTCTCAATCTTGATTTCAAATGATAGTGAATGTTGATTAATTTGTTCTCTAGGAATGGACCATCGTTATGATTCCGTGGTGTTATGTTGAAGCAAGTTATAATGTGTAGAACGTGCATTGCATGTGCACGTGCACAATTACTAGTATGTGTGTGTGCAATACCCACCATGCGTGAAACGTACACATAATTCTCCCATTCATTCCACAGCCATCAGATCCTGCCATCTAACGGCTCAATACGTCCATAACGGGTTGTGTCTATGGATCCTACGGGGAACTCAC
Source organism: Oryza officinalis (assembly GCA_008326285.1). Taxonomy (NCBI): domain Eukaryota; kingdom Viridiplantae; phylum Streptophyta; class Magnoliopsida; order Poales; family Poaceae; genus Oryza; species Oryza officinalis. The sequence continues at coordinate 57,736,521 of BDMV01000001.1, read as the reverse complement.
TGACCACACGAGCAGATGCGCGAGTACCGCCGCCGCAAATTCCTCCGTGCGCTAACCTTGGCGTCGCAAAATCCAATGCGCTAAACCCGCCGCCGCGCTATCCTCTCTAACGCCGCTGTGTGTATCCTCTCGCTGATGATCGCATCCTCATGCCACTGCCAGCACTGCGCACATCCTCCGTCTGCTCCATCACCCCAGTCATCCTTGCTGGTCGCCACGCCCAACTCAATCACGTATCCAATTCAATCCCTAACCTCACACCACGTCCCAATTGTCGCCACATCCTAATCGTCGTTCCCATCACCGTTCCGCTCCTCCGAGGCAGCCGTCAACCTCTGCGCCCCGGTCAAACGAACGTATGAGTGAACGACCGAACGAGGGAGGGAACGAGTGAACGGCCGAGCGAACGAACAAACGAGCGAGAGAACAAACGAACGGACAAGCGAACGACCGAGCGACCGAACAAACGAGCGAGCAAACGAACGAACGAACGAACCATGTTCTGTGCTCTGTTCGTTCGCTCGTTCCAAGGAGATACTGGTTCAAGATATTGGCTGAACACAAGCACTCAGTTTTTCACGATTGAACACAAACGGATAATTTCTAAAACATGGAAGAGCGAGGTGTTGTGTTCACCCAATATCTTGAATCACTATCTCTGACTTAATAATGTATATGCAAATGTTTTTGAAAAATATAATTACAACTTGGGCTATGTTTTAGTTGTTCAATGTAAATGTTGTAATTACCTAACGATTGTTTTGTTGTCAGGGTTGGACGCGGGCGACTCTCTAGTTGAATTACATGATTCAAAGGTCGCCAAGCAACACGCTAAAGGCAAGATATGTGATATATGAGATATGACGTGTTAATTCTAACTATATGCATACCTAAGGCTATGGATATATATAACAATTTACATGTAGGTTGTTATCCAATGTGGATATGTATGCATACCTAAGTTCTTCGTAGTTGTCGACAATGTGTATATATATAACAATATATATGTAGGTTGCATATTTCTTAAGGTTGTGTTCTTTTCAAATTGCTAAACGGTGCGTTTTTTGCAAAAAAAAATATATACGAAAGTTGCTTTAAAAAATTAGCAAATAAGTAAGCGAATTTTATTTATATGTAAGCGAATGTATAACAATATACATGTGGACAATGTGGATATATATAAGTAAGCGAATTTTAGAAGTTCTTCGTAGCTGTGGACAATGTGGATATATACAACAATATAGAAGTTCTTCGTAGTTGCCGACAATATCGATGTACATGATGATATAAATGTAGGTCGCATATTTCTTAACTAAGTGAATTTTACAAGTTCTTCGTAGTTGCCGACAATATGGATAATAATAACATTTTTTGTACTATTTAATGTTATGAGCAGATAACAGATCGCGATGACAAACAGTTTCTCTTGGACGAGATCAATGAGGGCAGTAGCCAGTACTGGACGGACGAGGAGGGGAACGAGGACACCAACCAGTATTTAAATGAGGAGGGGAATGGGAGAGGAATGACGAAGGGAATGAGGAGGAGAACCAAGATGAGCAATAAGCCAGCCAACCGAGCGTTGGTACGAAGAGGGCACGCGGACAATGAGGTGTCGCGAGGTGGGTGGAGACGCAACATGTGGGGACCCGGAAATTATATCGTCCAATGCATTTTGTGACCGCCACATAATTTTGGATGAGTGGGATCCATACACGCATAAATAGCCACTCATACCTCAATATGCCCATGATCACAAAATTTACAACATTCGATATAAAATCCATAATGCCGAATAATGAGCATTTAGGTATGCAGCAATTAGGTATAACCAAAACTAACCATTACCGATAAGTTTGTAGTAAATCAACACATGCATATATATCGTTTTGCAACCAAATCATTTTAGCAAGATAGGGATTCTATATGCTTAGATGCTTGCCTTGCTGCTGTGAGAAATCACACTCAGTTTCAGGTTCTTGCTCCACGTACTCCAGAACGTCGGAATCTAAATAATTATAACGTACGAAACAAATAAACATCCAAATAAGGCGAAAAATCCAAAATGCTCTAAAATGCATGAATTCCTCACAGTGGGTTAGTCATGTCTTAAAATGAATTTATGTGAAGAAATTTCTATTTTATCATTGCTATTTTGAAAGTTATGAATTTTACAAGTTCAACAAAAAGAGAATTAGTTATTTGTTTAAACTTGTTTTAGGAGGTAGTTTTGTCAAATTCCTTTCATCCAGATCAAATGATACATACTTCTAAAATGAATAGTAGTGATTTCATAATTTTGGGATCAACTATTAATTTTCTAGAGAATAAACAAGTCCTAGGTGCAAAATAAGTATTTTTGTGTTACTTACAATTTTAGTTACTTTTCCTATACAGAAAGTGTCATATTTTATTTTACTAAATTAAAGTTCATACTTTGCTGATTCTACAAAAATTTGGTTCATTCCATTTGAAGTAAAAATGAAGTTTCTACAAATTTTACAAGTTCTATGTTATCTATTTCATATTTGAAATTTAGAAATAAATATCCTACTGTGAGCATAGGATTTTATTATACAATATTAAAGTTTACAATTTTATGAACCTACTGGAGTTTGTTTCACCTTAAAATGAGTTATATTTGATTTTATTTGAATTTCACAAGTTTGGTACAATTTTCAGTTGAAAAGATATAGATTTATTCATTTCCTTTAATATTTCCAAAATATAAATCATTGAGGTCCACAAGTCAGTCTCTGGCTTTATGCAGAAAAGCCCCTAGGGTTCTCAGGATTCAACCCGCTGTCCTTAAACACGTGCTATTGCAGTTTTCATTAAGAATCCCTGATGTCTCTATATATTGCTAATCAGTCCTTGGTCCCATATGTCATACTAAGGAATCTTACAAATTAAACCCTATAAATTTTAAACTTTTGCTAAACAAAGTCCTTAGGCACTAATCAAGTCGGGCCCACATGTTAGCGGCTCGGCGGCTAGGAAACAGAGGCAGTAGCACACCGGCGAGCTTCTCGCCAACGGCAACGGCGAACGGCGGCTGATCTTGGCGAGCAACTAAAAGAGAAAAGGGAGAGGAGTTCATGGCGAAGCTATTGGTGGTGGTTTCACTAGCTGCGGTGATCGGAATCAATGGCGACGACGGCGCAGGCGGCGGTGGCTTTCGGCCTGCATGTGCAAGTCGAGCTACGGCTCGAATCCGTGTGAACCAATGCATGTATGCGGTCCTACAATGGTCTTGGAGACTTACCGAAACGTTGGAAAAGGTCGGCGAAGCTCAAACAGCGACGGCGACTTTGAAAGAACTCCGGCGGCGTTGAAAAAGAGCAGGGCGACGGTGTCAGCAATCTTCGGCTCTTGATCTGCTAAGAGGAGGTGAGGGACATCTCAAGGATCACACAAGGATGCTCCACGAGTAAGGAATTGCTTCGGAGCTCACCGTAGAAGACGAATTCGAGTATGGAGTCCAGCGGCCGGAATTGGGGAAGAAGAGGCCGATCTCCTTCTCCACGGCTTCTTGGTTTGACTCCTTCGGTCGGCGACCTCCTGGGATCGAGCTAATGACGATGGCACGGCAGCTTGGCCTGACTTGATCGAGGATGGCCGGACGACGATGATGTCAAGGCGGCGGCGCTCTGGAGCTTCTGTGTTCACAGCGGCGTTCCAGTGAGAGGGCTGCAGTACACGAGATGAAATTAGAGGGGACGAACTCGATATCGGATGGTGATTGCAGAACGTGAAAGACAAGGAGAAGACCGTGTCTTGGTGGCGGGGGTGACGGTCGTCGTTCTCATGACCGGCGGCAAAGATGGAGGTGACAGGGGCGAAGCGAGTTCTCTCTCTCGGCTTGGTCGGCTCAGGGGCAAAATGATGGAGAGGTGATGCGCTGGAGAGGGTATAGCGAACGTCGGCGGCTGCCACGGCGGTGGACACGCGTCGAACACGCCGGCGTCGATCTCCTTCCTCTCTCTGTGTGTTTGAGCGGTGGAAAATATATGTACCGAGTTGGAGCTAGCCCATGTGGCTGCTATGTGGGTCCAGGTGATGTGCACAGAGGTAGAATGGGAGAGAGAGGGGTAAAATTTTTGGTAAACACCGTATCAGGTAAGTATTAGGGTTATTCTCTATTTAATTTTCTTTCACCCTTCTTTGAAATTCAATAACTTCATTTGTGTGCACAATAAAATAATGTGGATCTTTCTGGAGGTAGATAAAAATACCTAGCTTCCATTTCCTTTGGTTTCACACAAAAATTCCCAATATTTTAATCTCAGGAAAATAAAGAAATTCATTTCAGCCGAAATTTGTTTGAATTTTCAAAAGGTCAAAAGCTACAAAATAAATTCTGGAAAAATTATATTAATTCTTGATAAATAGAGTAGTATTTGAAAAAATTATATTCCCTATATATTTTTATGTGATAAAATACACATATGGATGTATATCAATTTTGCCGATTAGGGTTTTGTTTTATTTTTCCAGAAATTTATTTTAATGCATAAGCTAATGCAAATAATTAAATATGCAACCTACAAATAAAAGTAAGCAAATCCTAAATACCTTGTATATAAAACTTAGGGTTGTGACACGACACATCATAACTGATGTGAACCCAAACGGTGAACTAGTTGAACCCGCCGATGCAACAAGAAAATTTGTGTCACACAGCGGTTGGGTCGTGAGGGATAACGTGCCAATCAGCATACAAAACTAGCGCCAAAAAAGGTTACAAGGGGATGTTGAACAAACATATCTCCCAACTACAAAGAAAGACATGCTGTGGACCACCTTGCTCGAGACCTTCACAATCCCTGAGACAGATCACGCCTGTCGGAGTGTGAACTCCTCAAGCGGGGGACTGTGGGGTCTCCCTCTATTAGTTCGGCCGGGGGCAGCGGGTGAACGTTCGACGAATCGGGAACGCTAGAGCTGAAGCGTAAAGAAGGTCCGGTCCCCCTCCACTAAGATGAGACAAAAGGGGGTTTATACAGGATCAGGCCGCTTGAAAGTGTAATACCCTACTCCTGTGTATGATGATTTTTCTGAGCTTTGAAAGACTCTAAAGTCGGATGTACAAGCTAGAGCTCAACAAGCCTTCAGACTAGAGATCCGGCATTCGAAGTTCCTTTTTTCTCTCGCTAGGCATGGTCCTCGTTTTATACTTCAATGGGATGCCACATGTGCCGCGAGAGCTACATAGGGGAGAGGGAAAATATTCCTTGCATTAGATGCCTGTCCGGCGCCTTTGGCCAGAAGCTACCAGCACGCCGGCTGCCGTGCGGGGTCCACCGAATCATGCCGCCTAACACGGGGGACACCCCTGTCATTCCTCATTTAATGGATGAGGACTTGGGAGTCATGCATGCACCAGGAACGAAATCCCGGGCACGTCCGGTGCAGCCAAGCTAGTTCCGGATTGGATGGGAGGCTCTGAGCCTCTCATCAGCAGACGGGACGGGGCATACCTGCCGTGCTTCCTCTGACCGCGGTCAGGGCGTGCGTGGCTTGCCGTCGTCTCCTCTGTCAATCAACTGGTCATGGACTGGTCACGGATTGGTCATAGACCGGTTGCAGGCAGAGCAGTTGCGCAACATGCCACGTTAAATGTGGCGTGGTGCGCCCGCTCCGCCCACATTGAATGCAGGTAGGTGGATGCTGAGCGGCGCCCACCTAATCCCATACAGGTGGTGGCCGCATGTAGGTTGCATATTTGTTAAGGCTGTTTCATTTCAAATTGCTAAACGGTGCGTTTTTTGCAAAAAAAAATTATATACGAAAGTTGCTTTAAAAAATTAGCAAATACTTAATTAATCATAAAAAAAATGCGTATAACAATATACATGTGGACAATGTGGATATATATAAGTAACCGAATTTTAGAAATTCTTCGTAGCTGTGGACAATGTGGATATATACAACAATATATATGTAGGTTGCATATTTCCTAACTAAGTGAATTTTAGAAGTGCTTCATAGTTGCCGACGATGTCGATATATATAACGATATAAATGTAGGTCGCATATTTCCTACCTAAGTGAATTTTAGAAGTTCTTCGTAGTTGCCGACAATGTCGATGTACATGACGATATAAATGTAGGTCGCATATTTCTTACCTAAGTGAATTTTACAAGTTCGTCGTAGTTGCCGACAATGTGGATAATAATAACATTTTTTGTACTATTTAATGTTACGAGCAGATAACAGATCGCGATGACGAACAGTTTCTCTTGGACGAGATCAATGAGGACAGCAGCTAGTACTGGACGGACGAGGAGGGGAACGAGGACCCCAACCAGTATTTAAATGAGGAGGGGAATGGTAGAGGGAACGGGGCGCGAGGCACCCCGAATGCCACCTGAGCAGGCCTCGTCAACCACACGTCGGGCGGAGGCCGGTGGGGGCACTTCTCGGGGCGCCGACGGTAGCGGCTTCCGCATGCCAGCCACCGGTGGATCAAGCCGAACTGCGTCGTCGGGAATGCGGTCCACCCCCTTCTCAGCCTCCACCCCAGCAAGTGCGGAGCCCCTCCTGTAGGCTGTCGCGGCTGCGAACTCCACCGTCCTGGAGGGGCTCCAGGCCGAGATGCAGGCCTTAGCGGAGGAACAGGCCGCACTGGAGGCGGAGTGGGGACGACTGGACGGGGACCGGGAGCGGGTGAACGAGGGGCGACGAGCAGTCGACGCCATGGTTAAGGCCGAGCGCAAAATGCACCAAAGGCGCCTGGCGGAGCTCAAAACCCGCTCGGAGGTCTTGGACTCCATGGTGCGCGAGGCGGAGGAGGAGCGGCAAGCGGCGCTCATGGCCACCGACGCGCTGGACAAAGCGCTGAATGACATTCGTCTTCCGTACGACGCCCACACGACGGAGTTGGCACAGTGGCTCGATGCTGCGCGGGGGGTCCTTGACGCTGCCCCAGCCCTAGAGCGGAGGGCGGCGGAGGCCGAGGCTTTGCTGCGGCTACGGGAGGCCGCACTGGAGGCCGGTAGCAAGGCCCTGGCTGAGCGCTCTTCCAAGTTGGAGGGGCGTGCCAAGGAGGCTCGGGAATCCGAGGCCGCCATGCGCTGGCGTGCTGAAGTTCTCGAGCGCCGCGGCCGAGAGCAAGAGGAGCTGGACCAGGCTCGAGCCCGGCGCGCCCAGGAGCTGGAGGAGCGGGCCCGAGCCCTGGACGAGCACGAGGCGACACTGGTGGCGCACGAGTCTGCGGCTGCCGAGGCGGAGGCCGCTCTTCGCCTTCGTGAGGACGTGGCCGCTGAGCGGATACGCGCTCTCGCGGATTCCGAGGCCGCGGCGTAACGCCACGACAAAGACCTGCGCCTTAGGGAGGAAGCGTGACGGGAACGGGACGCCAAGCTTGCGGAGCGCGAGTCCGACATCTCCCGCCATTAGGCTGCGGTGTGCCGGCTCGAGGAGCAGCTCTCCAAGCGCGAGGAGGCCGTTACGGGTCGCGAGACCCGGCACCTGGAGAATGCCCGCGCCGAGCGAGCGGCCTTGGAGCAGCATGCCTCCGAATTAGAGGCGCGAGAAAAGGAGCTACCTTCAGCCTCGCGCGTCAGGGTCGCCACGGGCAACGACGGCTTAGCGGGACAACTCGCCGAGGCGCGGGAGACGATCGCCGCGATGGAGGGGCAGATCCAGAACCAGGCCGGGGAGATCGAGGCCCTCCGCGTGGCGAACGAGGTTGGGCCCGGCATGCTCCGGGACGTCGTCGCCAGGTTGGGCCGTGCAGGGCGTCGGGTGGGCCTCTCGCTCAGCCGCGACACCAAGCTGTCGGACAATGAGGCGGCCCTCGCTCACCGGTTGGGGGAGATGGCCACCGACTTGGAGGGGCTTCACGAGGAGATCGACGCCGTCGTGAAGTCCTCCTCGGCAAGGCTGGCGTAGGCGGCGGTGGAACTTGTGCTACCGAGTTACCAGGCCCGCGACCCTGACTTCTCTCCATGGCGCCCACTCGAGGACTCCCCCTCCGGCATAGAGGGGCGCGAGCCCAAGTCCGGGAGGCGGCGGAGGAGATCGTCAGGAACTTCGAGGAGACAGCCTCTCGGTTCGCCTTCGCCGCAGGCTCGGAGGACGACGACGACGACGAGGAAGACTGGGACGAGGTCGTCAGCGGCGGCGGACTTGGCAGCCCGGGCACTCCGTGAGGAGCGGGGGAGGCCGACGGCTGGGCAACCGCCATATGCTCCCGCCTACCTGCAATAATAATTTTTCTTTTGTTTAAGCATGTTTTGGAATGGACACGATTTACCTTAAGGCCTTGGTTGTGTATATAAAATTCTCGCTATGCTTGTTTGCATCCTTTGTCTGCGAATGCCTGCGATGGAAAAGTTTTAAGTCTTTCGTTAGCCGACTTGTATGAACCGGGCTGTTTTTATTTTTCAAACCCTTCCAAGTCTGTCTGGGTAAGAAGGGTTTGGGCTTCGAACTGCAATCCCAACAACAAGGGCCAGAGCTAATGCCTCGGTGGAGATCCGCATGGCGAGGCTGGCCAAACCAAAGCCGCAGCGACCGGGGGTCGGGAATAGCCATGTGTAGGCCCCTCCGAGCCCCCCGAGTTCGCCGTGACCCGGGGCACGGCTCGCGTCTAGGCCCCACTTTGGCGTTTAGGCGGTCCGATGTTGTTGAGAGCAAAAACGAGCACAAACAAACCGCATCACTCAATAAGGAAAAGAAAAAGTATGTAACAGCCTTGAAATAAGCAACAAGAGCGGTTATTATTAAATTGACATTACTATAAACATATGAACACTGGTAGCCCCCGGCCAATTCGGCACGACCCGAGGGGTCGTGCGGGGTTGGCCCGAACCCCAAAGACAAACGATCGACATCAAGGGTAGAAGCGGTGAAGGTGGTCGATGTTCCACGGGTTAGGCAGCTCTGTGCCATCTTCCGTGGCCAATCGCACCGAGCCCGACCGGGGGACGCCGATCACTTTGTGCGGCCCCTCCCACATGGGTGAGAGTTTGCTCACCCCACGCGCAATTGGACGCGGCGCAAGATGAGATCGTTGACTTGTAGTGATCGGGCCCGGACGTGGCGCTGAGGATAGCGCCGCAGGCTCTGTTGGTAACGGGCAGCCCGAAGGGCTGCGCGTCTTCTTCGCTCTTCAAGATAATCGAGGTCGCCGTGCCGAAGCTGATTTTGGTCAGCCTCGCTGTACAACGTAGCCCGAGGGGAGCCCAGTGTGAGTTCGGACGGAAGGACCGCCTCGGCCCCGTACACCAGGAAAAATGGGGTTTCTCCTATGGCACGGCTCAGGGTAGTCCGATTGGCCCAAAGCACCTCTGGTAGCTCCTCCAGCCACGAGTCCCCATTCTTCTTGAGGACATTCTACGTCTTGGTTTTAAGGCCCTTGAGGATTTCGGCGTTGGCGCGCTCCACCTGACCGTTGCTCTTGGGGTGAGTGGGTGAGGCGAAGTAGAGCTTGATGCCCATGTTGTCGCAGTAGTCGCCGAACAGTCCACTGGTGAACTGGGTGCCATTGTCCGTAATGATACGGTTGGGCACCCCGAACTGGGAAGTGATGCCCTTGATGAACTTGAGGGCCGAGTGCTTGTCGATCTTGATGACCGGGTAAGCCTCAGGCCACTTAGTGCGATAGTGACATACAGATGCTGGTAGCCGCCTCGGGCTGCCTTGAAAGGACCCAATATGTCCAGCCCCCAGACCGCGAATGGCCATGAGAGCGGGATGGTCTGTAGGGTTTGGGCCGGCTGGTGCATTTGCTTGGCATGGAACTGGCACGCTTTGCACCGCCGGACCAGGTCTGCGGCGTCTTGAAGCATCGTTGGCCAGTAGAAACCCTACGAAAAGCCTTGCCGACCAAGGTGCGCGAGGCGGAATGACCTCCGCACTCGCCTTCGTGGACATTGGCGGGGAGCTCGATGCCCTGCTCCCGGGGAATACACTTCAGGAGGACTCCATTGGTGCCGCGTCGGTAGAGGGCCCCCTCTACCAACACGTACCGTTTGGAAACACGAGCGACTCGCTCACTCCCTTCTCGACCCTCGGGCAGAGTCTCATTGTTTAGGAACGCCTGGATCTCGGACATCCAAGCGACCCGTCGCGTGGGGTCGGGGTCGACCCCTTCGGGTCCCGAGGCCTAGACTCTGCCTGGCTCCGGGGCATGCGTGGCAGCATCTGGTTCCTTCGGGGGATCCAAGCGCGCCGATGGTTGGGTAAGCCTTTCTTCAAAGGCACCCGGTGGGTCGGGGCTCACGAGGATGCGAGCCGCAAGAGCTCATCGGCAAGCGTGTTGTCCCGTCTAGGCAGGTGCCGAAGTTCTAACCCATCAAAATGGCGTTCCATTCGCCGCACTTCACGGACGTAGGCTTTCATCTGTGGGTCAGAGCATGTATTCCTTGGAGACCTGGTTCACGACAAGCTGAGAGTCTCCCAACACCAGGAGGCGGCGGATCCCCATTTCAGCCGCCGCTCTGAGTCCTGCAAGGAGCCCTTCATATTCCGCTATGTTATTGGTTGCCCAAAAATCTAGGTGAACCACATACCTGAGGACGTCCCCACTCGGCGAAGTCAATGTGACTCCAGTGCGACACCTCGAAGGGCGAGGGAGCCATCAAAATGCATTACCCAGTGCCCAATGCAAAGCTCAGCATCGGGCTCTTCCTCGACCTCAGGGGCGAAAGGCCTGAGGGAGGGATCTAATTCGGCCATTGGGGTCCACTCTGCCAGGAAGTCGGCGAGGGCCTGCCTTTTGATTGCGTGGCGCGGCTCAAAGTGCAAGTCAAACTCCGCGAGTTCGATAGCCCACTTGACCACTCGTCCGGTTCCCTCTCGGTTGTGTAGGATCTGGCCGAGGGGGTACGACGTAACCACGGTGACCCTATGCGCCTGGAAATAATGGCGCAGCTTCCTTGAAGCCACCAGAACCTCATAAAGCATCTTCTGGGCTTGAGGATAACAGGTCTTGGCGTCTCGCATCTCCTCGTTGACGAAATAGACTGGCCGCTGCACCTTTCGACGAGCCTAGCCTTTTCACTAGGGGCGCTGGGTTCTGGACGCTCATTACTAGAGGGGCCTCGGTGGGCCTGCTCGATCTCTGTGCCAGTGACCCCGGAGTCAGAGAGCGTCAGGTTGCTCCTTCCCCCAGTGGCCTCGGGGCTTTCCCAAGGGTCGGGGGCGTTCGACACCGCCTGATGAGCGGGCGGAGGGCCACATCCGGCCAACGGGGGCCTCGGGCCGCCGCTTAGCTCGGGGGCCTCTCCTCCCTTCTCTGGCCTGGGTCGGCCCAGCACTGGATGGGGGCGCGCAGGCCCAGGGTCTTCCTCGTCGCGCTCCACAACCAATGCTACGCTAACTACCTACGGGGTCGCCGCTAAGTAAAGCAGCAGCGGCTCCTCGGGCTCCGAGGCAACTACGACTGGGGGAGAGCTGAGGTAAGCCTTCAATTGGTTGAGGGCTTGTTCGGCCCCCTCCGTCCAGACAAACGGCCCAGAGCGCTTAAGGAGGTTGAATAGGGGCAGCGCCCTCTCTCCCAGCCTCGATATGAATCGGCTTAGGGCAGCCTTGCATCCTGTGACGCACTGCACATCCTTAAGCTTGCTAGGGGGGCGCATCCGCTCTATTACTCGTATCTTCTCGGGATTAGCCTCTATGCCTCGGGCCGAGACCAAGAACCCGAGAATTTTGCCTGCCGGCACACCAAACACACACTTTTCGGGGTTCAGCTTCATGCGCATGGATCGGAGGCTGTCGAAAGTCTCCGCTAAATCCGAGAGCAAAGTTTCTTGGTGGCGCGTCTTTACCACCAAGTCATCGACATACGTCACAACATTACGCCCTATTTGTCTCCTCAAAGTAATGCGAGTCATGCGCTGAAAAGCAGGGCCTGCATTCTTTAAACCAAAAGGCATAGTTGTATAACAAAAGGTGCCTATAGGAGTAATCAAAGCAGTTTTTTCCTCATCCTCCCTAGCCATGCGAATATGATGATAACCTGAATAAGCATCTAGGAAACACAAAAGATCACACCCCGTTGTGGAGTCGATTATCTGATCTATGCGTGGCAAAGGGAAGGGATCGGCATGCCTTGCTGAGGTCAGTGTAGTCGATGCACATCCGGAGCTTGCCATTCGCCTTGGGGACAATGACCGGGTTCGCTAGCCACTCCGGATGGATGACCTCTCGGATGAATCCGGCCTCCAGGAGACGCACCACCTCCTCGCGGATGAAGGTTTGCCGCTCCGGGGCCTGCCGCCGCACCTTCTGCCGGACAGGTCTCGCGTCTGGTCACACGGCCAAACGGTGCTCGATCACCTTCCTGGGGACCCCGGGCATATCCGATGGCTTCCAAGCGAAGACATCGGTGTTTTCCTGCAGGAAGAAGACGAGCGCGTCTTTCTATTTGTCGCCCAAGTTACCGCCAATCTTGGCGGTCTTGGACGGGTCATCGCCAAGGACAATCTCCTTGATGGGCACCTCATCGCCCGAAGTCATCCGCTTCTTCGGGGCGTAAGAGGTGGAGGCTTCGGGCCTCCCGCCGTCGCCCTCCGGCTCTGAGACCGCCGCCAGACTATCCGCGCGTTTCTCCGCGCAAGTCAGGGCAATCTTGACGTCGCCGTCGATGGTGATGGGGCCACTAGGGCCCGGCATCTTCATCTGGAGGTAGGTGTAGTGGGTGGCCGCCATGAACTTCACCAACGCGGGCCTTCCTAGGACCGCGTTGCAGGGCAGATTGAGATCCGCCACATCAAAGTCGAGCCGCTCAGTGCGGAAGTTGGTGGGGTCACCAAAAGTGACCAGGAGCTCAATGTGGCCCAGCAGCCACATGTGTCCCGGGGTCACGCCAATGATAGGCGGCGACGGCTTGAGTTTCATCCCTGGGGCCTTGATGATATTGAAGGCCATGGGGGAGATGATGTTGAGTGCGGCCCCGCCGTCGATCAGGACGCGCTTCAACCTTATGTTGCAGATGGTCGGTGAGACCACCAATGCCAACTGTCCCCCCCGGGCAACGACCAGCGGGTGGTCAGTCTGGCCGAAGGTGAGCGTCACCTCCGACCAACGCGCTCGCCGTGTCACCTCATCGGTGGGAACGGCGGCTAGGAGCTCGCGCTTCATGGCCTTGAAGCTACGGTGGGAACCGTGAGCGCACGGTCCACTGTCGATGGTGGTGATGGTATGCTAAGGCTCCTGGAAGTCCAGGTCCTCGTCACCGTCGTCGGCGGGGGCCTTCTTCTTGGCCTCCTCTCGCCATTTGTCGGTCGAGGTCACCGGGGCCTCGCCCTCCCGGCGAGCCTGTCGCTTCTCCTCCTCAGATTTCCTGACGCGCTCGGCCAAGTTTCGACCAAGCGACAATCAGCAAGGCTGTGGGTGGAGGTGTTGTGCACGGAGCACCACTTATCCGCCGGGTGATTCTCGCCAGGGGCAAAAGTGCCCTCCTGCTTGGTGCTCGTGGCCTTCTCCTTGCGTGGGGGCCGCGAGGCCCCTTCTCGTCGTTGGAGCGGGCCGACCTTTTCTTCTTCCTTCTCTCCCGCTGCTTGGAGCAGGAGGATGACTCGGGGGCAGCCGTAGCCGCCACACCAGAGCCGAAAGAGTTCTAGGCCCAGGCCTCCTCCTTACGGGCCACCTTGTCCGCAAGCTCAAAGAGCTGTGCGGTAGTCTGGGGCTCCTTAGAGGCTATCTTCTCGAGCATGCGGTTATGTCGCATGCTCCCTCTGAACGCGTATATCAACGTGTGCGGTGGAATACAGGGGATGGTATTGCGGACCTGGCAGAACCGCTGGATGTATGAACGGAGGGACTCGTCGTCCCTCCGCTGTAGCGCGTGTAGGTCCGCTTCCTCTCCTGGGCGCAGATATGTGTCCTGGAAGTTCGTGATGAACTGCTGACACAAATCCTCCTAGGAGTGGATCAAGGCGGGTGGCTGGGTCATGAGCCATCCCCGTGCCTGACCCTTGAGGGCCATGGAGAAGTAGTTTGCCACGGCTTGAAGTGCACCTTGAGGCGTGCCGCCGTCACCGTAGGTGAGGCAGCGACGCACCCTGCCACGGCGTCCCCCTCCCTCTCCTGCTGGCGGCGAGACGGCCGAGTCGCCGGACTTGTTCGGCCCTCCTCTCACCCAGGACTCCGCTGAGGAGGAGTCGAAGAAGCTCGCGATCGGTGACGAGGGTCAAGATCCTCCCCGTCACCCTCGCTCCCACTCGGAGTGGGGGTTTACGCCACCGGTTCGTCGTCCATAACTCCTGCCATGGGGAGTGCCGAACGAAGCTTGCGGCGCACGAAAACTGGAGTTCCTCAAACGAACACAAACACCCCCCCTACCTGGCGAGCCAGCTGTCGGAGTGTGAACTCCTCAAGCGGGGGACTATGGGGTGATATGCACACGCCTATGCAATGCGTGTAGCAAGTTGGGTGGCCCGATCTTCTCGTAGGATCCGCGAACTTGATAACTTGTCGCTGCGTGACTTGGTGAAGAGGCAGTGCACCGCGAGGCTGTCCACGCGACGAAATACCGAGACAATCACCCTTCCACGTACCGACGAAACAGCCCACGCAATCACGCCCTATAGACGTGAAGGCACGAACTGGGTGAACCGCAATTCGGCGTTCTACAACTCCCTCAGGAATCGAAAGAACAAGTGTTGCAAGCCTCTCAAGACTCACGCATAAACAAAACTCCACGAGTTTGTGTATTCTGAATTTAGCCAATCAAGATCTGATCAACCTTGGTCTCCCACTCAAAATAATCATCAGCACTTTCCTTTCCGTTAAATTTTGGAATAGACACTTTCACTTTGCTCAAACCATCATCATCATGACGACGGCGACGGTCACAATAACCATGATGTCCACCATGCTGATGATCATCCATGTCGGACAACATATCATCATCACCATCATAATTTCCTCCACCTCCAATAGGAATGCGCCGAGCACGACCAAAATTAGCAAAACCACGACCGCACCCTCCACGTCCACGGCCAACGGGATGACGCCCTGCCTCATCCTCCTCCTCAATGTCATCATCCTCATTTGGTGGCGGTTCTCCACGTGGCATGTTCAATTGGAGAGTTTGGAGCTGCTGCACCAAATCATTCATTTGTGTACGCAACTCCTGAAATTCCTCCACCGAAACAGCGGCACCATCTCCACGTCCTGCCATATTAGTAGAGGGGAAAAAATAGGACAATATATATGTGGAATCACTCCCTCACCACTTACAAAACAAGTTCTTTCTCTCCCTGAAAAGAGCAAGAACCGTGGCTGCAATCTGTAGTGGAAGAGTGATTGTAACAGCGACGACGGTGCAACAACTCACGGTGCTTTTAAGTGGAGCTTGGTGGGGTAATATGTAAGTGGAATGCACTGAAATGTAGTGATGCAAAACCAAATAATCCAAGAACACAAGTCTAAGTTGCTGAATATAAAGAAAAAGATGCACAAAGAAAGGAACAAGATGTAGGAAGTGAACACAAATTGCACCAACTGAAACTTGTTGCTACCCAAACCCCTTTTGGTGTGCTGAACACAATTCTCTTCTATTTCCTTTCTGTCCTTTTTTTTCTTTTTTCTTTTTTTTTGGGACGAGAACTCGTTGTTGTCAGTCCTTCTTTTGACCCATATACATCTTTTTTGTTAACCTTTGTGAAAAACGCAGCACAACTTTCAACTAAAGGGGACCATAAGGATCAACTAAGATGAATGGCGTAGCACAAAAACAAGAAACTCGGATGGGGAATATGTGGCGGGTAGAAAACAAGGGTGGGACAGGTGGGTTTTTTTTTGTTTATATATATGCAACAAGCAACGACGAGCAGATCAAGGGTGGGATGGGTGGGTACATGCAGCAAGCGATTTGATGATTAGAACAAAGATAACAACTAGAACGATGTGGAAAAGAAAATTCAGAAACTAGACAAATCTTAAAGGATTAAAACTCGATAAAGCAAACTACAAAATCAGTAGCACGTATGAATTTGGGCTGTAGGTTTTCTTTTTGGCTATCAGTGGACAGTAGGTATTTAAACTCTATCCTACCAAAAACAAGAACAATCCTACTGAGGAAACGGAGGCTCTGATACCAGATGATATGCACACGCCTATGGAACGCGTGTAGCAAGTTGGGTGGCCCGATCTTCTCGTAGGATCCGCGAACTTGATAACTTGTCGCTGCGTGACCTAGTGAAGAGGCAGTGCACCGCGAGGCTGTCCACGCGACGAACTACCGTGACAATCACCCTTCCACATACCGACGAAACAGCCCACACAATCACGCCCTATAGACGTGAAGGCACGAACTGGGTACATGCAGCAAGCGATTTGATGATTAGAACAAAGATAACAACTAGAACGATGTGGAAAAGAAAATTCAGCAACTAGACAAATCATAAAGGATTAAAACTCGATAAAGCAAACTACAAAATCAGTAGCACGTATGAATTTGGGCTGTAGGTTTTCTTTTTGGCTATCAGTGGACAGTAGGTATTTAAACTCTATCCTACCAAAAACAAGAACAATCCTACTGAGGAAACGGAGGCTCTGATACCAAATGATATGCACACGCCTATGGAACGCGTGTAGCAAGTTGGGTGGCCCGATCTTCTCGTAGGATCCGCGAACTTGATAACTTGTCGCTGCGTGACCTGGTGAAGAGGCAGTGCACCGCGAGGCTGTCCACGCGACGAACTACCGAGACAATCACCCTTCCACGTACCGACGAAACAGCCCACGCAATCACGCCCTATGGACATGAAGGCATGAACTGGGTGAACCGCAGTTCGGCGTTCTACAACTCCCTCAGGAATCGAAAGAACAAGTGTTGCAAGCCTCTCAAGACTCACGCATAAACAAAACTCCACGAGTTTGTGTATTCTGAATTTAGCCAATCAAAATCTGTCTTTTCATTGTCTAGTACAAGATATATATAGAGATAGGGGCGTTCATCTTTGAGTAAATGGCAGCATGCGCATGCACTAGTGGATTTCATGACTGGTTCGCGCGTCTTTTCAGCTTCTGGCAGCAGTTACTAAAATGAGCATAACTCTTTATTGGGAAGTCCAAATAATGAGCCGTTTGATGGGCTGGAAAGTAGACTTGAAGACGCTTCCATCCACTTATAGAACACCGTCTAACTCCTTGTATTCTGTCCTCGGTGATGCTTGGAATTCGTACCATGTGTCAGTCATCTAGCTTCTGGTTGCATTCCCATGCAAAGGTGATGAACCACCATTTTATTCATGCACACCATAAGCTTCTTGGTTCAGATGTCCAGAGGCTTGAATCCATCTTCATCCCATGCTGGTTCATACACTCCATCATTCCTAAGGACATTGGAACAAGAACTCAAAAGCATAGGCTCATTCAACATATATTAAACATAAGGTTAGCGTTCACCTGAGAATGAATTTCCTTCTCCAATTGTTTAGCTCTACTTCTTGTAATTGGACCCGCTATATCAAGTGGAGACTCATTTGAAGATGAGTAAATGTTAGGCATGTCCTCATTATGGGGTCCCCCTCTGTTAGTTCGGCCGAGGGCAGTGAGTGAACGTTCGAGGAATCGGGAATGCTAGAGGTGAGGCGTAAAGAAGGTCTGGTCCCCCTTCACTAAGATGAGACAAAAGGGGTTTATACAGGTTCAGGCCGCTTGAAAGCGTAATACCCTACTACTATGTATGATGGTTTTTTTGAGCTTTCAAAGACTCTAAAGTCGGATGTACAAGCTAGAGCTCAACAAGCCTTCCGCCTAGAGATCCGGCATTCGAAGTTCCTTTTCTCTCTCCCTAGGCATGGTCCTCCTTTTATAATTCAAGGGGATGCCACATGTGCCGTGAGAGCTACCTAGGGGAGAGGGAAAATATTCCTTGCATTAAACGCCTGTCCGGCGCCTTAGCCCGGAAGCTACCAGCACACTGGCTGCCGTGCGGGATCCACCGAATCATGCAGCATGACACGGGGGGACACCCCTGTCATTCTTCATTTAATGGATGAGGACTTGGGAGGCATGCATGCACCGGGAACGAAATCCTGGGCACGACCGGTGTAGCCAAGCTAGTTCCGGATTGGATGGGAGGCTCAGAGCCTCTCATCAGCAGACGGGACGGGGCATAACTATCGTGCGTCCTCTGACATGCGGTCAGGGCGTGCGTGGGTTGCCGCCGTCTCCTCTGTCAATCAACCGGTCATAGACCGGTTGCAGGCAGAGCAATTGCGCAACAAGCCGCATTAAATGTGGAGTGGTGCGCCCGCTCCGCCCGCATTGAATGCAGGTAGGGCTTAGCGCCCACCTAATCCCATACACATGGTGGCCACATGGTGCCTATGAGGAGGGGTCGGGGCGAACCGGCCCCTCAGGCTCGGACGGGATGGTCGCCGCTCCTCCACAGGCCCAACCCCCTCGGTGGGAACGCCATGTGGAAGCCGAGGGCGGCCTCCCCCCACTAAGCTTGGTACACCCGGGCCCATATCAATGACAACGCCAAAGTGAAGGATTCAACGCTGAAAAAGATGGCTCAACAATTCCAGGGTTGTAATATACCGTCAAAACCATTTAGGAGGCAATGTAATATTAAATGGTTGTTAAAAATAAAAATCTCCTCTTTTGAGTTTGAGGTAAAATTTCTTTTTCCTAGGCCCCTGTTTATTTTAAAACATATGCATTGTAGTTATTTAAGTAAATGAACCCGATAATTAAATTATCAAAATAATAATTTAAAGCATTATAAATAATGGAATAAATCAAATAACTTGACCCAGGTGTGTGGAGTGAACTATAAATTTTGCTAGATTTTATTTTCCTATTTAATTTTTTTTCAAACAAAGTACTTAATTGAGATCAAAATCTGAAAATTTCATATTCTCTGGAGCCTACTTTGGCACTCCATTAAAATTAGATCAAAAACATTTTGGTTGGGGAAATTGATCCAAATTGTAGAGAATTGTGTGCTACCATTTTGCCATTTGGATTTTGACCTAAATGTCCCTGGAAACTATTTTAAACTGAGGGCAAAGATGGAACTCCAGCATCAGTTTTGAACTTAGCCAATTTCCAGCTTTTTCTCTTCCACACACACAGCAACTCACTGCCAGGTGGGCCCAGGCCTTCGTGGGACCCGCTCGTCAGCTGCACATGCATAACCACGTCAAGCTAGCGCCACTTCCCCAGCGGACACGCAGACAACACGCGTCGACGACGCCGAGCGCCGCTCTACCTCTACCTCACTGACGACCACCATATTTAACCCTGCCGACCGACGCATATCCTCTTCCCCTCACCCGTGTTCCATTTTCCCGGAGAAACCGAGGGCAACCGATTCAGAATCTCAATCAGCGAAGGAGTCTTCTTCGGCGCCGGCGAGATCATCTTCGCCATTCCGCACCAGGGTGCGTTTCAATCCTGGTTAACCCGCGTTCCAAGCTCTATATTCGATGCCGTTTCTAATCCCTCAAAGCTCTGTTGATTTGGTGTAGCCCATCTCCAGGAACGCGAACCGTGTCAACTCAAGCCACCGGTGAACTCCGAGCGCCGCCATCGAGGTCATCAACATCACCCGGCTCCAAGACTTCAAATCTGCCCGAGCTACTTCGCCAGCATTTTCATCACCTCAAGACGACCGCGAACCCTAGAGGAAACGAGCCGTGAAGCTCTAAATCGGGAGATCCCTTCCATCTTCCTCATCTCCGGCCGCCGACCTCATCTAGCTCTACCGCGCTCTCTGGTGAGTCTTGGGACGATTCGCCGTGCCTTGAGCTACTCCATGTCATCATTAATCGATGCATGTACTCCTCCTAGATCGCTTGGATCCGGAGATACCTCGTCAACGACAGCCGTCAAGCCGTGCCGCCATCGGGACTAGACCGGACGCTTGGGAGTTTGCCGAATACCGTCTACGCTTTGGTGAGCTTCTGGGACGTCCCTAGCCCCACATGCATGCACGCGCGCGCGCAAAAGAAGTCCCGAACTCATATTGCACATGCACACCGAGGTGAGTCGCCGCTTCTCCCGCTGTTGCCGTCGCAATAGACCGCCATAGCTCGCAAGATGAACATCGTTAGCTTCATCTAGGGCCCCTCTACCTTCTTCCCAATGGCCGCATCGCCTGAAACTCAACCATTCGCCGCCGGGATCGCCGCAAAGTTCGCCGCCGCACCGCTGCTCTGCCCTAGCTGCGCTAAGGGCTAGACTGAGAACGGACAGAATCTCCAGGGAGGTTTTGGCAAAACCGACAGCCACCTACATGTGGGGTCAGGACCTTGTTGCAATTAGGCAAGAACCCGAGTGCGATATTGCTTAAATACCTAGGCCACGTGCAGAGGACGGCGGGATCTATTTGCCAGAACCCTAGGGGCTTTAGAGGATTTGTGCAGTCACAGACTGGTGGACCCGAGCCCTTTTAAATTTGATAAAATCCAGAATAATTGAGTAAAGTGTTTTCTAATGAACTGAAAAATGATTTCAACTTTGAAAATCCATAGTAAATTCATTATAACTCCAAAATTTTCAAACAAAATTTTGTTGGATTCATATTTTTATGCTCTATCATCTGGACATGCTAAACTCAACAGAACTTTAGAGATTTATGTATTTAATATTTAAAATGTGCATATAGGCTTTAAATAATTAGTTCCAACTTTGAAAATTTATAACTTTTAGGTGGGAACTAATAAAATAAAAATTCTTGCACTAAAAATTCAGTCAACACAGTATCACATCACCCTAAGAACAGCATTTAATTTAGGGCATATTAAAATTTTCCTTTGCACAAATGTAATTCGAATTTTACGTGTATGTTTAGACGACGATCAGATTCTCGTTGAGGAGGTGCCTTACATAGCTGAACAAGGTGTGGAGCAAGAACAAGGCAAGCCACCTTCCTCTCTTCCTTTGACCATATTGATCCTATATTTGAAGGTTTAAAATATTGCTTGCAAAGATGCATGGTTAATTTCCAAATTAAAAAGATGGGTATTTTGAATGATTATAGTTATACCTAAATTTGCATGTTATCCATTTGAAAAACTCCAATTAAATTTTGGCACCCTTAGGGTATTATATATACTGTTACCTTCCAATAAATTTATTATACACCAAGTATCGACATGCTAGCTTAGCATTGCCTAGAACAAACTATTACTATCATTATGGACATTTTATTATTTTGGAAACTTGTTGATTCTGAATAACCACTCCTTGGAAGTAAACGTGTAATTATTTCTGAACTAAAATGAGGAAAAGAACATTTACTCTTCTTGGGCAGCAAGTGGTACACATATGGTATTTAGTTGTGTACCGATAGGGGGAGGGTATGCCTGAGATATTTAAGGACTTCACTCAATGTCAGTCACTTGTGTTTATAGTACGACCACATATGCTATTATGGGATAGCCATAGCTGATTAAGTTGTCCATGGTTTAGTCTTGCATGATGGTATGCCATTGTAGTATGAATTAGTCTTAGCGATAATTCATAGGAACTACCTATTTACCTGTATGGTAGTTTAGGTGTCTAAGTCTGTTCAATACAACGATATGGTGCCTCATGGTAGGAAAGGATGTTTTCGCTATCATGGTGTTAGGTTCAGGCGTGGGCCCGCCTCCTAACGGTTCTAGGTCATATGCCTAGGACGGAATCACACCAATCGTACTGGTGCAAGGCTAAATCATGAATAATGTAAAGGCTATGTTGTGAGTAGTAAATCGGGTACTTCGGTATCGCGTGGCATGTTTTACATGATTACTATTTTACATCATGTGGGTACAGTGTACGAGCTCTGCAGAGTTTAAACTAACCGGTTAGCCATGCTCATAGTTATGAGCGGCATAATGATATGTGTTGAGTATAGGCTAATGATTTTACTCTGTGTTTTTACTACCTTTAAAATTAAATGATATAGAATGTTGTGAGAAATAAACTGAAATGGTTTATTACTTGATGCTCTGGATAGCGCCAAGTAGTATATAATGTAAGGTATTATTTTACAAGTATGATGCCATGATGATAATTCTAGTTTTACAAAAGGTTTATTGGTTTCATATCACTTAGAAAATGGCTTGTGGAAATAAAACTTGCTTTATGCTGAAAATAAGCCAACTTGAGCCTTTCCTTTGAGTATGCCATGCATGTACGTTAGGATTGGCGATGCCAGTACATTATTCGTAATGTGCTGACTCTTGCTATTATCGTTGTTTTCTGTTTCGAATGTTTTATTTTAGAGTCAGACGCAGGAGAGTCCTTTAATGATGAAGAATGCTTTGATGGGGATGCTCCAGAGTTTCAGAATGGTTCCAACTAGGGTTTACCCTGGTTGGTTGCAGAAACGGTTTTGGGTAGAATGATGCTTCCGCTGAACCACTAACTATTGGGCCGGTCAGCCATATGTATAGTTAAAATAAAGTTTATGTAATAGCCAAGACTCTGAACTCCCTTGTTAAGATATCAACTGCTAGATGAAAGTGTGTTAGTAAGTTTTGTAATTTTTTGCGACTTGCTAACACATGAGTATGAATCTTGAACATTGGAGACGTTGTAGAGCTCACACATTTTGGTCAAGTCTCCTGGATGTGTAACACATCTGGTCGCCACCTTCGAGTGCTTTGACGGGCACATACCAGGCTGAAGTTGACTGGCACGCGTGAGTCCCAGTAATATCTCCTTTGTTCAATATTCGGTACCTCGAAATTTATATTGATGATGTTACTTGTGATTTTTCGTTCACATAGCGGATTGAATGGTTATTTTTGTGTGTATGGATCTCATTCACCAAGACTATGTGGAAATCACAATTAGCATTGGAAAATATAAGTTTCAGCGTGCTCGATAGCATTGGTATCAAAGCCAAGACTGACTGTAGGAACCCTTTATTCAAAACTTGATTGTTAGGATGGCTTCAAAAGAAAAGTATTTTGAGAACTTTGTTCTCAATTATAAAGTATTTGTGAAAGCTTAATCAATCTTAAATCTTATCCCTCTTTGGTTTAGAATCTTCCCTATGACTTTTATGTTGATTTTTAAACCTTATGCTAAATCTTTAGGATCATGGTTATTTTGAAAGTGATGTTCTGATTAAATTATTTCAGAAAAATTGATTTAACTAAATTAAATCGGAGTTTGAAATGTTCTGAAAATAAATTTTGCAGCACTTCTATTTTCAAATCCCTTACTCCTCCTAATTGAAAAGTTTCGAATTTTCGTTTCTTTCCTTAAAGCCCTAGAGTGGGTAGATGTGGGGTAGGATGGCTTGATTGTGTTTAAACCATTAGATTGATTGTTTAGATAAGACTTCCCAAGGTTTTAGATATTCACGGACTAACTTAACGACGAAAATTAATGGACAAAACTTCGCTTTAGCTACATCATGGGTTTGAAACTTGAATTGCATAGTTTGGGATGCACTAAATAGGTTCATTTTTCAGTTTGTACAAACCTGAATTTAACTACTAAATGGTTGTCCTCTTACTAGTATCGGCTTGATTAATGTAGGAAGCCTCATGAGTGATTTAGGAGAAATTTTAGGATTTGTAGTTTCTGTTTAGTTTCTTGGAGACTACATACCATTATTAAACCATGGTAGGAATGATTTGCATAATGGGAAAAATTAATGCGAAACTATTTTGTCTTTTATATTACTATGGAAGATGCATGGCAACCATTCAAATATTTTTAGTCTATTCCACAGTAAGCAGGATTTGTTCCCTGGAACTTCACTTAAGGTTGCTAACTAGTTCTTGTTGTTGTAGATGACAATTATATGGTAGCCACTGGGGTATTCCGAAGGTTATGAAGAAGGAACTTTGTCTCACACTTTGTGGCTTATGTTACAACATCTTGGTCACACTCACCAACCCGAATACCATTTCTTTTCGGCCGAGCGAAGCTCTTCACTTAGGGTCTATAAATCAGAGCTACACATTTGTGGGAGATGGGCACATGAAACACCTCTTTGTTTCCTTGGTTATGGTTGGGATGCACCCTCAGCTATGCTTGAAGTAGCTTATCAAGCTATCACATACTATCGACACCATATGCCAGGAATATCAGGACTCTTTCACTACTTTCCGGCTCGTAATGATAATGCCACTTCCAGTTACTATCCAGGACTAGAGGGTCGATCAGGAGACATTAATACGCCTATACTCTACCTCGCCGAATTAGTCTAATCCATGGATAAGTATCTCACATCAGTTCTTAGTGAGCTGGACAGACTTCAAACTAGAGTTGCCACACTTGATAGGCGAGTTGAACCTTTGGGTCATCAAGGATACTTTGATACTGCTTTTATCTATGATAGTTATGTTATGCAGCTAATCACGGAGACCTTGCCACCTCCTATGGGGATTTATCAGCAAATCAACCGTAGTCCCCGTATGAGGGTAGGATATCATCGTAATAATCGTACTATGGCTGATCCTGCAACGGTTGCTAATCGAGAATTGCTTGGGCCAACTTATGTGTATGAAAGGGAGGGTCAACGCTACCGTTTGACCATGGCAACTCCAACTACTGTGGTACCAAATCCTCCGGCTGGTTATTCTGAATATGCCTTGAATGTGTAATAGGTTCTCTTAAGAATATCGACTCCCCTGTACTAGTTTGTAATAAATTCTGGACCAAACCAGATGGTGGTCAAATTTTGTAAGATCAAGTTCTGTACCTGATTGTTTTGACTACCAAACATCGCTATGTAATCAAATCTATCTAAATCAATGAAAAGCCACGTGATCCTTTAGGATTTCTCCTCACCTTGAATTAATATAGTTGCTGTCCAGAAATTTCTATCAAGTCAATTTGGATCTCATTTAAATAGAATTTGTACTGCTGAAACGTAAATCTAGTGTCCTGTCCAATTATTCAAAAGATTTCATTATATTCATGTGCAGCCAGCTCATGTACTTCTTGTACCTTGGGTGCAGGATGACTAATACTCGATCCATGGCTGTGGCAACCGGAGGTCACGGCTTCGAGGCAACACCTCCTAATCCAAACCACGCTGGTACCCAATCATCGAGTCATGCCAGCGGGAGTCGTCGAACTACCGATAGGGAACACCAGGGGGAAGAACCTTCCCTAGCTCATATCTTAGCCACCCAAAATCAACTATTTTAACGGATGATAGCAAACGCTGAGAACATGGGTACTGCTATGGCTCGTAATGCTAATCAGGGGCATTCCAAGCTGGTGGACGTTCAACACACTCATCCTCCACATTTCTCCTCTGCTACTAATCCACTTGTTGCAGATGATTGGCTACGTGATATTGAATCCAAGCTTGATCTATGTGGATGCAACAACGTGGAGAAGGCCTCTTATGCTGCCTACTATCTTCAGGGTGCAGCATCAGCATGGTGGGAGACTTACAAAACTCTTATTCCTCCTGATGAACCTATCACTTGGGCTGTGTTTAAAGAAGGGTTTAGATCTGCTCATATTCCTGCTGGCATTATGGAAATGAAGAAAAAGGAATTCTTTAATTTGAAACAAGGAAATATGTCCTTTATGGAATTCTTGGACCGCTTCAATTATCTAGGGCGCTATGCAACATCTGAAATGTCCAGTGAGGCCAAGAAGGTGGAGTTATGTCGCGACCGACTCAATCCTAAAATTAAACATGCTCTTGCTGCTCATGAGATTTATAGCATGAAGACCTTGGTGGATAATGCTCTTTGTGTAGAATCTAGTGAAAAGGAAGTATTGGAGGATCGTAAACGCAAGTGGGTCGCAAGGAGAGCGGCAAGTAGCAGCAGCTCCACTCGGTCGCGTATGTCGCAGCCCACTGTGGTTCGATATGTGGCTTCGCAGCCACCATGACCACAGAATGCTATTACTTGTCCTCCAAATCCAACAGTTCAGACTTACTATCATGGAGCTTTGACTCAAGGAAGACAGAATAGGGCTGCCAGTGTCACTTGCTTCAATTGTGGCAAGGTGGGCCACTATTCTAATAATCGTCCAATTCCAAAGATCGGAAGTTCCGTGCCGCGTCTTCAAGGATCACAGCCACAACCACGTGGTCCTCCACAAGGTCTTGGAGGCCAGCGAGGTGGTCGCAATCCTGTTAAGCCGGCTCGACCTTTTGGACGGGGCCGAGTCAATCATGTGACTGCCGAGGAAGCTGCTAATGCATCCGATGTCGTACTGGGTATTTTTCTTGTCCATTCAATTCCTACATTGGTTCTTTTTGACTCTGGTGCATCACACTCTTTTATATCCACCAAATTAGTAAACCAACGGGATCTAAAAACCAATCTATTAAGCAATGCTATGTTAGTGCAATCTCCCGGTGCCACAATCAAAACTAATTTGGTTTGTACCGATGTCGAGATCTTGATTACCGGAGTACAGTTTAAAGCCAACCACATACAAATAGACTCTCCCGGTCTAGACATCATCTTGGGTATGGATTGGTTATCTAAACATAAAGGAACCATAGATTGTGCCAAGAAAACCATTTCTCTGGAAGATTCTGAAGGCCAACTTACTTCATTCACCTCCGAACATGTCATCGCCTCCCAACAATCATTACTTCATTCTCTATCTATTCCGGAGCTCAAAACCGTACCTATAGTAAATGAATATCCCGATGTTTTTCCCAATGAGTTACCAAGTGTGCCTCCCGATCGCGATATTGAATTCGTAATTGATTTACTTCCTGGGACAGCACCTATAGCAAAAAGACCTTATCGAATGTCCTCTGATGATTTAATGGAACTTAAGAAACAAATAAATGAGCAACTAGCTAAGGGTTTCATTCGTCCTAGCTCATCCCCGTGGGGGTGTCCGGTGCTCTTTGCTCCAAAGAAGGATGGTACTATGCGAATGTGCGTAGATTATCGTCCTCTTAACGAAGTTACTATCAAGAACAAATATCCTCTTCCAAGAATTGATGACCTTTTTGATCAGATAACCGGTGCTCGTATTTTTTCTAAAATTGATCTAAGATTAGGATATTTCCAACTCAAAATCAGACCGGAGGATATTCCAAAAACCGCTTTCACCACTTGCTACGGTTTATTTGAATATACCGTGGTTTCTTTCGGATTAACAAATGCTCCAGCTACTTTTATGAACATGATGAATAAGATCTTCATGGAGTATCTTGATAAGTTTGTGGTGGTTTTTATTGACGACATCCTTATCTATTCTAAAAATGAAGTGGAACACGCACAACATTTGCGTATGGTACTGGACAAACTTCGTGAACATCGACTCTATGCCAAATATTCCAAATGTGAGTTCTGGTTAAAGGAAGTAACTTTTCTTGGTCATGTCCTTTCCGAAGGTAGAGTTGCCGTCAATCCAAGTAATGTACAAAATGTACTTAATTGGAAACAACCTCAGAATGTTTCCGAGGTCAAAAATTCCTTGGTCTAGCAAGTTATTATCGTCGATTCATTAAAAATTTTTCCAAGGTAGCAAAGCCCATAACCCAACTCCTTAAAAAGGATCATAAGTTTATTTGGACTGAGGCATGCGAATCAAGCTTTCATGAATTACGTAAAAGGCTTACATCAGCCCCAGTGCTAGTAATGCCAGATATTCATAAAAGCTTTCATGTCTATTGTGATGCCTCTCACCAAGGACTGGGTTGCGTATTGATGCAAGAGGGCAAAGTAGTGGCCTATGCATCACGCCAACTACGGCCTCACGAAGTCAACTATCCAACACATGATCTGGAATTAGCGGCCGTAGTTCATGTCTTAAAAATTTGGCGTCATTCCTGTAGCAGATGTGAAATCTTCACTGACCATAAAAGTTTGAAATATTTCTTTACCCAATCAGATCTGAATTTGAGGCAAAGACGATGGTTGGAACTCATTAAAGATTATAATCTAGGTATCCATTATCATCTTGGAAAAGCCAACGTGGTAACGGATGCTCTAAGCCGTAAGCTACACTGTATTACTACCACCACCTTAGGTGATCAACCGGAGTTACTTTCCGAACTACAAAAATTTAATGTGGAAATTGTAGATGAAGGTTATGTTGCTACTCTGGGATTACAACCTACACTCTACTCTCAAATTCAAGACGCTCAATCGTTGGACAAGGGTGTGATTAAAATAAAGGACGAGATACGGAAAAATCCAAAATCCTTATTTACCCTCAACCCCGACGGTTTAGTAGTTCATGGAAACCAAATCTTTGTCCCTAATGATCAAAATCTTCGTGGGACGATTTTGTCATAAGCCCATCATTCCCCTTTATCCATTCACCCGGGGTGTACTAAAATGTATCATGACATTCGCACTCATTACTGGTGGCCCAGCTTAAGGCGTGATATAGCGGCCTATGTTGCCATTTGTGATACATGTCAACATGTTAAAGGCGAACATCAATGACCTACAGGTTTACTTCAGCCATTAAAAGTGCCTGAATGGAAGTTTGACGAGGTTGGGATGGATTTTATTACGGGTCTTTCGAGGACACCTAATGGACATGATTCCATATGGGTTATCGTGGACTGATTGACCAAAGTGGCTCATTTTATTCCAGTACATATGACTTATAATGGGGCAAAGCTTGCTGACCTCTATCTTACCCACTTGTCCTTCATGGGGTACCGAAGATAATAGTTTCAGACCGGGGCTCACAATTCACATCACGATTTTGGGAAAAATTGCATGAGCTGCTCGGAACTAAACTTTTCTTTAGCACTGCTTTTCATCCTCAAACCGGAGGTCAAACTGAACGCACAAATCAAATTCTTGAAGACATGCTTCGAGCTTGTGCATTAGTGCATAATTCCAATTGGGAGAAATGTCTACCGTTCGCTGAGTTCTCTTATAATAACAGCTATCAATCTAGCCTTCAAATGTCACCTTTTGAAGCTTTGTATGGAAGAAAATGTAGAACACCTCTCTATTGGTCTGAAGTACGTGAAAGACAATTTTATGGACCCTCCGTTATTAATGAAGCTGAAAAGAATGTTACCCTTATTCATGATCGGCTTAAAGAGGCTCAATCTCGTCAAAAGAGCTATTCAGATCATCGTCGTCGTGAATTAAGTTTTGAAGTGGGTGACCATGTCTACCTTAAAGTATCTCCAATGCGGGGTACACGCCGTTTTCAGATCCATGGCAAATTGGCTCCTCGTTATATCGGTCCTTATCGAATTCTTGCAAAACGAGGGAAAGTAGCCTATCATTTGGAATTACCAGCACAACTCTCTGGCATTCATGATGTGTTCCATGTATCACAACTCAAGAAATGTTTACGAGTTCCCACAGAGCATACATCAATCGAATGCATAAACCTTCAACCCGATCTTTCATATCAAGAGTACCCAATATGAGTTTTGGATAAAAGTGAACGCCATACTCGCAATCGCTGCATCAAAATGCTCAGGGTCCAATGGAGCAATCATACAGCTAATGAGGCTACCTGGGAAAGGGAGGATCACCTTAGAGCCGAATTCCCTAGTTTCTTTTAGACTACTAAATCTCGGGGACGAGATTTCTTTGTAAGGGGGGAGATCTGTAACATACCGTCAAAACCATTTAGGAGGCTATGTAATACTAAATGGTTGTTAAAAATTAAAATCTCCTCTTTTGAGTTTGAGGTAAATTTTCTTTTTCCTAGGCCCCTATTTATTTTAAAACATATGCATTGTAGTTATTTAAGTAAATGAACCCGATAATTAAATTATCAAAATAATAATTTAAAGCATTATAAATAATGGAATAAATTAAATAACTTGACCCAGGTGTGTGGAGTGAACTATAAATTTTGCTAGATTTTACCAGCAGGATGAAAAATCCGGCAACCAACCCCATAGTCAATAGTCATAGCTAATGTCTGACTAACTTGCATCAACTAACTAGTCGAATCTGTCAACACAACACAACCGATCGAATCAAGTTAAGTTTTACTACAATCAGTCAATCAATTGCTTGAGAGCCGCCACCATCTTAACCCGGAACAAAAGGGCTTTCTTTTACAACGCTGCCTTTGGAGCCATTCCCAGTGCCTTGAGGATAAACGCGTAAGTAAACGCATCTTCTCGTAGTTTCTCAAACCTGCAAGCATCCAACAGTCACTCATTTTGTTGGATCTTATTCCTTTGGTGAACACAAAGTGCGAAAATGACAGCATCTAAAGCTTACCTTCCCGATTTTGAAAAGTGCCCAGCACCAAGTTCGCACTTGAATAACAGAAGATTGTCATCCGTTTTCAGTTCCCTTAGCTTTGCGACATATTTTGCCGGTTCCGAGTACATCACACGAGGATCTGGTTCGTACAAACTAGTTAGCTGTGCAGATACATCAATTAACCACAGTCAACAGAAACTCAAAATGGAAAGACCACCTACCATTTAAGCCAGCAGTGACAAGGATGTTAGGGTACCCTTGTGCTTTTACCTGCAAAAATGGATAGATATACACAACCAAACCATGAGGGGAAGAAGTGTGCAGCTGATTTCAACATAATAGTATACAAGAAATAACATAAACAAATAGCAACACGTAGCCACCATTCCAATTCATGTGTTGAGAGCCTCTACATAATGATTCCATTCTAGTAATCGCGATTGCTATGTCTGGACAGGTAAAGTGGATGGTCTATACTGTCCTAATTTCTTGTATACGTCAGCACCAAAACATCCATCGTAAATAGCATATATAAGCTTAATCCAGTAAATCTCTGCAAGAAAGCATAACAATCACCACTTACGTTATCAACGGGAGAATATGATTTCATATAGTAGTAGTATTCTTCTTTCCTTGGATCACCCCACTCCTGGACCAAGGACAAGAAGATGAGTTGTCGAGACTCAGAACAGAGAGAAGATAAACTAGAATAAAACATGAGCACTGAAATGGGAATAACAAGATTTTGGACATCCATACGGGCCAGCGCCCTTCTTTTAACCTGCATTCCAAGCAATCTTGGTTGACCCCATCCTTCTGACCATCAGACAAAGGTTCATACATGGTTTATTTCAGTCAGTTCAATGTGAGCATATGCAAAGTCGACTGAGCACCATACAAGCTCAATGCAGGCCCACTCTAGAAGTAGCTAGATGGTCAAGCATTCAAGTTCAGTTTGTACTCAGCTACTGGTAACAGACATATGTAGCTTACCTATTTAGTAAAAAATAAGGCAATGTTTTTAAGCAGGCATGATTCAGGAGTGCCAGGCAATGAGCCTTTGCCAAAAGGTCACAATCCCTACATCTTATTTATGCTAATGCACAAACTGACAAAAAGACATTGAACGTGGAAATAAAAGTTAGCATAAATGCATAAGAACTGAGAGGATGGATACCTCCCACTCAGAAGTAGTCAACGGGATAGTTGGATCAAGCATAGTGGTAAGAACATCAACAAAAGGGACTCCAGCAACAGCTGCCTTGAATAAATCAGGCCTCATATTTAGGACAGCACCCATCAATAGGCCACCTGCACTTCTGCCATTGATGCAAAGCTTTTCCTTGGAACAGTACTTGTTTTCTATCAAGTGCTCAGCACAAGCAATGAAATCAGTGAATGTGTTTCTCTTATTCAACAGCTTCCCATCCTCATACCACTTACGTCCCATTTCACCACCTCCACGAATATGAGCTATCACATATATAAAGCCCCTATCAACTAGAGAGAATCTCGATCTCCCAAAACTCGGATCTATACAGATCTGTCGGCATAAGAATGTGAAAATAAAAGTTGTGTGGTTAGCATAATGAAACAGAACAAAGCCTTTACTTCTTGCTGGAACTTTGATTATGTTAATAGCCCCCAATGCAAGTTGCAAACTTTGAAGTAAAGTGGAAACGTTTTATCAGCTGTTGAATATTGCCAGAGGTAAAATGAATAAAAAAAAATCACAAATACTACCTCTGTCCCAATAACATCACAAATACTACCTCTGTCCCAAAATATACGGGATTGGGACAGAGGTAGTAGCATGGATAACACAAGTATGAACCATGGTTCCACATGAGCAGAAGAAAAGTTCATACAAAATTATGTTTGTCTCCTAAGCCCCTGTTTATTTTAAAGCATATGCATTGTAGTTATTTAAGTAAATGAACCCGTTAATTAAACTATCAAAATAATAATTTAAAGCATTATAAATAATGGAATAATTCAAATAGCTTGACCCAGGTGTGTGGAGTAAAACATAAATTTTGCTAGTTTTATTTTCTTATTTAATTATTCAAACAAAGTACTAAATTAAAATCAAAATCTGAAAATTTCAGATTCTCTGGAGCCTATTTTGGTACTTCATTAAAATTAGATCAAAAACATTTTGGTTTGGGAAATTGGTCCAAATTGTAGAGGAAATAGTATGTTACCATTTTGCCATTTGGATCTTGACCTAAATGTCCTTGAAAACTATTTTTAAACAAAGGGCAAATATGGAATTCCAGCAATAGATTTGGACTTAGCCAAATTTCCAACTTCTTCTCTTCCACACACAGCATTACACTGCCAGGTGGGCCCAGGCCTTGGTGGGACACCCTTGTTAGTTGCACAGGCTTCTCCACATCAAGCTAGCACCGTTTCCCCAACGGACACGCAGACAACACGCGTCGACGGCGCCGAGCACCGCTCTACCTCCACCTTAGTGACGACCGCCATACTTAACCCTGTCGACCGACGCACATCCTCTTCCTCGCACCAGTGTTCCATTTTTGTGGAGAAACCGAGGATGAACGATTCAGAATCTCGATAAGCGAAGGAGTCTTTTTCGGCGCCGTGAGATCGTCTCCCCCATTCCGCATCATCGGGTGCGTTTCAATCCCGGTTAACCCGCGTTCCAAGGTCTATATTCGGTGTCGTTTCTAACCCCTCAAAGCCCCGTTGATTTGGTGTAGCCCATCTCCGGGAACGCGCGTTGCGTCAACTCGAGCCACTGGTGAACTCCGAGCGCCGTCGTGGAGGTCATCAACGTCGCCCGGCCCCAAGACTTCACGTCCGCCCGAGCTACTTCGCCAGCATAATCATCACTTCAAGACGACCGCGAGATCCAGAGGAATCGAGCCGTGAAGCTTTAAATCGGGAGATCCCTTTTATCTTCTTCACCTCCAGTCGCCGGCGTTCTCCAACCCTACCTCTTTCTCTGGTGAGTCTCGGGGTGATTCATCGTGCACAGAGCTACTTCATGCTGTCGCTAATGGATGCATGTACTCCTCCTAGACAGCTATAACCGGGAGCACTCCGCCGACGACGACCGCCAAGCCATGACCGCCATCGGGACCGAACCGAGCATTTGGAAGCTTGCCGGGCCTTGTCTATACTTTGGTGAGCTTCTGGGACGTCCATAGCCCCACATGCATGCTCACGCGCGCGCAGAAGAAGTCCCGAACTCGTTATGCACATGCACGCCGAGGCGGGTCGCCGCTTCTCTCGCTGCTGCTGTCGCAATAGACCGCCATAGCTCGCAAGTGGAACATTGTTAGCTTCGTCTAGGAGCCCTTTACCTTCTTCTCCATAGCCGCATCATCTGGAAACTCAGCCATTCGCCGTCGGAGCCGCCGCGAAACTCGCCGCTGCGCCGCCGCTCTGCCCTAGCTGCGCTAAGGGCTAGACTGAGAACGGATAGAATCTTCATGGGTGTTTTGGCAAAACAGACAGCCACCTACATGTGGGGACAGGACCTTGTTGTAATTAGGCAAGAACTCGAGTGCTATTTTGCTTAAATGCCTAGGCCACGTGCTGAGGACAGCGGGATCTATTTGCCAGAACCCTAGGGACTTTAAAGCAAATGCGCAGTCACTGACTGGTGGACCCGAACTCTTTTAAATTTTGTAAAATCCGGAATAAATGAGTAAAGTGTTTTCTGATGAACTGAAAAATGATTTCAACTTTGAAAATTCATAATGAATTTCGACCAAATGTGTTACACATCTCAGGAGACTTGACTCAAATCGCTAGAGCTCTACAACATCTCAATTGCTCAATATTCATACTCATGCTCAGCTAGCCCCAGGAATTTGCTAGCTTTGCATTTTCATCTAAGCCAATATATATCAGGACAATATACACGATGGATGACTTAGATATGAATAGAGACATTTAACTAGAATATATTCATAGGGCCAACCGGCCTAATAATTAGTGTCATTCAGAAGCGTGCTTACCTTTTCCCGCAGGCAACCGACTAGAGGTAGACCCCTAGTTAGGACCAGTCCTGAGGAAACAATGATTCCCGTAACCCTCAACTACTTGCAACAAATTCTAAACAAACCACATATTTACAGGGCAAGAGTCAGTACATTAATCGAATTAATGTACTGGCAAGCACACAGTCAAACCTACATACATGAAGGCTCTACTTCATAGAGAAGCTATATGTGGAATCATATTTGCATAAAGCTAACTTTATTTCACAAACAATTTGCAACGGAATTTAGATAAACATTTGCAATTATTTAACATAAATAGCATGGCATGGTTTCGTATTAGTAGTATAATGACATCATAAACTTCATCATCTCATTAGGCTTGCCCCATCCATGGCGGCAAGCAATACATCACAATACCAGGCAAACTCATCATCATAATCATCAAAACTCAACACACTTCACCATCCCCCATAGTCCATTTTCATAAACACATTTATAAATCACAAGTCTATACCCATGATAATTCACTATGTCGCTCATGACTGTGAGCACGGCTAATCGATTAGTTTTAGACTTTGCAGAGTATGTACAACTTTACCCACATGATGTGAATCGCTCTAGTTTGTCCGGTACCCGTCAGTACCACCACACTCTACACATTGAATGCGGTCTATAGGTCATAACATAGCCTTTACTTTACTTAACGCCTAATCTTGCATCAGCGACGACAAGTGTGAATCCATCCTGGGAATGGCCCAGAATTGTTAGGTGGTGGGCCCATGCCTTAAACCTAACGCCGTGGCAGTGAACACATCCGTTCCCCCACGAGGCACTATACCGTTGAATTGAACAAACTTAGACGCCTAAACTACCCCCATTAATTAGCGGGGTAAATAGGAAGTTCCTATGAATCATCGCTCAGACTAATTCATTCTACTCCGGCCTACCAATATGCAAGGCTAGACTTTAAGTAACTTAATTAGCTAAGGCCACCCAATAAATAGCACATGTGGATGTACGGTAAACAATAGTGAACGACACAAAGTTCGATCCTTAATCAACCCAGGCGAACACTCCCCCTATCGGTACACAACTATCACCATATGTGCACCACTTGTCGTCCAAGTCTAAAAACATGTTTAACTCCATTTTAGTTCTCAAATAATCATAGTTTTAATATTTGTCCAGAAGTAAAATAATACCCAAAATCTCATTTATAAAGTGATCACAATTTTATTTAGCGAATTGCTAAGCATGGCTAAGCATATGTCACATATAAAGCTTAATTAGACCCATTAGAGTACAACCAATGTACTCCAATTATTCCTATGGTTATAATCAGCAATGGGTGAAATTTACAGAGGTGGTTCATGTAACAAATGGGTTATAACTACCATCTTCTCAACAAAATACAATGTTTTACCAAATAACGCATGCAAAGTTATAAATAAGACATTTGCCCATAAAACATAGGATTCAATTGTTCAAAGGAAAAGGGCAACTTGCCTTAATTAGAATTTCCATCATAGTCAGCAATAAAATCCAAACTCCTTATCGATATCGGATTTGTACACTATACGAAAAAAAATGGTATCATATAAACACCAAATCATACAAAAATCCAAAATGTTTCTAATATGCATGAATTTATTATAGTAGATAGGTAATGACTAAACATGATTTATGGTGAAGGAATTTCTATTTTATCACTTGTATTTTGGGGTATATGAATTTTACAAGTTCTATACTAGTAGTAGGTTATTTAAGCCTTATTTAAACTTAGATCACATTTTTATTTACATGGTGTTAAGTTTCTGGTTACAGCAGTAGAGGGTATGGTTTTCTAAGATTAATACAATTGGTTTCATAATTTTTAGAGCTAGTATGAATTTCTTGTAAATTTTAGAAATTAAATTGTATTCAAGTGTCTTGCACCAATTATTTTTAAATATTCAATGAGTTCACCTACCTTTAAGTGTTACTATTATAAATATATATCTAAAGGCTTATTTACCCAAGACCCATAAGCAATCCGACTAGGGGTAGACCCCTAATGAACCATCTTAAAGAGATCAACGGAACCCGTAGCACTTAACTAACCTGCAAAACAATTTAGATAGACAACCCACAGAAGATACAAATGTGAGTACATTAACTATGTTAATGTATTGGCAAGGCAATACAACCCTATATACATGCAAGCTCTAAATATCAAGGAACGGCTATCTGTAGGTTCATTTGCATAAAGCTGAGTTGTTTCACAATACTTCGCAAACGGTAAATTTTGTAAAGTATGTAGTAAAGCATGGTGATCCATATAAATAATTATAGAAATATAATCATCATTTCATTTCTCCTCATTAACATCATCATAAGTCATAAACATCACACTTGCACCTTCCCTGGTAGCAAGTCATCATTATCATCAAGATCATCATCAAATTCCTATTCCTCAACCATTTTTATAAAGTAATTTTAGAAAGAATAACACTCATGCTATTTCCCCAAGTTGCTCTTGACCGTGAGCACGGCTAACCGGTTAGTTTTAACTCTGCAGAGTTCGTACAAGCCCACAAGATGTGATAGAAGCCCAGTGGCTACACTCTAGTTGGTTCGGTGCTGGCATAGCACCCCACACTCTACAATTTGTGTGCGGACTAGAGGTCACAACTTAGCCGTTACATTGCATCAACGACGGCAAGTGTGAATCCACCCTAGGAATGACCCAGAGCTGTTAGATGGCGGGCCCATGCCTTAAACCTAACGTCGTGGTAGCGAACCCATCCGTTCCCCCACGAGGCACTATACAGTTGAATTGGACAACTTTAGACGTCTATGCTGTGAGGCAAACCATCCGTCCCCTCACAAAATACACACAGCTAGTCATGTTCGCTAGCATTATAATTAGCACACACACATGGGTAGTTCCTATGAATTATCGCTCAGACTAATTCATTCTACTCCGGCCTACCAATATGCAAGGCTAAACACTGGACAACTTAATAAGCCAAGGTCATCCCATACTAACACATGTGGCAGTATTTTATACTTAGTTGGTAACATAGAGTCCTTAATCGACTCAAGCGAACGCTCCCCCTATCGGTGCACAACTACTACCATATGTACACCACTCGCCGCCCAAGTCTAGAAATATGTTTAACTCCATTTTACTTCACAGATATCCAGAGGCTTCACCTCTATTCAGAAGTCGTAAATTACCCATTTTCAAATATATAAGGTGATCAAAATGTTTAAAACCATCTCACTAGGCATGGCTAAGCATATAACATTATAACTAGCAATTATAAGCCCAGTTGAGCACACGGAGAGTACTCTAAACC
The DNA here is from genome assembly GCA_008326285.1 of Oryza officinalis. Taxonomy (NCBI): domain Eukaryota; kingdom Viridiplantae; phylum Streptophyta; class Magnoliopsida; order Poales; family Poaceae; genus Oryza; species Oryza officinalis. Next base: position 57,699,146 of record BDMV01000001.1, on the reverse strand, counting down.
ATTCTAAGGTTACAAACATCAAGGATAACAAATCTCAAGGTGGATTATGCAACAAATAGGTCATAACTACCATTCCACCACTTTCAAATAATTTTTCCAAACGTAACTATCTAACGTGTGCAATTTTGCAATAGAAAATGTTTGCCCAATAAAAACATAGGATCAAAGTGTTCAAAGGAGAAGGGCACTTGCCACACTTGTAGAGAGCCTTAATATGAATATGACAATCAATTCCACTCCTTCACCGTCAACGAATTCGCAATCTATATGATCATAACGTACAAATCGAATAAACCTCCAAATAATGCAAAAAATCCAAAATATTCTAAAATGCATGAATTATTCACAGTGGGTTGGTAATGTCTTAAAATTAATTTATGTGAAGAAATTTCTATTTTATCACTTCTATTTTGAAAGTTATGAATTTTGTAAGTTCTATTCTAGACATAGGCTAATTAAGCTCTATTAGTACCTAAGAGCATTTTAGGTCCAAGATTTGTGAAGTGTTGGGCTCCTGCAGTGAGGTCTTGGTCTCCAGGAGTTTAACAAAATTGGTTTCACAATTTTTAGAGTTAGCATGATTTTATTATGAAGTTTACAAGCTAGGTGATATACTATAGTCTTGAATAGCTATACAGAATTTTAGGGATGATTCTAGTACTGCATGTGCTACATTTTAATTCACTGAAACTAAGTCCATGAGACTACCAACCCAACCCATCTGGAATTATATTATTTGGAGTTAGAATGAATTTTGTATGAATTTTATGATTTGGTGTATGCTATATGTCAAGTATCCCATATACTAATTTTTAGAGACATTTCTTCTATTGTAAGCATCATGTTTTATCTTACCATTTTAAATTTCATAATTTTGTGAGTCCATATAAATTTGATTCACCTCAATTGGAGTTAAAATGAATTTTATATGCATTTTACAAGTTTGTGCATTTTTTTGTTGAACAAATATTAGTTTGAGTATGTTTTCTTAATATTTCCATATTTTAAAAGGATGGGGTTCACATGCAAGTGAGAGCAAATATGCAAATAGGTCCCTGCAGAATTCATAAACCAACCCGCAGTCCCCTAGCACGTGTTAAATGAGTATTCAATAAGAGTGCTCAAGTTCCTGAATTATTACTAATAGGTCCTCGGTCCCACAAGTCATAGGCTACACTTTTGCAGATAGAACCCTACATGTTTCAACTTTCCTCGGACTAAGTTTCATATGCACCAAATAAGTGGGCCCTACCTGTCAGTGAGACGAGGGAGCGAGGAGAAGGCAGCAGCAGCCGGCGCAGGATGGAGGCGTTCAGGCGGCACAGGCGAGCTGGTGGACGGCGTCGGCGGTGAACGGCGGTGAGTTGAATGATGTGGCCAACTGAGAAAATGTTGAGAACTTCTTTGCGAACGCGTCGGTGGTCGTCTCATCGCCGGAAATGGTCGGAGTCGATGGCGACGACGGCACAGGCGGCGGTGGCTCTCAGCATACCTGGGCATATTGAGTCCCGCTTGCTTAAGTGCATGCATGTGGTTGTATTGTTTTCTAGGAGGCTCACCGAGCTGTGCGCGAGGCCCAGCGATGCTTGGATGATGGCGGCGGCGGAAATGGCTGAGCGACGGCGATAGTTTCTCCCTATTTATTTTCTTTCTTCCTTCTTTGAAATTCCGCAACTAAATTTTTATGCATGATAAATTAATGTGGATTTTTTTGGTGATAGATAAAAATACCTAGATTCCATTTTCTTTGATTTCACACAAAAAGTCCCAATATTTTATTCTCAGGAAAATAAAGAAATTAGGTCTGGCCAAAATTGATTTGAATTTTTAGGAGGTCAAAACCTATAAAATAAAATCTGGAAAAATTACATTAATTTATGATAAATAGGGTAGTATTTGAATAAATTATATCATCTATACATTTTCATGTGATAAAATACACATATGAGATGTGTATCAATTTTGCCGATTAGGGTTTAGAATAATTTATAGTTTGACTGTTTTGTCCTAATTATTTGAGGTATCAGTTGTACATATTAAATTACACCAAAATTGCAGTGAGATGTATATATTTAATAGTATCGACATGAATTTCCCCATGATTTTATCTTGCACCAATTATTTTTAAATATTCATTGAGTTCACCTACCTTTAAGTGTTCCTATTATAAATATACATTTAAATGATTGTAAAATTATATTTTGATTTGTAATTAACCAGAGATAATATGATTAGACTTTACTTTCAGTTCACCATTCTTAAATCACAAGACACTTGGGCATAGGTGCACCTAAGGCGATGACGGGTGTAGTGCTTTTATTATTTATGAATTATGATGTCTTCACATTATGCTCATGAGACCTAAAATGAAATGCACCCATGATTCAAAAACATTTTAAAGGACTCAAATTACACCAACCAAACCATGCAATTGTATGCACACATTGTGTTTTATTTTCTTCCTTTGAGCTATCAAGTAAAAGGTTTTAAATCATTCACAAATTTGTATATTAAAAGTAGTCATAATAGACTCACCTAGGTCTTTGATTGTCGAGCACGCCGAAACTTATATTTTCGAATGCTAATTGTGATTTCCACATAGTCTCAGTGAATGGGATCCATACACGCATAATAGCCATTCAATCCTCTATGTGAAAGAAAAACCACAAGCAACATCATCTATATAAATTCCGAGGTACCGAATATTGAACAAAGGAGATATTGCTGGGACTCACGCGTGCCAGTCAACTTCAGCCTAGTATGTGCCCATAAAACCACTCGAAGGTGACGACCAGATGTGTTACACATCCAGGAGACTTGACCAAATTGCATGAGCTCTACAACGTCTCCAATGTTCAAGTTTCATACTCATGTATTAGCAAGTCACAAAAATTACAGAACTTACGAACACACTTTCATCTAGCAGTTGATATCTTAACAAGGGAGTTCAGATTACTAGATATTACATAAACTTTGTTTTAACTATACATATGACCGACCGACCCAATAGTTAGTGGTTCAGCGGAAGCATTATTCTACCCAAAACCGTTTCTGCAACCTACCAGGGTAGACCCTAGTTAGAACCATTTTGAAACTCAGGAGTATCCCCATCAAAGCATTCATGATCATTAAACGACTCTCCTGCGTCTGATTCTAAAAGAAAACATTTGAAACAGAAAACAACGATAATAGCAAGAGTCAGCACATTACGAATAATGTATTGGCATCGCCAATCCTAACGTACATGCATGGCATAATCAAAGGAAAGGCTCAAGTTGGCTTATTTTTAGCATAAAGCAAGATTTATTTCCACAAGTCATTTTCTAAATAATATGAAACCAATAAATCTTTAGTAAAACTAGACTTATCATCATGGCATCATATTTGTAAAATAATACCTTATATTATATACTACTTGGCACTATCCATGGCATCAAGTATATAAATCATTTCAGATTATTTCTCACAACATTCCATATCATTTAAATTTTAAAGGTAGTAAAAACACAAGGTAAAATCATTCGTCTATACTCAACACATATCATTATGCCGCTCATAACAGTGAGCACGGCTAACCGGTTAGTTCAAAACTCTGCAGAGCCCGTACACTGTACCCACATGATGTAAAATAGTAATCATGTAAAACATGTCACGCGATACTGAAGTACCCGATTTACTACTCACAATATAGCCTTTACATTACTCATGATTTAGCCTTGCACCAGCACGATAGGTGTGATTCCGTCCTAGGCATATGACCTAGAATAGTTAGGAGGCGGGCCCACGCCTGAGCCTAACACCATGATAGCGAAAACATCCTTTCCTACCATGAGGCACCATATCGTTGTATTGGACACTTAGACGCCTAGACTACCATACAGGTAAATAGGTAGTTCCTATGAATTATCGCTAAGACTAATTCATACTACAACGACCTACCATAATGCAAGACTAAACCATGGGCAACTTAATCAGCTATGACTATCCCATAATAACACATGTGGTCGTACTATAAACACAAGTGACTGACATTGAGTGAAGTCCTTAAATATCTCAGGCATACACTCCCCCTATCGGTACACAACTAAATACCATATGTGTACCACTTGCTGCCCAAGAAGTAAATATTCTTTTTCTCATTTTAGTTCACAAATAATTGCACATTTACTTCCAAGGAGTGGTTATTCAAAATCAACAAGTTCCAAAATAATAAAATGCCCATAATGAAAGTAATAGTTTGTTCTAGGCAATGCTAAACTAGCATGTCGATACTTGATGTATAATAAATTTATCGAAAGGTAACAGTATCTAAAATATACTAAGGGTGCCAAATAATAAGTGAAGTTTTTCAAATGGACAACATGCAAGTTTAGGTATAACTATAATCATTCAAAATACCCATCTTTTTAATTTGGAAATTAACCATGCATCTTTGCAAACAATATTTTAAACCTTCAAATATAGGATCAATATGGTAAAAGGAAGAGAGGAAGGTGGCTTGCCTTGTTCTTGCTCTGCACCTTGTTCAACTATATAATGCACCTCCTCAACGAGAATCTGATCATCGACAAAACATACACGTAAAATTTGAATTATATTTGTGCAAAGGAAAATTTAATATGCTCTAAATTAAATGCTGTTCTTAGGGTGATGTGATAATGTGTTGACTGAGTTTTTAGTGCAAGAATTTCTATTTTATTGGTTCCCACCTAAAAGTTATAATTTTTCAAAGTTGGAACTAATTATTTAAAGCCTATATGCACATTTTAAATATTAAAGACATAAATCTCTAAAGTTCTGTTGAGTTTAGCATTTCCAGATGATATAGCATAAAAATATGAATCTAACAAAATTTAGTTTGAAAATTTTGGAGTTATAATGAATTTATTATGAATTTTCAAAGTTGAAATCATTTTTCAGTTCATCAGAAAACACTTTACTCATTTATTCCGGATTTTACAAAATTTAAAAGAGATCGGGTCCACCAGTCAGTGACTGCGCATTTGCTTTAAAGTCCCTAGGGTTCTGGCAAATAGATCCCGGCGTCCTCAGCACGTGGCCTAGGCATTTAAGCAAAATAGCACTCGGGTTCCTGCCTAATTACAACAAGGTCCTGTCCCCACATGTAGGTGGCTGTCTGTTTTGCCAAAACACCCCTAAAGATTCTATCCGTTCTCAGTCTAGCCCTTAGCGCAGCTAGGGCAGAGCAGCGGCGTGGCGGCGAGCTTCGCGGCGGCTCCGACGGCGAATGGCTGTGTTTCCAGATGATGCGGCTATGGAGAAGAAGGTAAAGGGCTCCTACACGAAGCTAACGATGTTCCACTTGCGAGCTATGGTGGTCTATTGTGACGGCAGCAGTTAGAGAAGCGGCGACCCACCTCAGCCTGCATGTCCATAACGAGTTCGGGACTTCTTCTGCGCACGCGTGAGCATGCATGTGGGGCTATGGACGTCCCAGAAGCTCACCAAAGTGTAGACAAGGCCCGGCAAGCTTCCAAACGCTCGGTTCGGTCCCGATGGCGGTCACGGCTTGGCGGTCATCGTCGGTGGAGTGCTCCTGGTTATAGCTGTCTAGGAGGAGTACATGCATCCATTAGCGACAGCATGAAGTAGCTCTGTGCACGATGAATCGCCCCGAGACTCACCAGAGAGAGAGGTAGGGCTAGAGAACGCCGGCGGCCGGAGGTGAAGAAGATAAAAGGGATATCCCGATTTTAAGCTTCACGACTCGATAACTTTGGGTCTCGCGGTCGTCTTGAAGTGATGATTATGCTGGCGAAGTAGCTCAGGCGGACGTGAAGTCTTGGGGCCGGGCGACGTTGATGACCTCCACGGCGGCGCTCGGAGTTCACCAGTGGCTCGAGTTGACGCGGCGCGCGTTCCCGGAGATGGGCTACACCAAATCAACGGGGCTTTGAGGGGTTAGAAACGGCATCGAATATAGACCTTGGAACGCGGGTTAACCGGGATTGAAATGCACCCGATGATGCGGAATGGCGGAGACGATCTCACCGGCGCCGAAGAAGACTCCTTCGCTGATCGAGATTCTGAATCAGTCGTCCTCGGTTTCTCCGCAAAAATGGAACACTGGTGCGGGGAAGAGGATGTGCGTCGGTCAACAGGGTTAAGTATCGCGGTCGTCAGTGAGGTGGAGGTAGAGCGGCGCTCGGCGCTGTCGACGCGTGTTGTCTGCGTGTCCACCGGGGAAACGGCGCTAGCTTGACGTGGAGAAGCCTGTGCAACTGACAAGGGTGTCCCACCAAGGCTTGGGCCCACCTGGCAGTGTAATGCTGTGTGTGGAAGAGAAGAAGCTGGAAATTTGGCTAAGTCCAAATCTGTTGCTGGAATTCCATCTTTGCCCTCAGTTTAAAAATAGTTTTCAAGGACATTTAGGTCAAGATACAAATGGTAAAATGGTAACATACTATTTCCTCTACAACTTGGACCAATTTCTCAAACCAAAATGTTTTTGATCTAATTTTAATGGAGTACCAAAATAGGCTCCAGAGAATCTGAAATTTTCAGATTTTGATTTTAATTTAGTACTTTGTTTGAATAATTAAATAAGAAAATAAAACTAGCAAAATTTATGTTGTACTCCACACACCTGGGTCAAGCTATTTGAATTATTCCATTATTTATAATGCTTTAAATTATTATTTTGGTAGTTTAATTATCGGGTTCATTTACTTAAATAACTACAATGCATATGCTTTAAAATAAATAGGGGCTTAGGAAAAAGAAAATTTACCTCAAACTCAAAAGAGGAGATTTTTTTTATTTTCAACAACCATTTAATAGTGTGCTTGCCAGTACATTAATTTGATTAATGTATTGACTCTTGTCTTGTATGTATGTTGTTATTTAGATTTTGCTGTAGGTAGTTGAGTGCTCGAAATCGCTTTGTTTGTTCAGGATTGTCCTACCTAGGAGCGTACCCCTAGTCAGTTGCCTAGGGAAATGGGTAGAGATGCTTCCGATGAACATTAGTTATTTGGGCATTTGGCCCTATGTATATAATCTAATTAATTGTCTCTATTTATATCTAAGTCATCCATTGTGTACATTGTTCTGATATCTTGGCTTAGATGAAAATGCAAAGCTAGCAACTTCCTGGGGTTAGCTAAGCATGAGTATGAATATTGAGCAATTGAGATATTATAGAGCTCTAGCGATTTGAGTCAAGTCTCTTGGGATGTGTCACACATTTGGTCGCCACTTTCGTGCGGTTTGACGAGCATGTCTCAGGCTGAAGTTGACTGGCACATTGAGCTCCAGCAATATCTTCTTTGCTCATTATTTGGCATTACAGAGTTTATATTGAATTGTGTTATGTTGTGATTATGGACACATTAAAGTTTGAGTGGCTATATATGCGTGTATGAATCCCACTCATTCAAAATCATGTGGTGATCACAAATGACACTGGACGGTATAAATTCGATATGCTCGACAATTTATCAATATTAATCAGGAAACAAATAAATGATACCCGTGCTTTGATGCGAAATATATTAATAGGTATATGTTTTAAGTATTATAAAAATAAAGGATAAATATGTTAAAATATTGAGAAAATGATACGAGGGTAATGATTAGATATGCTTGCATGTTGATTTGTAGAATTTAATAACTTGTAGGTGATGTTACATGCTTACATGAGTTTTGATATGTAATTATTGCTAATGGATGATGATGTGATATCATTAAATATGCTTTAGACTTTATGAGTTGTAACTTTATTGAAGGTATAAATTGGTAAGTTCCCGCAATTTTTCTTTCATTTATTGCCTTATAGCATTAATTATCAAATTTTATGCCCACCGAAAAACATTATATATGCAAGAAAATAAACCCAAACAAGGGAAGGGTCACTTACACAAGGTTAACACAGAAATCATATCTAGATTGTTTAGTTAGAGTTGTGTCAAGAGTAAACACAATTAGGCTGAGTTCGTTAGTTAGCTTTCCCAACTCCAAACAGTCCGCACGGAAAACGAAGCGTCCATTAGCGCGCGATTAATTAAGTATTAGCTAATTTTTTTCCGAAAATGAATTAATTTGATTTTTTTAAGCAACTTTTGTATAGAAACTTTTTGCAAAAAAATACAACGTGTAGTAGTTTAAAAAACGTGCCCCGAGAAAAAACACTGTGCGGCGTTCCCAGCGCACGGACCGAACTCAGCCTTAAATGCTTAAAAACATCATTACATGGTTATTAAACCCATAAGCCCTAAACAGCAAAGTTATAGTCTATCTGCACAAAGATATTCAATTTCAGTTATATACGAGCTGTTCAAACTGTAAGATTATATTGAATAGTGAAAGGGAATTAAACACAAGTTTTTAGTAAAACGTGGCCGGCCAATCGGGCCAAAACAGTACTGTTTGGCTTCCAAGATATTATGCCGGATCGCCATCCATGAATAACTCCTTGCAGACAGAATTCAATACTCGAGGCCTGTTAGGAATATACGTTTTATCGTTTTTTTGTTGTGTGGGCTGTCATGTTCAGGTGGGCCGTGGTGGTTAGGCGATAACAGGCAAGCCAGCGCAACAGGCCCTCTTGTAAAGACCCAGGGAGAGGGTGAGAGAGAATAGGATTTCCCCACTCCCCAGAAGCACTCGCGGCGATGTCCATTCACCCAGCACGCCGGCGATGAGCACGGCTGCAGCAATGGAAGAAGAAAAGTGTCGGTGGCGGTGGGGATAGAGGCAGTGCATGACGAGGTTGCTGGTTGGCGACCCATCGCTCCTCAGTGGCAGGACAGCGGCGACGGCTTCGCTCCTATGCGGCGTTCGCTGCGGCAGTGGATCGGCGTTGTTCGGCAGAGCTCCAACACGATCCACGCATCCTCAAAATGGCAGTGGGCAGGCTCAACTTCGACGAGCGAGGCTCCGGCGACAGAGACTAAGCTGTGTCCGGGCATGGCGTCTCGGCAGATCCCTATGCAAAGCTTGGTGGTGGCCCCATTGACCTCCCACCGCAGCTCCAAGGTGCATCGGTGAGAGATTAATAGTGGTTACTGCCTGTCCTTGGCATAAGGTCCTGCGGCAACAACGACATGGTTTTGGTCCTCCTCTTCAGCGGTTTTCTTGCAGCGGCATCGATGTGAGGGCAGGTGCCGTTACCAACGCGGCCACCCTACGCCGACTCAGCCCAACAGCATGGGCGGTCTGGCAGCGGTGCACATACTCCCGGCGTGGTTCCAACAGAAAGGAAAGGTCGAGAAAGAGAGACTCAGAGAGTGGCATCGGGAGATGCAAGGATGGGGTGCAGGGACGATGCCCGATTCAGCCCAGACAAACTGGGTTCAGTCCAAAGTGGGAACTAATCAAAATTTTCGTTTTGTACACATGGTTTTCTTCCATTTTCATCATAAAGCAATAGATGCAAATAGATGAAAAGTAGCAAACTAATCTATTGCTAGACCTTAAGTAGGAAAAACAAGATAATGAAGAAAAGCAAGAAAATCTAATCAAGTTACTAGTTGCAATCAACAGTTTTTATCATAGATTGATCAGTGCAAGACGACTCGAAGGAGTGACAAGTCGAATGGTTATGAGGAAGCATATGTAGTTGTAGCAGCCCGACGACATTAGTCTAGCAGTAGTGCTGCTGATAGTGTGTTGTAGAACGGCTACATCGACGAATCGTCCAGATCCGCTCTCTCCCCTCCTGCAAAAGATCAGGTGCTAAATAGATATAGAAGCTTGTATCCATTCGTAGAGCTCTCTAATGATTTGTGTGTACAATTATGCACACCTTAGCCCTCTATTTATAGATAGAGGGAGACTAGAGATGAATGGGTTTATCTCTGAAATGGATTAGGACTAATAAAAAAGTATATAAATCTTACATGAAGACTGCATGTCAAGCGCCCATTTGTTTTACGAAAAATTGGGCACCCTCTCGCATCCCGTCTGTTGCATGCACTAGTGATTAATACTACTCCTACTCAATACTGAACGTATGCATCTTCCTGCCTATATGTTCATGTCATTTTCTGTGCAGAAACACATCTCTTCCTCTCTCTTAAGAATAAATGATCTGTTGCATGCATGCAAGGAAGAGGACATGCAACATAGATAAGTTTTTTAAATGATTTTGCTATTAAACTATTTATCAGATACTTGTTGTAATTAAATCTTTAAAAAAATCTCATATGATTACTTTTTATGAAACATATGATTATATTCCTAGTTAAAACATCGAGTTGTAACTGCTGAAACATCATAAAATTCTTGGTGAAACACATAAAGAACACCACGTGCAACATTTAATTATTAACTAAAACATTAGCACATACTTATTCAAACATTCAAATAATACACTGTACAACATTTAAAATGATATATTAAAAAAACTTGAATGTGCAACGTAGTTCAATACAAGATGAAACATTTGCTTTTCAGGCATGAAACAACCATTTTTAATGGTGTGAAACATTTGTATTGTTTTTATCAAAAGACAACCATATGAGATCTTGTTGTGAAGATTTAATTTCAACGAATAAAATGGTGCAATTAAATCGTTGATTTGATAAATAATTTAGTAAAAAAATTATTTTAAAATTTAATGAATACTACGTAGTTGCTTTTGTACATGCATGCATAGAGAGTGTATAAGAGAGAGAGGGTCATATGGGGGGAGAGGGAGGTACACAGGGTAAGAGTGAGAGAGTGAGAGCACAGTCCTCCCATGCAGTGGCGCAACGCCGATAGCGTCTATCGGACGCCCGATTTTGAGCATTGTCCCAAATCTTATCTTCCCATGAAGATCATATTCCGTAACAAAACCAACCAACTGCACAAGATGTATATGGACAAGAATTGGGTGCACAAGATCAAAAGAATATTAACAGTGTAACTGCAGAAGTAGCTTGTCAAGTCTGTTCCAATCCTCCCTCAAAAGAAAATCAGGGCCATTCTATGTTCTACATTTCACAGGCTTCATGGGCCGGACGGCCACTTTGTCGCCTTGCAAAGCCTCGTGCTCTCTTTTATGCCATTCGTCTAACTGAGGCACTACTCTCCGTTGCTGGCTTTTTTCCCTTACCCCTATCCGCACTCGGTGGTGGTGCTGCGGATGGAGCTAGCGGTTTGTAAGTGGCAGTGAGATAGATGCCATTCGTCTAACTGGGCCGTGCGTACGGTGCACCATACACTCAGCTCCAGTAGGTTAATACATGGGTTGTACGGCCTAGAAGTAATAAGGGAAATTTAGGCTTAGTTAGCTAGTACTTCTGCGGGCGTTTTTGGTGTTGGCAAGACCGAAACTGTTTGGACACTGTTTGGACTGTAGCAGCGCGAGCGCTGTTGCCTTTCGCTATGAGCGCCGTTTTTCTGCCGACAAAAACCGTCACCCGCACGCAACGTCGTCGGTCCGGCGTGGTTGCTGGTGTGGGCAGCCGGTGGCCCCACAAAAGAAATATGTAATTTGCTATGCGCACATAGCGGATAGTAATTTGTATGATGGTGATGTTGCTGTGTGTATAACAGGAGGAAGATCAGGAAACCATGTGATTAGGAAGGAACAAAAATATTTACGATTTTCCGTTCGAATGTATTTTTAATAATATTTGAAGTTCAATTCCAACAGGTTGAAAATACAAGATTTTTTTTACAGTCGGCCAAAATAAAACGAGGATGACAATTTTGAACTATAGTTGAGAGGAAAAGGAGTGCATGAAATTTACTGCGACACTACTGATTTAAATTTGTACGTACATCGATGAGAATATAACATCCACAACACATAATTGACGCGTATCTGTAATATTGCGAGTAACTTGACAAAAGTAAAACATAGAGGCAAAGAAAATTCCAAATTTATAGATAGCTCAGCAATTACTTTGAAACTGCATAAATAATCCCTAAATACAATACATATTATTATTCATAATACTAGGATTAGTAGTGACAAAACAATCTACAAACCTCTACGGGTAAAAAACATACAATATGTTGAACATAAATATGAACTAGCAGAAGCAGCCTTTCGGAATCAATTTTAAGTTGCTAAGCAACTACTAGTAGCAATAGTAGACCTCGTCGGCAATGCAATCACGCAAGCTGCTCATAGCATGCTCACTATTTGTTGCATAGTATATCTGATCGAAAGATGCGTGCTTCGGGGGCACGGGATAGCCGTTGTAAAGAGGATTATTTTGACCGTAGTTCGGATCCCTACTATCCAACCTGAAATTGTGCAGAGCAAAAGCAGCATGTATAATGCGTGTGGGAACACGTTCATCTCGGTAGTACGGTATTTCTTTTAAGTATTTTCCACTATTTTTTGACAATGCCGAATGTTCTTTCAACAATCCCTCTCAATGAGGAATGTCGATGGTTAAATGTCTCTTCTCGTCCCTCCAGTGGTGGCGCTCATTCTCTACCAAGTTGATCCCTGTGGTAACAGACATGTAGGTATGGTGCAAGAAATCCCATCCTGCTAGAAAATCCAGAGTCCACAAGTAGATACCATGACAGTTGACTAATTATTAGTTTGCATTGTAGGTCAAGATTGAAATGTACTAACATATGCCTTTCAAAAAAGTTAGCGCAAAAATTAACTCACCAAACGGTACCCGTGAGAAATTGTCGGGGTAATATTGCACAGCCTCGTTCAGGATCCTTTGGTCGTGAACCGATCCTGGCCATCCAGCATCGCAGAAAATAATTCTCCCATCATGATCACAAATGACAAGAACATTTTTCGTTGTCACGTGGTGCCAGTTCCGGTGTTGAATAGACGTGGCTGCAGAAGTCACGATAGACACATGCGTGCCATCAACAACACCCATTGACTGGTAAAAGGGTTTGAACCAATCTTCGTTTAAAAGCATTGGGTGAGGATCTGTGAAGTTGGGATCCACAGGTTTTAAAATATTCGCTGCCATGTCGTTCATAGCCAGCAAAACTTGGTTGAAGTAAATGGACACCATTGAGCTAGAGCGGACCCACCGGTTGTTGGTGTCTCTATTGGAACGATTTCCAGTCATAATGTACAAGAAAATCCCAAGTTTTTCCATTCCACATACCTCGGCGGTTTCATCGAGACCGTACGAAGTGATCAGGTGGTCATGTAAACTGTGTATTTGTTTTGTAGTTAACCGGAACATTGCTCGACATTGGTTTCGATTGCCCATGGTTTCCACCATCCAACTAATGCCGGTTTGAACCGGTGTTCTTCTGGCTGCTCTCTCATTTATCTCCAGAGTAGCAGCGAGTATGTCGATGATGGCATCGTCCTCGTCTCTGCTAAAGTGTCCTCCTGTCCAGTTCAATCCACCAGCGCCAGTAATCATAGCCGAATTCCTTCAACATTTGATAACCCAAAAAAAACAAGCAGTGTCATACTTTTAAGCATCGAATTTATTATTTAAAAATGCAGCATTTTTATTATGAAATCGGTAATGCAATTGAAGACAATATGCAATTTGAAGAAAAATCGGTAATACAATTGAAGGAAATATGCAATTGAAGGAAAAATGCAATTGAACGGGCAGCAGCATTATGGATGACAGCAATTGTCGCGCCCTGTAAATCACCCTAAAATTTCATCTTTTAAAGTATTTCTAGAAATTGTAAAAATCAAATTTAGCCTTCAACAATTAAAAATCCCCAAGATCTAAGTTGAACCGGCATATGGGAATTTTTGTTGAATTCCTCGTGCTTCAAAATATTTAACCAATTTTTACTTTAATTTTCAGAGCACTATAAATATTTTTAATGCAACAAAAACATTTCTCATATTTTCTAAAAAAGAAAAAGAAATTGAAATCCCCTCCTTGGCTCTGGGCCAAATCCAGCCCAATTCCTCTCTCTCTCCCCGCCGGCCCAACCCGAGCCAGCAACCCCTCTTCTTTCCGGGTGAAGTCTGTTTATCATCCCTCTTAAGCCAGCCCAAAAAAAAGAAAAAGGAAAAGTCTGCTTCGCCTCCCCTCACTACATTAGCTTCTTCCTCCTCCCGTCTGCTCCTGTCTCTCTCCTGTGAACAGGAGCGCCGTCCCTCCTCTTGATCTCCCTCCTCAGCGGTTTTCCCTTCAATTAAACTGCAAAAATCGGTTCGTTGCATCTTCCTCTTCAATTCCCCCATGATTTCCCCCTCGAAACGGTGTTAAATCACGGTGGATATTGAAATCCTCCATCAATGGCGAGCTCCACCTGGCTGCCATCGATCTCTCTCCCGGTGCCCTTCTCCCTCCCCACCGGCCTATAAAAGGGACCCCCGACTCCCTCCTCTCTCCCCTCACTGCTGCCCTCCCTCTCCTCCCTCTCCCCGGCCGTCGTGCCACTCTTTTTCTTGCGCCGACGCCGACAGTTCGAGCCGGTTGCCTCTGTTCCTTGCCGCCAAGCTCGTTGTCGTCGACTCCTCACCGTTCCCGCAGCTCCGGTGAGCCTTGCCGCCACCCTCACCTCTCCCATGCTCTCACTGCCATCCATCTCTCTCCCTGCTGTCTCTCTTTTCAGCTCTCCCTCCTCACTGTCTCTCTATGTTGCAGCACAGTAGTTTGTTTTATATGTGAGAATTAATCAATCAATTCGTAAAAGGCCATTTAAACAACAATCAAAGTTCAAATTGTCATATCTTGACTATTTGAACTCGGAATCGACCTGTTCAAATTTCTAATTTTTCCTTAAACAGTAAAAAACCTATTTTTTTATGTTTTGTTTTTGCATCTTATATGGTTTCTATTTATCTTTTGGCCTTTTTCCTTTGCGTTTGTCGTGTCGACGTTGCAGATCCGGAAGAGCCGCACTACGTTGAGGTTGACCCGGAAGAATTTGGTAGCGAGCAAGGCAAGTCATGTTGTTTTGATCATATCGCTATCCCATTTTACAAAAATTATGTTTATTTAAATTATTGCATTTCGCTTTATTAAATTCCCGCGATTATTACCGTTTTGTTTAGACTTACCGATTCCCCTCGTTACGACCTTACTATTTGTATTATTTTGATTCTTGATAACCCTAGGAAAAATAAAACTAGTAAGGACTTTATATATATGGTGCTTACTAGAAACTTTAGGAATATGCTTAGCCTTGCATACATAGAAACAATTAGAGTTAATTTTTAATAATTAGAATTGTGAATAATTTGTAAATAATGGTAATTTGGTTTAGCGGCTGTTTAGCCATGAAGTGATGTTTCCCCTTCAAAATTTTCCCAAACTTGTTTTCGGTTGGGCTCGGGGTGCTTGGTTTTGTTAGTCGCACCTCGGCCGTCACAAGGACTGGTTTTCGGGCCTCTGTTGCAAAGCATATTTCGTACTACCACCTATCTAATGGGTAAGGCTTAACACGTCGTCTAGTACGGTTATGAACAAAAAGACACGGATAGGGATGGATGAAGCCCTTGGTGGGGTTGACGTCTCTGGCAGTACGCCCGAGGCATAGACTGTCCGCTCGACCCAGGGCGCCTGGCGAGGGAAGTCTATGTCGGTCTTCTTTGTTTAGAGCAGTACTAAACGACGAGTTATGTCATGACTTTAGTCTGTATGCCGTGGTGGTATGCGGCACGTCGCAACACGTGAGGAAGACATGTCTGGTGGGTAAAGATGTACACCTCTGATCAGAGTTTAATCTATTCGAATAGCCGCGTCCTCGATTATGGGCAAGCTGAGCAATGTACCCAAGTTAGAATTTAATTCTGTTTAAAACTAAAATAATTGGAGTTAGCACTTGTTGGCCTAGGTTAAGGCAAGATCGTGTCGGTGCGTGGCTTAATGATAATTTGACTATAGATAGGTTCGTGTTGGATTAAAATGCCTTTAAATATTTAAATGTTTCGAAATGCTGGTTTTATGCAAAATATCCTTATAAATGAATTCTTTGTACTCCCTAGCATTATATTTGCATTTTTCCGGCATGGCTTGCTGAGTACGGTGGTTGTACTCAGCCTTGCTCCCATTTTTCCTCTTCCAGCAGAGGAATACTTTGGAGTTGAAGACGTTGGTGTCTAGCTCGTGCCTGCCGTCGAAGTTCCTGTGGTGGTGTCACGTCTTGATAAATTCATCCCAAGTTAAAAATCGTTCGTTAAAAGGAATAATAGAATAAATTAAAGTTCGAAAAGAAAATCACAAACATTAAAATGTGTACAAGAAAAATTCGAAAGTGGCTTGGAGTATTTTTCCTAAATTCTCCATGCCCTAAATTGGTCCCTCAATTTTTACGTGAATTTTCAGAGCACAAGAAATAATTTTAATGCAACAATAACCAATTTCAGATTTACTTAAATGGAAAACCTAAAAATAATTCTCTCCCTCTCTTTGGGCCACTTTTGGCCCAAAGTCCTCCTCCTCTCCCTCGGCCTGCCGCCAAAGTCTCCTTTTCCTCCTCCCTCTCTCCCTCCCTCTTGGCCCATTTTTTCCCCTTCTCAGCCCATCTCGCCTCCCCTCCCCTTGGCCCAGCCACCCCCCCACCGGCCTGCCCTCCTCCTCGCGTGGCCCAGCCGGCCTAGGGAGGCAAGACGTTGTCGTCTTCCTCCTCCAGCCGAGCCGGCGCTCGTTCCTCTCCCTCCCGGCCGAACAGAAGCGCCGCTGCCACCTCTTGATCTCCCTCCTCGATCGTTTTCCCTCAAATTTGATTGCAAAAATCAGTTCCTCTCCTCTCCCTCATCAATTCCCCCACCTTTTCCCCTTCCAATTCATCCTTAATTCGCTAAATTTAATCCTCCTTGCATGGCTGCCATGAATGGCCGGCCGACGAGCTCCCCGGCCGTCCCCTCCTCTCCCCAGCCATCCCCTCGTCTCCCTGGCCGTCCCTTCCTCTCCTCCGGCCAATAAATGGCGCGGCATCCTCCCTTCCTCACCTTTTGCCTCTCCACGTGCGGCCTCCTCTCTCCACCGCGCCGCCAACTGTGGCTGGCCCTCCCCATTGGCTGGAGCAGCGCTGACCGTGCCGTCGCCTCCCCCGACATCGCAGCTGCTCCCCTCTCTCCTAGCCTCGCCTTCATCTTGTCCGAGGTCAGCCGGAGCACTATGGACGCCGGGAACCCATGGTGCCGCAGCCGCTGCACCGTCTCCAACCGCCGTTGTCCTCCTCGTACTCCAGCAGCCCTTACCGCCTTTGTCGGTGTGATGCCCGACGTCGTGGCGTCGTTCTTTTCCCCGGCCACCGCTCGGTCTTGCCGTGCGTCGCAAATGTTCCGTCGTCGTTCGTTGCCACCTTTGGCCGACCGATCCTCCTCGCTAGCATGTCAACCCGCCACGTCGCGACCGCCGTTGGTACCGCAGCAGCGTGCTTCATGCCGGCCTCGGTATCGTTCGGACGCCGCTGCTGTCGTCGTCTTCCCCTAGTCGTTCCCGGTCGCGCTAGCCGTCGGCTCTCCCTTCGTCAAGCCAAAGCCATCCTCGTCGTCAAGGTCGTTCACGTCATCGTCATCTTCCTCCCGCCGCCATTCCCGTCAAGCCGAGTGCAGCCCGTCGTCGTCCGCCTCTTCGCCAAGCCCGAAGTTCGTCGAGTGCTGCCCGTTCGTCTTCATCATCCCTGAGTCATCGCTGCTGCCCTCGCTCGTCGTCTTCGTCCTCGGCACTTCGTCATCAAGCTCATCCTCGCCTTCGCGCAACGGTCGATGCCGAAGCCGTCTCCCCGTTCGTCGCCGCCCGTTTCCTCCGTTCATCATCGGTAGTCGTCATCGTCCCTTCGCCTCGTCGCGTTGTGGTAAGGTCCGCTCCCTCGCTGCCCCTTCCTCGTCCTCCCCGAGTCGCCACCGTGCCTGTCATGCTGTTGTCGGCCCTAGTCTCGTCCATCGATGTCGACAGTCGTTTGGGCGGTCTTCGCATGCACGTGTGGTAGTCGTGTTTGTGTGCCCGTGTGTCCGCCTCATGCTTGCCCATGTGTGCAGCCCGCATGGCATTCGTGTGAGTCCCCGCTTGTCGGCCCCTTATTTCGGTTGACACGCATAGTCTCACTCCATCCTTCCCATGGATCGTCTCTGTGAACCTGATCCACGGTGAACTAGCCGTCTGACCCGTGGGTCCCAGCTGCCAGTCGCTCGTTCCTTTCCCCTCCCCATGTGATGTTGCAGTAACCATAATTTAATGGTATAATAATAATTAAACATCTCGGAAATATCCACTTTAATTGCATCTAAATTTCAGATGGTCGTTTCTCGGCCATACGAGCTCCAAATTGACCTGTTCAAACTACCCATGTTGGAGGTCACGGACTCGGAGGAACCCTGGCCGGACTCCAAATCGGCAGCCCGAACAGAGGTCGACACCGTTGGAGGGGATTGAACAATGGCCCCCTCCAATGCAGTCCGCAAGAGCTGAAGCTCTCTCTTTCGCTTCTTCCTCCTCGTGTCCATTGGACGAAGCACGGGCTCGGCCTCAAATAGAGGTGGCGAAATAACTCCGCTAGCTTTGCCACCTTGATGCACCTGAACTCACCAGCGCTGTGGCACCCGAGTGTGTGCTCACAGAGTCGGGCGGCTGAAAAGGTACCCAGCCGAATGGGCGCCGCTGACGATGTGCACAATGAGCACACTGGCCGGCTTTTACCGCCCTCGAGGGTGACGCGGACAGGTCAAGACCACTGATGGCAGCTCCGCTACCGCACGCTGCCGCCACCTTTAGCCCACTGCTACCGCAAGACGACGCACAGCCGGGAATCGATGGGGGAAAAAGGGATTCCTCTGGTCCGCCTGCTCGCCTCGACGACCGCCGATGCGGAGTTTGCGAGACCACCACGAGGAAGAAAGGGGATCGAGAGAGTTCGGATGCACTTGCTCGCGATATCGTCAACGGAAAAAATTCCAGTGCGATACGACCGGGTCACGGCGTGTATGGACACCGTTACATACGCTGCAACCTCTGGCCATCCATTTACTGTGCGGGAACAGCTTCCAGTACACAGAACACCCAACGACGTTGCAAACTCAGACTAACGAACAAAGCCTTAGAGCCAAAGGCACGAGGCAGGAAGTAATTTTTTTCAGATGAGCAAAGAATCCGTGGACGTTTCACAATTCCAGGTCAGCTACACTTGTATATCGAAGAATTTTTGAAAAAACAAATAAATTCATTTTCCATTTTTATAATAATTATACTCAATTAATCATACTTAGATGCATTGATTCGTTTATATGATGGCGAAAAGCTCAAGCAAGTTGCACATACGAACACAGCCTAAAGCTAAAGAAGTTCGGATCACCTAATTAGCCATTTGCTCGATTTTTTCAAGATTACCATTTGCTGAATGCTTCTTAAAAATAGGAGTTATTAAAAACTCTCCTTCTATTCTATTGCTTACATCACTAGTTATGAGTTATTTGTTATGCTTATTTCCAAATATTGATTTATAGTACTAATCATATAGGTCATCTATTTCATTTCATCCATGTATCATCATTTTGAAACATTAAGACGTTAAGGCCCCTCTTATAAAGGCGATGAGAAAACGTCGATTGTTTATAAACTTATAATTCGTTGTAATTAGTTTGTACGCATAGCTCAACCCAACCACACAACCGGGCGTTTGCTGGTGTTCTTTGCCACGATAGAGAAACAGTACTTATAAACAAATTGGATGTTGCAACAATTGAGGTAATTGAGGTGATTTATGTGCCAGTTAATTACTGTCTCATGTACTCTGCTGAAAAAGGCACAGTAATCCCAGTTGACAACCCATTTTAGTCAATCGGCGTGCATAATTCAGGACTAAAAATAGGTATTTATCCCAGTTATTTCAATCAAGACTAAAACATCTTTAGTACCGGTTGATAACACCAATACTAAACATGGAGCGCAATGTGGCTAGTGCTATCATCTTTAGTACCGGTTGTGTTACTAACCGGTACTAAAGATGATTTTTTCGCTGCTTTTTTTCATGGTACTCATAGATACACACGCACATGCATATATATATATATAGGCATGTGTGTGTATATATATAGACACACACCAATACATACATATATATAAGTACAAAATATATATATATGTCTTTGTATATATAATATAAGTAAATACATACACATATGATTAATATATATTTGTATATAGCATCACGTATACATAATCGCTGGTATATATTACTTATGTACAATGTGAATTAAATACATTTTTGATATATGTACAATCGTTGTTAATTTTATCAGATATTACAAAAGCTAAAGGGACAATTGCTTATTTGACCTCTTTTTTAAGTCTAACTACTAATTTGACCCTATTTTTTTAGTTTGCTTATTTGACCCTGTTTTTCGAAAATAAACCTTCCATCTGACCCTGTTTCCATTACACCATTAAAGTTTGATTTAAAAAAAAAGAAATATAACTAAAATTCGTAATGTCCATAATACCCTCAAGGAAACCCTATCCATCCCTATCCATCCCTAACCCTATCCACACGTCTCTCTCTCTCTCTCGTTTCGGTGAGTTTTGGCGGTGGCGCTCGGCGTCGAGAACCAGCGGCTGCGCCGGCTCATGGAGGTAGCGGGCGGCGGAAGCGGGAAGCGCACGGAGGGGATCCACTCCGTGGAGGTAGGGGGCGGCGGCGGCAGGATGCGCGTGGAGGGGATCTATGCCGGCGGCCGCTCGTGAAGGAAAGGAGCGGCAGCGGCGAGAAGTGGACAGAGGGATCCATGCCGACGTCGGCTCGCTGAGGAAGGGAGCGGCGGTGGCAGCGCCGAGCCTCTACGACGGCGGCAGCAGTTCCCCTGTGGCGGCGGCAGCGACGCGTGGTGGAGCTGTGCGTGCCGTCGGGGGCGGCAGTGGTTGCTGCACGCGGTGGCGGTGGGAAGGCTGACGCACGGAGGTAGCGGCTTCCATCGACCTTGACCCTTTGCTCCCTCAACCCAAGTTGCTAGCATGGAAGGGATTCCCAACATGGAAAGGTAATCTCCCTCTATTCTCTTCTCTAGGTGATGAATCAGTAGGTTTAGGTTGCAACTTAGTGTTTGATTGCAATGCTGCCATACAAACAACATAAATCTGCTATATGCCTATATCTATCTCTACAATGTGTGCTATATGATGCTAGCATGTTCAAATTGCAGTATGTCTTATGTGTTGCTCCCGTTTGTAGGTCTGATCCATGTAATCTGACTGTCGATGTTAGAGTAAGGTTGCATTTCAGTTTGCCGGATAGGGGGCCAAAGACCTATTTCACAAGTAGACATTTTACAACAGATGTGGACATAGCTAGCTTCACATTGCTGTAGTTAGTTGATTTCATCGGTTCTAAAATTGTGTGGGGTTCTAGACAATACATTTCTTTCTGGCATACTATCGATGATGCATTTGTTGAGATTAGAACTGATGGGCAATTGCATGAGTGGTTATCGCTGAACATAGCTAATGAAGTAGTGCATATCGAAGCCCAAGTTGATGATTTTACAGGTCCATTGCTATGCTCCCCCACAAAAAGAAGGGTCCATCCAAATTTCAGAAATAGTGTCAAGCTGCAAAGCCCAAGTACTCCAATTATTTCTTTGTGTCCTACTGATCTAACCCAACCCACAGAAGATGTGGTAGAGCCACCTATATCAAAGGATAAGCGTACCAAAAGAGCTGCAAGGAAAAGGGTTAGTGATGAGACAGTCGGAGTTGATGAGGAGGGCTCATATTCCGAAACTGAATCATTGGTGGCACTAAGTGATAGTAGCTATGACACTGACTTGGCCGCATCATCTGATTCTGATTGCTATGATTCTGAATGCTCTGACTCCAATAATAGCTATGAACCTGATGATGAAATTGCTGATGATGATGATTGTGATGATATTCCTGATTTTTCATATGATGTTGATGATCCATGCATTGATGTAGATGTGCAATTCCCAGATGTTGGTCAGTGCAAATCAGCAGTAACCCACCATGCAATCTTGAATGATTATGCTTTCCAAACTGTTAAGAAAAGCAAGGACAGGTTTAGGGCAAAGTGTAAGCGCGCAGACAAGGGGTGCAAGTGGAAGTTTTTTGCATCCACCAGCAAGTCCAAATATGTTGGTTGCAAGGTATGTAGTGAGCTGATTTTTTTCCATGCTTTCAATCATAAAGTTTAACATGTGGATACTAAGGTCAAATTGTTTATTTGATGCAGGTTAAGCTTAATGGGACAGCCCACACTTGTATTTCAGTCAATAAGTGTGGTGACACAATGGCTTCTAAGGGATGGATAGCTGATAGAGTGTGGACTAGTTAAGGGACAAACCCACATTGGGACCTAAGGAGTTGCAAGAGAAGATCAATAAGAAGTATAAGATGGATGTCCCATATTTCAGGGTTTTTAGGGGCAACGAGAAGGCTATGGACATGATATATGGGAAGTGGGATGACAGCTATGAGCTATTGCCTAGTTATAAAGAGGCACTTCTCAAGACAATTCCTGGTAGTGTTGTTGAGTTGGACACCGAAGAGCATAATGGGGATGCTTGCTTCAGGAGATTCTTTGTAGCTCTTAAACCATGCATTGATGGTTTCTTGCAAGGATGACGTCCTTACATTGCCATGGATTCAACTCACTTAACAGGAAAGTCAAGAGGTCAGTTGGCAGCTGCTGTTGTAGTCGATGGCCACAATTGGCTATATCTAGTGGCTTATGGGGTGATTGAAACAGAGTCCAAGGAGAGTTGGACATGGTTTATTCAGAACTTGAAGCAAGCCATAGGTACTCCTATAGGATTGGTAATCAGCACCGATACAGGTATATTAACATGCGTCTTTCCTTTTGCATTCTTTGTTCATGAATTTGATGTATAATTTTCTCATGCCATGTCATTTTGATGTAATAGGCAAAGGGATAGAGGGAGCTGTTGATGATGTCTATCTAGGAGTGGAACACCGGGAGTGCATGAGGCACTTGTGGAAGAACATGAAGAAGAAGTATCATGGCACGTTGTTTTCTCAAAACATGTGGGGAGCTACGAAGAGCTGTACACTTGAGGGGTATGAATACCACATGGACAAGATAAAGGAGAAGTGCCCAGATGCAATACAATGGTTGGATGAGAATCATTCCTATGTTTGGAGTAGGAGCAAATTTTTTGATCTTTGCAAGGTAGACTACATCAATAATAATCTTTCTGAATCATTCAATAGTTGGGTGTCAAAAACTAAGGACATGCAGATTGTGGAGATGCATGAGAAAATTAGACAAATGATTGTTGCAAAGTTTGACTTGAGAGGCAAGATTGCTAGAAATATGGAGGGCAGAATAATCCCAGCCATTACTAAAGATCTTAATGCTTAAAGCAAGGCTATCAAGGACCATGAAGTTCTCAGATGTGGAGATAGCACCGCTGAGGTAACTGTATCCACCATTACACATGCAGTAAACTTGAATAAGAGAACTTGTAGTTGTAGGGCTTGGCAAATAAGTGGAAAGCCATGTAACCATGCTTTAGCTTTCATTGCAAAGCTTAGTAGAGAGGTTTATATGGATGATTTTGTGGATGAATGCTTCTCTGTTGAGAGGTTCAGGAAAGCATATGCTAGGTTTTTCAACCCTATGACATCGAAGCATCTGTGGCCCGTGGTTGATCTAGGCTAGAAAATCAAGAAGCCCAAATTGAGGAGGAAACCAGGGAGACCAAGAGTCTCTAGGA
This sequence comes from Oryza officinalis, assembly GCA_008326285.1. Classification (NCBI taxonomy): domain Eukaryota; kingdom Viridiplantae; phylum Streptophyta; class Magnoliopsida; order Poales; family Poaceae; genus Oryza; species Oryza officinalis. The sequence goes on along the minus strand of BDMV01000001.1, from coordinate 57,675,592 downwards.
TGAAGGCTTCTGATGAGGTCGGCCAAAGGAAAAAGAGAAAATGCTCAGAGTGTCATGAATTGGGCCATACGGCTAAGTATTGCCAAGGAGGCCTTACAGCTAGTCAAAAGAGGAAAATAGCCTCTGAAGAGGGTAGCAGTGATGCACAAGCATCTAAGTAAACCTATATCTATCTCACTTTAGTTCCAAAAATAACTTTTGCACTAACTTTCTTATGCTACCATATGTAGTGCAAGTGGAGGTGGAGGTGAAGCTGAAGGTGAAGGTCAAGGTCAAGGTCATGGTGGAGGTGGACGTGCAGGTGGCAGGGGTAGGGGAAGGGGAAGGGGAAGAGCTGGAGGGATGGCAAGTTCATGGTTTGGCTCAAGTGATGGTGGTGGTGGTGGTGGTGATGGTTATGGTGGAGATGGAGGTGGAGGTGGCAGGGGTAGGGGAAGAGTTGGAGGTGATGGTGGTGGAGGTGGAGGTGGCAGGGTTAGGGGAAGAGCTAGAGGGAGGCTAGCTGCTTTGTTTGGCTGATTTGGTTGATCATGTAATAGGTGCCTACTATTTTGTGCATGTTTGTGTGATGTTGGACTTGATGGTGTGCCTATATGTGTGATGTTGGACCTGATGGTGCACTTTTGTTGGACTTGGTGGTGTGCTTTTGTTGGCCCTATTGATGTGCTTATGTTGAACTGATATATGTTGTCATATGCTGTTGGATATGAACTTGTTGGCTATATCTATGTTTATGCTTCATTGAATGCAATTTGGGATCCACAAAAATAAGATGTTAAGCTGTCAAAATTTTGTACAAAATCTGCCATAATTGTGTCAAATTTTGTTCAATTTACTTGTCAAAATTCTGTCAAATTGAAGTCAAATTTGTAAAAATGATTCAAATTTGTCAAATTTATGGCAAATCTGTCAAACTTGTCTTCAATGTGAAACAAATGTAAAAATTATTACAAATATGTTAAAATATTCGAACATATGCACGGTATGACATAATAGGATCAAACAAGCAATATATAACAGGGTCAAATAAGCAAGGGCAAAATGGACTATTTACCCCTAACTTAACACCGTTAACTCACCTTAATGAAATAGAGTCAGATAGTAGGTTTGTTTTTGAAAAGCAGGGTCAAATAAGCAAACTAAAAAAAAGGGTCAAATTGGTAGTTAGACTTAAAAAGGAGGTCAAATAAGCAATTGTCCCAAATCTACAATGAAGGTTTGAGTCGACAAATAGGTTGTCCATTATTATGGAATTCTCTCGCCGGATCAACAATCTCATGCATAATAAATCTCATTAGTTGTTCTTGAACAACCTTTATGTAATCCGTCAGGGGGAGTTGGTCCTTCATCCAAATAATCTGTCATTTTGAAAAAATGAAATGTAAATATATTAAATCAATAAGAAGAGTGTAAATAATGTATGAATGATGTTTACATACTTTCATATCCTTATCAGTGTTAATGTTGTGTGTTATGCTGTGAATAAAGTTACAAATATAGTAGCTGCAGAAGTTATTCCCCTGTTCCTGTCGTAAACACTAAAGGAGAAACGGACTAATGAAATATATATTTCTATTATAGATTAAATGAGATCTATAATTTTGGACCATGTACGTACGGCAAAGTCCATCCTCACTTCCGGTTCTTCTTTGAATACCCCACGGACGGTCGTACAGAACCGTGCGCATGCCCTGTAGTTGCAAACTATGATTAATTATGCTTAGGTCCACATAGTAGCGATAGCAGCAATCATAATGATAGTGAAATGGATGACATTACCTGTTAATCATATCAAAAATGGTGGTGAAAGTTTCCTTTGGTTTTCACATAAAGTCCAGGACATGGATCTTGCTTATAGAAGTGTTTATGATAAAAAGGACCCAGTGGAATATGCAAATTGCGTGAGATGATATACATATCATCGTATGAATACAAGAAGGAAATTGGTACAAAAGGCGATAAAAACTCACTTTGTGTTGTAAGGCAAGAGTATGAAGGTCTTATAATGTTGCTACACTAGGAATTTGTAATTGTTATCGTCTGTTTTGTCTGCAAAGTCCCGTACAGTCGTCTCATTACTTATGTAGGGGTTCATGAAACCAACTCTAAAAACTTCCTGCCTACGACATAGTTGAATCTTCATTCTACAATGCAAAAAAAGGATGTGAAGTATCTGCACATGGTAACATGGTAAATATTTGATGTTACATACGATGAGCTAAGGAACAAAATAAAATTAAACAACACTTACAAAATAGAGACATCAAGGGCGTCTTGCTGGTATACATTGTAGACATCCTTGAAGTTGATCCACATATCGTTATAACATACCCAAAATTTGAATTTTGAAGTTTGACTTCAACTAAATAATAAAAATGAGTTTCTGAGTTAATGACCAAATTTTTCCAAATATAAAACCTATGTAAGGTTAAGCTAGCTAGTGCCCATATGCAAATTTGCGAACAATTTAAAACTTTCCCCTTCCCAATTCAATATGGCATGTAAAACATTTGCATGCTTGCATAAACACAAGATTTGTTGTGTGTGATCTGAGTCCTTCTAAATGTTTTTGGATCTTGGATGCATTTCATAATAGGTCTCATGAGCATAAATATGGATATATATTAATTCATCTATAATAAAAGCATTACCCTTAAGACACACAAGTGCACAAGAGTCTTGTGAGATTAAGCATGGTGAAATGAAAGTAAAGTCTGCCAACATCATCTATGGTTAATTAGAAATCAAAATATAATTTTATAATCATTTAAACATATATTTAAAATAGGAACATTTAAATGTAGATAAGCTCATTGAATATTTAAAAATAATGGTGCAATATAAAATCATGCGAAAATTCATGTAGATTCTATTCTATATATATATATATATATATATATATATATATATATCACCGTAATTTTGGTATAATTTAATATTTACATTTGATACCTCAAATGAATAGGTCAAAGCAGTCAAACTAGAAATTATTTTTAAACCTTAATTGGCAAAAACAATACCTCACTAATCTGAGCATTGAATTACATAAGAAAGTATATGGAACACGATTTATTCAAATACTACTATATTTATCATGAATAAATATAATTTTTCTAGAATCTATTCTTTTGGTTTTGACCTCCTAAAAAATTCAAACAAAGTTCTACCGAGCCCTTTTTCTTTATTTTTCTGAGAGCAAAGTACACATAATTTATAGAGAATATGAGTACTAGGTACCCACACAAGCTTCATATTCGACGAGATATAGGAGGTGAGCTAAATCCATGTATTTTGTTATAGAGTAGTACTCGGTAATAATATTATTTTGTGTTCTATGGCATGACTTAGAGTCCCGATTGAGTACTGTCATGTGATAGATTAGGAAACTGATGCAGTGTTTGGATAGTTTTTCCTCTTTGTAACCCTATCCCCTAACCTATATAAGGTGGGCTAGGAGCCCTCTAGGGGCATGATCACAGATATATTCACAACTCGATCATCAGATCAATATACACCCGGTGGATATAATCCCCAAATAGGACTAGGGTATTACCTCTGATTGAGAGGGCCTGAACCTGTCTAAATCCTTGTCTTCCACATCCATCTACTTTTAGGTCTCGTACGCTACCGCCTTTTATTATTTCTGAATTCTAATTTTGACAGTTGGCGCGCCAGGTAGGGGTGGCACTGAGTTTACCGTCGACGAATGTGATGGAACCAATTTCCGACGCCACTGGATTCGTTTTCACCCCAAGTCTCCGTCTTGGATTCAGTCTAGCTGGGGAGATCAATCTCGGCCTATTCAATGATTTAATCTCTGGCATCACCGGGTTTTTTTCTTTCCAACTTATCGTTGTTTAATTAGATTGATTTCTAATCTTAGATTAATCTCTTAATGTTTTTTTGTTGTTGTTCGCATTTAATTATGCAGCACTATTGAGGCGATTAATACCTGTCACGGACTCATGGTGTCGCTATACGGTAAACCGGCCACGAGTCCACTTCATCGCCACCGTCGTCCGCCTCCGCCGCCGTCGACTGGTTTTTTCGCCTCCATAGTTGGTGTACTCCGTCGCCATTATTGATGGCGACATCGTCTTCACCATCGGTCACCTCCATCGTTGCCGGCTGGTTTCTTCGCCTCCACTGTTGGTGTACTCCGCAACCGTTGTTGGTGACAACGTCGTCTTCATCGTCGGCTACCTTCGTTGCCGCCGACTGGTTTCTTCGCCTCCACGGTTGGTGTACTCCGTCATCATTATTGATGGCGACATCGTTTTCACTGTCGGTCACCTTCGTCGTCACTGACTGGTTTCTTTGCCTCCACGGTTGGTGGACTCCGCTGCCGTTGCTGATGGCGATATCATCTTCAATGCCGGTAGCCTGCATCGTCGCCGACTGGGTGCTTCGCCTCCCCGATTGGTGGACTCTACTGCCATTGCTGATGGCGACATCATCGTCACTGTCGGTCGCCTCCGCCGCCACTGACCGGTTTCTTCGCCTCCACGATTGGTGGACTCCGCTACCGTTGTTGATGGCGACATCTTCTTCATCATCGGTCGTCTCCGTCGCCGCCGATTGGTTATTTCGCCTCCATAGTCTGTGGATTCCATTGCCGACTGATGTTTTCGCTTTCATGGCCATGCGTCTTTGCCACGTTGTTGGTCATCTGCACCTACACCATCGGTTGCCTGAGCTTCTTTCTCGGTTGGTGTGTTCCTCGCCATTGATGGACAACCTTATCCCTAGATTGGCTACCTCCGCTGTCACCTGTGAAAATACCAATAAGCTAAGTTATCATTAATTTTTTTATATATTTTCTTTTTCCTCTGCCTCACTACATCAACTGGTTCTCTGTTGAGAAGTGTGTCGGGCGCTATAGATGTTATATCATATTTTTGCAACAACTTTCACAATATTTATCTTGATTGCTTATGAAATAATCCGAGTAAAAAAGTGTCGATCGAGTTGTGAAGCTCTATTTTCTGATGCTTTTTGTTTGGTTTGTCGAGGAATGGTTGCCTTTGAGCCGATTCATAGCACCCGGGGGCTTGTTGGGTAGAGTGTATAACGCAAGGTGCTAAGTATTACTCGGACAAAATCAAAAGCATAAATATAAAATAATTTGTTTTCTACTCTTAACAATTGCAAAAGTACCCGAGTAGTAAATTCTGATACGTGAAGTTTTGTTTCATGATGACGGTCAATGACTAGTCGGGCAGAGTGTTTAAACGTAACGAGTCATCTACTTAGGGAAATCAAAATTGACAAGAGGAGAAATACATACTTATAAATATTTTAAAATGCTTGAATTTTCCTCAAGTAATAAATTTATATCAGATACAACTCATCCTACATGTTTACACTATAGGATCAATCAATTATACATCATCGGCTTGTCTCCGTCACTGTCGACTGGTGTCCTTGCCTTCATGGCTGGCCTATTATGCCGCCGTTGATGGGCGTCATTGCCAACTGGTCTACTCGCCACCATTACTGGATGACTTCGTCTTCACCGATCGGCCACCTCTGCCACCGCCGACTAGTGTCATTGCCTTTATGGCTGGCCTATTATGCCGTTACTAATAGGCGTCTTCGTCTTCATCGACCAGCCACCTTTGCTGTTACCGACTGGTGCCTTCGCCTTCATGGCTGGCCTACGTTGTCGCTGCTGATGGGCATCTTCATCTTCACCGCCGACTTGCCTTCACTGCCGCCAACTGGTGTACTCACCATCATGGTTGGCCTATTATGCTGCCGTTGATAGGCGTCTTCGTCTTCACAGCCAACTTGCCTTCACCGCTGATGGACATCTTTGTCTTCACTGTTGGCTTGCCTTCGTCGCTGTTGCTGACTAGTGCCTTCACCTTCATGGCTGGCCTATGTCATCGCCGCTGATGGGTATCTTCATCTTCACTGCTGGCTTGCCTTCACTGTCACCAATTGGTGTCCTCGCCAACATGGTTGACCTATTATGCCGCCGTGGATAGGCGTCTTCATCTTTACCGCCGGCTTGCCTCCATCGTTATCGACTCGTGTCCTCGCCTTCATGGTTGGCTTGTTATGTTGCCACTGATGGGCGTCATCGTCTTCTGTCACGCCCAGAAATTCACAAGTAATTTTCAAACTAATTTGTGCATTAAATCCTTATCCAGGAATCAGCCAAGGTACATAAATCGATAATTTGAATATACTGTACCAAATAAACTAATATGATAAATACTTACATAAGAGGCACTTAGTCCTTACCATGAAGAAAACTGCAGCGGAAAAGAAAATCTAGAGAAGCTTCAACTCTACTCCCACAGGCAGCTCAACTAGGATCTAAGCCAAAGGTCTTCTACTTCTGGATCATTTTTCTTCAACTGAGATTGATGATTATTGCAAGGTGAGTACATGGAATACTCAACAAGCCACAAAGCAAGTATGCAAGTGCTCAGGGATAACAAAGGATGGCAATAACAGGGTTCATTTGCAAAGGTAGCAATTAGCAAATATTTGAGAATTGTAAAACAGTTGAGTTACTAAATAACAATATTAACCAATCACTGCACAACACACCAATGATGCATAGGCCCAACCATCTCTGAACAACCAAACCTAGCTGAACAGATCTAAGCTCCAAACAAGAACTAACCATTCCATACCAGGAGCTAATAAATTATCATCACCAAATTATTATCATTAATGAGTAGTGTGAGACTAATCACGAAAAATATTACTAGGCTCGCCCATAACCGCAGGCACGGCTATTCGAATAGTTTTACTTTGGCCAGAGGTGTATATGTTTACCCACAAGCACAACCCCACAACATGTTGCCATGCACCTCAATACCACATGGTACCTCAGAAAGGAGCTGTGACAAGACTCTTCGCATAATACGCACAACAAAATGACACCCACTAAGCATCTGTTTCCGGTAGGGACGGCCAGTTACCTAGACAGGGAGACTACTTAGTGCCCAAAACAACTGTGGACTAACTTGTCTGCCACCCGTGGACTTACTTGTCTACCATGATAAAACAACAACATACCGTGGTGTCTGCTGTTGAACGTATTATCCTCCGGATCCAGCCATTACCCACGTTGGCTTCTGGTTAGTACGGTGAATGCTTCACAATATTAACTCACGAACCAGTCCTTAATTGTCATGAGCATGACTATCAAAACCATGTGCTCACAACCTACCATTAATCAGGTTTTAGTTGGACCAATTAATTAACCAATCACGATTAGCCATCGTGAGCTACCATTAAATATCCATCATTAAGTAATACCAAAACATTAGCTATCCCAATAGTGTGCTAATGTTTATAAGCATGACTAAGCAATTATATCTAATATCTAGCTGAACCAAGATATAAGGCCCAAGCTAATCAAATTATAACCCACAAGATAATGAAGTCATCTTTGGCCATAACATAGGGAAAAGGCTAACGTCACCCAATGACATTCGAAAATAAATGCACCTTTCAAATAAATAGAGAATTTAAATACAAGATCAACATGCTCAAAGGGATTGTGTTTGGGATCTGTGTGACTTGCCTTGCAAACAAGCGTCTTCAATTCGTCTTCGGGAACTTCTCCAACGAACAAATGATCTTCCGAAGCAACAAAAAACTAAACCTAGATCACAAAAAAGGAAAAAAACTAATAAAAACCAAATAAACAGTACAAATAAAGCACATAAACAGGTAGATCTTGAATTAAGATGAATTATGAGACTTGAACAATCTCATTCCAAATTCATATGAATTAGTTATGATTTTTACAAGATTTAATTCAATAAAAACCTAATTAAAAAGATTAAATAAATTTATGACACAATTATGAATATTTTTAATGGATAGATCCTGATTTTAGACAAATTTAGCAATTTGAAGCATATTAATCTGAGTTGCGGTGAATTAGTTATGAATTAATGAAATTTTAATCAATTATATCCTATGATGAAAACAACTAAATGATTTATGACATCATATTTATTTATTGTTGAACTGAAAAGGATAGAATATGACATAAGCCCTAGGAAGAGAGAGAAAGGGCTGATGAAGCTGACAAGCAGGACCCACTTGTCATAGAGACAAGTGGTAGACCGAGTCTACCATGAACCAAGTCCATAGAGGTGGTTCATAGTGGACTGAGAGATGGATGGTTCAGATCTGTTTGACCAAGGTCAACCATGATCGAATGGCTAGGATCAACCCGATCAAGGGTTTTAAGGTGGATGCCACATGGATCGGAAACGGCGACGTGGCGCCGAGGTGTCGCTGACATGGACGCCGACATCGCATGCCACGTGGGATCGACAGCTGACCGGCATTGGACGACGGCAAATGGCGGCGCAATGGCGAACACCAAGGTCACGGGAAGAAAGAGCACGAGATGACGGTCCTTACCAACACTTACACGACGACAGACGATGAAGAACAATGGCCGGTGACGAGCTTTGACGGCGATGAGAACCGATCGACGACGACGGTGGTGTTTCGATGAACTTCGATGAAGGAGAGGTGGTAGATGGGGTTCTCCTCACTGTTGTGACATCAAAGGATGCTTCGGAGAGGTCTGGTGATGACGGGAGAAGCGGCAAAGCTTCGCCGAAGATCAAAACGCAACGTGGCTTGGCTTCACGGTGACAGTAACCTTCTGGTGGGTTCTGGTGGAGGAGAGGTGGTGGCCGAGGTTCGCATGGTTGCTACGGTGCCAAGGCGACGACGCAAAGCGGCGACCAGCACAGAGGCGGCACGACGTGACCGGAGTTGGCGACGGCAGAGGGGAGAGAGGGGGCTTCCAGGGAGAGGCGGCAATGGCGCAGGGAGCTTGGGCTAGGGTTGGAAAATGGGGAGACCTCGGGCGTGCCATTTTTAGGTGGAGGAGGGAGAGATTAAGCTCCATACGGGAGGATTTGGCGGCACAAAACCTAGGGTTGTCCCGAGCAAAAACGGCTTCGATTTGGGTTGAAGCCGAACGGGATCGAGGGAGATTTCTTGGGGGAAAGGTAGAGGAAGTTTAGGGATCAAAACCCCTCAACTAATTTTGGAAACGGACAACCAAGATGGAGGAAAGGCGGCGGCACACGAGCTTGGTTCTGCCAGCTGAAGCTTGAAGAAGACACGGTAGCGTAGGGACGTAAAGTAGACTTTTCCTTTTTATTCTTTTTGGGATGCAAACTAGAGTTTTCGGATAGAAGAAGAGTTGGGCTGGATTCGGCCGAAATCTTGGAAGGAGAATTAAATTACTTTTCGATTTAAATAATTTGCAGAAATGATCTTTTGATTATTAAAAATCTTGAAAATACTTGGACATTCAAAATATTTAATAAAATTTTAACTAGATCATTTAATGATTAATTTATTACTTGTATATTTACTAAAATGTTCTTTTGTATTATTAAAATTAGTATTTGTGCTCTGAAAAATCCGGGAAAATTCCAGAGAGTGTAATTAATTATGGAGAATTTAATAAAAATTAAATCCACCAATGATTTATCGAGGCAATTTTTATCTAGCTCGATTTAATGTTCAAATTTTTCATAGATTTTATTCAAACGCTTACTTTAATTATTAAATAATTTCTAAAAATTCCTTTTTTCATAGCAATTTATAATTTAGCGATTTTTAGGGTGTGACATCTTCACTGCTAGCCGCCTCGTCTATTGTTGCCGATTGGTCTCCTCGCTTCTACAGCTATGCATCTTCGCTACCGTTATTGAGCAACTTCGTCTTCACAGCCAGTCGACTTTACTACCGCCGACTGGTGTCCTCGCCTTTATGATTATGTCCAGGTTTATGCAACTCCGCTACCATATTTGGGCGACTTCAGCTATATTGTCTTCATCACTAGCAACATATGCTGCCTCTACTTCGTCAGCTTTGCTACTTGAACAACCTCGACATCTCCGAGAACTTCGACATCTAAGCATGCGCCACCAGATACGACGTCATGTTAATCTACTACAATAGATGGTGTTCCAATCATTAAGATTTCTACTCGGATATCCTCAATGCATATTTTCTTTTAAGCGATTGCTACTCGATGACATGAAGCTACAGTTCGTGACTCCATGTTTAGAGTCGGGGGCTACACAAATACAAGACTAAAATTCGATAAACGTTTTGTTAAGATGAAACAATTAATTAACCAGTCAGCAAGTTCTACAAAATCAAATTCACAATCATCAACTTCGTCTTCGCTCCACAACAGGGTTTCTACTTCAGCAACTCCAACATTTTTACCGATAACTTTGGCTCCCAGTTGATGCTACAGTCTATTCTAAGTTTCTCAAGTGTCAAGTTCAAGATTTAATTTATATGTCATGATCGAGTTTAGAGTTTTACATGGATATTATTTCAAGCCTCCCATGTTTGGCCAAGAAAGTTTGTAGTCATCAACCAATCAACTCAGATTTGACGAGTTGATCGACAGTATCAACATCTAGTTTTCTCCACGTGAAGCATCATCAACGACTACGACACCAAGTTCTATTGTCATCATCATAAATCAAGAGGTGTTGCATCAATCTTCGCCACGCACATGCTAGCGTCAAGGAAACTTCTCGAGTTTTGATATCTTCACAATAGGTTGATGGATTATTATCATTGATGTCACCATCGACACCTTCGTCATCAGCATTAACTTCATGTCCGGCCAACTACTTTCAATCATGTTCTTCGCTTCAAGAGTCTAAGCTTCGTCAACATTGAAATCTGATTGGATCACTGACATCTCCATCTTCATCAACATCTTGCCATGCCTCTTTGGCCTAATTTACTATGTCACTGTTCTTGGGAACTTCATCACTTCTAGTTGTATCTGCTATTACCAGATGATTTCTTCGCTTCTACAATTGATGGATTTCACTGCCACCATTGACGGGCAACTTTGTCTTTACAACTGGCTGCCTCTGCTGCAACTGATCGTCGTTACCACCGGTTGCGTCTGTCACAATTGGTAGCTTATTACTCTGCAGCTGATAAGCATCTTCGTCTTCATCGTTCGGCTATCTCCGTCGCTACCGATTGCTGGTCTTGCCGTCGTAGCTGGCCTACTACACCGTTGTTGATCTGCAACTTCGTCTTCATAGTCAACTTCTTTTGCTGTCGCTGATTGTCATCACCACCGGTCGAGTCTGTCGTCGGTTGGTTTCTTCACCTCCATGGTTTATGGACTTCGCTGCTGATGCTAATGGGCAACTTCGTCTCCATCGCTGACGTCTCCACCGTGCCTGATAGACAACTTCCTCTTCATCATTGGCAACTTTTGCTTCGCTAGCACCGATTTTTTCACTACCATCGACTGAAGATCTTGCCTCCATGCCGACCACATCAGTCGCCACCAATGGGTAACCTCGACTGCGACAGAAGGACAAGCAACATGCTTAGGGGCTTACCAGCTCTAGCACGAGGATCATACCTTCAGTCTGGATATATTCCGGGTACATGCGACATGAATTCATAGCCATGGGCCTATCTCCTATGCTCAAGGTTTGAATCAATAGTTATTTCCCAGGTGGACCATCATCTGAGTACTTACATCAGTCAGAATTTAGTTATCATATTTACTTCGTTGCACCCCATTAAGGATAACCTTTCGCACCAGAAGCCACTTAGATGAGATGTGCTCGGTCTACATCACCCAATTGATTTGTTACGTAGGAGCATATAAATAGACGTGCTATACATGTCATATTTTAAGGATATCGGTGGGCATATTTTGGGCCTAATCCAATATGTCTACAACCCACATTTTCAGGTGTGGCCTGTCACGTGCCTTTTGGGACTTAAGCATATTTGTCTTGGCAATATGTACGTGAACAATTGCCAATGCCTTATAAATCCTTTTATATAGCTGTTACACAATTTTTTAGGAGTTGGTATAATGCAATTTAAAAGGTGGAAAATAGTGAAGCTTTATATATAGCTTATATTAACTTCTTTGTATAGAAGTTAAGCACTGTTTAGTGTTTTGCAAAACAATTGATTAGATACTATATCATTGCTTAAGGCCACATATGTGGGCATCCTTATAAAAGACTAATATTATGGCTTAGGCTAATTGTATATTTTGGTCATTTTTAAGTGGTTGGTAAATCTATTTATGAGTGTTATTTCACTCAGATTTTAGACCACGTATGCCATATATTTTCAGGTGTGCTGAAGCCATGTATCCTATAGGGACTTAAGCATATTCGTTTTTGCAATATGCACACGGTGAGAACCCAATACTTTAAAAAATCATTTACTCATTGTATAAAGGCTTTTTATTAAAGTCACTTGCTATGCGATTTTTAAAGGTGACTAATAGCATGCTTTCATGGCTTAATAAACTGGCTTCTTCCTTATAAGAGTCAGGTGCTATTTGGTATTATTTTAACTACATGGTTGCCCTAGGTCTACACGCATTATATTCTTAAGCTGTGGTTGGCCCAGAGCTGCGTGCATTATATTTTATGCAGTCGGTATATCACTCGGATCATGTTACTCGGGGATTCACACTGCATATGCTATAAATTAATATTAAGTCACTCGGTTGACTATAATTATCAGAGACCACTCAGATGGTTAGATTATTTATTCCTTGACGATATGCTTAGTTTGTTCAACTAACCGCATAGTCAAGGCCACACCTAATTTGGTGCATCTAGTCAATGCACCTAGGTATATATTCTTGGTTATTCTTGGAACTTTTTCGGCCCTTCACAGCCTATTGATTTGGTAAAAACACTCGGGAGACTATGGCAAAAATGATTGAAGCACTTGGCTTTGGATTAATTTGGTTCAAGAGAAGATTATCTTTTTGACTGTGAAGGTCTCGGGCGCTATTGTGGAGAATATGGGTACCAAGTACCCACACAGCCTCCATATTCGACTAGAGATAGGAGGTAGGCTAGATCCATATATTATGTAATAGAGTAGTTCTCGGTCATAATATTGTTTTATGTTTTACGGCATGACTTAGAGTCCTGATTGAGTACTACCATGTAATAAATTAGGAAACTGATGCCGTGTTCGGCTAGGTTTTCCTCTTTGTAACCCTGTCCCCTAACCTATATAAGGTGGGCAGGGAGCCCTTTAGGGGCATCACCATATAGATAAACACTATCAGATCATCAGATCAATATACACCCGGCGGATACAATCCCCAAATAGGAATAGGTTATTTCCTCTCATTGAGATGGACTGAATCTGTCTAAATCCTTTTCTTCTGTATCCATCCACTTTTAGATCTCGTGCGTTAGCCCTTTTATTATTACCAAATTCTAGTTTCGACATAACTTTTGTAAGCAACCAAAGAAAATGAAATCTAGGTATCTTCATCTACCTCTAGAAAAATCCACCTTAATTTATCATGCCCACAAATTAAACTATAGATTAACAAAGGGAGGGAGAAAGAAATAATCCCGAAATTTTCTAGAAAACAAATTTCACTAAAACTCTTACCTGCCTCTCTCTGCCTAGCCTTATTTGCATCGCTCTGGACCCACCTAGCAGTCTCCTTGACTCGCTCCCACCTCTGTGCATCACCTCCATCGCTCAATGAAAACGAAGAGAGAAAGAGACAGCGGGAGGGAGCAACGTCGGCCGTGCTCGACACGTGGACTTGACGTGGCACTCGTCGGGCTTCTCCCTTCTCTCTCCCAGATGCGTCGCACTATCTTCCACTCCACTCCAGTGCTGATCCAGCCGAGAGAGAGAGAGCTCGTCTTGCATCTGTTGCTCTCATCTCCATTGCCGGCCACCAAGAAGAAGGAGCTCGCCGTCATCGTTAAGTTGTCACCATCCCCCAAATCTTTCGCGTTCCATACTCTCCTCACCGTGCCGAGCAAGTTCCATTTTGAAACCATATCGTTTCATCCATTGCAGCGACGGGAACGTCGCTGTGCCCTCATTGATCTAGAGTGCGCTCCGGAGCATCGCCGTCTTGGCATCATTGTTGTCCAGCCATCTCTGACCAAGCCAAGCCGAGCCACCGTGCCACCATCATCACCTCGACCTCCTCTCCAAGATCCCTCAAGAATACAAACTGGAGAAGCAACCTACAAGCAGCTCGGCCTCTTCTTCTCCAAGTCTAGCCGCCGGCCGTTGTCGTCGATTCCTCGACGTCGAGTGAGCTTCAGCGCAATTCCTCACACATGAAGCATCCTTAGGTGGTCTTTGAGTCGTCCCCCTCCTCTTCTTGGCAGATAAAAGGCCGAACCTCGCCATCGCTGTTGCTTTATTGGTTCCCACAGCCACCGGAGCTCTTCTCAGGTCACCGTTGCCATCCAGCCTTCGCCAACCCTCGCACGACCTTCAGTAAGTCTCCAGGAGCCCCGTAGATTCCCATGCATGCAACACTTTGGCTAAGACCGGCTGCTAGCTCGACATGCATATGCATGTCCAGAGCCACCGCCGCTTCAACCGTCGTCGCTATTGATTCCGGCCACCGCAGCTTGCAGTACCACCACCGTTGGCTTCGCTAGGGACCCCTCTCCATTTTCTCTTTTGGCGGCTCGCCGAGATTGGCCAGCGTTCGCCGCTAGCACTGATGGGAAGCTCGCCGGAGCACCACTGCCTCTGCTTCTCCTCATGTTGAGCCGCCAACATGTGGGCCTGACTTCATTAGGCGCTAAAGACTCGGCTTAGTAAGTGTTTAAATCTTGTAAGGTTTAAAATGTAAAACATATGAGACTTACATGTGGGACCTGGATTCATTTGTAAATACATTAAAACTCGAGGACTCTTGATACACTTAGATTTCCGCACATGTTTGGACCATAGGATCTATTTCTGAAACCTCAGGGGCCTTTTTGCATACTAGCCAAAGACTGACCCATGGATCCTATGTATTTATAATTCGAAATATAAAATAAAATAGCTAAAGCTATATCTATTCAACTGAAAATTTATGTCAACCTTGTAAAAATTCATATGAAATAAAATATAACTCATTTTTAGGTCAATCCAATTTCTATAGGTTTATAAAATGGTGAACTTTATTTCTAAAACCTACACTTACAATACAATATTTATTTCTAAAATTTCATATAAGAAATTGATGACATAAAACATGCCCAAACTTTGGAAATTCACATAAATTCATTTTTACTCCAAATAGAGTGAACTAAATTTCTGTAGAATCAGAAAAATATGAACTTTAATTTAGTAAGATAAAATTTAACACTTTCTATGCATGAAACAGCACTAAATGTTGTATAGAAAAATAAGTACCAGATATGCTTTTCAAATTCTAAAATTCATAGGAAATGGATGTGTTCGCTGCCGTGGCATTAGGTTTAAGGCCTAGGCCCGCCACCTAAGAGCTTTAGGACATATGCCTAGGGTGCATTCACACTTATCGTGATCATGCAAGGTTAGATGGTAGTCAATCTAAAAGCCTTGTTGTGATCTCTAGACCACATTCACCCTAAAGAGTGTGGTAGTGCCTCGCGAGCACAAAATAAACTAGAGTGGTCATATCATGTGGGCAAAGCTGTACAAACTCTGCAGAGTTCTTAAAACTAATCGATTAGCCATACTCACGGTCACGAGTGACTTAGTGAAGTGTCATGAGTATAGATTTATGTTTTCAAATTATGTTTTGTGAACTATGGACTTGAAAATGGTAACTTGGATTAAGTTATGATGGATATGTTATATTGTTGATGAATGTGAGGCTTGATGCCGAGTGGGCAATCAAGTATGTTGATATGATGAGATTATTACTTGTTGTCGGTATGGGCAACAAGGGTATGTTTATGATGTTATTATGATGAACATTATAATATATTTATATTAATGTTTTGTTAATTGAATTGTCAACTCCTTTACAAATGTTTGTGAACCAAAACTTTCTTTATGCTAAAATGAGCTGTAAATAGCCTTCCTTGATTATATGCCGTGCATGTAGTATGTTAGGATTGTCTTATACTTGTCAGTACATTAATTCGATTAATGTACTAACTCTTGGTATGTTTATGTAACTTGTTTTGCAGGTATTAGACTTAGTTTAATTTGACTGATTCGGGAATCATTGCTTCTTCTAGGTTGAATCTATATGGATTCCCTCTCAGTCGGTTGCTTGTGGTTTTGGGTAGCCAAGCTTCCGCGGATCAGTTACTATTCGACTGATTGGCCTATGTATTTAATTTAAGATGTAGTGTAAAGTTTATTTGTGTTTACTCGTTATTTTTCTGATTTTCATCGCTTAGATGAAAGTGTAGAATTAGAGATTATCCTGGGATCTAGTTCTACACTGATTTGAGTATTGAGCATTTGGGATGTCGTAGAAATTTAGTGAATTTTGCCAAGTCTCCTGTGATGTGTAACACATCTGGTCGCCACCTTCGTATCGTTTGACAGGCATATCTCAGGCTGAAGTTGACTGGCATGCTAAAGTCCTAGCAATATCCCCTATGCTCTCTATTCGGCGTTTCGGGTTCTATATTGTGCATTTTATTTGACTTCGTAGGGCAGAGATGAGGTTGGATGGTTACTACTTATTTGATTATTATTAGACCCCATCCAACTAAACATTTCACGCTATCATTTTAGGTAGCTTACATAATATTTAACCCGGGGTGTCCCCGCAATCGTACAGCCCATTAAAGTAATATGTGCCTTTAATCTTTGCAGCGAACATGACCCTACATTTGGCTGATTGTTCCATGTGCCATTCATGGAATTGGTACATCTGCGTAAATAGGTTCTTGACCAGCTGTGGCTTAACAAGTGTCGAAACCTGATTTCGGCAATGAGAAAAGAAGGTAGCGTACAAGTGCTAAACATGAATGGTTAGTAGACAAAGAGATTTAGACAGGTTCAGGCCTTCTATAAAGAAGTAATACCCTACTCCTGTTTTGGGGATTGTATCCGCCGAGTTGTATATTGATCTCGTGATCAAGTTGTATATGAAGAAAAGCTTAACTAATTGCTATTGCTTATCCGCCCCTCAAGGGGCATCTTGCCCTCTTTATATAGGCTCAGAGGGCAGGCTCACAAGTCGGAGACGAAACCACATACGGTATAGGTCTCCTAAGCATTATCCATAACACTACCGACTTAAGACTATAAGCCGTTCCTTAATACATAAGGTAACATAATACTCAAGTCCTAAGCTGTTACATAATCATCATCTATAACCTATCCCCTATAATCAATCGGATAAGCTAGCTGTGTGGGTATATGGTACCCATAATCTTCACAGTAGCCCCTGAGACCTTCATAGTCGATGAGATAACTCCGCCTCAAACCACACTAATCCATGCCGAGTACTGTAAAATCAAAGTGTTTGATTCTTTTGTTGTGATGAACAATTGGCATTTGAGGTTATTGATTTTTATATTTGGAGATTATTTGCGAAGTGGTTTGTGAGGTGATTGAATTTTCAGACGGTGAACAGGGTTTGCTGTTTTGTAGGGTCTAGTCAGATCGGGTAGGTGTGGCCGGTCAGACCGGCGGTATGTGTGCGGTCAGACCGGTCAGCCCGCGGTCTGACCGGCTGACTCTGTGTCGGTTTCAGTTTCGTGTTGTTTCATTGGATATCCATGATTAATTCATGTTTATGACTTCTAGATGGATACTATGCGTATGTAATACTGTTGTGTCCGGACGGTCAGATATCATGCGGGATATTTAGGCTAAAGATCATTGCACGTGGTTGGTGAAGATTCCATATGGCGTACGATGGAGATATTGTGTGCATATGGGATGCGAAGTTGAATTTGGAAGGAGTCCAAATTTGGTACAATTGGAATATGTAAAGTTGGTTTCTTGTACGGGAAGGTTTCCTAGCTGGATTAGGACTTCTTGTATGAGTTTGGTTCGTGGCTTTAGGCTGCCTACCTCATGTATAAATAGAGAGGGAGGGTGTGGTCTCCCGGTATCGCTTTGGAGAGCATCGAGTTGTGAGTTTTGTTACGGTTTCGAGTTTAGTCGAGGTTTTCATAAGGAGTGCTGTTGTTGCACTTTGTAAACACAGAGAGGAGTAATAAAGTTGTCATCTACTTTAAGAGATCTTCAATTTGTGTTTGCTCGGGTTCAGCGGTCTAACCGACGAGACACCGACGGTCAGACCGGTGCTTCAAAACGGTCTGACCAGCGAGGATACGACGGTCAGATTGGTGATAGCGGCAGGAGGCAGAGGCGACTTTGGGGCAGTCAGACCGAGTGATCAATACCGGTCAGACCGACGGCATAGGCGCGGTCAGACCGGCCGATCCATTTCGGTCAGACTGATCTACATCGATTTGAGGGTAACTTTTAATTCTGCTAAAAGTTTTGGTTTTTGGGTACTACAACCATTCACCCCCCCTCTGGTTAGCTTAGTTCTTGCTTTTCGATCCTACAAGTACTTCCAAAGCCGAGTGCTTCCATCATCTCTGCCTGGGCCTCCCGAGTGCTTTAACTAATTCAATAAGAAGGCTATGACAGGCTAAAATGTCATAAAAAATATACCTAGGTGCATCGACTAGATGCACCTAATTAGGTGCCGACTATGTGTTTAGTTAAACAAACTAAGCATATAGTCAAGAACATGAACAATCTCACCCATCCGAGTGATGTTATATAAATAAATGTTTAGCCAAAGCCAAAAGCATCCTGAAAAATCATATAGCACATAACCTCATTAATAAAGCACGGTGCATAATGACCCTGAGTACTAGCATCATATTATACCCATGCTGCCCAAGCTGTCATGCTTGAGTCCTCTCGATACACACAACTCCATCATACTTAAGAATATATAGCATTTGTGGTATAAAATCCGAGTTAATAAAACCCATAAATAGATTTACCAACCACCTGGAGAATATGACCCAAATATAATCAGCCTAAGCCATAATATTGGTCTTAATTACAAAAACATACCAAGGTGGCTAAATAGCATTGATATAAGATCAATGGCTTTATAAGAATCAAACAGCTCCAACAACTTATAGAAAAGTTGCCAAGATAGTTATAAAAAACTTTACTGTTTGTCACCTTCCAAATTGCATCGCACCAACTCCTAAAAAAGTTGTGTAACTGCGGTATAGAAGGATTTTAAAGGTATTGGGCAATAGAGCACGTGCATATTGCCAAGGCAAATTTGCTTAAGTCCCTAGAGACACGTGACAAGCCACACCTAAGTCATGGGCTATAAGTTTCCCATGGGCTTCGGCCCAAACAAGGGAAAACCTTTCAATACCCTAATAAAATAATCACTGAAGCGCCGTTGTCTTCCCCACCGCTTTACCTTCTGAAAAATTCCTCTTTCGCGCTCATGTTCACAGACACCACCGCAGAAACCTAGAACATCAAATCCACCAAATCCATTCATCCAGCCACTCCGAATCTCATCAAAATCCATTGCGCCCATTCTGTTATTTTCATCATCTCCAAAAACCCTAACCTCCAACTCTAAACTCGATCCTTCCCAAATCTTGCTCATGGCAGAAGAAAGAGAAATCCCCTTCGACCAATGGGCAGTCTCTGATGTAAAGGAATTAACAATAAAGGAAATGGTGAAGGATGGAGTCCTCCCAGCGAAGGAAATCATTGGCTGGCATCCGGCATACGGCGAGGAGTTCCCAACTCCAAACACTGGTAAGGTTGTCGTCTTCACCCATTTCTTCTACTGTGGATTTGGCCTGCCAACCTCTGAATTCTTCCGCGACATTCTTGATTACTACGGCATCAAAATTTATCATCTAAATCCAAACTCTGTACTACACATTGCCATTTTATCCACGTTTGCGAAGCCTTTCTTGGAATCTATCCTCACTTCAATCTTTTTCATCGCATGTTTTCTCTCAAAGCCCATCCAACCAAAGATAACCCCTGTGTTGTCGGTGGTGCGGGATTCCAGCTTTGCGGTACTCTCCGCAAAGACTACTTCCCCCTTCCCTTAAAAACCTCCAACAAGGGCTGGCATGCAAACTGGTTTTATATTTCCAACCCTGCTCCCAGCCTGCCCAATTTTATCATCCTTCCACCAATCCAACGAGCCAACTGGAATGCCTTGCTTGAAGGCCAAAATTGGATAGAAGCAAATGATCTTTTGGCAAAAATTCTTGAAATGAAGAATAAGGGACTCCAAGGAGAACAAATCACTCGGCACTTCATCAAATGTCGACTTGCCCCCATCAAAGAAAGATCCAAGCCAGCCTTTGAGTATGAAGGACAGAGTGACCCTAACCGGGAAGATCGGGAGTCATTAAACTTCCAGGTCTTGTACTCTCGCATGTACAAAATCTTTTCCACCGGAATTGTAGTTGACTACAACAACAAACTGCTAGTTCTTCCTTACAATATTCATTGACTACTTCCTCTAGTATGTAAACTCTACAACTTTAATGACTTTTATCTCGCCATATTTATTAATGTCTCTTAAAAAGGATATTGTTTGTACGCAAATGCTCTGATCATGTCTCGACCATATAAGGTATATCACGATGAGTGCCGGCCCAGCCGACTGTCAAGAAACCGACTGGTGGTCCAAAAATCAAGCCCAGACGAAAAACAAGAAAGCTGCAACTGCAGTTGAAGAAACCAGCAAACGTGAGAGCAAGCAGAGAAAACTAGTCCTTGACAACTCAGAGGAAGAATCTGAAGAGATCCAAACTCCCAAAGCCAGTATCAGCTCGCCTAGGCCATCCACCAGATCCGCTCCAAAAATTAGAAAATCCAATAGGTATCCTTCGCATGACTTGCATTGTCTTCTTATTGAAAACTCATTTGACTTCGTTCTGAACACCACGTATCTTTTTCTATATAAAACCTCAAGACATTGATCCCACTGGCCAAACCAAAAAACCAACTCCAGCTGCAGAATCAGGAAACCAAGAAACCATAGTGCCAAAGCCCCAAAACCCACTCCCGAGTGGGACAACTCCTAGTGAAGAGCCCCCGACTATCAATCAGGATCTTCCGACTGGAAACCAGTCGAGTTCTTCTGAACAAACAGCTTAAGGACTCCCGACTGGAAACCAGTCGGACAAAGAGAAGCAAGTCCTAGTCAGCCAAGGAACTCCAGCTAAAGATCCCTCGTCAACCACTAAAGAAATCGACAAGGATCAAGCAATTGGGAACAGAGGCGACAACAGGTAAATCAATCAATTATCAAATCTGCGTCTTGAACATGCTTCCTGAGTTTTATCTTTCACATCTTCCTTAGAACAAATAACTAGAGAATACGAAGAGATCTTCCGGGTAAAATCAACTAAAGACTCATTGCCTCTAGTCAAAATCGAGTGGCATGATGCGGAAGGGAAAAACAAGGCATCATACTCAATAAGCCAAAAGAAGTTGAAAAACGAGATCTGCTTGTTGCCAGTCTTAATGAAGCCACTCGACTGATGAACGTGAGAAGAAACCCCTCATACCTCAACTGCTGATTCTCATACAATCAACTGACTTGCTTTTTGTGATTCAGAGAATATATTGTTGCTCCCAGGCTAAATCCAATACCTTGGAAAAGCTTGTTCCTCATGTCAATTCCTTAGAAAATATCCAACAAGAGCTCAAAGAAGCCAAGGAGGAAGCCATAGTCAGAGAAACTGTCTTTCGGGAAGAAATCAGCAAGCTACGAGACATGAACTTAGAGCTTCGTGGTTCAATTGGAGGTAAGAAAAATTAACTCATCTGCTCTTAATTGATCCATTTATCTCTATTAACACTATGTCTTCATGTACCAGCCAATTTGACTGAGATTGAATCCCTCAAGGCCCAATGGAAGAAAGCAGAAAATGACAACACCAAGCTTGAAACAGATAAAGCTAAAGTTTTAGCTGAACTTGAAGGTAACCTTCATAAAACTCATATTCTTGATTCGGCTTATCTTGGTCATCAATATAATCTGAATATTATCAATCTTATAGCCAACAAGGTGAAATCACATGCTCAGTTCGAAGTCTTCGCTGAAAAGGTCCAAAGAGCTGAGAGAATTAGAGATGATATTGCTAACGCACCCACGCCAATCCTGTCAGCAATCTATTAAAACGGTCTTGGAACAAGTGCTGAAGATGCACTCGAGATATTTGACAAACTCAGGACAACTCCTAAAAAATATCTGGATAACATCACTGATGTTGCTACCATGTGTGCAAGTCAAACTCTGGTAATGACGAAATTCCTTTATCCCCGAATAGACATAAATTCTACAGGAGATGGCTTTGCAGATGGCACTTCTGACGAGCAAGCTTTAGAACTGATAAATGAAGCTCAGGAGTCTGCCAAGAAGATAGCTGCTGACGTAGTTGAAAACTTCCAGGGATAAATTTTTGATGTAAAAACCTCTTATCATCCAACTTGTAATTTTTCAGTTTATTTATGCTTATGCCCTGAGTTGAATCTTGCATTTAATTTCATAAAAATTTTTGTCCGACTATCACCAAGCCTAAAACTTGATTAAGTCATCAAAAAATTTTCAGTCCTTATTTACTTGACTCAAATCAGAACAAAAAACAATGATAAACCAAATGTAGACAAGTTATATTCAAAACAAACCTCATACTTTATTAATACGGATAGCCCCCGACTGACAACTCAAGAAGGCAACTTACTTGAAGTCGGCAGTCGAGAAGAACATAATACAGAAAATTGAAGTTAAGTATAATATCGATGAAGGTGTTCAATATTCCATGAATTCTCCACAATTGATCCATCTTCACACTTTAAAAGATACGTCCCCGGCCGAGTGACTTCAGCGATTATGAAAGGTCCTTCCCATAACAGAGATAATTTGTGTCTATCCTTCGTCGTATGAATCTTTCTCAGAACCATATCACCAACAATAAACGCCCGTGATCGAACATTACGATTATGATAACACCGAAGTCCTTGGAGATACCTCGCCGACTAAACAAGTGCAGCTTCACGAGCTTCTTCCAGTCGGGTCAAGTCATCGATATGGTCTTGATCATAATGCTCATCATTGAAATTACGAACTCGAAGAGATTCAAATGCCATCTCACTTGGCAACATGGCTTCACCCCATAAACTAAAAAGAAAGGCGACTGACCTGTAGCCCGACTAGGCGTAGTCCGTAATGACCACAAAACTGAAATTAACTCTTGAACCCAACTACCAACATAAGGGCGCAATCTATCAAAGACTCGGGCCTTAATACCTTGAAAAACCATACCATTAGCACGTTCGATCTGTCCATTGCTTCTAGGATGTGCTACTAACGCATAACAAATCATGATTCCAAAATCTTCACAAAATTCTTTGAAAACTCATCCAGTAAACTGAGTCCCATTATCAGTAATAATCCTGTTCCGAACACCAAATCGATGCACGATATTAAGAATAAAATTGCGTGCTTTGTCTACAGTAATTGTAGCAACCGGCCTACCTTCAATCCACTTAGAGAACTTGTCAATCGCAACAAACAAATGTGTAAAACCTCCTGGAGCGTTTTTGAAAGGACCAACCATATCCAAGCCCCAAACTGCAAAGGGCCATGAAAGCGAAATCGGTTGCAACTCTTAAGCTGGAATATGACTCTGTTGAGCAAAAAATTGACAACCTTCACTGGTTCGAACCACTTTATCCGCATCGATAACCGTCGTAAGCCAGAAAAAACCTTGCCGGTAAGCTTTGCCCACCAAAGTACGTGCTACAGCATGACTACCACAAATTCCGAAGTGAATATCTTGCAGCAATTGTCGACCTTCCTCAGGTGTAACACATCTTAACAAAACTCTAGACGGGCTTCTTGTGTACAACTCCGATACAACCATGACATAATTTTGACTATGACGTTGAACTCGCTCTGTGTCATCTCGATCTTCGGGTAACACTTGCCGACTTAGGAATTTGATTAAAGGTATCCTCCAGTCGGCATCAAGCATGGAAACCTGGTTTGTAACCTCCTCTTCAATGGCTCGCTCTTTAGCAACAGTCGGTTCGTGAAGATGCTCTACAAAAACATCTGTCGGGGCAGCCTCTCACCTAGAACCAAACTGAGTCAGTTGATCCGCCGCTTCGTTGTTATGCCTTAAGACTGTGATAACTCCAAGCCATCAAACTTGTCTTCTAGCTTACGAACTTCTTGACGGTAAGCAGCCATATTGTCGTTTAAACAAGACCAATCCTTCATCACCTGGTGCACAACCAACTGAGAATCTCCTCGCACAACCATACGCCGTATACCGAGAGATACAACAAGTTGTAATCCATGAAGTAAAGCTTCATACTCAGCCACATAGTGTGAAGCTGCAAAATGTATCTGAAGAATATACCGCAGTCTTTCACCAGTCGGAGAGATTAAGACAACACCAGCTCCCGTACCAGTAACTCGCTTAGACCCATCAAAATACATAGTCCAGTATTGCGGCTCCTCCCTAGATACATCTTCTTGGCACTCGGCCCACTCAGCCACAAAGTTGGCCAGGGGACTTAATGGATGTCCTTGCTTTGAAAGTAATATCTAACGGCATCAATTCCAAAGCCCACTTCGCAATATGCCCAGTAGCCTCCCGATTATGAAGGACATCGCCGAGTGGAAAAGATGTAACCACAGTAACCGAGTGGCTTTGAAAATAATGAGCTAACTTCCTGACAGTAATTAAAACTCCATATAATAATTTCTGTACCTGGGGATAGTGTGTTTTCGATATAGCTAACACCTCGCTGACAAAATAAATTGGCCTTTGAAAACTCTGGATTCGTCCTTCCTCCTCTCGTTCTACGATCTGGACTGTGCTGACCACCTGAAAAGTTGCAGACACATAGAGTAGCAATGGCTCTTGGGGATACGGTGAGGCTAACACGGGTGGTGTTGTGAGGAAATCCTTGAAGTCTTCAAAAGCTTTCTGGACTTCTGGTGTCCACTGGAACTCGTCTGTTTTCTTGAGCAACTTGAAGAAAGGCATGCCTCGTTCCCCGAGTTTAGAAACAAACCGGCTTAAAGCTGCCATACATCCAGTAAGTTTTTGGACATCCTTCTGAATACTCGGTGGCTTCATGTTCTGAATGGCATTAATCTTCTCTGGGTTGGCTTCAATGCCACGGTGAGACACCATAAAACCAAGTAGCTTCCCTGACGGTACTCCGAAAGTACACTTCTCTGGATTCAACTTCATTCTGAAGGCTCGAATGTTTGAAAAAGTTTCTTCTAAGCCGGCGATCAAATCATGTCTTTGCTTGGTTTTAATGACAACGTCACCAACATAAGCTTCCACATTCCTCCCGAGTTGAGTCTGAAGACATCTCTGGATCATGCGCTAATATATAGCTCCGACGTTTTTAAGACCAAACGACATCGTGATGTAACAATAGGCTTCAAACGGGGGTGATAAATGATGTCTTCAAGTAGTCGGACTCCTTCAAACTGATTTAATGGTATCCTGAGTAACAATCAAGTAAGCTCAAAAGCTCGCAACCAGCGGTCGAGTCGATGACTTGATCAAAGCGGGGCAAACCAAAGGGGTCCTTGGGACAAGACTTGTTGAGATCGGTGTAATCGACACACATGCGACATTGTCCTGTCATTTTTCAAACTAGAACTGGGTTGGCCAACCAGTCGGGGTGGTAAACTTCTTTGATAAATCCAGCCGCCAAAAGGTTGGCGAGTTCCTCCTTAATAGCATCTCTTCGATCTTGGGCAAAGCAACGAAGCCGTTGTTTGATAGGTTTTGCATCCTCTTTAACATTTAATGAGTGCTCAATCACCTCTCTAGGAATACCAGGCATATCGGATGGTTTCCAAGCAAATATATCTTTATTATTTTGTAGAAAGGTGATGAGCGTGCTTTCCTATTTACAACCTAGCTCGGCGCCTATTACAGTGGTCTTAGAGGGGTCAGAAGGATCGAGTGGGATCTTTTTCATCTTGGTGTCACCTTCTCCCGACTTGGCCAACTTCTTTGCTGGGATTTCGCCTTCTTCCGATGTTGATGCGGTTAGTCGAACCTCCTGTTGGCCAAGTAATCTCTCGTGAGATTGGGCCATTTCACAGCTTTCTTTGTCGTAGGTGAAGGCTTGCTTGACGTCACTACGCAGCGAGATGACTCCATGAAGTCCGGGCATCTTCACCATCAGATAGGTGTAGTGTGGGACTGCCATGAATTTGGCGAGCGCAGGTCATCCAAGGATTGCGTGGTAAGCTGCTTCAAAGTCAGCGACTTCAAAGCTAACGTTCTTTGTACGAAAATTCTCCTGAGTGCCGAAGGTGACTGGAAAAGTGATTTGCCCGAGTGCCTCCGGGGATATCCTGGTCAAGATCCTCGAAGCCTGAGCAAACCTGCTCCACCTCGACCTTTGAGTAACCGGGTGGCATCGACCTACAATGGTACCTCTGGCCTAGCTCCACTTGTATTGTGATGCCATACATCACCTTCACAAGGAATGAGGTTAATTAGTGTATATGCATGACTTTCCACAGGGCACAAAACATGATGTGCAAACTACGAGCATACCTTAATTGATAGGTTCTTGAAGGGAATATGCAGCTCACATGGTGTCCACTACATGATTTCATCCACGGGGTACCATGGTTCGTCAACAGGTGGCCCTGCTGCAGCTTCGTTGGTCTGATCTCCTACTTTCCATATAGAAGCATAGCCGCTTCGATTGCCTAAGGGGCTAACCATGAATTGAGGAACAGACGGTTGAGTCTGTTGGCTCCGCTCGCTTAAGCGTATATTCACCTGTCTTGCCACCTCCTCATGCAATCTTTGATCTTAGTTCATGACCATCATTTCCAGACCAAGCAACTTCGCATCATGATCTCTCTTGCTTCTCATGTGTCTATGGTACGTGTGGATGTCCTTTTGAAACCCATACTTCCATGCAACCACGCCTTTTTCGCGCGTTCATCTTGGGTGTTCGGCATTCTACCATGCTTGCATAAGTCCATCCTTCTCTCTGTCAGGATGGAATCTCCCCTCAGCAGAGGCCTCTAGGGCATCGATGAGATAATGAGCTACCTGTAGTATGTCGTCACAGAAGATTAGGGAGCCATCAGCCGTATTCAGTGTGCCCCCATGAGCATAGTACCAATGCTTTGATCATTCAGGCCAATCAACTGTGGCCAAAATGATACCTCTTGAGGCTAAAGCATCTTCTATATTCTACCATTTGGGCATTGCCTTCTCATAGCCGCTCGACCCTAGGCGGTGAAAGTACATTTTCTGGGCGGTATTGGCTTTGTTCTTTGCTATCCTGGATTGCCCTTATTCTCCTCTCTTGTAGGTCACAAATGAAGGCCAATGATCCCTCAGTTTGGGAAATTTGTTAAAATCCGGCGTCAGACCCTTCATATATATTTTTTGTAAAAATATTTCTTGAAGCACTAAAATTATTTTGCCTGAGGGATCATGAAGGTCTCGAGCATGGTGGTCCACAACATGTCTTTATCTGTATTTGGAAGATACATTTCTTCCACATCACCGTGTGACCTTTTTTTGCATCAATTCTATATGCTGATGTGCACGTGATCCCTCACGACCCAACCACTGTGTGACACAAACTTCCTTGCAGCATCTTCAGGAACAACTGATTCGCCATCTGTTTTTGCTGCAGGTATAATGTGTCTCCCCTCTACCTTCTATGCGATACCTCGTTGTCTGCGTGTCCTCTTCGAACCAACATTTGATAGTTGCCCTGATGCTCATCCTCGTTTACTTCTTTGCGTTCCTCCTCATTCCCCTCCTCTTGCTGCTCATTCATGTATTGGCTTGGATCCTCATTTCCCTCCTCGTCCGCCATGGAATACTGGATGCTACCATCATTAATCGTGTCCAAGAGGAACTGTTTGTCATCGGACTCCCCCATATGTTCCTAACATTAAATAATAAATAAAATGTAAATTACTACAAAAGGTGCATGCTATATTGTTATATTTACATTTTCGACAAATATGCATACACCCCCGGGTTTATAACACTTGTCGCTTTGGACAAGACTAAAGTCCAATTTTTTTCTCCTTGACTATCAAGAACTTCTAAATTTCACTTACTTAAGAAATATGCAACCTATATGTTTATAGTAATCATAATTAATACATAAACAACAATTAATTTACTAATTTATTATTTACTTATGTACACATGAACAAATATGCACTATGTAAGAAATAGTTAATTGAACTAGGTATGAACAAAAAGAGTGGCATATAATTAAAATTAACACGTCATATCTAAGTGTATAGTTCATATAAATTGCCTTAGCGTTACTTGGCGATCTTCGGAGCAAGTAATCCAGCTTGAGAGTCCCCCACGTCCAATTCTGACAAGGAAAAAATCATTAGTTAATTAAAACAGGTACATTAAACAACCAAACCATAGCACTAATTCTAAATATATTTTTAGCTATTATCTATATTTTAATTATTTTTAGATGTTTTTCAAAATTCTAAACATATTTTTAATGTGTTGTTCTTATTTTCTAACTATTTTAATGATTTTTTAATGGACTTAATCGCAGCCAAGGTTAATTCTATACAAATTCTATAAGATTTGAAATATTGTAAATATATATATATTTCACGTATTATCTATATTTTAATTATTTTTAGTAGTTTCTTCAAAATTCTAAAATTTTTTAATGTTTGATGCTTATTTTTAATTTATTCTTTTAATCTTTTAATTTTTTATGTATTATTTTATTTTGTAATGTAATAATTTTAATTTATAATTTTTTTAAGTTTGTAATGTCTTTTTTAATTTATAATTTTTCTTTTTATTTTTTAAAACTCGGGGAGGGACTAACAAGTGGACGTGGCCTGTTAGCCCTCCACACGGCCTGTCGGCATACGATGGATTGAGTCCACCGTGTGCCGGCTCGTTCGTGGGCCGACTGGTGGCGGTGGGGGTGGCGGCATTGGGCCGTTGTCCTCGGCGGCAGCGGCATTCGCGACGGCGGAGAAAGACCGACGGAGGCGACGGCGGTGGCGGTTAGGGTTTCAATGTCGGTCGTGGCGTCAGAGGAGTTGTTCCGGAGGCGATGATGACAAAGATGACAATGGAGCTCAGTGACTACGACGATGGCGAGATAGAAAAATGGCTAAGTCACGATCGATGCGCTCGAGAAGATGAATTGCCACTATTTATACCCCACTTTTTAGTCCCGATTGTTCCTACCAACCAGGACTAAAAAAGCTTTCTCGTAATTTCCATATATTTTTTGGTCCCGACTATGGATAACAACCAGGACTAAAAGGTACTGAGAATATTTTAAAAAGAATACATTAAAAATAGCTTAAAAACTTTAGTAAAATTTTAAAAATTATATATAATTAACCATGGCCCAATTAAGAGCATTAAAAATAAAAAAATCATAAAAAATAAGGAGAATACGTTAATAAGAGGTTAAACATTATAATAAAATTTAAAAAATCATATATAATCAACCGTGGCCTGATTAAGTCCACTAAAAATCAAAAAAATCAAAAAAAATAAGAAGAATGCATTAAAAATAATTTACATTGTCCATACTCCAACCTAGGATAATAATTTACATAAGACTAGCTGTATTAGTCACATAATACAATCAATCTCGTAACTTGATGGTGGACGCAACATATTTTCTCCTTACGAATGGTCCTTTGCTATGATCGTTGTGTAAGTAAGGGGTGTCCTTAATTGATAAAAGGATGCCCGGCCCAACCGTCACCGCAAATGAAGGTTCCCAGTCAAACTGATCGTAATATGCATCTGCTTTATCCTCGACTCCGACGATTTTCCTTTTTCCTGGGAGATCCATGTGGCGCTTTGGCTCGTCAGGCCCTTTCCCCTTCTTCGGTTTGCTACACATGTCCTTCACATAAAAAACTTGCGTTACATCATTGGCTAGGACGAATGGTTCGTCTGAGTACCCAATCTTGTTAAGGTCAACTATTACGCCTCCACTAGTCATCCTAACCCATTGAAACCGAAATAGAGGGACCATCAAAGGTCCATACTCGAGTTCCCATATCTCCTCGATGCCACTGTAATACATGCTATTTGTCCCATCGTATCTCATGGCATCGATATGAACTGCATTGTTTTGGTTCATGCTCTTTTTGTCTTGGGCTCTTGTGTAAAATGTATACCCATTGATCTCATATTCTTGGAATGTCGAAATTGAGCAAGATGGTCCCCTCGACAACAAGGCTGGTTGTTGGTCAATCGTCCAGTTACCATGTGATATTGTCGCAACCAAGTGAGGAAAGTATCAATGTGATGACGTGTAATCCAGGCAATGGACTTCCCGATGTTTTTGGAGCGAACAATTGCCATGTGCTCCTCGATGTAAGGAGCCACCAACTAAGCTTATTGCAAAACCGTGAAATGTCCTTTATGGAATAAATCATTGTCTATAGTCATTATTGGTTTCCTTCCAAGAGTCCTCTTTCCCTGTAGTCTCCCCTCATGGCTTGATTCGGGAAAACCGATTGGACGAAAGTCTTCAATAAATTCTACACAAAACTTAATCACCCCCTCTGTTCCATACCCTTTGACGATGCATGCTTCCGGACAAGAATGGTTATGAACATACTTCTTTATAACGCCCATGTACCTCTCAAAAGGGAACATGTTGTGTAGGTACACAAGATCGAGAATACCGATCTCTTTGACAAGGTGACATAGAAGATGCGTCATTATATTGAAGAAAGATGGTGGAAAGATCATTCCAAAGCTGACAAGACAATGCACCACATCATTATGTAGGGCTATTAAACTGTCTGGATCGATGACCTTCTTCGAAATTGCATTCAGGAAAACACTAAGCTTTGTTATTGTTGTCCGGACATTATCAGGAAGGATAACCGAATTATAACACGAAGCAACTATCTCATCAACATTTGTGAACTTCTCTTTCATGCTTATTATTCCCATTATATTCGATGAGTATCCAGATGGTACCTTTATGCTGTCCAAGCATTCAAACATACTTTCCTTCTCTACCTTGCTCAGAGTGTAGCTGGTTAGACTTAAGTAATGACTTCCTTTATCTTTTGGTTCCGGATGAAGGCCATCACATTGTTTCATATGTTTCAGATCATGACGTGCTTCAAGTGTATCTTTCGACTTTCCATATACACCTAGTAAGCCTAGCAGGTTGACGCAAAAGTTCTTAGTGAGGTGTATCATGTCGATTGCATGGCAGACCTCTAAGACTTCCCAATAAGGTAACTCCCAAAAAAACACTTCTTCTTCCACATCACCGCGTGACCATCTTTACTTGCTATAGGTTGGCTGCCAGGTCCCTTTTCAAATACTACTTTTAGATCTTTCACCATAGGAAACACACTTTTTTCATTACAATATTTAGGCTTAGTACGGTGGTCTGCCTTCTGTTCAAAATGTTTGCCTTTCTTTCGTATAGGGTGGCTTCCACAAAGAAATCGATGATGGCCTATGTACACAACCTTCTTATAATGTTTCAAATACATACTGTCAGTTTCAAGCATATAGTGGGTGCAGGCTCTATATGTGACGCCCCGATTTTTGTTCGGGTTTAAAATCATTTAATACATCATTTTCAGAATTTACATTAAAATTTAAATGAGTTTAACAAATGAAATTAATGAGGAAATTAAAAAATTCCTTTAAAAATCATGTCTGGGAATATTTTGTAATATTCTCCATGCCGTAAAGTACTCTTTAAAATTTCTCATGAATTTTTGAAGCTCGAGAAGTAATTTAAATAATACAAACTTCATTTAATCAATTAATTAAATTTTAAAACCAATTAAATCTCCCTCCTTGTCCTTGGGCCATTTCTGGCCCAAGTCCATTTATACTCCCTGCCACCCTTCCTCCCCCTCCTTCCTTTCCCGGCCCGCTCCCCCTTTCTCTCTCTCTTGAGCCGCCTTCCTCCTCCCTCCCCGCTCGGCCCGAACGTTCTCGAAAAGTCGATCTCTCCTCCTTCCCCTGCCTAGCTCGCCGCTCAGCCCGCTCGTTCCATCCCCTCAAAGTCCACTCTACCTCCCCGGCCCATCTCCCTCCTCTATACGTGGGCCCATCTGTTGGGATCATCCCTACCTCCAACCGGCCGCGAGAAAAGGCGCCACCTTCTGACGTCGTCGCACTCGCTCGCGCCCTTCCTCGCCTCGTCCGCCTGTGCGTGGGACGTGGACACCACCCACGCCCTCCTCCCTGCACCCGTTCCCCTCCCACTCCCCGCAAAAGCCGATGCCCATCTCCCCACGTCGCCGCCCTACCATGCCCGCCGTCTCCTGCCTCTCCCTGGGCTCCCCACTGCCCCCGGAGCCTATAAAAAGGTTCCCTCCTCCCTGCACCCGTTCCCTTCCCACTCCTTGCAAAAGCCGGCACCTATCTCCCCACGTCGCCGCCCCACCCCGCTGGTCGTCTCCTGCCTCTCCCTGGGCTCCCAGCCGCCTCCCGAGCCTATAAAAAGGTTGCCTAGGTTCACCTCATCTGTTTCCCCCTCTCTCCCGAGACCGCCAAGCTCTCTACCGCGCTCCCCATGCCGTTCTCCACCTCTGCCACTTGCCGCCGTGCTCCGACCAAGCCCTGTCGCTGCCGCTCTAAGCTGCCACCGCCACTAGCTTCGCCGCTCCGCAAGCTATCCCAGCCACTAGTTCTTCCTTTCCAATCACTATCGGAGCTCGTCGAACTGCCGCCACCGCCACCGCACTGCATCGAGCGGCATCCTTCCTCGCCGTCGAGCCCGTGTGTCGCCTTCTTCACCGACGGCCGCCCAGTGAGCCATCCCTCCCCTCTCCCCATCCTTTGCTGCCTACTGGGCACATCGCCATGCCGGTGGTCGCCGTCGACGACCATCGGGCCGGGCGCCCTAGCCTCCCAGCCAGTTGGCCAACGGCCTTCGCCCCCTCCGCTCGTGACAGTCGAATTCACCCTCGGGTGAATCCGGGCCTTCCGTGTGGCCTCCCGGTGGCACCCCGCATGGGTGCTATAGTGGCACCATGTTGGCACCACCTTTCCTTCCCCGTCCGTCATGGTCACCATGTGATGCAGCCACGGACCGGTGCGCGTGTGCACCCACTCCACCGTGCACCTTGTCCATGCCAACAGGTGGGGCCCGCTTGTCCACTCCAACTATCGCCTCGGCTGACGTCATAAATCATTATTAATTATGCAATAAATTTAATTAATTTCCATAAAGTGATTTAAATGGCTCAAAACTTCTAAAAGTTGAGCCCTAGATGTTTGTTTACTTTTCATATACTGTTTATTTGGTTTTTATTAGGGTTTTTCCTTTTTTTGCGTGCCAGCGTGAAGAATCCGCCATTGCGGAAAAGTCTTCGGAAGATCAATTGAAGAAGCAAGGCAAGTCACACATGCCTCCTGGAGCATATTGAACCCACTTTATGAAATGTTTTACCATTTACAAATAAAATTGCATGTTATCCATCCTTTTCACGGGAATAGGGTTTACCTACCTGCTTGCTTATGCCTTATTTACTTGATATCATCCTTTTCCAACCTTGGGTGATAATTTGACTAGCTTGTGTTACTTAAATTGACCTTGCGAGAATTATGTTATGCATAGCCATGCTTAATTACCACTAGCTCACATAATGGGATAACCACATTATCTACTTTAGCATCTTGATGAGCTGCGAGCTCGAGACATCTAGCCCTATTTTATTGGTCGTAATTATCCAACTAAAATATGGTTTAATGGTGGGCTGTGGGTGCACGGTTTTGCTTGACGCACCCATGACAATTAAGGACCGGTTCGCAGGAAACCCTGGAAGACTTACAGTGCTTATCACAAGCAAGCGTGGGCAATTGCTAGACTTGTACTATAGCTCTTCCCTCTCTGATGATCCCAGGCAAAGGTGGGTGTGATGGAATTAGGTCGGCCCCGGTTGTAAGGGTTGATCGGTTTCTGGATTTACCGCGGCACAACAGAGGGTTGCCCACCCCGGTTTTAATGGTGGGGGTGAAATCTGCAGTGTGGTGCGCTTGGTTAGGGAGAGTTATGCATAGGGTCTTGTCACGATTTCCTCCTTTGCAGTACCATGGTGGTACCTCTCCTTGTCTCCCCTTGCATGTCTGCATCATTGGTGTTGCTTGCTGAGTATGGTGGTTGTACTCAACCTTGTTATTATTTCCCCCTTTTCAAAAGTGTAGTGCTTCTGATCTAAAGACGAAGTTAGAGGACCAAGGCATATACCCCAATTGAGTTTTGCCTATTGAGTGGAGCTGAAGCCCCGCTAGGATCATCCCCTTTTCCGCTGCTCCTTTCTTTTCGGTGTGAGGACTAAGTGCCTCTTCTGTAAATATTTACGCTTTATTTATGTTTGGATCTGTATATTAATTTGTCATTTTGTGTGCCCTGGCTGGATTTTCGAAAAGGATTTATACACAAAATGGTCCGGAAATTTGGCTAAAATTTCTAGGCATGATAAAGTGGTATCAGAGCCAGGTCTCCTTGTTTGATTGTCCCGATAGATTGTTAAGTGCAGGCCAATCGTTAATAGTGACAAACAACAATGCTTGTAGTTTAAATTGCTCCTGTTTGTTCTCATCCCACACAGGGACACCTTCTTTCTTCTAGAGTAGTTGCAGATCTTCAACTAATGGTCTTAGGTACACATCAATGTCGTTACTAGGTTGCTTTGGGCCTTGAATAATAATCGGCATCATGATGTAGTTTTGCTTCATGAATAACCAAGGAGGAAGGTTGTAGATACATAGGGTCACAGGCCAAGTGCTATGACCGCTGCTCATCTCTCCAAATGAATTCATGCCATCCGTACTTAAACCAAGCCTTATGTTCCTTACATCTTTTTCGAAGTCTTCAAATATTCTGTCGATGTTTCGCCACAGCGACCCATCGACGGGGTGTCTCAACATCTCGTCTTGTTTACTTTTATCTATGTGCCAGAGTATCATTCTAGCATGCGCTTTGTTCCTAAAGAAACGCCTCAGACGAGGTATTATAGGGAAATACCAGATCACCTTAGCAATAACTTTTTTCTTCATATGCTATCCGTCAACATCATCGGGGTCATCTCATCTAATCTTGTATCGTATGCCTTACAGACTGGGCATGTTTCCAGGTTTTCGTACTCCTCACGGCGATAGAGGATACAATCGTTCGGACATGCATGTATCTTTTGGACTTCCAGTCCTAGAGGGAAGACTACCTTCTTAGCTTTGAATGTTGTCTCGGGCAATTTGTTTCCCTCCAGAAGAATATTCTTTATGAGTTTCAGTAACTTGCCAAATGCCTTGTCAGTCATATCATTTTTTGCCTTCCATTGCAATAATTTTAGTGTGGTACCCAACTTTTTGTGCCCCTGTTCACAATCTGGATACAAGGACGTTTTGTGATCCGCTAACATACGCTCCAATTTATTGACCTCCTTTTCACTTTTGCAGTCTTTCTTTGCGTCGCACAAAATCTGACCAAGATCGTCTGCACTTTCATTTTCTGCAACAGCTCCATCTGCCTCGTCAGTTGTACTATCTACAAATCCACCGTATTGAGCCTAGTCCAGAATATTGTTGTTTTCTATTTCATCTTCTTTTATTGCAACCCCTAACTCTTTGTGCGAGGTCCAACAATTATAGCTAGGCATGAATCTCAACTACAACAAGTGGACATATAAAATCTTGATGTAGAATACTCCTTCTGATTTTTGTACTTTTTGCATGGACAACATATAAAACCCTTAGGCTTATGGGCATAGGCAACACTCAAAAAATAATGCACGCCATCAATAAACTCCTTCGACCGTTGGTCCGTGTTGTACATCCATTGCCAGTTCATTTACATCAAATAAAGAAATATAAAAGAAGTCCACGAAAGTAAAAATAATTAAATAAGTATTTATTAATTTAAAATATCATAATTAAGCTAAAAACTAAAGTGACATACAGAAAGCCCATACGAGCTGACAAATCTCTATGACCATTTATTTATTACTGTGGGGGAGTGCAAGACTAAAGACCCATGGCTAATTATATAGAAATTCTAGAAATTTTAAAAAATAGTAAATATATTTTCTCATGAATTATCTTTATTTTAATTATTTTTAAAAGTTTTTTAAAAATTCTAAACATATTTTTAATGTATTCTTCTTATTTCTAACTATTTTAATGATTTTGAAATGGACCTAGTTTTCTATTCTTTTTTCTTCATTTTGTATAATTTTCGTTTGTAGTCTTTTTTTAACATTTTTATCCAATGTCTCCAAAATTATAAAGTACACTTATTTCTCTAAAAAATTATTCTCTCTCATCTTTTTTCATATACCTTTTTGAGAGAGAATGACGTATAGAAACATACCTAGAAATGTAATACGTTAACCATACATCAGTAAAGGATGAAGTTGCTAATATTTTAGATCCCTTCGATTTATGTAATATCACCAAAATATTTTCACAAAAAATTTTAGCAGCACCTCTCTTTCTTCTCCTTTTGTCAGCAATGGCTCGGGCTAGAGGAGAAAGAAGACATATAAAAAGTAAATGATCTTTAATA
This sequence comes from Oryza officinalis, assembly GCA_008326285.1. Classification (NCBI taxonomy): domain Eukaryota; kingdom Viridiplantae; phylum Streptophyta; class Magnoliopsida; order Poales; family Poaceae; genus Oryza; species Oryza officinalis. The sequence goes on along the minus strand of BDMV01000001.1, from coordinate 57,639,214 downwards.
TGGGTTGGTGTTACCAACAGTAACCTGTACTAAAATGTTGATCTTTAGTACCAGTTAGTCCAACCGATACTAAAGATTGAACCGGGACTAAAAACAATTAATTTTTAGTATCAGTTGGTGTTATCAACCGGTACTAAAGAGATTATATAGTGTCATGAGGCTTTTTAACCGTTACTGAAAAACATCTTTAGTACCGGTTGATAATAGAGCCGAGATATTTATGTTTTTGGGTATCACAACAAAAGATAAGATCAGTTCTCCAGTAGTAAAATGTCATTGTCCTTACTTTTATTTATTTATTATTTTTTCACAAAAATTAGGTTGCCTGATAATAGAGCCGAGATATTTATGTTTTTGGGTATCACGACAAAAGATAAGATCAGTTCTCCAGTAGTGAAATGTCATTGTCCTTACTTTTATTTATTTATTATTTTTTCACGGAAATTAGGTTGCCTGACTGTGACAAGTTCTATGAAAAAGTTGCATGCAACGGTGAGTGGCATGCATCACAACTAGCATGATCGAAGAAGAAAAACTCAGGCCCGTAGATTACATGGCATCTAGTGAGGTTGTTGGAATCGCTGGTCATCAATCGGCCTTGGATCGCGTATATACGGCCGCGAACGACCCGATAAATCTTCGTTCGAAGGTGCAGTAAAAATGCCTATTTTTTACTTGGTGATATATCTGTTTTTCTATGTATCTACTGTCGTCTTGATTATTTAACGTTAGTTAGTTCATATGTTGAAAAAAAGGTAGTGCCAGCTTAAATCGGTTCTATCTTACTTCCTTCGTTTCAAAATGTATAACGTCATTAACTTTTCACATAACAACGTTTGATCATTCTTCTTAATAAAAAAATTTATATAAATATTATTTATTTTGTTGTGACTTGTTTTATCATTAAATAAAATATAATCTTAACTTATAATTTTACATATTTATACTAAATTTTTTAATAAAATAAATGATCAAACGTTATACGAAAAATCAACGTCATACATTTTAAAAAGAAAATAGTATTATATATTTATGCTATCTCATGTTGTTTCCTTTGGCTCGTCAATATTGGAGATATCATCGTATCGTTGGACCGTTGTAAATGGGTGACATGATGAGTGACGAGGTGTTGACTTGGCATAACTTTTTTTTTTACTAGCACAAAACCCCTTATATCAGTAACGGATCTTCTGTGACTGTTAAAAAGTGCGGTTACTTAGACTATATCTAAAACGGTTGTTTAAATCAACCGTTATTGAAGTCAAGAGCCGTCACTGTTAACTACCTATCTTTCTCAAAATAAAAATCAGTTACATATGTAAAGAGGTCATTTACAGATGTCTAGTTATCTATAACAGTTTTGTTTAGAGCCGTCGGATGACTTAACAACATCTTCATATTTACTACTACTACCCTTATCGTCTCTGTCCAGTTCATTCAAAGCATCACGTGTTCATCTGATCTCGCATACAGAACTTTTGTCTATTTTACGCGATCGATCACTGCGTGAATGTTTAGGCTTAAAGTGAAAGTTAAGGCTTAAAGTGATGCGGTTCTCGTTTCTATTTGGCTTTGTGACGTCTTTTTTAATGCATTTTTAGTTTGTCACTAAAATCAATTCTTGATAATATACACTACTTAAAAAACGATTTTTCTATACAAGGGCCCCTATAGGTTGCAGGCGAACCGTAACTGGTCACGCCGCAAAAATCAACCTCTATTTTACATAAGGCTACTTAAGAGATCTCCATGCAAAAATCTATTTTCGCAGACGGAACTTTTAACACTCCCACATACAAAAATAAATCTATTTTCGCATGCGGCCTCTTAAATGACCGCATGCGACATAGAGAGCATGTGGGCCTCACGCTTTTATTATGCACTTTTTGTGAACAACACCTCTTTCTCTCAACCACACAGCTAATTCTCCCCCATCTCTTCTCCTCTTTTCCGGCGACGGATCTAGGCAAGCGGGCAGGCCATGGCGGCGGCTGGCGGGTGGCAGCGGGAGTGGGCAGATCCGCCTCCCCCGACCTTGGGAGTGGCTATGTGTGGCGGTGAGCGGTAGTAGGCAGCCAACGGGCGGATCTGCCGCCCTCGACCTTGGGTGCGGCTACGACAACGATGGGAGCAGGAGGATCCGTCGCCCCTGCCTTCAGGAGCGGAAGCAGCGGGCGGTGGCAATGGCGGTAGCGGGAGCGGGCAGATGCACCGCCCTACCTTCAGGAGCGGCTGCAGCGGGCAGCGAAGGAGGGAGTGGGCAGCCGGCGGGCGGATCCACCGGCGGCGGCTACGGGAGGGGCTGATCCGGCACCCCCTCCCCCACCCACGCGGATCTGGCGGCGGCAGCGGCGAACGGCTAGGGTTAGGGTTTAGGCTGGGTTTTGATTTTCAGAATTTTTATTTTTTTTTTTGTGATTCTTCATTTTTGCGTGCGGACAGGTTTAGTGTCCGCATGCGAAAATCCATTTTTTCACATACGGTTGCTCTACTCGCGTGTAAAAATCTGATTTTCACAAATACCTAGGTGCTTGCGGATCACCCATTCGCATGCGATAATTTGTTTTGACTGCTTGGAAAAATCGGTTTTGTAGTAGTGATATATGACTTTTTATGTGATTTTCATATTGTTTTCATAACAGCATCGTTCTTCTCCTTCCCCCATATTTCCTCTCAATTGCGTAGTCTTTTTTACCCTCATTGAACGAAAGGTCCTTGATGTTGATGCCGAAACGAAGAAATTAAAAAGGTAAAAACAACGCCCGAGCATGTGAACACGGATTAACAAGACTTGAGCATTTTGCTTCGATGCTTTGACAACTATGGATACTGTTGTACCATCTTTTCCAAGAGAGATTAGGTGAAGACCCAGAACAAGTCCACCGTGAAAACTTATAAAATCAAATCGCTGGCTTTGTCAATTTCATTTCAAAACAATAAAATATATAAATCATAGACCGACTATGTCCAACATTACGGCCAGGTTCTTTTCTGATTCTGACCCGCTTCTTTTCCAAAGCATTATTGGTATTACGTACCGACCATACTGGTAGGACAAGTCACACTAGCTATTACTTCTGCTCCAAAATATGTAACATTTCTAGGTTTTGACACGAGTATTAAAAAAATACATGAAAATGATTAAAAAAATTATAATTGGTTAGAAAAAGAAAGTACTTACAAAAAATAAGTATAAAATGGTTATGATTGTCTAAAATGATCAGGAGATAGCAGCGGCGAAGCCAGCGATAGTCTTAAGCCCAAACGAATAATAGTGTTTTTCGATGATCGACTAATTTTGATAGATGTTAGCAGCTATTCACAGTGGAGACGGTGGAGACGGAGCATAGGCGGCCGCCCGACCTGTCCGGGAGATGGCTCCGCTACAGGTAGGGAGATGGAGAAATAACTTTGTTTTAGACAGAGCTTGAGTGGTACAAAATAGCTTCGTATTAAGACAGAGAAATTACTCCTATAACACTAGGAAGATATGTATATTTTCTTCCTCACGGACAGTAATATCTAGCTAGCTAGGTGCAACCATTTCCCTTTCCTTCGTCGATCAATAGGAGCTACAATACTGATGAATGGTGATCATATCCACGCATCGCCCATGCAATTCGTCCACAGAATAACTGCTCTGCTATGCCTAACCGTCTCAACTGCGGCGTGGCTCTCCTTCGCCGTCGCGCAAGCACAGCCGGCCTGCCGGCGAAGATGCGGCGACGTCGACATCCCTTACCCGTTCGGCCTCAACGACGACGACGCGCCAGGATGCGCCCTGGGCGGCCACGGCAGCGGCGCTGGCACCTACGGCTTCAACATCAGCTGCAACGACACCGGCAACGGCGTGTACAAGCCCTTCATCTGGGACGTGGAGCTGCTCGGCGTCTCGCTGACGGACGCCCAGGTCCGGATCCTGATGAGCATCTCCTCCTACTGCTACAACCCGGCCACAGGCGCCATGGACGACCAGGAGAACACCTGGGCGCTCGACTTCACCTCCTCGCCGTACAGGTTCTCCCACACCGGCAACGTGTTCACGGCCATCGGGTGCCGGACGCTCGCCTACATCGGCGGCGACAACATCGACGCCGACGTGGGCAGCCTGACCACCGGGTGCGTGACCACCTGCCGGCCAAGCGACCTCGCCGCCAACCTCACCGACGATGACGGTGACGGCGCCAACTGCTCCGGCATCGGCTGCTGCCAGACGTCCATCCCCGTGGGGCTCCAGTACTACTACGTCTGGTTCGACGACCGCTTCAACACGACGGGCATCCACAACGTGAGCCGCTGCAGCTACGCGGCGCTCATGGAGAAGTCGTCGTCGTTCAGGTTCTTGCCGGCGTACCTGACCTCGTCGGCGTTCAACGACACTTTCAACGGGCAGGTGCCGTTGCTGTTGGATTGGGCCATCGGGAACGAGACCTGCGAGCAGGCGAGGCGAAGAGTTCCCGAGTCATACGCGTGCAGAAGCAGAAACAGTGAGTGCTTTGACTCGCCCAGCGGGCAAGGCTACAACTGCAACTGCTCCAAGGGGTTCCGTGGAAATCCTTACCTGCACCCAGGAGATCCAAACAGTTGCCAAGGTGAATTAATGTTCCCGTCTTGATACAGAAAGTAAAATAAAATAGTTACTCTTAATTAGTTTTGGCACTGAGATTGGACTAGTATAGTGGCCTACGTAGATTGTGCGGTTGGCATCCTTATATTTATTCTCATGTAATAGCATATAAATTCTCACATTTTTATAAAAATATATTAAAATAGTAACATAATTTTAAATTATGTACAAACTTGACCAAACTAACCAATGTATAATATTTATATTGTATTCTCTATATGTGATAGTTATGAATTATTTTTTAATTCTGAATTTTAGTTATTTATAAATTGAATTCCTATATGGACCGTACGTAGACCCCTCTTTCAATATTGTTTATTTTAAATTATGAATTTATGTTATTTATAAATTTTATTTCTATACAGACTCTAATACCTTATTTTAATATTTTTTATTTTTAAATTGTAAATTTTAGTTATTTTTACATTGTACTTCTAGGTGGACTCTAGATTCCTATTCCAATATTTATAATTTTTTAATTCCGAATTTGCATTATTTCTATTCGTATTTTTATATGGATTTTAAACTTGTCTTTCAATGTTACTTATTTTTTATTTCAACTTTTAGTTATTTCTAAATTGTACTTCCTCAAATATTCCTTATTTTTCATTTTTAATTTTAGTTATTTCTAAATGGAATTTCTATAAGGACTCTAAACTCTACTTTTAATTAGTTCTAAATTCCTATATTGACTCTAGATTCTTCTTCTAATATTTTTTTTAATTTCAATTTTTTCTTATTTCTAAATTATATTTTCACATGCACTCTAAACTATTATTTCAATATTTTTTATTTTTTAATTCCTAATTTCAGTTATAAATTGTATTTCTATATGAACTCTAACCTCTACTTTTAATTTTGTTATTTTTAATTTCAAAATTTAATTAGTTCTAAATTGTGTGCCGGTATGGACTCTAGTCTCCTCTTTCAATATTCCTTATTTTTAATTTCTGAATTTTAGCTATTTTTAAATTATATTTCTATATGGACTCTATTTTTTATTTTTTTGATTAATATGAGAATTTCTAGGGCATGAGAGCGAACGTGAAGGCTCTTTTTCTATTACTTTAAGGAATAGAGCAATAATTTAGACTTGTGCTGTTTTTTGTTTGTAGATTTTGATTTTATTAAAAAGCACCTTACTAATGTCATATTTAGGTACCGGATGTAGACGCACAATCTATATGATTTGGTTGAAAACTGACTATTTCAAAGCAGTTCCCTTGTCTGATTCACCTCCATTTGTCAACCGTTTATATATATCATTGTCTTTTGTACTGCCAGCAATGAATGTGTTCTTTATATGTTAATTTTGGTTTCTGTATTGCTATAATATTTTTTTCACGCAATCACTCTCATTGTTCAATGATTGTAGATATTGATGAGTGCACGGACCAGAACATAAAAAACAATTGTCATGGGATTTGTCGCAATACACTTGGTGGGTTCGAATGTATTTGCCCTCCGGGTACCCGAGGCAATGCCTCAGTTGGACCGTGTCAGAAAGTGCTAACACATGGAGTACTGGTGGCTATAGGTACGCATGCATTCCAATAATGCTCTATACATATGATGCAAATGTTTACTTGCTTTACTAATTTCATCTAAAACAACTAGGAATTTTTGCATCAACATTTGTTGGCCTTTTACTTTTCCTTGGCATAGAATGGATCAAGTACAAACGTCGAATGGTTAGACAAGATCTCATGAATAAGAGAGATGCATATTTTCGTCAACATGGAGGCCAGTTGTTACTTGATATGATGAAATTAGAGAACCAAGTTTCATTTAAGTTGTATGACAGAGAAGAAATTGAGTCAGCGACAAACAACTTCAAGGAGAGCGCAATCCTCGGACAAGGAGGACAGGGTACTGTTTACAAAGGTTATGATCTAGATCCAGACAATAATCTAGTTGCAATAAAGAGATGCAAGGGAATTGATGAGAATAGGAGGATGGAATTCGGACAAGAATTGCTCATACTTTCTCGAGTGAGACATGAGTATATTGTAAAACTTCTTGGTTGTTGTCTGCAGTTTGAAGTTCCTGTTCTAGTATATGAATTTGTGCCGAATAAGACCCTGCACTATTTGATTCATGGCCAAAGTGACGCATCCATTAGAACACTGGATATCAGACTGGAAATCGCTGCCCAATCTGCCGAAGCACTTGCATACCTACACTCACTTGATCATCCTATTTTTCATGGGGATGTGAAGTCTGCCAACATACTTATTGGTGACAAATTTACTGCAAAAGTTTCTGATTTTGGGTGCTCTATATTTAGGACAGCGGCTGATGAAAATGTTAACGTAGTGAAGGGAACAATTGGCTATCTAGATCCAGAGTACCTCTTGACATTTCAGCTGACTGACAAGAGTGATGTTTATAGCTTTGGCATTCTTCTTCTAGAGCTCTTGACACGTAGGAAGCCACTATCCAACGAGGTGAGCCTCGCCTCAGTTTTCCAAGAGGCTATGAAGGAGGGAAACCTTGATCAGGTCATTGATAGAGAAATACTACATGAGAATAACGTGGAACTACTATATGAATTTGCAGAACTAGCAAGGCAGTGCTTAATTATGGACGGTGAGAACAGGCCAGCAATGAGCCGCGTGGCAGAGATACTTCGGCGATTGGCATGTGCGGCATCACGACAACACACTGGCACACTTGAGGGTATTTGCTCACTCAGATTGTTGGGAAACTCAAGTGCTAGAATCTCAGAGCCGTGCAATTCGCCGGTTGAAACAACGGTGTATGATAGTAGGAAGACAACTATGAGCATTGAATTTGCCAGATAACGGCATATGTAATGTATATGCATTAAACTTACTTACACAGTCCTATAGAAAGTTTTTGTCTGAGCTACTTTTGGTTTTTATGTCCCTCTGAGATTGTTCAATATGGAAGGAATGAGAGGGTACCAACACCCATGATAGCGTACCGTGGTGATCTCAACATGTAAACCTGGGTAAAACAAGCTTTTTGGCACAGAATTGTCAGCACTTTGCTGACTTGTACATGGTATGGTCAAAAGAACTGAAAACTTCCCTTTTATTTGTGCTAAAACAGATATGTCCAGATCTTTTCTCTATGCATGATTTTCTCGAGAATGCCAGATTCAATTCTGAAACTGACTTATATATGCAGATAATACACCTAAAGGGGGCAAACTCGCATGATCAGATTTCTCAGTCTACTGTTAATTCAAAAGAATATATGGAACATGTGTGCAGACACATATGGCTTGTACCTGTCCTTTGTGTTGAATACTGACTAAATATCCTCTTTAACATTATATATTTTCCTCATCACACAACAGCCTTATATTTGCCAACGTATGTTTTGCCATAATACCTTATTTATGGTTGGCTTCGCCCATTGCAACACATGACATGAGTATTTGGCTAGTGTGAGGTACATGATATCCGAGTATTGATGATCAGGTTTTTGGCTATATAATGCGGGGTGGGCCGAGTAGGCCTAAGCCCATATAACGCATGAATAGCCAGATAAGGAAATTAATCTTATCCCATGTAAATAGGAGGAGGGTATCTAGATTATGAGGGTTACCCTATGTACTTTAGTCGGCTACCTCTGTGTCTATATAAGGAGGACCGAGAAACCCTAATCGGGGAGATTACACACGCCACGAGCTATACTTACATTGTGCTGCACATACATTGATATAGATCCAATCTACATATAGTTGGACTAGGGTATTACCTCTCCTTGAGGACCTGATCCAGTATAAACATCTGTTTCAACATCTCTCCTTGATCTTTTGCACTCCGATCCAGAGAATTGATAGTTGGCGCACCAGGTAGGGGGGCACTAGATCAATCACTAGGAGTAGATGGCTTTTCTAGGAGTTGTAGCAGCGGATCACATCCAGTTCCCAACTGGGAGCGGCTTCCACTTTGACTCCCTCGACTTCTCCACAAACAAGGTCGGTGTCCTCACGCCAACTAAGATCAATGCCGCGCCCATGCCTGTCTTGGCTCGTGGGTCCATGCAACGGCATGTCCCTCCCTCCGTCAGGCTACATCACGACTCTGTATGCCCGAGGGCTCTGGCCTTCGCATCGCTAATGCAGCCCGTCTACGCCTTAGTCATATGCGCCAAGGGGCTTCATCTCCTCATGCTGCTAATCCCATCAGGCTACGTCACGACTCTGCCGACTAGGGGTTGCGCCTTCACAATGGCTGCATACGTCATCACCAGGCGACCACGTCCTCGCAAACTGGCCGGCTCCATTGCAGGTGAGGGGCCTCACTACCTCCACGGCTGTTCTCGACTTGTGGAATACCGTGCAAGCTAAGTCACTATTTATATCATATTCTCGTTCGAGTAATTTATTTTGTTTCTGACTTATTGCTTAGTTGGTCACCCAACTAAACAAAAAGTCGGGGGCTACACCTATTAGGTGCTAATGTTGCATGTTCGTTTCTTCCTCCTAATGGTAGCAGAAGTACCTGAGTAGCACAAACTCTGATTCGTTAAGCTCTGTTTCATCGCACAGCTCACACAGTCAAGGCCACTCCTAACACCGTTCTCCCGGGGGCTATGCCACTCGCTGCGCACTTACACGGTCAAGGTCATGCCTAACACCGTATGCCTGGGGGCTACGCCACTCGCTGCGCACTTACATGGTATGGCTACGCCCCACACCGTACGCCTGAGGCAGAGTGCTTAAACGTAAGGTGTCAACTACTTGGGGAAATTAATTCTGATAAGGGGAGAAATGAATATTTACATGTATTAAAACATACTTCTATTCTTCTCGAGTCGATATTTTCTATACAATCTACTATTCCTTTTACGTGTTCATGATGTAGAGCCCAGCTTTGGATGATGGTAATAGGAACTCGGGAGCACACGTCCATCTCCTACGCTTGAAGATTGGACCATGCCATGGAGTGAGATATGCCCCTGAGGGCTACCTTACTCAGCCACCACTCCACTGGGTGAGACATGCCTCTGAGTTGTCTTACTCTGGCATCACTTTGCAGTGTGAGGCACACAACCAAGTGTTGCCTTAATCAGCTCTGCCACCGACTAGGAGCTGCATCTCTAGGCTGGCTGCCTATGTCGCCGCCAGGCCACCTCATCCCCAAGCTGGCTAGCTCCTCCGCCGTCGATTGGGGGATGCTTCTCTAGGCTGGCTACCTACACTACCACCAGGTGTCCTCGTCCTCGTGCTGGCCGGCTCCTCTACCACTGTCGGGCGACTACGTCCCCATGCTGGCCGGTTCCTCCGCCGCCGATTAGGGGTTGCATCTCTAGGCCGGCCGCGTATGCCATTGCCAGGTGACCTTGTCCTCGTGCTGGTCGGCTCCTCCGCCACCACCGGGTGACTACGTCTCTGCATTGACCGGTTTCTCTGCCACCGACTACGGGCTACGTCTCTAGGCTGGCTATCTACAGCGCCGCCGGACGACCTCGTCCTCGTGCTGGACGGCTCCTTCGCTGCCGACTGAGGGCTCATCTCTAGGCTGGCTGCCTACACCAACGCCGGGTGACTACGTCCTTGCACTGGCTGGTTCCTCCGCTGTCGTCTGGGGACCATGTCTCCACGTCGACTGCCTACGTCGCCACCCGGCAACCATGTCCCATGTTGGTTGCTTCTGCTACCTCCGACAGGCTTCTTCACCTCCTCGGTTGGTCAGCTATGCTGCTGCTGGTAGGTGACCTTACCTCTATGGCCTGGCTGGTCTCGCTGGATGAGGCAAATCCTCTAGGGACTGCCTTATTCAACCATGCGCCATTGGGAGATCTTGTTCTTGTCTCCCCATTTGGTTGACGCTTAACTAAGTATAGTGTCGGGGGCTACAGTGAGGTACAAGCTACCTGAGTATTGATGATCAGGTTTCTGGCTGTATAATGCAGGATGGGCCAAGTAGGCCTAAGTCTGTATAACGCATGAATAGCCGGATTAGACAATTAATCTTATCACATGTAAATAGGAGGAGGGTACTTGGATTATGAGGGATACCCTACCTACTTTAGTCGGCTACCTCCATGTCTATATAAGGAGGACAGGGAAACCCTAATCGGGGAGATTACATGTGCCACAAGCTATACTTATGTCGTGCTGCACATACATCGATATTGATCCAATCTACATACAACTAGACTAGGGTATTACCTGTGCTTGAGAGCCTAATCCAGTATAAACATTTGTGTCACCATCTCTCCATGATCTTGTGCACCCTATAAGTATTATTGCCGGTCCAAAACATCGACAACTAGTTAGATATAATAAAAATGTACTATACCTGTGGCCTCTACATTAAGTAACCTCTCTATTTTTCTTCAGATGGATGTTTGTTTCTTTCTGAATAATGTATGTAACCGTTTGGCACAAAGCCATGTACACAGTCATGGCATACATTCCACAAAATGGCATAGCCTATCTAGGCCAACAACATAGTCATCGACCTCTTGACACGTTAGACATCCCATGGGCCATGGCCACTCTCCAACAATTGGAGATCGTGCAACTATGGCTTGCTTCGTGATAAGCTCACCACGTAATGTGTTGCTTCTCTCTAATGATTAACGGTAGAAACTAGAGCGCAAATTGTTTTTAGTGAATACGCAAGGGAATTGCACATATTTGTATTAAGAAAAGAGATTGTTAGTACATGCTATTCTGGTGGCTGGACCGTAGAATGGGGGTGCTAGGGGATAATCTCGTGACATGGGAGAAAAGACGACCGACCTAGACAAGAGATAAGACATCAGGACACGAGTCCTGTTGCTTCAGTGTTGGTCCAACCATCTCCACTCCTAGCCACGCACCAAAGGGAAGCTGCAATCTTGTTGATGACGACCGGTCAAGGAAAGGGTTGATTCGTTGAAGATTTGGTTGTTTCATTCCTCCCAGATCATCCAAGCTACTAGGGAGACAATCGTGTCGAAGCCTCTTCTGCCTGCCAAAGGAATTGGGCTTCTAACGCAGAACCACCAGGCTGGGAAGTCGACATCCGCAGTCAGGAAGCAGCGGGGGAGCTGGAGCGTAGAAAGGATCCACCACCAGACTTGATGAATTTCCAGGCAGGAGATCAACAGGTGATCAAGTGATCAATTTTTTCTTGGCTCTGGTCACATAAAACATAGCGGCCTAGACAAGGCAAGCCGCGGTGATGTAGTTTGTCAGCAGTCCAACACTGACAGTGGTATGTGAGCCAGTAGAAGTATTTGCATTTGGGGGGAACAAGGGACCACCGAACCTACTCATATTCGGCGAAGCTTGTTTTGACAAGGAAGAGAGCCTTGTAGGCTGAGCGAGAGGTATAACGACTAGAGGGCTCCCAGCGTCGGATGAAGGTGTCCACCAGACCTAGTGCAAGCTCGACAAACTCCAGCCTAGTCCAAAGGTGCAGGTACTAAAGGATGTCCTCCATGGTTAACACACCTCCGACATCCCAGATGCAACATTTGTCGAGGAGAGCCGATGCAACAATGCACTGGAAGTAGGCCCTTGGAGGCACCTTAGCGTGGATCAGGGCACCAACACGCGTAGGCTTGCACCGCCTAGCCAAGCATCCTACCAGAACAGTAGGGATTCCCCATCTACCAAGGAGCAGCAGATAGAGGCGGCACCAAAATCTTTCAGAGCTGTTGAAGAGGGGAGCTGCGGATCTTGACATGGTTTGAGTGGATCTGTTCTCCATGCCCAGTACCAACACTATCGAAGGGCGAAGCCTATCAAGTCAAGTTTGAGGATGCCCAGACCGTCATAGTCTAGCGTGGCATAGATCCAAGGCCATGAGAGATGACGGTGACCACCATGGACCACTTTACGCCCCTTCTAGAGGAAGCTACGCCATAGTTTGTCAATTGCCTTAATCGCCCAATGAGGCAGGTCGATGATGATTAAAAGGAACATTGGTTTTGCACTGACGACCAACTTGACTACTGCAATGTGACCAGTGGCTGCCATTTGCACAACTTACAATGTTAGAAGGTAGGCAACAACTATTTTGATCGTCGGTTGGACGTGGGCTTTTTTTGGCTTCTTAATGTTAAGGGGGAGTCCCAAATAGGTGATGAAGAATAGTAGGGTCACACAAAGGATTGACTCCACCAATGTCAGTTGCTCGTCCTTCGAGCAACGGATTATAATGGCAGAACATTTGTTGTAGTTAGTCTTAAGCCCGAAGGCTTTGCCGAACAACAGCTAGATCTACAAGGTGGCTTGGACATTGCGTGGGTCTGCTTCGAGGAAGAACATGAAGAGCATCATGTTGTCGGCGTAAAGTGACAACTTGTGAGGATGCATAATGGATTGACTCCACCAACGCCAATTGCTCGTCCTTCGAGCAGCAAATTAGAGTGGCAGAACATTTGTTGTAGTTGGTCTTCAGCCCGAAGGCTTTGCGGAATAACAACAAGATTTGCATGGTGACTTGGACGTCACGCGGATCTGCTTCGAGGAAGAGCATCTCGTCGTCGGCATAAAGCGACAACCTATAGGGATGCATAGGATCCTAAAGAGTCCAAGCCTCTCAGCATGCGAGAACATCAAGTTTAGCTCATCCACGGCAATGACGGAAAGCATCGATGAGAGCTGGTCCCTTGCCTAGCACCCCATCCATGCCAAATGGTTGGGCCAGGAGTCCCGTTAAGCAGGATGCGGGAACTCGCCGTTGAGAAAAGGATGCAGATCCAACACTTCCAAGATAAGCATCAGTGCCAAAAGCCCTTGTGTTCCAACACTTCCAAGATGAGCAACCAAGAGATGGAATCAAATGCCTGGGCAATGTCCAGCTTCATGAGGAGTGCTGGTGTATTTACGGCATCTAGATTTTTGGCTGATTGGTGGACCAAAAAGAAATGTCGTGAATGCAGCGAGCTTGGTTGAAGACGCTTTGGTTCCAAGTGACTAGTTTGTCCAGATGTGGTGCCACGCGCTGGGAGAGAACCTTGGCGAAAAGCATGGAGAAGACCATAATTTCACACATATGGTTGACATCCGCCTGCCGCGGCATGAACAGAGCATGTGTTGAGACTGACGAGCTTCTTGGGTGAACAGATCTATCACAAATGATGGAGCAGAAATTAACATCACACTAGCCCAATTCCGTGCACATGTTTGACCAAACATGCACCTACGATCTCGGCCAGTTGCCGAAGAGTGACCGTGGGATGTCTGACTGGCAAGAGTGTGACTACGTTGTTGGGCCTATGTAGGTAGGATATGTAGTTGTCACTACTACAGAAAAGGCAATAGGTGCCGGTTGGAAACCCCACAAAGGTACCTGATTTCCCAACAGACACCTAGAAAGCAGCACTGATGTGGAGGGGAAATAGCTGCCGGTTCCGATGTCGGTGTAGAACCGACACCTTTGAAGTTCCACGAATAAAAAAAAACAGCTCGATACACCGGCTCGATTCGAGCCAATGCATTGAGCCGAGCAGCTCCCCTTCACCCCAACCAATCCAAGAACATCCAAGAACATTCAAGAGCACAAAGAACACTAAGAACATTCAAGCAGGGCCGACGTCGAGGAGGACATAGCCGTGCCGCCGTCGCACCGCCGCCTTCGCACCACCCCTCCCACCACCGCCTGCCGCTGCCATCACCGAGCCGCCCCCCTCCCGCTAGATCCGGCGGAGGGGAGGGTGCCACTGTCGGGCCGCCGCCTCCCTACTCGTTATCGCCCGTTGCTGCCGCTGCTGGGCCACCTTCTCCCCTCCCACCGCATCTGGCGGAGGGGAGGGCTCTGCCATGCCACCGCCACTCCTCCCGTCAGATCTGGCGAAGGGGAGGATGTCGTTGTGCTATCGTTAGGCACCCCTTCGGGCCGCTGCCTCCCCGCCTCCCCTCCTGCCGAATCTGGTAGTGAGAAGAGTGCCGCCGCTGTCGGGCCACCGCCGTGGGTGGGTGTGGTGGATGAAAGAGGAGGGTAGAAGGAAGAAGAGAATAGGAGAGGAAGAGTGGAGAAGGAAGAAGAGAAGACTAGGTGGGTGCGGTGGGTTTAACCCACCGGTTTGGCTCGGCTCGTTTTATTGGATGCCAGTTTTTTTAAAATATTGATACCTATAATATCTTATAGGTGTCGCTTTTAATTAAGCAACACCTATAATATATTAAAGGTTTCGGTTTAAAAAACCAGCACCTATAATATAGGTGTTAGATTTTCTCAAGAATTGGCACCTATAGTCCTTTAAAGGTGTCAATTTTTTCTGTTTTCAACCTGTGGAGGTGGAAAAAACACTATAGGTGTTGGTTTTAGCTGTTCCGGCACCTATAATGCCGACCTGTATGTGTGCTTTTGTATTAGTGTGTGTACACTATTTGTGTCAAACGGTTTCGTTATTCAGCAAGACCGTCAACCGTAGTGAAATAGAGGGGTTGATTACTTAATTGAGAGGCAGGAGGTCTGAACAGAAAGAGTTAGTGCAACCAGCAACGAGGGAAGGAAGCAGAATTCAGGGTCAGCATGACTGGCATTTGCGAACTCCGACACCGCCGCTTGCTCAGTCCTCCTCAGCGAGCTACCTCCACCACCTCAGTTGCAGCCTGACTCTTGCCCCTCATCCTTGATCTGCCTCCACGCCTAGATGATCGACTTCCCCATGTTATGGGATGTGGGATGCCACCCTATCCTACTCCCTACAAGCCGGTCATATCCACGCCGTCGCTAGCTAATCCTCACAACTTTTGCCCATTCCATTGCAGCCGACTAAGGACAGAGAAAGAGGTGGAGGAAAGAGGATTAAAGCCACACTAGTAGGTGGGTCATTGTTGGAGAAATGGGAACCAGGTCCTAGTGCCCCGAGCATCTGGTATACTGTGGGCCCACAAGATTGCTTTGCCATATACAGAATTCATTGCCGGCCAAAAAAGTTAAGGAGGCAAGCAACACGTGACGTAATGTAGGAACTGCGGCCATGGTCAACCGGGGCCACGGGGCTCAACGTTACACACGTGGCGTAATGTAGGAACTGAGGCCCGATGTAACCAGGGCCTGACCCACAAGATTGCTTTGACATATACAGAATTCATTGCAGGCCATAAACGTTAAGGTGGCAGGTGATATGTGACGTAATGTAGGAACTAGGGCCAGAGTCAACTAGGGCCCCAAGGCCAGACGTTACACACGTGGCGTAATGTAGGAACCGAGGCCCGATCTAACCGGGGCCTCGGAGCCCGATGCCATTTGAAGATCTACATCTTCAAGGTACCAAGAAAAGTGTAGATACCTTAAGATCTGCATCTTCAAGGTACCAAGAAAGATGTAGAGAACTACAAGATCTACATCTTCAATGTACCAAGAAGAATGTAGACATCTATAAGATCTACATCTTCAAGGTACCAAGAAGAGAGTGAAGACCTACAAGATTTATAGCTTGTAGGAGCAGAAACAAGTATACTCTAATACTTAGCACACCCTCCGAGGTCATGTTTATCATAATTCCTTCATCAATGACATCGTCGCACGTCTCATCAAGCAACAGGGGAGTGTGTAGGGCTCCGGGAGTACCTGCGGGCCCCACGCACAAGTCGTACGCCAAGCACAAACCATGCCCCATATAGTGGTTTGCCTACAAGATTCAATAATATTGTTGCCATGAGGAAAGGCGAGCCCGACAGCACCTCTGGCCTAGGCTCGGCCTAAAAACCCCCTTCAACGGTGCTCCCTTCCTCAGGATTGACTTTGGTATCTCCTTAGTCAACTACGTAGGATGGTGGGCCCATCGATGGGACAACAAGCGGTATCATTAAGTTACTGTGGAGCTGCGACCAAGATGCTAGAAATCAAGATTACAACTCGTTTGCATGCATGGAAGAGGTGGTGAAGTATGAGGCAATCAAATTAGCTGTGTCACCAAAAGGAATAGGACCATGGTAAGATGTCACGTGGTGGTGAGTGGCAGTTGTCATGGTTGCATGGCTTCATGAAAGGTGGACAACTCCCAACTCTCTCACTTGGGCCCACCGGGCCTAGAATTGCAACAAGTGGCATTGGAGGCATTGCTCCAGCTGGCCTGGGCCCCTGCTCAGCTCCTCGGGGCACCAGAGTTGGCCCGGTCAGTAGCAATGAGTACATTTCAGACTAATGTGATAAGGGGGACAACGACAAGAATAAACAGAGACGCATCCCCATGCATGATGTAATTGCGGGCTCCTCTTCGGAGTATAAAAGAAGTCATACAACTTAGAAAAGGGTTGGAAAAAATCAAGGCATGTTGTCTAGGGCTTGTCGAGTCCTTGTAAAACATTCATATCTAATCCCAAAATATAGGACTTGTCGAGTCCTTGTAAAACATTCACATCTAATCCCAAAACATAGGAGTAGGGTTTTACGCGTCTGTGCAAACCGAACCTATATATTTCGTGCCCGTGTACCTATTTTTTGTGATCTTTCCACGCTTGCTCAACTTGTCACTTGGCTGAATCTTCAAAGGGGGTTCACGCTTCCCTGTTGTTAGAGATCCTTTCTCCGACAGTCATGTACTTTTTTTTTATTTTTTACTAAATTGCCGCGTCACCAAAAAACCCCGTGGTTTGGGCCGATTGGGATGATTTGAATGATTCAAAGAGTTGAGGGGTGTCAAATTCTCGATTTTAAAGTTGACAGCGTGATTTTAGATAAATATGATAAATGAGGGAATAAAATGAGAGCTTATTCCGGCCGCTCTGTACGTGTGCAATGCCAAACCCCATGGACACAAGAAGATCGTGTTCCTCTTGAGCAGGGAGGAGCTAAGCAGCTGTGAGCAACACTAGCGCCTGGAGCACCCCGGTGATGTGGACGAATATAGCAGAATGACGCCAAACAAGTGCATGCGTGCCAGAGGAACTGGGCAGGCAGGAACTGGACGGGCCGACCTAAGGAGGGCAGGCAGGGGCCTGGCCTCCCTTGAGCTTGAAAAATTGCCACTACAACGGTACCCCTCATCTGTGTCGGGCTGCAACCCACATCTGTGTCGGGTATGGCGCCCGACACAGCGCAAAGGTCAGTGATGTGAGGAATCATCTCAAATGGGCATAAGTCCGTCACGGATGAAGCTATCTCAATCGGACCTCAACTAATGCCCGTCACCGATAGCTTTGACCGAGACGACCAGTCAAACTATAGCCCGTCACGGATGACTGTCTCTCTCGAACGGGCCTAAACAGAAGCCCGTCACAGAGGACTATTGTTCTCAATCGGGCCCCAACTATAGCCCGTCACAGATTATTGTATTCTCAATCGGGCCTAAGTTACAGTCCGTCACGGTTGACTATAACTCAATCGGGCTTTAACTTATAGCCCGTCACCGATGAGTATGACCACAAAAAAAATAAAATACTGTTTTTTGGCTAGTCTCAGGCCTGTGCTAGCCATGCCCACTGCAAAATAACAAAAATACATCCCAGCATCCCCATCCCAGCATCCCCATCCCAGCATTCACATATATTCACACATCCGAGCATCCCCATTCACATATGCCATTCACATATATTTTACAGAAATAACATCCATATTCACACATGCATACTGGTCACATGCATAGAGATAACAAATATAATAAACATAAATATTATATAATAACATGTGTTTGACAATTCAAACAGGAAGTTAAAAAATGTTCATCACTTACACCTGAACCCTAAACATTCCTTTAGGGTGAATAATTTCGCGGAGGATGAAGTCGGCAATCTCCTCACGAATGTCCTCAAAGCTGCTACCCGGATCCTTTGAAAATTTGTCCTACATGTGCATAATTCGAAATTAGTCGAACAATCTTTACATACATATACATATATATATATATATATATATATATATATATATATATATATATATATACTTCAATTTAGTTACAACATGTCAGGAATGAGACCACAAACCTCCAATTCAGCCAAAGTCTTTACCTTTTCTTTGCACAGAAGGCGCATGTTGTGGCAGACATGGAATCCGCACTGGTCGCCTATTTGTTGTTTGACTGGGAAGTCCTTCTTGTGGATAAGAGTGTCTTGCCCTGTCTTTCGAAGGCCTCCTTTTTGCACATATTGGCCCCACGCTTCATCTATTGCGAGTTGAATCGGGGTCCAATCGTACAGTTGCTTGTCAATTTTGGAGTTTAAGTAGTGGCATGTACTCCACTTAGGCGTTATTACCAATAGGATCCAATGTCCACTGCGGCATTAAATTAGTTAAAGTTAATACTAAAGCTAGATGTGTAATGCAATGTATTTAGGGAACACACTTACTATTGATTGTAGGCGCACATGATGTACCCCTTGTCTTGTCGGGCCCAGAATGTGTCAAACAAGTAGTTTACCATTCCACTACGGTCCCCTTGAAGATTTGTGACATTGACTACCTGAGGATCAAGGAAGGCAACTTCCGGTGCATTCTTGAGACACCACTTCCAACTATACCTACACGCAAGCCAAACGCTCTTATAAGCATGTTACACGGATTGAGATGAATAATTTTCGTGAGCAAGAGTACTTACAAGGAGTAGCACTTGAGGAGGGTTGTGTCCACCGAGCGGAGCCTGTAGAGGTCGAACAGATCCTTGAAGTCTATTACGATATAATTTGATGGCCCAAGGAATGGCGCTCTGGCGTGTTCGCCTATTATATCATTTTCTCTATTCTTCCTCCTCACGTTAGATTTCTCCATGTAGTACATGTGTAGCTCCTTGCAAGCGGTGCCCATCGTTGCTAGCACGTCGTCTCCAACCAATGGCATGCCTAGTTGGTAGGACGATGGAGGTACGGGCTTCCTATGTGTGACGGGCCCCTTGCTGAGATCTAACTTTGTTGGAGCAAGACGTGAGAGGTGCAGCTTTCCTTTTCCTCGCACCCCTGCAGCAGGTTTTTCGATAACTCTTCTCTTCGGGGAAGAATGCGCCTTCCTGCTCTTCTTCATGGGTGGGGGTTTAGTGATCGCCATGCTGTCGACCTCCATAAGCTCGCCCCCAAAGTCCGTGTCGTACTGCAATTGGACATCGTCAATTTCATGAGGACCGGGAGCTGGAGGGGCTAAAGGAGCAGGGGTAGTTTGTACTATTAGACGACCGCTTGGTGTAGTGCTTGGCCTCGGGATCACCCTTATCTCAATGAGGTCCTTGGGCCATTGGATGAAGGTTCCACGTGCATTTCCAAGGGTTAGGACCTCGTCGTTCGGTGCCAGAGGGAGGGGGAAATGATCGAATTCGGGCTTCACTGAGTCAACTTGCACTTTCGCATAATCAGCCCTAAGTTGTGCCCCATGCACTCTTGTCTCCGGGGTCGGCTTGAAAGCAAGGCCCTCAGCTGCAGGAACAGAGAAGGTCGGCACCACCCTTACTGTCAGGGTGCAGCTAGTTGGTTCCTGCGATAGATTCATAAATATTGTTAGAATAGTACTTACCATATGGTATCGTTAAGAACTCTATGCGTACTATATTATCGTACCGTTATTTGGTCGACGGCGGCGGGGACCGATGGCGGATCTTTCCCCGCCTCAGTTGATGCACAACTGCTGCGCCTCTGTGTGGGACTAGCTAAATCTTGTTGCGTAGCAGCAGCGGCAGCCACCGGGAGATGTTGCTCTTCTCGAATCTCTTGCCTGATATGAGCCCTCATCGATTCAAGCTTTTCGTCGAATTCAGAGCTCAATTCGGCTCTGACCTGCTCCCGGATCTGGGCGGCAAGGCGGGCATCTTTCTCCGTCTTCGTGATTGTCCGCTTCTTGTACTGCCACGCGTAGTCTGGAAATCTAACTTTCCATGGTACGTTTGCGCCAAGTCCCCTTGTCCGTCCACAGTGTTCCTTGTTGCCCAACGCTTTACTGAGGATGTCGTCCTCGCGTCTTTGAGAGCTGACCTCTTGCGAGGCTTCTTGGGAGGCAACCAACTCCTTCTACAGTTCAATTGAGATCGGATTCAATGAAAAGTTCAGGCTAAAACAGTGCGAACAAATACTGAGATTAGGCACTTACTATATTATCATACACTTGTTGATCTTGGGGATTTGGAAGCGAAACTGTCCCATCCTCATTCTTCTGGTACCTCGCCCGGGCCCAATTCCTTGCACATGGGTGTGGGATATCGGCAAACACCAGCGGTGTGTTCGCTGCTGCTGCCGCTTCATCCTCCTCTTGCCATTCCTCTAGCTTCGTGACATATCTTGCAGTGCCTAGCCAGTGCGGGTGCACGTTCCTGGCTTGCAGTGCTCGAAAAGCTTCACTTCTGGTCCGGGATTCTGGGGTCGACTTCTTCTCGTAGAATTGCTCCCAAGCTTCAGCCGTGATGAAGGGCCAGTGCTCTGTTGGATCAGGGGTCGTCGGATTTAAGACAAACTCCTTGACTAGCCTGCTCTTGAAGTTCTTCCAAGTATTGCCCATAGTCTTCAAAGCAGCCCGCTTGAGACGGTCCTCGTCGGCTGTAGGATACTCGAAGCGTTCCTTGAATTTGAGCCAAGCTGCGTTCTTCTCTGCTTCGGGCACATCCTTGATGTCATCAACAAGGATTGTGAAGTTTTCCCTCCCTAGGACACCGCACGTCGACCTAAACTTGGCCAGGACAGTCCGAGGACGCGTCGGCAATCCAACCTGGTTCACCTCTACTATGGTGTATCGTTCCTTAGGGATTTTGTTCCCTGTCCTACGACTCCGTGCCCTTGAGGACCCACTAGTTGTCGTCGACATTGGTTCACCTTGCTGAGACATCGTCTAAATAACTTAGAAAATAACAAAGTTAATTTCACTACATACGGATAAAATAACCTAAAAATAGTGCCTAAGAGTAAAGTATTTTCATTAAATTAATTCAAAATCACTAAAATAACTAAGTGCCATCATATCTAAATACGAATTTCACTAAATACGGATAAAATAACCTACATTTCACTAAAATCACTAAACTTAACTAAATTAACCTACATTTCCCCTAAAATCACTAAAATAACGTAAAAGTAAAATATTTTCGTTAAATTCATTCAAAATCACTAAAATCACTAAACTTAACAAAAATAACCTACATTTCACTAAAATCCCTAAACTTAACTAAATTAACCTACATTTCCCCTAAAATCACTAAAATAACCTAAAAGTAAAATATTTTCGTTAAATTATTTCAAAATCACTAAAATCACTAAACTTAACTAAATTAACCTACATTTCCCCTAAAATCACTAAAATAACCTAAAAGTAAAATATTTTCGTTAAATTAATTCAAAATCACTAAAATCACTAAACTTAACAAAAATAACCTACATTTCACTAAAAGCATCTAAAATTAAAGTATTTTTATTAAATTAATTCAAAATCACTAAAATCACTAAACTTAACAAAAATAACCTACATTTCACTAAAATCACTAAACTTAACTAAATTAACCTACATTTCCCCTAAAATCACTAAAATAACGTAAAAGTAAAATATTTTCGTTAAATTAATTCAAAATCACTAAAATCACTAAACTTAACAAAAATAACCTACATTTCACTAAAATCACTAAACTTAACTAAATTAACCTACATTTCCCCTAAAATCACTAAAATAACCTAAAAGTAAAATATTTTCGTTAAATTAATTCAAAATCACTAAAATCACTAAAC
Organism: Oryza officinalis; assembly: GCA_008326285.1. Lineage (NCBI taxonomy): Eukaryota > Viridiplantae > Streptophyta > Magnoliopsida > Poales > Poaceae > Oryza > Oryza officinalis. The sequence continues at coordinate 57,617,033 of BDMV01000001.1, read as the reverse complement.
TTAACCAAAATAACCTACATTTCCCCTAAAATCACTAAACTAAACTAAAATAATCACTAAATGAGCTAACCGTAGGCGGCACTTGCGTAGGAGGACGGCGGCGGCGTTGGCGGTCAAGGAGGCCGGCGGCAGCGGCGCTTGCGGACGAGGAGGCCGGCGGCAGCGCTTGCGGACAAGGAGGCCGGCGGCGGCGCTTGTGGACGAGGAGGCCTCTGCTAGGGTTCTGTGACTTAGAAAAATTTTCGTGCTCTTAGTGCGCGGTGGCCTCTGCTAGGGTTCTGTGACTTAGAAAAATTTTCGATCCAGATCCAGATCAAGATGCAGTGTTCTGTGACATCTCAATCGGGCGTAAACAAAAGCCCGACACGGATGACTCATCCGTGACGGGCTCTAGTGAAGGCCCGATAGAGATGACGTCTTCTCTATCGGGCCTACACTAGGGCCTGTAATGGATGATAGCATCCGTGTCGGGCCCTCATTTAAAGCCCGATATAGATTACGACATCTCTATCGGGCATTAAATTATGGCCCGTCACGGATGCTATCATCCGTTACGGGCGCTAGTGTAGGCCCGATAGAGATGACGTCATCTCTATCGGGTCTACACTAGAGCCCGTCACGGATGATATTTGACTCCTGTTCATCATTGACCTGAACTTTAAATAAATAACTGCAAAAAAATACTTCACAATGAAAATTCACTACTTTTTCATTAATCACAATAATTAACTTATTATCCCAAATAATTAAGTGAAGTACAATAATTCACTAAATTCGCAATAAAAATTATTACAAGTTGCACCAATTTACCTAAGCTTTTTTTACTAATACAAAATACTTCATGTGTACAACAGGTAGGGTCACAAGGTTATGCCTTCCGTATGATCTGATCGAGTATATGCCACAGACTCTTGTGGATCATCGTCAAGGTCGATTTGAGGTCGTACATGAAGATTCTGGTTGTATTCTTCTTCGTCGACGACGTTGTCAACACCAACAATTCGGCGCTTGCCATCCCTCACGATGTGCATCTTCTTGTTCGCGGGGTCCTTTATGTAGAAAATCTGCTCGACCTGTTTCGCAAGTACGAATGGTTCGTCGGCGTATCCAACCTTGGATAGATCTACTAAAGTGAAGTCTTCCTTATCGACTTTAACACCAGTGCGTATATTGACCCAACGGCATCGAAACAAAGGAATCTTGAACTTCACGTAGTTCAGCTCCCAGATCTCCTCAATACGGCCGTAGTATGTGTTCGACCCCACTTGATCCTGGAAGGCATCTATACGGACTCTGCTGTTTTGCACTGTGCTTTTGTCATCTTGCTGGACGGTGTAAAATGTGTATCCATTAATATCGTATCCTTGCCATGTGTCTATGGCCCAACACGGTCCCATTCCCAACAAGTGTATAGTCTCATTTGGGATATCCGTCGACATGGTGACACGATTCTTGAACCATGCGTTGAACCGAGAGTTATGTTCTCTATTAATCCACGTCTCAGATCGACTCGTCTTCTCCTACCGGATTTTGGCTAAGTGCTCCTCAAAGTATGGGCTAACTTCTGCCATATGTTGGAGAACAGCAAAATGAGCCTGCCCGTAGGAAGCTTGATCGGGCCTAATTCTTTTCCTCCCGATTGTGCCAGCACCTGACAACATTCCTTCGTGACGAGACGCTGGAACTCCGATAGGCTCGGCCTCGGACATGTAATGCACGCAGAACTCAATGACCTCCTCGGTCGTGTAGCCTTCAATGATGCTCCCCTCCGATTTTGCTCTATTCCGAACGTATGCCTTCAGAACTCCCATGTACCTCTCGAACGGGTACATTTCTCTTAGAAAAGCCAGGCCACATAGTTTTGTTTGCTTCACAAGATGAACAGGGAGATGAACCATGATATCAAAAAAAGATAGTGGAAAAAACATCTCCATGTGGCAGAGGGTATTGACAATATCGGTCTGCAACCCATCTAGATCTTCGGGATCTATAACTTTCTGTCCGATGGCATTGAAAAAGGCGCACAGACGTTGGATTGTATGACGGACTTTCGGTGGAAGAATGCCTCTGATAGCAACTGGCAAGATTTGTGTGATTAGCACGTGGCAATCGTGCGACTTCATTCCAACCAGTTTTAGGTCTTCCAATTTGACGTACTTACTAATCCTCGCTGAATAGCCCGATGGAACTTTAATATCTTTCAGGCATGACAACATTGCGATCTTCTCATCCTTCAACAGTGTGTGGCAAGCTGGAGGGAGGTACACTCTACCTGTCTCAGCATCTGTTACGGGCTGAAGTTCACTACGAATGTTCATTTCACTGAAATCAAGGCGCGCGTTCAACCCGTCCTTTGTTTTGCCGGGAATATTCAGCAGCAGGCCAACCAAACTCTCACACACATTCTTTTCTACATGCATGAGATCAATGCAATGACGGACCTCAAGATCTTTCCAGTAAGGTAATCGCCAAAATATTGACTTTTTCTTCCACATACCCTTGTCCTTTGCCTGATTACGTTTTCTTTTCTTCCCAAACTCGTTGGTAATCTCCTTGACCAAGTTGTGGACCTCATCTCTGGACAAATCCTTGGGAGCAGGCTGAAGTTCTCTCTTACCATTGAAAATATTCTTCTTCCTTCGAAATGCGTGACGTAGCGGAAGCTACCTCCTATGACCCATATAAACCATCTTTCGTGATTTCTTCAACCACCGGCTGTGTGTATGTTCTATGCAGTCGGAGCATGCCTTCTTTCCTTTCATGGTTTGGCCAGAAAGATTACCAAGGGCGGGATAGTAGAACTCGTAGCTTGAAATTCTCCTGACCATATGCATCCCAAGTTTCCGCACCTTCTTTCCAGAGCATCTCAAGATCGTTCATAACAGGATCCAAGAACACATCGATATCATTGCCCGGTTGTTTCAGTCCTTGGATTAGCAAGCACAGCATAATATATTTTCTTTTAAAGCACAACCATGGCGGTAGGTTAAAGTTTGAAATAAGAACTGGCCAGGTGCTGTGAGTACTACTCATGTCTCCAAAAGGATTCATGCCATCTGTACACAGACATAGCCTCATGTTTCTGGGGTCGGCAGCAAAGTCTTTGTGTTTTCGATCGATATTCCTCCATTGAATCGAATCCGCTGGGTGTCTTAGCATACCGTCGTTCCTTCTCTCCGTGGCATGCCAACGTACTAAATTTGCCTCCTTGGGTTTGCAAATATTCTTTTGAAATGATCAATGATAGGTAGATACCACACAACCTTCGCGGGACCACCCCGCTTTGATTTTTTTCCTTCGTCAGGACTTTTCTTACGCTTGTATCGAGAGGCCTTGCATACAGGACAAGCATCTAACTCCGCATATTGCTTGTGATACAATATGCAGTCGTTTGGACAAGCGTGAATTCTACGGACCTCTAACCCCAGGGGACACAAAACCTGGTTTGCTTCATATGTCGTCTCGAGCAATGTGTTCCCATCAGGCAGCATGGCCTTCAATATTCCCAAAACCTCTGTGAAACTCTTGTCTGTCCATCCACTACTTGCTTTTAGCTTTATTAGGTCCAAGGTAGCTGATAATTTGGTCTGCTTTGCTTTGCATCCGGCGTACAGAGGCGTCTGCGAGTCACTGACCAACCTGCTGAACTTTACGGAATCTCTCTCATTGTAAGCTGGATCCTCAATGTCACGTAACATGTCTTGCAGCAGATCATGATCAACATCAACCATTTCACCGCCTAGTGGAGAAGGTACAAACATGTCATGCTCATTTTCATCTTCCTGATTTTGCGCACCAGTACTGTCTGCAGTAGCACCACTGATTCCTGCTCTTCATGCTTAACCCAACATGTGTAGCCCTCCATGAATCCTCGTTGTATTAGATGCGCGTGTACGTCCATTCGGCTATCAAACATATTTTCATTCTTGCAATCTGCACATGGACAACACATGTAATCGCTGTTTCTTCTTTTCCTATCCTCCTCCGCGACGTTAATAAAATTTAATACCCCATTTCTATACTCTTGACTATGACGTTTCACAGATTTCGCATACATCCAACTTCGATCCATCTCTACAGAAATGAAAAAAGAATCAGAGAAACATCTTATAAGATAAATACCGCTAAATTCATAAGAATTGATGAATTTTCTAAATTAATGATTATTATTTGTCATTTACCTTTATGAATTTACTGTTTTCTTTGGGAAAAAAAAATTTCGCCCCCTCCAACCAGATTTGTGAATAGTGAGATACAGATACTCTGGCGGTTGCGGCTATTTATAGTGTGCACTAACTATCGGGCATATAAGGTATCTTTATCGGGCCTAAAAAAAAAGCCCGTCACAGAGGAGTGCCATCTGTGACGGGCTTTGTAGATATCTCAAACGGGCATCAAGATGGCGCCCGTCACAGATGATTGTCATCTGTGACGGGCTGCAATTACAGCCCGATGAGATATTTAAGGTTATCTCAATCGGTCCTTAAGTTTGGGCCCGTCACAGATGTTTGTCATCTGTGACGGGCTCCAACTACGACCCGATTGAGATATTTAAGGCTATCTCAATCGGGCTCTAGTTTAGACCCGTCACAGATAAGTGTCATCCGTGACGGGCTTCAGTTCTATGCACATTTAACATGTCTCTCCGACCATATCTCAATCGGCCTCTTTTTAGGCCCGTTTGAGATATATTCTTTGTGACGACCCGTAAAATCCAGTTATGTTATAGCCCGTCACAGATGAGAGGATCTGCACTAGTGTGCACTATGTTTATAGTTACTTTTATGAAATTTTAAAATATTAGTATTTTTTGTCATCTCCTAACTTATGAATTTTAGTGTTTAGTGCCTCTGGCTCCGCAGGAAGAGAGAAGATGCATGATTGAAAAGAACATCAAGGGTAGCTTTGCCATTTCTCAAAAGATCTGACAAATACAATTTCCTTAACAGCAACTAACGGGTGACGGTGACGCCATGTAAGGGATGTGAAATTATCCAATAGCGTAAGAGGAAAAAAATTTTAAGTCATAAATATTGAATTTTCTTTTTTTTCAAGGGCAAGGAATTTGTTCTAGGTCATTAAAATAGTGAATTTATAGTCGTTTAAGTAGGTGTTTGACGGTGTTACAATTTATATTTTAAATTTATTTTTACTTTGCAATACCTCCTTGTCGAAACCTAATTTCGGCAATGAAAAAAGGGGTAGCGCGCAAGCTCCGAAGACGATGGGTTATGGGACAAAAGGTTTATACAGGTTCAGGCCTTCTATAAAGAAGTAATACCCTACTTCTGTTTCAGGCATTATATCCGCCGTGTTTGTATTGATCTTGTGATCGAGTTGTGTATGAAGAAAAGTTAAGTTATTCGCTATCTGCTCTCTCTCTCTCTCTCAAGGAGCAACCTGTCCTCCTTATATAGCTTTGGAAGGCAGGTTTATAAGACAGAGACTTAACCACGTACAGTATTATACTCCTAATCATTATCTATAACATTGTCGACTTAAGACTATAAGCCGTTCCTTAATACACAAGGAAACACAATACTTAAGTCCTAAACCGTTACATAATCATCACATAAAACCTATCCCCTATAACCAGTCGAAAAAGTCAGCCGTGTGGGTATATGGTAATCATAATCTCCACACTCCTTAAACGACTCTACTGTTTGTGTTTAATTGTTTAATTTAATATTTTACGTCTCTACTGTGGAGCTACTCAACAATTAAACAAATCTCTTTTAAAAACCAGCATTCACGGAATTGCCAACATACAAATATTGGGACAAGACCACAGACGCAACAAACGTTAAAAACACCAGCTCTAGGCTGAACCACCCAAGCATAAATGGGTACCTGACCTCTACCTCAGCCCACCATTTGACGTCCACCATTTCACCAACGTACATGGACGTCCAGACCATAAACATGAAACTGGAGAAGCAACAAGGTACATCGTCGTCAGGATTTCTTCTCAAGAGTGAAATACTCGGTTGTTCTGCTTCCGGTGTAACCTGGGCTATCCACTGTTCCCGTAAACCTTGTAGCCAGCTCACGGAAGGCAATAGGATCGCCTGCCGCATCCGGACGTTGTCGCACCAGTCCTGTCAACCGGCGGAGCTCTTGGGCGACGTGCCACATCGCTGGTCGGCTGTCACTTGGCATAGCTAAGCACCTGCTTGTGAGCTCCGCAACTTGGTGGATCACCTGCAAGTCGTTTTCATCGATGATCTCCTCATCTATGAGCTCGTCAACCGTGCCCTCCTTCATAGCATCTTGAAACACCGACACAAGGCACCGTGGCTTCTTACCTGTTAAAAGCTCGACAAGAACGACACCAAAACTATAAACATCACTCTTGTCGGTGAGCTTACATGATTGCAGGTACTCGGGATCTAAGTACCCAATCGTGCCTTTTGCAACAAAGGCTTCTTCGTCCATTCGTGCGATTATAGAGCAACCAAAATCGGCGACTTTTGCAATTAAATTGTCACCTAGCAGAATGTTGGCAGATTTCACATCCCCATGTAGGATAGGACGTGCCAACGAATGCAAGTGTCCGAGTGCTTGGGCTGATTCAGTAGCTATCCTCAAACGAGTTGCAAGTGTTACGTAACATCTCCCATCTTGACTATGTAACAGATCGTGTAACGTCTTGTTTGGAACAAATTCATAAACCAGAATAGGGACTTCGAACAGTAGGCAGCAACCAAGAAGCTTAACTACATGATCATGGTTGACGCGACATAGTATAAGTAGCTCCTGTCCAAATTCCATTCTCCTGCTTTCATCCATCCCTTTGCATCTTTTTATTGCAACAGGAATGTTTTCTATAAATCCCTTGTAAACTGTCCCCTGTCCTCCTTCTCCAATGATTTGACTCTTGTCGAAGTCATTTGTTGCTACCACAATGTCTTCCTGTCTGTACAAGGTAAATTCAAGGTTGCGGTCGATTTTCATCATATCAGACAGAAGCTGGCCTCCATGTTGTTGAAAATACTCGTCCCTCTGTCTCATAAGAAGTTGTCTTTTGATACTTCGTCTATGAATGATCACTTGCATTCCAAGAAGAGCGATAAGAACAGTAAAAATAGAAGAACAAATGCCTGCACAATGAAAACATCAGTCGGTTGCTTTAGATCTAAAAGCAAAAGTTTAGGCGTTAGCAACATCACAACATGGGCTGTTAACAGAAAATAAGAGCAGCCTGCAGAGAAGAGCACAGACCTCATGTTTCGATTGTATCTAGTTTGTGTGGATCTTCCATTGGTTTTTTTATTCGATTACACGGTAGAAGCACAAGCACACACAACACTACACACGTAACACCACACTCACACCCCCATGAATACGCACCCTTACACATGTTCTAAGAGAGTGAAGCCAGTGTCATATCCTGATCTTACTAAAATATTAAAAGCCCACCTACATATACGTAATATTTATAGGCACCAGAATTTAAACTTTGGTTGGTGAAGTCAAGCACCTACAACTCCGGACCACACCACTGGTGCTTCCCCAACTTCTATTGGTTTTTGATCTAATGGCCAATAGTATCTATTATGTAAGACATCGTTGTAGGGAAATAAATGATTTTAGTGTACCATTTAATAAGTTAAGAGGGGCAATTAATAGAATGATATTGCATACCATGTTATACAAATTTGAACTTGATAAGAGTAAATTTTGGAAAACTGTAAGTATTTACTTAAAATTATCACTTTCATACAACTTTAACTAGGTATTTCACAAAATATCAAATGATTTTATCAGAAAACTATAACTCTATTCCCTATGTCCGTATAATATGTGCACTGACAGGTGGGCTGAAACTTATCAAGCATATTCCCTTCGTCCTAAAATAGATTCATTTTTCACCCATCCCACACATACCAATACAAAACCTAACGACTAGAATAGCCCCACTTTATCAAATCCCAATAAAATTATTCCTCTCTCACTACTACAAAACCCCTAAGAGGTGTTGGTTTTAAATGAACCGATGCCTATTGACCGTTTCCCGCTTCTGCGGGATAGAAAAAAATACAAAACCGGCACATTTGAACAACTATAGGTGTTGGTTCTAGATAAAAATCGGCACCAATAATATTAGTTTCGGTTTCTTAAAATAAACCGGCACCTAAAAAAACTAAGTCGAGTCAAGCCAATAGGTCATGGGGTGGGGATTTCTTTAAACCCGACCAAGTCAACCCAACCCTCCTTATGCTCTCTCGCACCCATCCTGCTGCCCCTCCCCCATTCCCGTCTCCTGCTCACCACCCTCGATGTCCCCTCCTCCACCCCACCCCCATCCCCTCCTGCTTGCTTTCGCTCCCATCGCCACCATCCCCCATCCTCACAACCTTCAACGTCGTTGATGCCCCCATCATCATAGCCTTTGCCGCCACTGACACTCATCGTCCTCTCCTCCCTCATCCTCCTTCTCACCGCATCCAAGCCTCCTTGCCGTTGTGGTAATTCCCGTCCCCTCTCAGGATGTCAAGAGCTCAGGAACCGCTTGATCTGGCCACCTAGAGCTCGTGTGTCGCTAGATCTGGCGGCGATAACCCCAGTGGCAACCTTGGCCCGAAGAGGGCTATCCTTTGACGATGACACCACCGCTAGCCATCATCCTCCGTGCCGCATGTAAGCTGCTGGCAGAACACAGTGGTACAGATCGGCGATGACAGCGCCAGCGGCTTCACTAGGATGGGGGTAGTGAGTTCTTGATCTTGCCTTTGTAGTTCTTGATCTTGTATAGTTGTTCATCTTGCTGGTGTTGATCTGTGATGGATGGGAAATAACAATTGAATTTCTTGATCTATGATGTGGATTGGGATAGTTGGTGTTGATCTGTGATGGATGAGAAATAACAATTGAACCAATATGGAGTTCCTTATCCATGCTGTGGATGGGGATTATGGGCTGCTCGAAGGGGGCTGCTCGAAGCAACAGATCGGTGAGTCGATGCTTCGAGGTGGCATCTCTTTTTTCTTAATCGTGGGGAGCATAGAGGTGACAGTTCTACCACCAGCACTAATGACACTAGGTCATTGGTGCTGGCTACAAAACTGACACCTATGTCTGGATTGCAACCAGCACCTTTTAGGTGTTCTGCAGTGGTGTCTTTATCTATTTCCAATCTAAGTTATACAATACTTTTATAAACTCCGATGCAATAATTGTTTAAAATTAAACTTATTATGGGACAAATAGGAGGGGCCAAAAACAAACTTATTCCAAGATGGAGGGAGTGTAAAGTTGTAACCGTCTGATAAAATAATACGCTTTGTTCCAGTTTTCTGAAATGCTTAGCTGAAGTTAGAACAAACTGATAATTTTTGTACAAATAGTTGTTACATTTTCAAATTTACTCATCAATATATAATGTGCCAATTATATTCGATTTCTTTTTGCCGGGAAAGATTAAGATCAGATTTATTGTATCATCTTGCCTCCTTCATAATGGATGATAAAACTATATTTATGGTGTTGTATCATAAAACTACAGATTTAACATAAGATTTATCACGAAACAACAAATTTGAGACCAAGTACCATAAAACTACAGCTTTAATACTAGAGTTATCATAAAACTACAGATTTTACAGTTTCTACCACTACTATTTTGTTAAGAGTTACAAATGTTGTAGTTTTGTACTTAACTTGGTGCAAAATGTATAGTTTTGTGATAATTTTATTACTAAATATATAGTTTGGTGATCTTTCATCTTAAATCTGTATTTTTTTATATAAATTTGATATTAAATCTATACTTTTATGATACATCACCTTAAAACTGTAGTTTTGTGATAATTTAATCAAAGTATATGTTGTTTTGTGAAATTTACCTTTTTTTATTTCTGTAGAATGATCTTAGTTTTTAGGTCTCTACAGTGGTAGGTAAAAATTATGTTCTGGGAACGCACAATTGGGAAAACAATATTGTAAAGAGCGTGAGCTAACAGGGTGCATTAGTAGCTACGTTTGTTGTGGTGTGTGGATGTCGCTGTTTCATATATTCATTAAAAAAATGTAATATCAGCCCCATCATTTACCCATATTCCCTAACAATACAAAACAATTTATTAGGAAATAAAAATTAACTTATAGATAAAACTTTCATATATATTTTTAATGACTACATTAAAAATATCTAAAAATCAACATCATAACTAAGTTCGGAAATTTAAATTTTGGCTTTGGATTTGACTTATTAGGGCAATCAATGGTGCCTTATGTTTTGTTCTGGTTGAAGTAGCTTATCTGATCCAAAATAAGAATCAAGCAGAAAAGTATTTGCGTACGGGTGCACCAAAGGGCCCATCAATAAGGACCTTAGGAAACCTAAAGTGGGCTCCGTGTCTCCCTCGCACGGGTGGCCTGGGGCGAAACCCTAGTCACCCGCCACCGCCGCCCCTCCCCCCTCTCCTCCGCCTCCTTGCGCGAGGTGACAGTGCGGAGGTTGGAAAGCCAGAGGCTGCGGCGGCGAGCCCCCGACGTGGGGATCCTGTTTTGGCGCCGTTGCGGCTGGATCCCGCGTTTCCACGTCGAAAGCAATCGGCGAGTGGGGGTGACGGGTGGCCGGCGCGACTGGTAGCAGTAGCATTAGGAGGCAGCACCCCTCCCCTCTTGTCTCACCGTCACTCGACCACCAGACGACAGCGGTGCGAATCCTTGTGGTAGTCGGTAGATCCAGGGACGAAGGGCTTCCTACCGACAAGCGGACGGTGGTGGCTGCAGCGAGGGCTCCCCCATTCCTCCTAGCATGTGGATGTGATGGCAGCATCGAGGGGTTCCTGTAGGGCAGTGGCAATAGGGCTTTTGCCCAGCCGGTCAGCAACGGGAGCTCTCCCTGCCCCGTGGAGGGCAGCAGCACCGGGGGGTGATGGCCTGCTGTTGGGGTATCCAGCGCCGTCGTCCTCCATTGGCGGCTCTTGTTCTTGGAGGTTGGTTGTGGTTGTGATGCAAGAGAGAAGGCCATCTTGGCACGTTGCGATACTAAAGTTTGCTTGCACACTTGTGAGTGGGCGCAACATCTGCGATGGGATTGCTCTCACAGTGGTAGGTTGGTTGAGGCCCGGGCCAAAGCATGGACGGCGACCTGTGCGGGTGCCATTTCCTCCTTGGATGTGTTCTTCTGGTTTCTCTATCCTACCATGTTTGGAGCTAACCCATAGCAGTTACACCTTTTTGTGACTCCTTAGCTGGCCTTTGAAAAGTCGGAGCTGCTATGTTATTGACGAGCTTAGTAACGATGACTTGAAGCTTTGCTTTTTCTAGAGGGGTTTGGTTGCTATCTTTTTGGAAAGTCGGAGCCGCTACGCAATTGCGAGCTCGGCAACAATGACCTAAGTCAGACCACACCTGTTGTGTTTCGTTCCAGTGTAGGGTAGCAAGCTTGTTGGTTTGCAAGGCACTTCGAACCCTAGTGTTCTTAGTGAAGTCATTGTCACCCAAGCGAAATGTCATGACGATAACATCACGTTTCTGCTAGTGTGGGGGAGCCTTGCTTGTGTTCTAGCTTGCTTCCTTTTGTAAATCTTGTGGGGAACAACGTCAGCTTAGTAAACTTGGCTGTTCTGTTTTCGCGGTATTGTAGTTTAGGTTAGTTTGTTGTGAGTTTGTTGTTGTAGTTGTGGTTTTCGTCCAGTTTTCTCTAATTAACTGTGCACTGTAAGGTTTAGTCTCGTTTTTTTTTAAATGAGACATCTTTTTTATATATAGAATGTCGGCAACGGCTCGACCGTTCAAAAAAAAAAGGTATTTGCGTACCTACGAGAACAGGGTAGTGCCCAAAATATGCCGCAGTGCACTGATTTCTCCCAACGTCGTATGCTGTTTTTTTTGGACAACTTGTGCATCTATAACTTCCCATATTATTATCGCAAACACCCTTGCAAATTCCTGGTATTTGGCATTCATCGATATCTGTAACAAATCTCAATTAGGTGAGAACTGAGAAGCAATGTAGAAAAACCTAGTCCAATTCGGTGGGTACCTAATGTTCTTTACCTATGCATCCATCCTGGATATAAGGATTTCCTTGGAATCCGGCAGTGCAGTGGCACCGATAGCCAACATAACCAGAAGTAGAGTTCACAGGAACACAATCGCTCTTAGTACTAACGCATGCATATCCAGAGGCATTCTGTTTTGCTTCCGGGCATGTTAGATTGGCAACAGCCCATCCAACAGAGATAGAGTATTCCCAAGGGCCATCATATAGATGTGGTTCTCCATATACCGCCATAAACTCGTCATCGTCATCACCACTAGCACGATGTTTAATCTGCACCAGGCCTTCCTCAATTTGTATGGCAGTCACCTGATTATAGTCGTCGAATTGCAGAGTTGAAGATGTTGTGTTTGTACAATTGAGATGGAATAGTTTTCTTGCAAAACAACCTTCCTCGAGACCAAATGGATAGGGAACGCTGATGTTCCCACACGACCGGGAACAGTTTGCCTTCTGTCGAAGAGGATTATATCCTGTTTTCATGGGGGAAAATGTCATTGAAATCACTAACATCCACAAAGTCTTGAATCATTACATTTGCTTTACTAGGAAGTCTTTTTCTAATCTCGTAGATGGGTAAAACATACATAAACTATTGTTTATTAGAATAATGAAAAATGAGAAACTTTCATGAAACTTTGTATATTTTGAGAAAAAAAACTATCTCAAAATTACAAACTTAAGATGTAGTATTGCAAAAATTTCTGACATTGAGTTTACAACAAACCTACATATATAAGCCACAATGTTGCAAAACTATAGATATTGCAATCCGTAAGTTGGTGATACCATGGCTTCTATTTGTAGTTTTATGATAAATTCGGCATTAAATGTGTGGTTTCATGCTATAATAGTTTAAATATGTAGTTCTGCGATAATTTTATTAAAATATCTATAGTTTTTAGCAATTTACTCAAAAAATTCTAGAAATTATGACCCTAATGAAGAGAAAGATAAAATCTTAACTACGCAATCTATTTTAACTAGTATATATTTTAAATAAGATCCATCTCTTTAATTTCTATACTATGTGAATGTCCATAACTAATATGTTCAGTTGCATTGAAACTTTATGGAAATATCTATGGTCTACAGTACAAATTGAACAAACAACAAAAATAATCGAACCATCTTGCGTACATTGAGGTATATATGTAAAATTTGGAGTTCATCACGAAAGCTACTTGCTTTGGTCAAACCTATTTAAGGTCTTTGAGGTGTGATTTTGAGGATAATTTTATATTTGAATAAGTTTATGATAATATGAAACTATTTTCCAACACAAATATATGCATATTTTTTTGTTCTTAAACTAAGTGTTTTAAGAGTCATTGATAGTGAAAGTTTAAATTTTTGACTAGATCCAGTCTAAAATGTCAAGTATTCATGTCCAGAGAGAATATTTGAGAAAAAATGCATATGCATACTAACTGGCATGATTAAAATTATGTATGCATGATCAAATATGTAAAGAAAAACGAATAAATTCTTTGTATACCTATAATAAACCATAAGCACGATATCTCATCAGAACATTTTGCCCGTGGCTGTGATAACTAGCATATATCTAATTTTATGGTAATTGAATTACCTTTGTCACGAGAGCAGCCGTCCGTAATATAGGGATTTCCTGCGAAGCCAGAATCGCAGCTGCACAGATATCCAAAGCCTGTTGAATTTGAATCGTCCCAGCATGAGCTATTCCTACTGACACAGGCATAGCTCGTCTGATTATGAAGGGCGCTGCTGCAACTTGGTTGATCAAGAATACTCCATATGAGGTCGGCAAAGTAAGTCAATTTGATTCTATTCCATATGGAACTGTTGCTAGAGTGAGATTCCGTTTTCTTATGCCGGACAAATTGGAGGTTAAAGGAACTGCTATCATCTCCCCAAGGAATGTTACAACATCCAGTACCGTTGCAGTTCATCATAGCCTCCGCCTCCGTCATATTTTCGTTCGGGCAGGTGATATTGCAAAGGAGAAAGGACTTGTTTGTGGTTTTGTAGTATAAATCCATGTCGCAACCGACGATTTGCACTATGCCATCCATTAGAAGAAAGCTTTCAGGAGAAGTCCAGTTACTGTTGTAAACATCGACGCCAGGCTCCACGGTGATGGCGTGGGACATGTTGACGCCAAAAATATGGACTTCGATGTTATCGACAACGATGTCTTTGACAACCTGCAGGGTGCTGCCCTGTAGAAAGAGACTCGGTGGCTGGGTGTGGTTGCCGTTGAGGCAAATGAGCTCAAAATCGGGGTTGCGGAAGCAGCCTTGCCCGATGCCGAAGGGATACTCGAATGTCAAATTGCCGCAACTGTTCTTGCAGCCGGCGAGCGTTGGCGCCTCTAGAGCGCCGGTTGGCATCGGAAGCAGCACTAGTACAAGCAGAGAGTATGCTGCAGGTAATAAGAAATTCATCTCCCTCTCAGCTTCGAGGGATTCACCTACCTACTGAGGTCTGAGGATATGGAAATTTGATCTTGGGGTTTAAACAAGCTAGGTCCGGGGAATTACAAGTAACCGCATGGCACATATATAGAAGAAGGCTGCGAAAGAGTTTTTGTGTTTCCTGGCAATTTCTGTCGGTCGCCAATATATGTGGAGGGGACTCAACTGTCGTTGCGTGAAGAAGAGATAAGGAAATGAAAAGGAGAAAAATAGGAGAAAAAAAGAAAATTTCTAGACAAGCAACCATAAGTAATTTCTTGATAACAATTTTGATACCGATAGTTGTTTCCTCCTTCGAGAAATTTGTTTCACTGTTATTTCTCATCCTAACTACTTAAAAATGATTAGTAACTTTCCGATCGTCAAAAAAAAAATTTGTCGCCCTCTATCCCTGCACGCGCAATTAACATATCACGTACTTCGGCCAAAGAAAAAAAAATCAGAGATATGTCGATCCATGCATGTGTGCTACATTAGATTGGATCGGGCTTTCCTCACGCTAATCCTGATTGGACTCTTCCGAAAATCCCAAAAGAAACATGCACGAACAAATCCTAAAATCACCTGGAAAAAATCCAATCTCCTGATAGATCAGGGCTTCACCTGGAAAAAAAACACAAGTAACTTCAACCAAATAATCAGATCAAGGCGAGAAACAAAAAACCGAACAGATCGTCGGAGCCAGCGAATGCCCCTTCTCGTGACCTAGAGCGATCTGTGTCACTGGCTGCCATTCCCAAGCTTTGGCGCGTGGCATTTCGGTGGCCCCACCACCCACGCCGATCGTCTTCGCCGTCGCCATCGAGCTGTCGCTACCTCCCAAGGCCAGATCCGGCGAGCCTCAAACCGGATCTGGCAAGGAGGGACAAGGAGTGACTGCTGATGCAGGAGGTCAAGCCGCCGCCCCCGCCGTTAAGGGGAGGGTGACACCAGCGGAAGAGGGAAGGAGAGTAGCGATGTCGGTGGGGGGAGAGAGAGCGGTGCCGTCAGTGGGAGGGAGTGAGCGGCGTCGCCGATGGGAGGAGAGGGTGAGACGGAGAGGGGGAGGTAGAGCTGCAGCCGACGATGGGGGAAGGGGAGCAGCGTCGGTGGTGGGGGAAGGGAGAGCAACGCCGCCGATGTTGGGACGGGGAGGAAGAACTACGTCGACGGTGGAAGGGGAGAGAGTGGCGGAGATGGGAAGGGTCGGAGGTAGTGAGAGCGGAATTTTTTTTACAAATAGTATGGTTTAAATGGAAAATCGCAAATCTAGCGGGCTTGTGGAGAAAATCGCAAATCTAGCGGCCTGTCGACCCACGGAGAGACGAAATGCGGCCCAGTCGGCCAACCGCGTGACGACAGGGCCCAGCGCCGCTCCTGTCGTCGCTCCGCGTGGCGACAGCCCGCCCAGTCGGCCAACGGCATGGCGATAGGGCCCAGCGCCGCTCCTGTCGTCGCTCCGCGTGGCGACAAGCCGCCCAGTCGGCCAACGGCATGGCGACAGGCCGCCCAGTCGGCCAACGGCATGGCGATAGGGCCCAGGACCGCGCGACAGGCCGCCCAGTCGGCCAGCGGCGTGCCGACAGGGTGCTTTATAAGGCCTGGTTCGATGATTCCAGGACCACTTCGCTGCCTCACCTCGTCTCCTCGCCTCGCGCTAGTTTCGCCGCCGCCAGCTGAGGCCGCCATCGCGCCAGCCTGCCGTTGCCATTGCCGTGGCTACCGGTGGCTACCGGTGCACCACGTCGTCGTGAAGATAGCAGCAGGAGAAGAGAAGGCAAGTTGCAGTGATTAAGGTATAAATTTGCAATCGTTAGTATATGTTTGCAGTGATTAAGGTATAAGTTAGGTTGTGAAATTTTAATTTGTACATATGAGGTTTGTTATTTCGTTGTTTTTATTTGTGAATCGGTAGTCATTGTTGTTAGTGCATATATAATCTGTTGAATCTGTTAACCATTAGTCATTGTGTTAATGTTAGTATATATAGTTATGTAGTTGTATATTGCAAATAATTCGAAGTTAGTATATGTTTGCTGAGGTGATTAGAAATTTCGTACTGGTAAGATAGTTATCTTCGGGGAGAAATCAATGTTGAGCGTTAGTACGAATCGAAAGGAAATTATATTTAATTAGTGAACTTTTACAATGCAGAGCTGTGTCATTTAGCCAGAGGGAATTACTACGTGGTTGGGTAGGAGGCGTCTGCAATAGTGCAGGAAAGAGCAACAACAGCGAAGGTATAAATTTGTAATCCCTTTGGATGACGACAAATTATTTGTATTAATCATTGTTGGTTGTTAGTACATGTATTATACGTTTATTATTAGTTAAAATGGAATGGAGGTATTATACGTTTATTATTAGTTAAAATCGAATGGAACGTATATTTAAGTAATGAAATATAGTTTGAATAAGTTAGAGAAATAACGTAAGCATAGAGTATACGACACCTTACTGGGTAGTGACGTATTAATAGCAATTGGGATGCTATTTCAGGATGTCAGGTGGTGTGCCCGTTCGGGTGTATTATGGTGACGCTCCAATACAACTCTGTGATAGCGGGGTAGATTTGACCGTATATGCATTCGTTGATACTACCCTAAATACACCAGACCAGTTGGTTTTGAACGAAGTGTTAGGGTGGCTGCATAATATGTTCGGGATAGATCCTTTGATTGAGAAATTAATCATAAAAGCCGTGTGGCCAGTAAGGGGTGAATACGGATGGCAGTGGAGGGTAGTAGAGCTTGCATCTACCGGGAGTTGGAGAAAATTTGTGGCTAAAGTAAGAGAGAAAGGTTATAGCCTGGCAATATTGGTGCAAAAGAAAATAGATATTGTTGGGACCGGCGAGAGCAGCCGCACGGAGGTGGAACAAGCGCATATTGTGGAAGAGGCTAATATTTCCAGGAGTGGTGAAGAGGAAGCAGTAGAGGAGGAGGCTACTGCAGATGTTGTTGTGCCCGGTGGCAATTGTCCGGGTAACGAATTGGATGACGAAGAGCCAGACTCACCTTTGGCTGTTGATGCAGCGGAGGAGAACGATGCGGTAGTGGAAGAGATGGAAATGGAGAACGAGGAATATATTTCGTTCGTGGTGGAAGGGGAAGATACGACACGGTGGGACGAGGAAACCAATGTACCCGAAGATTGGACAACCATATCCATGAGCCGTCTGGGGGTTAACGATGGTTTAGATGCCCACTGGCGATATGATAGAGAGAAGGTGCAAGTTGGACAGATGTTTCACGACAAAGGACACCTACAAGACGCGGTCAAGAGGTGGGCTTTTCTGCAGAAGCGGGAGTTCAGGGTGAATGTTTCAAATCGGACGACGTACGACGTGAAGTGCACTAAGCCCGGATGCCCTTGGAGAGTGCATGGTTACAAGCCACAACATGACAACTTATGGGTAGCTTCAAGGGTTGAGGAGCATACCTGTTTGCTGGACAATACCCCTTTGGTACATAGGAACATGACGGCTGCATTCGTGGCACAAATGGTGTACTCGAAGGTTGTTAAAAAAACCTCATTGTCGCCGTTCACAATAATGCATGACGTGGAGAAAGAGTACGGGTATGAGATATCGTACGACAAGGCTTGGAGGGGTAAGCAGAAAGCACTGGAGATGAGATTTGGAAGTTACGAAGACTCATACCACAACCTTCCCCCACTTTTGGAGGTGTTGCAGGCCAGAAACCCAGGCACACATATGGCTATTCTCGATGAGGTTGCTGACAATGGGAAAAACGTCCTTCGTCGTGCATTTTGGTCATTTGGGTGCATGATAGAGGCCTTCCGAAATTGCATTCCGTTGTTGTGTGTTGATGGTACTTTTATGACAGGCAAGTATAGGGGAACAATTTTAACCGCAATCGGAGTCGACGCTGATAGCCATGTCGTTCTCGTTGCCTTTGCTTTTGTTGAAAGCGAGAACACATCGAGTTGGCTATAGTTCCTGCGTCACATTAAAAGGGGTGTTGTTCAAAACAGACCAAATGTGTGTGTTCTGCATGACCGTCATGCCGGCATTCTATCAGCGGTGCAGCAGCTAAAGGAAGATGTAACAGACGAGGTTTCCTGGCCATATTTGCATAGCAGATGGTGCATGCGACATCTCGGGGCAAATTTTTACAGACAATTTAGGAGTAAGAGGTTAATGGACCTGTTCAAAAAACTGTGCAAGCAGAACCAACAAAGAAAGTTCGACGCCATATGGGAACAGCTGGATCGGCTGACCACTACTCACATGCAAGAAGTTCGAAAAAAACCCGTTCTTGCCCGACAAGAGGAGCCGGAAGGCCTGGAACCCGTTCCAAACGAACCACCATCTGTTACTCGATGTAGGAAGCGAGGGAGGGGTACGAAGTGCTTCACTGACTGGATAGAGCATGAGCCAAGGGAAAAGTAGTCCTTGTTGTATGATACCAATGGTTCACGGTATGGTGTGATGACAACAAATCTTGCAGAAGTGTACAACTGGGTGATGAAAAGTACACGTCCTTTACCACTTGTTGCTATCCTGGAGGGCATCACAAGGGGTACACAGAAGTATCTTCATAAAAGATACGCCATGGCTAGTCTTAACCTTGCCAATCCTAATGTAAGGTATAGCCCCGCTATCACACAATACATGGAGGAGAAAAGCAAGAAGGGCGGAATGCACAGGGTCTGGCCTGCTGGGAATAGGGAGTTGCTTTTTGAGGTACGTCTGCGTGACAAGAGTGGTGTCGGTATTGGAAGAACGGACATCACATTGGAGTGCACGTTGTGGCCAGACTATCATGCTTGCAAGTGCAACTGCAACAAGCCTTTCCTTCGACATCTGCCATGCTCTCATGTTCTTGCCGCATCCGCAAAAGGTGGTGTCGATGCGAACATATTCGTCTCGCCTTACTTTGCTAAGGAAGCATGGGAGGCAACCTGGCGCGGTGAATTGCGTGGTTGGCGTGTGGTATGTGAGTTTATTCGCCCACCCCCAGGGGAAGCCAACTGGGTACCTGATTCAAATTTGCTAGTTGCAACGAAGGGGCGCCGCAAGACCCGTCGAATCAAGAACCACATGGATGAAGCTGAAACGAACACCCGTTCACGGCGTCCAAAGGCTTGCATTGTATGCGGTGGAGACCATAGCCGTAAAGATTGCAGCATGTACAATGTAGGCAAAGATCTAGAAGGTGGCGATATTCGGCGCGTTCCAGGGCGGAGGTCGACTTCGAGAAGGAATCCTTAGTTATTCGTCTTGTAATATTTATATTTACCAGCACCGCATTGTGTTCACTTCATTTTATCAGTTTTTGACTTATATTTCTGAAATTTCGCTTTGCATAATTTTGTCATGTATTAATTTATTTTTGATGCTCACGTCACTGATAATCATGCATTTTGTAGGTATGGCTGACAGGGATGACGTATCGCTGATCGACGAGGTGATCGATAAACATCACCGATCGAGACGACTTAGTCAGGGGACGTTCTGCAACGTGCTGAGGATGCGGGGACCGGATCAGTACTGGCGTATAGATCCTCGTTGGGTTCCAAGGCATGTGAAAAACCATTTGTCACCGAGAGCTGCCATTTAAATTTTCTCGCATTGCTGATTATTTATTTATGACATGTAACAGGTTGAGAGCCGCTGGGTTGTTGACCTTCGCACGCTTGGTTGAGCCTTCACGTGGAAGGTCACCTCGTATCAACATGGATGCGGCCTTGCTGAGTGCTTTGGTGGATAGATGGAGGCCCGAGACACACACCTTTCACCTAACAGTTGGAGAGATGGTACCCACTCTACAGGATGTGTCTTTTTTGTTGGGTCTGCCAATAGCGGGTGCAGCAGTTGGCCCGACACAGGTTCACGCTGGATGGGCGGATGATCTGTTGGCCAGTTTTGGTGGAGTGGTGGCTGCTCCGCTGCTTGATCTCACAGATGGACATGGGCCCACGAGGAGTTGGTTGCACCAGTTCCACCAGGAGGAGTTCCCAGAGGACCAGGAGGACTGGGTAGTGCGCCGACACTTAGTCGCGTATCTACTGTGGCTGTTTGGGTGGGTGATGTTCACGGGAACTCACGCTGACTCCGTGGACAAGCACTTCATCCACTACGCGGAGCAGATCGCTGAGCTACCTGTTGAGGACATTCCGGAGTACAGTTGGGGGTCGGCAGTTCTTGCGTCGACGTACGCCGGTCTCTGCGATGCTTGCAACAGGAACAACAGGGGAAGTTCTCTGACAGGATGCCCTCTGCTTCTAATGTTATGGGCGCATGAGCGCTTTGACATTGGGTGGCCACAGCTAGAGTCGTACGCAAGCTACGGCGTCGATGAAATGTACAAGTCTGGACTTGAAGACATCGACGATCGTCCAACCATGGGATCGCTGTAGACACACCGCGAGGTAAATTGTACTTTGCAAGGCATTTTTCATAGCACCCTCTTTTTCTGCGCATGATCTAGAGTTACGGGAACTAATCATATTTTTCTTGCATTTGCAGCCGAGGTGGGTGAGCGGAACAACACGTCGCGTGTACGCACAGTTCGTGGCGGACTTCGATCAGCTTACGCCCGACCGTGTACGCTGGACCCCGTACACGCATCACGATGTCGTCGAGCGGGCACCGCACGGTCTGGCGCACCTCTGCACGCGTGACGTAGAGCTTTGGAGGACCACTTGTCACCTCATGCTGGACGTGCACGTCGAGCCGTACCACGTGCAGAGGGTACGTAAACAGCTCAGCATGTACCAGGACTTCCCTCCGAGAGGTGGACGCTCATTAGCTGTTACCCTCCACAAGTAAGTACACGTCCGACAATGTTAATTTCACGTAGTGTGTTTTATCCCATTTTAAATGTTTCTTACGTGCTCACTACGCCCTACGCAGGTACACTAGGAAGGGACTCGGTCTATCCCACGAGGCGACCATTGTTCAGACGATTGCGCCAACGGTTGCGGAGTGGGAACATGCGGCTGAGCACTTGGTTCTCCAAACACCTCCAGACGACGGAGCTTCGTACGGACAGTACCTTCATTGGTACCGTAGTGTTACGCGCTGGAGGTGTTTCCCGCCACAAGGGGAAACTTCTGTCCCTCACCAGGCGTTGATCACGGACACGTTTGCCCCACAGCCTCGAGCTGCGTTCAACTCAATGGTATGACGGTGCTTTCGTTGATTATCATTAAATGTGGAATACGTTCAATTGTTCTAACGCCCTTCCCAATTCGTTCGATAGGCCGAGTTTGTGGAACAGGTTCACACTGAGTCCAACACGTTGCTACAGCGAATGGAGACGAGGCCTCAGCACGTCAGGCAGGACGACGTGACGTCCGTCCTTCGCAGTTTTCGTTCACGGGCTGCGGCGCTCCTTCGTCGTGTCTCCTGTCGAAGCGCGGCTGATGTTGTGCAGCCCACCAGGCGGGCAGGATCGCCACCACTACCACGATGCTCTAGTGTGGACCAGTTCCGCTCCTCTACTTCACGTCGCCAGTACGACGACGCCGGTCCATCGCACGCTCGGCCTTCGCTTCAGGAGACACCGATCCCCTTTCGCCCGGGGAGATCGTCTGACTTTGGGGTTCCGGCATCGAGTATGCCACCACCGCGGCCTCCGGTACAGCAGGTTTGCCTTGCTTAACATACAGTTCATATCGTACTCAACCTTCGTTTTATACCATTTCGTAACCTCCGCAACGTGAACACCCACAGCAGGTGTACGATACGCATCCAGCTTCTGAGCCACCAGACTTTCCCTACCTGCCGACAAGTCACAACCTGGCGCCCACACCCAGTTGGGGACTCTACTGTACTCCGCGCGCCCCGGAGGCAGGTTACACATAGCACGCAAGTAAGTATTGTTTACAACCAAGGCAACCATCGTCGTTCGCTTAATTCTCATGCGTACTTACTAACTATTGTAGTGTGCCATCGTCTCTAATTTGCAACAGGTCACGACTATGGGTTTTCCCAGGGGCATTCTGCAGTTCCTGCTGTCTCTCCTCGAACACAGTTCGTGGACGATTTCTTTGCGCCGAATGCACTCGATGCGCAAGCTGGCGTAGACTACTGGTACGGTGCTCCTCCGGTCACGCAGCCTATGCAGCAAGAGGAGTTTGTGCAGCCAGAGGATGCCACTCCACAGCAGACGGCACGACATAGGCACCCACCTGATCATTTGACCTATCCCACGGAGCAGGTCAGACAACGTAAGAAGGGAGGACCTAGCAAGCGTGCGAGAGGGGGGCATTCTTGACTTGTAGCCTCGCCAGTAGGCTACAAGTGCTACATGTTTGTAATATTTACAGTTAGTAACTTTGAGTTACCTCTTCGTACGTAACTCTATTTGGTTGCCGCACTCATATGTTACGAAAATATTCCATGTCATTCGCTACATCTACTCAACGAAACGACGAAAAACTTTCGGCGCGTAACAGAGGGCTACGATTGGTCCCTACCAGTTTTTGTCCCGTGACAGACGTTTACGATACGTCGCTATCATCTTTCGGCGCGTGAAGGCGTCCGGACTCAGCTTTTGCCGATGCTTTGTTCGACACAATCATTCAATTTGCGCTGCCGCGTGAACGTGTTGTCAGATCCACGCTACTGGTGAACTCACGTTAGATGGATATGTGCCTCCTTCCTCCACTATATATTACATAGGTCCGAATACGCGCTCTTCATCCAATGGCCTGAGGAAGTGCTCATTTCAACCGGTCACAATTGAAGGAAAAAAAATAGAGAGGTCAGGAAGAAGGACAAGAGCCGCGAAGCGTTGTTGCTGTGCTTATTCGATCGCACGTTAGTACAATATCCCGACGTATGGTTATATTTTGTGTCGCATACTAGTGTAATTACCATGTATTTCAAATTTCTGAGTAGATCTGTAGCTCTTAGATGCGGAGCCTAGATTTTTTGCGAGTAGATTTGTAGCACTGTGAGTAGATATGTTGAAATTTGTGAGTACATATGTAGCACTTAGAAGTGTGAATAATTTTAGGCTAGATTTGTTATGCACACGTTTGGTTTGTAGTACTACTATATTTGACCGTACAATGAGAAGTATTAAGGGTGTTTACAATATTTGATAGTTGTTTTTTAAAACTGTAGGATGCCAAGGCGTGGAAAACCTACCAACTCAAGGTAACATAAATCGTTTCTGTGATATTATGTGTTATTCGTTCTGCATGAAATGAGGAATCCTAGATTAACAGGTTAGGGTGCTTCATTTATTATTGACTTGTAGTTCTCGCCCGAAAACTGGAAATGCCTTCAACCCATTGCCTTTGCCTAGCGGTGTTCCAGTGCCCATGTGCTGGTGCGGTGATCCTTGCAAGGTAGCCAAGTCTGATGAAGAGGAGACGTACATGCAGAGATACTGGATGTGTGCCAATTTTGAGTTTGAGCCAACACCTGAGATCCGCCGCATTAACTTAGTGGTGAGGAACTGATGTTTTGTAATAATTATTTGGTGTATTAAGTAGTCTTGAACAACTTATTTGGTTAGTAAACATTGCATTTGCTGTAGACCCCTCCACCGCTATGTGATTTTCAGCAGTGGATCGACACCGAGATCAAGCCGCAAAACAAGGAGCGGTTGGAGTACATGCGGCGATGGGATGCAGAGCGCAAGGAGAAGATAGAGCTGAGACGCAAGGAGGAGGCCGCAGAAAAAGAGCACAAGGCTGAGGCGGATAGGAGGCATGTTGCTGCGTACAGGGAGGAGCAGGAGCGGAAGCTTGAGCGTGCGCGGCGAGCGAAGGCAGCAATGGAGGAGAATCCCGATGCGCAGAGGAAGGGAAAGTGGCCTCGTTGCACTCAGTAGTATGCACGAGTTGGTAGTTGTATCGTCGTCGTGTTCAACTCTTGCACTACCTTCCTTCTAGTTCTAATCTAACCTTATCTATGTAACCACAATGGAACCAGGTGTATCATGTTTAAATTGTACTACAACTTCTCCTTGTTTCGGTATGGTCATGGATGTGCTCAACATCAATTCTTAAAAAAAGTTTCTTCTCTGTTTCTAAAAACATGTTCTGTGAATTCGAAATTTTTTGAGTTCTCCGAAAACGATTTTCAGAATTTTCGAAAATAGATAGAACCAATTTTCGCTTCTGCAAATTTTTGGCCCTATCCGAAAGTGATTTTTGGAATTTCCCAAAATAACCGATAAACAAAATAAGGTTCTGTAAATTAATAAATTACAAATGAATATATCTAAAATTATTAAATTATAACTCCGATATGTTTATCCAAATATGCAGTTACAAATGTGTATGTCAGTTATAATAAATTATAATTATATTAACAACTTATAAATTACAATTAATCAATTATAAACAGTTCTCTCATTAATTCTTAACTAACAACTTAAAAACAATTCTTACCCAATTAAAAAAAAATTTCTGTACATTACTAAATTAATAAATTAAAAATCCAATGTGTTTCTCAAAACATTCAATTCAAAATGGGTATTAATCAATTATAACAAAATTATATTTAGAAAAACTACTTACAAACTTAATTATGAGAACAACTTACAAATTATAAGTAATCAATTATAAATTATATGTCATTAATTAATTAATAAAAAGTTAAAAACAACTTTTAAAAAAATAATTTGTATTAACAAAAAAAACTACACTTAACAAATAGTAAGGGCCGGCACCGGCCCGGCCTGTCGAACGGCCGGCGTTCGACTGGTCCGGCGGGCCGGCCTGTCGAACACCCGGAATTCGACTGGGCCGGTCTGTCGTGACGCGGCATGTCGACAGGGCCCAGTCGAACCGCGGGCGGTCGATCGGTCCGGCCTATTATCTTTCCGCCGTTCGATTGGGCCCTGTCGTCACGCGGTTGGCCGACTGGGCCGCATTTCGTCTCTCCGTGGGTCGACAGGCCGCTAGATTTGCGATTTTCTCCACAAGCCCGCTAGATTTGTGATTTTCCATTTAAACCATACTATTTGTAAAAAAAATTCGTGAGAGCGACCGGACGAAGGAGGGTGAATTTATATATTTTTTTCTGCTTTTAGGATGTTTGGTGTAAAATATTATGTTTCTCTGTAAATTACATGAGGACTAAAATAGAAAATGATAGGGGGACATGCAGAATTAAAACATCCCTTGAGCCACTTTGCACTATGGGAGAAATTGATTTGAAATCCTAGT
This sequence comes from Oryza officinalis, assembly GCA_008326285.1. Classification (NCBI taxonomy): domain Eukaryota; kingdom Viridiplantae; phylum Streptophyta; class Magnoliopsida; order Poales; family Poaceae; genus Oryza; species Oryza officinalis. The sequence goes on along the minus strand of BDMV01000001.1, from coordinate 57,591,428 downwards.
CTTCATCCTACATAGCAGTCTAAGGCTTCTCATAGCAGTGTCTTGCACTGTGAATGGTCCGATGGAGCACTCTACCTCCGGAGAGATAAGGATGAAAGAGTTCGTGGTGCCCTAGACATGTGTTGATGGACTATACGCCGACCACGGTATTTGTAAAGTATGGGGATCGTTGGACCAAGGTATACGCGAGATTGAGGTAAAAAAATGAGAGACAAGGATTTTTATATAGCTTCGGGCCCCTTAACTGACAAATAATAGCCCTACTCCTATTGGCCGAAGCTAGCATTATCGTTATATATCAGTATCACACGAGTACAATATATGGGATGATCTAATCTAGTCGACGTTGGCTTGGCAGTATGGAGCTCTCACACGCAGTTGACGGCTAGTGTAGTCTTCTTTCTTGAATATGAACTCGGCGAGATTGATACAACCATTGCTCACAGCATAGGTCAACCGAAAGACGGCAAGATCAAGCTGTCCAAGTTCTGGAATCCAATTTGGCCACCTGTTACACTGCTGAGTTCAAATGGCCGCCAAATATGCATACGAGCTCAGTTTTGGGCCCATGAGTACTTGATGGAAAGCTCTTGGAGTCCTCTTTCAAATGGATCTAGCCTCATCTCCAAATTCTATCAAAATCGGTCGCAATCATAGAAACAAGGTGCTGAATCACCTATAAGGCTTATGGGCTTGTAACTTTATCTGGGACCTCGACCCAAGTGGGGTTCATGTAGGGTGCACCCCAATCCGGTGGAGCATGATCCTAGGGACCTCTTGATCGTCCTCCCACCTCTTAAAGCTAGGTACCCCTTTAGGGTTTATTGGGTTTTGTTAGATTAAAGTTTTAGCCATTGCTACTTTACCTTGTATGTCGGCTAGACAACCTAATTACTCGTATTCGGAATCCCAACTTATCATTGTGAGCTTTAATTCTTATTTGAATTCAGATTGCTTTTTTCTTGTTCTTACTTGTTTCTTCGATTTGCTTGCAGGAATAAGGTTGATCTGCATCGGCAAGATCAACAACCCTCGGAGAGGTATATCGATCGCTAAGGCGCAACACAACAACGTCTTGTACGATTATATTCGGGTCATTAACGTTTCTTCCAAATCATAGTTATCTCAACTCACCAAATGATCGGGACAACTAGATCCTTGACCGTATCGAGTGGAGCTTAGGGTTTATTAGCCTCTCTCCTCTTCTTCTAGAGGGTCTTGTATTTATACCCTCAGATATTCCCTTGTCCAAGTAAAACTAAGGAGACAAATATAGATACTATCCGAGTAGCCCCTGTAGTATCCAACTAGAATTCTGCTTCTCCTTTCTTATCCGGAACACCTTCCGTATATGAGGCATGATTCCATAAAGGCTTAGTATATGGTAAGTCCAGCCGAGCCCAACCCAAGATGATTGGGTATGTCTTATCTATAACACTTACAACATGGTGTATGGACCATTGACACATCAGAGCTTTGACCATCAAACTGAAGGGCCCATTGCATGCAGCAATGAAAAGTAAAAGAGAACACACATGTTCATCTCTCCCACGCATCGATTCTTTTACTACTACTTGCCTGTGATCGGCTCACATACATGTTTAGATGCATTGGTTATGCTCCATCCAAGGAACTAAGACAAAATTTGGCTACAGGACCATCGGCGTTGTACATGTTAGTGTACGTGCCACAGGTTTGCATATTCCCCTCTCAGACACCGTTGGAATCGCAATTTTGAAAACTGCGGTAGTTTTGGTATGAATTAATTTAAAATGTTACACAAAATTTGGTCACACCTAAATAATTTTTGCTAAATTCATTTTTTATTCAAAGATTCCAAAATATCCTTGTTTGACAGATCCTTGTCGGATCCAGATAACCGATGAGTTGCTTGGTCTTCTCAGCATCCATGTATTGCATCTTAGACAAAAAAGGTTACTAAAAAATTTCCCATGCTTATGTTGTCTATTTATTTATTTGTACAATTACGCGTTTATACTCATGGGCACCATGCAGCAACAAAGTCCATGTCCATCTTTTCTCGGAGGTACACAGCATGAAGGTCAGCGAAATTGAGCCACAAAAAATCTTAACCGCCCATGAAAGCTTCGAGCGGTGTTCGAACCGTTATGGACATTTTTTGCTGGTGTCCATGTACCATTTATGTAATCTTCTCATCTCCCATGGATCTTCTTGCAGTGCATAATCGGGCAAGAAGGCTTTGCCATTTTCAAACTTTGTCGGGACATCATCGGTTATAAAGTATTTCTCACCGGCAAATTCATCAGCTTTTTTTTGATCAACCGTGCATTCCTTGGTACATTTTTTTCACATCGGAAGGCGGTTACCATCCACTTCTCCTTTTGCTTATCCTTTGCCTTGGAGTTGTGGCTTCATAGCAGTCTAGGCACTTCAGACTTATTGTTGCCGTTATCATCGACCGGGGGTGCATCCACATCCTCTTTTGCGAGAGGTGGGTTGTAACGCCCGTTTCATCGTGGCGTTAGCGGGAAAACCTAATTCCTAAAAACCCTATTTGCGAAATTTTGCTCTTCGGTTGTGTCTTGTTGTCTGCCCTGGATCTCGTGTTTCCCTTCTCAGCTCAGTCCCGGAGAATTCGCGAAATCGGAAATCAAATCCAAACCCTAATCCCTCCAAATTCAATCACTGCCGAAGTCTACTTCACCTCCCCTACCTTCTCGGGACGATTTTTCGCTCGGCCCGTTTCCCATCGCCCTCTCTCCCTCGGCCTCCTCTCCTCCTTGCTGGGCCACGCCGCTCCGGCCTAGTCTGCGTGGCCCGAGCACGCCGAGCGCGCCGCGCACGTGCGCCACACGCGCTGCGTGAGAGAGAGCGCCGTCTCTCACTGTCTCTCTCGCTCTCCCTCTTTTCGCTCGTCTCTCTCTCCCTCTCGTCGGATTCCCGCCGACGCCTCCCGTTTTCTCGTTCTAGCCCATTGGCTCCTGCACCCCGCGCGGCGTGGCCGACCGCCCGGTCGACGCTGACGCCATTCCCGGGCCGCCGCCTGCCCCGGCGC